>CM037841.1:27013735-28213735 GCA_021234535.1 Stichopus chloronotus
CACTTGAGCCCGCCTCCACACATCATGGATGAGCAAATAGCATGAAGAATTCACACAGGTGACTTTGGCTGGAGGGATCCACGCCACATCCAAAATAAGAAGCCCTAGGAAAGGCCATTACAGCATGACTGGGAATCGGTCTCTGTGCCACACACCAACACCACCACCACCATTTACATAAGAAATGAATGAAATTTCAACTGTATTTGCTGACTGTTGAGAAATTGCTAGTGATGTTACAGAATGCAATAGTGATGTTACAGAATGCAAAAGCCAATACTTTCTGTCATACAACACAGTTCAAGCTGGCCGGGAAGAGCATACTCAGTTCCCCTGTATTGATTCAACCCTGTGGTATCAGCTGTACTTCTTCCTGGTGCAGGTTACACAGAGGGCGCAATGTACATTTTCATCCACTTTCCCAGAAACCGGTGGAAGGTCATTACTGGATCAACATGTGACAAGGTGATGATGCTGGTTACTGAGATTAATAACCCGCCCATTGGATAGACTCCTCTGACTGTTCAGCGTGGTATCTGAATACAGACTGGGCGGGTTAAAAGGCATGTCCACGTACCTGCCGAACACTTTGTCACTGCTCGTTTTGTATCCTGCAGAAGGTAAATTGCCGTGGGAACAAGTGAGGGCACTGTGTTCTGATTCTGATGGCTCTGGGCCTAGATATGGGTTGCTCCCACTAGTCCTTGTAAAATTATGGTGATAGCTTACGTCTTTCTTTAATTTGTCGTCGTACTCACTTCCACGGTACGGGCATGTCCTCTGTAAGCCCCGCCTCTGGTTGGACTGGCCTTGCGATTGATTGAGATTGTAAGTGCAGACGAAAACCACGACCACAAACAGCAGAGCCAAAGCAAGGGGAATGGCCACAATAAGGACCAATTTGGCCTGGGTAGAAAGTGTCTGACTACTTTCCTCCGAAATGTTTTCATCTAACAAAGCATTCTTGTTGTGATCTGAGAACAAAAACAAAAGAAAAATGACAGTTTGGTAAGGAGAAGATGTTGGGAATAATGAGCTGAATTAAAATTTGATGAAATTCCAAAGACCGAGGGGGGGCACAGATGCAAGGACATTACTAATCAAGTCAATAACTGAGATCTTTTCTCCTGTGTAGCCATACCAAAAGACTCCAGAATATGGCTGTCAGGGTCTCCCCAGAATTGCTTACAAAATGCCAGAAGGCATGGTATTTTGCAATTCATGGCATTCTGATAAACCCAGTTGTCTCCGGCAATACCTTAGGCAACGGTTGCCATACTGCTCACAGAGCAGTAGAGAGGAACTGGGAGGCACCATTTCCGTTGAGACTTCATGAAGAGTAACAGTTTAACAATCAAAGTCAGTTAATGTGTTCCGAGTGATTCTTGGTTAACAGCCCAACGACCTTCTTGTCGATCGAAACAATACGAACACACCACAGTATCTGAACGTCTCTCCCACAACAAGACCAACAAGTCAAAGCACACATACACAGATAATTCACAAATGTACATACACACACATAAACAAACATGAACACACATATACACTAAGACTAGCACATGCACAATACAGCTTCCATTTCAACTTCAAGCATGTTTGGTTTCATTTCAAACTAAATATGCTACCTTTTCTTCATCTCTTAAATGTTCTGAACTGACACAGCTATTTTATGGATATCTTTTTATTTACAACCTATTTCAAATAATCTACTCAAATTTTGATTACCCCGACTCAAAATATAGCACCTTGTAAAAGACCCCATTAGTTACCAGGTCGACCGCTGTAAATGTCAAATCATCTCATAAATACCAGAGCGTGGTAAACAGGCAGCAAGTGGAGGCATTCCGCTCCCCTCCCGCCAGCAGGGATATTTGCAAACGATATAGACTAATTATATTTAGACTTTCAACTTGAGATAAATGTCCACTTAGGCAAACATTGTCAAGGATTTATTGATACCAGATCAGATCTTGGATGAGAGAGCGAGTAGTTATGTTCTCCGTTGAGATAAACATTTTATTTCTTCCTACCTATTACACTTGTCCTTCATGTGAGGAGGAGGCTAATGTTGACAGAAGAGTACTTGTCAGAAGCTATTTCTTTATGTTACCCTGGCAACCAGGGTGTTTCATGCCTGTGCCATTTCTGGTTTACCAAATTAATGTTAAAGGAGAGGTTGTTGTGAGAGAGATACTACCTACCTTCACTGTCCCAATAGAGCCATAAATATGTATTGTGTATGAATTCTGAGTAGGAAAGTGATGTACAGTAACGGGTCGATTGTTGGCAAGACAGACAGAACTGGTTAAATTCACCGGTAACAGAGAATCTGACTTTTAAGGTTAGATTAAGTTCAAAGGGAAATGTGTTTTCTGTCAATTAAAGGGATGTTTCTGTCAATTAAAGGGATTTTTACTGCATAGATATCTGAAAGCATGCCAGTTTCATGCTCATTGTCTTTCTGTGATTTTCACTCACTCAGAGAGAAAACTGCCAAGAAAAGGAGAGTTCACTCTCTTCAATGACTACCTATCAGTTATTCATTACGAGAAAGAATATTCCAGATTGTCCCAAACTACTGGTCACAAACGGATAAAATTCAATAATGACCAAACATGCCATTTTCCCATCAAAAGTAACGTCCACTTGGTTCACAAAGGTATTGAAACAGTAAAGCAGTTCACGATAACTAACATTCAAGACAGGCTCATGAATAATTCATATTAAATCACAACATGATGACATGAAAGTTGTACAATAGTTTGTTTCCCTCCTATTAGGCTCCGTCGGCCTATTAAAAAATTTTGGCTGTTTCAAATGATCCGTATCTATACACAAAGACTCAGCGCGGATTGAAAGTCATTGACATGTAGTTTCACATTATTTTGGAATATTGCCTGGCCTTCTCTTTTCAGGCAATGTTTTTGACTGAAACAGTCCTGTTTGATCTGTCATTATTCCAAGTACCCTCCTGCCCACCAACCATAAAAACTTGTATGGAAGTCACAACTCAATCAGTGCAACAATTTAACATTAAGATAATTCAGGAAATATTTCAATAAGTGTTGTTTTACATTCTTATGGAAAACTTGAAAAAGTTTGCAAAATTTTCACCATAAGTGTGCACCTCTGGCGTTTAAGTAACAACATCCCTTTTTCTGCTTCAGAATGTACTTCTTTTTAGAGATATTTCAAAGCTTTAATACTGAACAACTGTGGTTAAATGAAAACAGTCTTTACATTGCTATAAGCACAAATCAGTGTTACGTTCAAAAATTCTCTTAAAAAGAAACCATTTATGATGAGAAAGATCTATGGGGATGTTTTAACCATATTTGCGGAGACAAACCAATGGTAAAATGCAATTTTTGTGATAGAACAGTAATACATAGGTCCCTAACCTTGATTGCTGCTTTAATATCCATATCTTTCTCTCCCTATGATAATAAGCCACTTCACATATCACACTGCTACTAAAGTACTTCAGCTTCTCTCAACAACAGCAACCCTGAACCAGCCTTTCACTGCCAAGTTTAAACAGGGACCATCATTATGCTACCATGAAGGTCTCTTTAGTTTGGAAATGAATCCTGGCATCCTTTTTATCATCATACATCATCCGAGAGACAGAGAGAAAGAAACAGACAGATTTGGTGTGGGTGGTACTTGTTATTCCAATTCAGAATAAATTATCAAACCTGAAATAACATGATAAATTGTTAACCCTTATTTGCAGACCGTAGATTACTAGATTTGAACCGACTACTGCAAGCACCTTGTGGATGAAAGCATCAGAAATGTCACTAGTTTATTTAAATCAAGAACCCTGAGAATCACTTATGACTGGAGGTTGACCAAACCTTGTAAAATGACCTGGCTTGCATGCGAGGGATGAGTTTGTGCTTCACGAGTCGAGACCTTGCAGAGCCAGAGACAAAATGATTGTTGTAACTCTTTTATACATCACACTTTTCATCATGCTATATATAATTCTTGCATATATCACAGTGTTCATCAGACAGGGAAGTGATGCGATGCATTGCTGAATCAGAAAACTTGGCAAAGAAAAGTTCAACATTTTCATGGCATTTAATATACTGACTTTACTACATTGCCAATTTGCCATTAAATCTCTATTATGAGAAAGTAGTTTAAAAATGTCCTGGAATAAAAATGGTATTGCAATCCCTAACACATCCTGGTTTGGGAATCCGCTAGTGACATACTCACCTCATACAACCTATGCATTACCGTATTGACCATGGTATAGCATCTGGCAATTTTGTATGTGTGTGTGGGGGGAGAAAGTTCCCACTCCGAACACTCAGTAAAGATCAAGATACACACGAGAAGGCTAAAAGAAGCCTAACACAGTTACATATATAGCAACGAACAACGTTGTGTAACTACACTAGAGGGTCTGAGGCCTAGCCCAAACCCAACACACATGTAAAAAACATTTAGGGGAAAAACACGTAAAGAAAAAGGATCATCATCCAAAACAACCCGGGAAAGGTGTAGGAGGATAAGTCCACTGCAATTACGCAAAAGGTCCCCAAAGGAGGTAGCAAGAAGGAAAATCAGAACAGATACCATAGTGCTGTGGTAACTTCGCTGATAGACCAAAAGGCTGGCAATTACTGAAGGGAAGTGACCAGATACACCACCAGAATTGCCAGATGCTAGACCATGGTCAATACAGTAATGCAAAGGTTACATGAGGTGAGGGAGAATGCGCTGTGAATTCTGTTATTTCATGGCATCATCTGTATGTGTTCACAGGTTATTGGTGGCAGCAGTAGCAAACTTACACAAAGAAATGACAAAGGAGTGGTATAAATATCAAAATGATAAAAGAAATAACTGTGTTATGTGATACTTTCTATCATTTCTTAACATGAACCCTGCATGGTAATATCATACAATTACAGTCCAGCCATTCCAATCCATCCTCTACTCATTCCAGTCCCTGTCTCCTGTTGGCTGCATACTTGAATTTTTCTTAACTTTATTTACAAACTGCTTAAAGAGACTTACAAACTTTATATCATGAATTTAATATTCCTTGTTTGTTTACTATCAGAACACACAACAAACAACAAGAAGTAGATATCACCCCAAGAGATGCTACCACCTGTAAAGCAAAATTGACACGTAAAACACGTTATGAGAGTATTGACAGAATTAATTAAAGTGTTGAAAATAGCCAGTTTCTATCAAAATATATCAAATATTGACCATTTTACAAATTCCTGTCTTACAATTGCATCATCAATAAACATAGGCCAAATATATGCTTTACGTTATCCTTTTGTTTAATGAAACTTTCTTTCAAGGACAATTGAGAATTTTACATGCCCTGAGGGTTTTGCTTTGGAAGTATCATTATCTTCTTTGAAGTTATTGATATCACTTAACGAGGGGACAATACATACAGGCATAGCAAAAGAAATACTGACACGGTGCAACACTCAACATCATCTGATTTGTACTTTTATCAAATTTTGAAAACCTGCATCTCAAAAAACGGTAATAGATATAAACACAATTCCAATGGCTTATCATTCACGGTTTCTCTCTGCCACTTCTGAATGAAACCAGCTCTTGTCTAGGAGTATGTCACTTCAACTCTAAAATAAATAGTTCACTCTTAAGCTTTCTGTGAGCTGATTGGTTGTTCAAATACCTTCTGGGATAGTTCTCTTATATAGACTTCCCAAAGACAGACAATTCTCTGATTAACATGCACACATTCCGTTATTTATGCCTACGTTCCCTACATTCGGGATATCAAGTTGACAATAAATGAATGCTCTGCTCTGAGAAATGCTCTGCTTCCCTCAGCGATGGATTTTTCATCAAAGCAAATATGCTTTACATTAATCAAAAGAACATACAGACTGTGAAAACACATGGGTTCAAAGAAAAGCAGACCTTGACTTAAGAGCGGATCAGAAAACGGAGATAAAGCAATCCAAACACATATTTGGTGCTTGTGGCATCATCATAAACTATAAATGATACTCTCCTTTTGTATAAATATCCTGATTTGAATCTTAGTAAATAACTTGGAAGTCTGAGCAACATTTCCTTCGCTCCTCCAGCATCAGTCTCTCCTGCTCCGTCCTAAGTCTCAGGACTTCCAGAATCAACCGTTCCCGCTCCACCCTGAACTGCTCCCGCTGAAGTGCGGCCTCCCTCAGCAGGTGGGGCCGCTGGGTATCCGAGCGGCAGAGGCGACACTCTTGCAGCTCCAGCCGTTTCACACGTATGGCCATGTACCTCTGCTCGATGCCCACCCGCTCTTGTTCCAGCTGCAACCGTTCGCATTCCAGCTGTCGCCATGCCAATATGGCTTGTCTCCGGCCCAGCCTCTTGCAAGATCTGTTCCCGGTATTGGGGAACAACTCCAGCGGGTCTTCCTCCATTGTTCTCTGAAAAGTGTCCGAACGTTCCTTGCAGTCAGCTGAAAGGGAATGTTGAACGACAAACAATGGATGTAAAGAATAGTACAGTAGCAAACATTATGTGTGCCATTTGTTGGTAGTTACCACAGATAGATGAGTGGTAAAGCTATGGCAAACTGAAATTGCCATAACTAAGTTGATGATGGAAACGACTACAGATACAGAAATTTATTACTACATGTGGAAATATTCCTAAACTGGTCTCTGTAATACTGAGCAGCTGTGCACAACAACCGTCTACTGAGCAGGCAACCAAGCCACTTAAATACTACTCATGGCAAGTCATGAGTAGTAACATGATGGCATTTCATAAAGATTGGCAAGCACTCAGCGACAAAACAAGACATCTGTTCTAGTTCATGAATAATTTGCCTTCATTCATGAGCAAGTCACCTTCCAATTCATGAGCTACACAAACCTACTTTGATTCACGGGTATCCACGACCTTCTCCAGTTTAGGAGCACAAGCATCAAATGATTCACAAGCAACCGGCTCCAATGCATGACCAAAAGTAAGTTACTGGGATACATGAACAGCTACAACCTGCTCCAATTCATGAGCAATAGTGACCTGTTATTATTCATGAACAGCACTAACTTGCTCCCACTACATGAGCAACAGTGACCAGTTAAATTCACAAGCAGCAACAACCTGCTCCCATTTCATGAGCAACAGTGGCATGGTTTGCCTCATGAGCAGCAGCAATAACCTGCTCCAATTTTTAAGAACACACAAAACTGGGAGTCACTGTTGATGGTGGAAACTATGCTGCTGCCCATGAATAATGGTTCAAGAAGGAACACTGCCCTCACTCTTCAGCTACAGCAGAGAGCAGAAGTGGGTCAGTGCATCATTGCTGCAAACTATCGCTAATTCATTTCCAGCACATATGTAAGCCTATAATCAGTAAAATCATAGCATTTCATACACCGTCTGCAACTAAGCATGTAGCTTCCGATGACATACTTAATTCTCAAAGCTTTGGTTATTTGGCAAAGTTTGAACCGGGTCAATTTTTTTACACTCATATGAATACTGCCATGCATCAAAAACAGCCAAATAAATTCTTAGCAGCAATTGTATGACTTTTCGTTACTATTTGTACGTTGTTCTTGTACAGGCAACAGTTGATTGAATCTGACAAAGAAGGACGCTAAAATAAGATTACATTTTCACATCTCGTTTCTCTTAACAGTGCATGTGATACCGCCGTGTGCATGAGTGTATTCATTCATGAATGCTTACAGATACATGAGGGTAACACATGAACACACATGACTGACATGAGGGAACCCTTGGGGGCAGAAAGGGCACTATGTCCAAAGAAGTGTAATTAACCACTTACAATGCAATTACAATCAAGGTGACCATCTGTGACGGTCTGATACTTCCTTCAACATCAATGCTTTTATTAACAAATTCGGACAATGAATTAGTAGGGCTACATATACATCACTTTTTGTAGCTATCACATTATCATCTAAAATCATCGATAAAAGGATTAGTGAAAGTAGCTGCTACACAAGAGGTATACAAACAAAGGATCGGGACATCAGCTGAGGTTAGTAGCGATGCTTCTATTTACTATGCAAAGGAGAGCATACCACAAATTCACCTAAATTTGTCACGGCAACATTTAAACGATATGGAACACTCTGAGCCAATCACACTGAATGAAATAACTTGCAATATTTACCTTATTCTAGCCAATTTTTCATAAGAACTGAAGGATTCATGGAACTAATATCATAATGTATGCCTACGAATACCTCTAGACTGCGTAATAATGAATTAAAGAGTAAATTTCAGATTTATGACTGAATAAAGAATGTAACAACAGGAGTTAAATTTGTGTAATGGGCCAGCAAGAATTGAGTCTAATATGTTAAAGCTTTCACAGAAAACTAAATCTGTTCATATTTCATTCATCAGAATAAAGGATGAATTTCTACATTCAATGCTAACCAAATAAACAAAACCATTTGGAACAATTCCAAGGCACTTATAGCTGACATCTTTAAATAGATTTCTGTTTACATACAGCTAACCTCAATTCCCCACAACTTCCTGGTGTTGGTATTCATGGGTGCATTAGTGAGGCAAGGGGTTTGTATATTTCTGCAATGTGAGTTGAAAGAATCTCAACACAATCTGTCATTGTGTCTCCTAGATCATACAGTTTAACGGTTCAGTTTGGTGGCCATGGATCGGCAGTCAACAAAAATTTTCAGATAGGATATCGACCCACAAACAGCATTGCGGACACATCACCTGAAAGATTTGATCGTCCTATTGTAACTCATAATCTCAAAAACCTACAGGGATACAACACTAAAGTCACGAATACGGTAACCATGCAGTGGTGATCGGTGAACGACCCAAGAGAATGGTTAATTGAAAGAAATAAAATCCCCATCAATAGCTTTTTCCTAGAAAATAGGCTGATTACTGTCTGACGATATTAAGACTTAGACTGCAGACATGCCTAATGTGTATCATAATGATTTTAATAACCATTAACTTGAGTAATGTGTGCAACAAAAAAAAAAGAGTTTTTTTTTTTTAAATACTTGCCTTAATTTCCAAGTCACTTTTCTTCTGTAGTGGATGGACCTACTTTGCTCTGGAGATCAATTTTCTACCCGTTTTCCACATATTCCACGAAAGATGATCCGACGGATATCAATGACAGATAGTTACCGAGGGTAGTCATGTAGTCGATCATCGACGAACGAGGGCGAATAACAAAGTGGTGAGGTCCTTAAAAGTTAGCCCATACAGGCTAATTTGCATACATCAAAACCCTGTTTTTCTGTCTTACATGCAGGATGCATTTACAAATTAAAATGTAGTTCCGTCGTCATTGGTGACATCAACCTCTGTGCCCGCAACCACAGATGCTATCATTTGCTTCTTCATGCGACACTCAGCTGGCTTTTCTGAATGTCAGGGAAACAGTCAAGTGGCAGTGACTCTGGTGAGAACTTCTTGAAAATTGTTTTTGACGACGTCGAGCAGTTTCGAGCAAATATTAAGTCAGAAAAGTGATTGATAATGATGCTGACAACAATCATTTCCAGGATATGAAAACTTAAAGAGATTACAAATGAAATACATGGGAATGAACTTGCAGTTTTCCTAGCCACTAAACTGTAGAAAAGGTGTATTATAAATTACTAATTTTACAGGGACATTTGCATTCTCTCTGCCTTAGAGAACCAACCCCCCAAGTGAGAGTTCTTTAAACTTTGAAAACAGCTCAACCAATCTCCACCACTTCCTGAACTACTTGAAAACTAACCATGCCTTGATTGACAGCAAACAACATCAGAAACAATGTTATGCATACAATCCACTATCCGTGCAAATATTTTTAATCTGGTTTATACAACCATCATCACCGAGAGATGACTTTGAGTGACAGCAATGGTATGCAAATCACTATTTTCATGACCACAGTGAGGTGAGCTGTTGTGACCTATCCAGTACCACTTCTTTTGAAGATTATGTAGAGAGGGCAAGACAAAATTAGGAATGAAATGTTCTGAGGTTAATTTGAACACAGCTGTAACTAACCAGGTAAAACCTCCAGGAAAGCACTTTTAAACCGGAATCCGATGACGTTGGCACCGAGGCAGATGTACATGCCCGCATCCTCCTCTGTGGCATGAGGGATGACAAGCTTATTCATGTAAAGGTCTCCGGGTCTTGAGAGGGCATCCCCCGTCGGAATCACGACATATTTGTCACCGTTCATATCTATAGTGGCATTGGCGTAGAGGTAGGCGTTGTGGGGTTCCACCCGCTTCAGCCACTGGATGTGAGGCTTTATGGCACTCTTGACACGGCACTGGAAGGAGGTGGTTCCCCCATACTCCACCGTGGTGTTGACAGGGTGCTCGCCAAAGAAGTCCGGTTTTTCGCTGACAGGTTCTGCAGAGAGAAAGAAAGGTAAGGACTGGATAAAGTGATGTCTGAGATACTAAAATTTACGATGGTTAATTTTTCCTATTAAATGGCCATTTGTCATCATGTCAACGTAGCTCTTCTGTGACATACTAATGGATTGCATAGCAAATTAATATCACTTTTCAGATAGCATAAACTGCAAAATAAGGTTTTCACGTTTTGACCTCTGCTGACCTCAGATGACAATGACCCTCACTAAAAACAAAGGGGCTCTGTTGCTCAATAGAGGTACCAAAAGGTACCACATCAGTTCAAGCATTCATTCTTGAGATATGTCTTCACAAGCAAGCCATGACAAGCACACACATAGATATGAAGACAGGCCTGTGCATACACATAAATACATACACACTATCATGAAGAAGGTTACAATTTTCATCTCAACCAAAAAGCAAGTAAGTACATCCAAAAAATTTTTCCATGAGGATGTGCCACGACCTATATAACCATTTTTGTTGAAAGATCATGTTCCTGTTGATGCAGAATTTAAGAGCAAAATATTGAAAATTTATGGAAGACTTTTGATCCCATCGCCAAGTCGACTTTATTTCATACCTTTCACTGTTTACTTGAGAGATTCTCTTTCAATACCCACCCACCTGCAAGTAACAACTGCAATATTTACCAAACTGGTGGAAAAACTCCTGATAATACTTTAGGCTAGAGATATCTCAGGCATTAAATCGGTGTTGTTTGTTACATCAGGCAAAAACAGCTTTTAACATTTAAACAACTTTTAATTCACTTTAAGATTGAATTTCTTGAAATGTTACATTCCAGAGAGGGCAGAGAGATGTCAAAGTACAGTATTTAACCAGAGTGCTACTGTAGGTACTGACTGTCAAACTCCCCTCTTGGATCATTCTACATAGTTTCCAAGCCAAACCTGGTTCTCTCTGTTTATAGTTCAATCACCTCTCAATGTTTCATCAATCCATCCCTTGGTAGGTGAGGTGCAAAACATTCACTGGGTCTTGACACTTCAAATCAGCTTTCTGCCAGTCACTGTTTTTCGATTGATGTTCAATATCAAATCTCATGAATGCACACATCCCCAGTTTTAATTAAGACTTAACATATAGGTGTTTGCATGATCGAGGTTTATAACTGATAAATGTAGTTTAACAGGAAATATGAGAAGAGAGTCTGGTAGGTTTTTACCTATGACTTGAAGCATGTAAGTGGCATTGATCTTTCCATATTTGTTGAAGACCTCACACATGTACTCCCCGCTGTCTTCCTCTTTTACATTGGTCAACCTGAGGATCCAGGCTTGCTTCGATCGGTCTTCTAAACCTAGATCTTCTTCTGGCATGATCTCTCCGTCTTTGTACCAGATGATCTGCGGTTTGGGCTTGCCCGATGCCTTGCATCTCAGACGGACGATGCTCCTCATGGGTCTGGTCAGGTCCTTCTTCTCCATCCTCTCCGGGTGGGTGAACACCGGTGGAGCTGATGTAGAGAACAAAGAAAAGTACGTATGCATATCTGGGAAGAGGGCTTCGACGACAGGGGGGTGTGCTTTCATCTCACACTCAATTTGTTTGTTGTTGGTTGCCAAGGTGCCATCTGTAACAAGTTGAGGGCGGTATTAATTGAATGCTCACAGAGAATCTAAAGGGAGTACAGACACAAGGTGGGGAAATGGGAGGCAAAAAAGGTATGGATCATACAAAGGGTAGACCTTCACAAAACTGCATTCATGTTAATAATGGAAAGAAATGCTGCTGAGCTACGACTGGCGCTCGTACATTTCGCCATCAATATTTAATACTGTGCATAAAGGTATGTAAAGAGCTTTCTACAGATCCATCTTTGGCTGGCTACACTTCAAAGCCATTGCAAGCAGCTGCTGCATTCTCACCTTTTCCTTCAGGATCCACCACGGCACCTGGGGTTGATTTTGGTTCGCTGAGAGATGGGTCAAGAGTATCGTTTGCTATTTTTGGTTTTTTCAAAAAGAAAGGAGAAATGAAAAGAAGTTTATCACACGGGACAAAGAAACACTGGGATGAGTTTAAGAGTTGTAGTCAAATTTTAAATGCCGTACATCGATTATCACAAGGTAAGATTACCATTCATAATTCATCCCAGCCCCCCCCCCCCGACTAACCCTTCTCCATTGCTTATCTTTCACTGATGCTGACGAAAGATAACAAATGACCACACCTTGGAGACTGATGCTCTTCTATTTCAAATCTTCACAGAACTTGTCTGTAAAGATTTGCCCTTTTGTAAAGCTTGAGCAGGTAATAAGACCATTTACAACAACGTGACAAGTTTCTTTACCTGTTAAGCACAATTAACAAATGGCTATGCATGTCATCATGATCCTCATTTTTATGCTCTTGGTTTCAGTTGCTAAACTTGCAAAATGAGGGCACTGTCAGTCAGCCAAAACTTTTTGGAGAGAAATACATCACAAAGAAAGTCTGTCTAGCTTATCTACCTAACACTGCTACATGTGACTTTTTCTTTCTTGGCAAAATCCAAGTTAAGTCTTAAAGTGGAGACAGAGCAATTGGATAAAGACTTCTCCCAAACTTATGGCAAAAGTAGTATGATTGTTTTGCAGGCACCCTGGAGTAAATCTGTTTCTCAATAGCAGAAATAGCAAGAACATTTTTCTTTTTTTCTTTTCAAATTAATTGTGGCCACTTTGGGCTTCTGGTAAGTCACACTAGTAGGGTAGTGTCAAGAAAAGACATCTTGTACATCTTCAATGAAATCCAAAGAATCAAAAGAAGGAAAATGGAATCCAGAGGAACCTAAGCTACTGAATATGCATGAGAAGCACAAATTTATGTTTATAAACTACATACAGTGACGTGACCCCTATTAAACCTGACCAACCCAGCCCATTCCATTTTCTCAAGGTTGGAAGGGAACCATCAGCACTCTGGAAGCGTCACACTATGGTGAGCGTGCAATATTGATTCATTTTGATCTTGTACTGCCGCCCTCAAAAGGTAGGAAAATCTGGTGAAAGATGAGCTGACTCATCAACGGATTGGTTGATGGATGGTTTGCTAACACAATTCAAACCTTACAAACACCTTATGCACACAGTGGGGTGCTACATGTAGTTCTAAGAATCACTCACTTACGTTGTTTGTATATTCTCAATTGACAAAAGCAGAGCCTAACCAGCTTTCAGTTGAGTTTAAAATCTTTGAGTTCACAAACTTGAAAGAGTCAACTTTAGAAGACAAGTGCAACAGCTGATTCTGTTTTTCATTCAGAGCTTTGTAACCAGGAGAGATCTAAATGGCTCTCTTCTATGTTTTCTCAGTATTGAGTGTTCTGTTTGTTTGACTTTCTCCACGGAGAGGATGGCCACACCTGGTATTATAACAATACCGTCTCTGTAAAATGCGCCCACTCTTTTTTCCCTCGCTTGCTTGGCATGTGGATGATGCATGGCAATCCAAAGGCACTTTGCATGACCTTCACATTTGATAGTTGTGCAAAATAGAGAGGGATATATTCATGTGATGAGATGGGTTGTTGGGCGGTATAGTGCAGGAGTCTTGAACTGGCCAAACTGTAAACTGTAGATATGTGATCATATATGACAATGACTCAATTCCAAGACTTATTCCTTGTAGGAAAAATTGAAAACACGCAATGCATCACAGTACTAAGGAATGTTTCTTTTTGCCATGTTTTATGGTTTCAATTATAGAGGACTGAGAAAGCCATAATTTATATGGTCTACTGCAGAGTGACAATTACGACGACTTTGACTCCTGGTTCGCAGTCAGTGAAGCTTGGCGACAAATAGTACACACCATACCTCACCAGGGTGAAAAGGTGGCAGACAAAGTACGGATACTCGGAAAGTAACCACTCAAATGGACAAATATATTTCGGTATTTAAATTGATGGTGTTCTGTAGTAGGTGAGCTGAGAATAGGCAAATTCATTAGAATTTCATTAACAATTAAACTTTAAATATTTCTTTTCTACAATATTAAAGAGCATCATGTACATAAGTACTGCAGAAGATCCTTTTAGGATGATAATGCGTCCTACCAAATTCAGTTTCACTTATCTGTGTCTTTTTTTTCCTCTTGTTTTTTTTTGGGGGGGGAGGGGACAGTGGTGTGGGCAAGGCATATATCAACTCTTACCCTTGAATACTGTTGAAAGTCATTTAGAAGCAACAATTCAAAATGCAAGTACCCTACCCCTTTCTCTCTGAACCGGTGTGTCTGAAAATTCAAGTTTGCCTGAATTCTACAATTTTCAGCATCTTTAATGGGTTGCTGCACCTACAAATAATGTTCGTATAGAAACTTTGCCAACCAAACCAACATAAAGACCAGAGGCAGACGACCTTTTGCCGACAATAGCAAAGACAGATGAAATATTTGCCAGAAAAGTTTACAAAATAATCACAATACTGTTCTGGAATGCCTGACTGCCTCCCCCCCCCCCACTCCTCCTTTTTATGACACCTCGGAAGTTTACCTTACAGTTAACAAGGCCAATTTCCTTACCCTCCCCTGGCCACAGCCTATTGTCTGCATACTTTACAAAAATAAATAGGTTATATCTTGACGCTTCAGGCCCTCTGAGGAACAGAACATTTCCCCATTGTCAAAGACATTTGATCATTCTTTAAAGCGGCTGGTGTTGTTTACTGATCGTCAGAGATGTAACATTTTTGAAGTCCAAATTACTACTTTTCTGCGGACTAGGTCTGCGAGGCTTTGTTCAAAATATGATCGCCAAACTATGCTATTATTATTAATTATTAATGTAACGAACTGATGAATTACTTCCAAGATATCCTCCTCCGACAAATATTGGAGAAAATATTACAAATATTGTAATGATCGACTGTATGAATCATATAGCAAGCTCACCCACGATTTGACCTCGTAACAAAACAGGACTTTGTCGTCCATTTCTCAAACATGACTGATTCATTTGAAGCCAGATACTGTATTTGTTAAATTAACCTATTATTGAGATGTATCAAAATGGTTCTCTGCCTCTTGACAAACAAGTAATCCAGCCGTCTCGTCTACACTGTACCTCTGACACTGTAGCGTTGATTACACGGCTATCTTTGGCAGAGACTGGCTCTGTGCCGCTGAATGACTCATGCAGATTTGTTGGGGCTTTGAATGGCACAAATTACCGGAGCCACGGAACATGAAAAATGACAGAGACCATGAATTTACAAAACTAGACTTAACCAAAATGAATTATAATGCATCAAATGATTTGAAAGCAAATGGCTTTGAATTGTTGGCATGTCTGAGGTCTGCAGAATCAATTTTTAATTTGTATCTAAGAATAATTTTACACTCAAGTGCATAGTGGAATAAGACATCAGGATAAAGTCGCTGCAATTTTTTTGAGAATCTTGCAGCTTCACTTGTCTCAAATATGAATAACTACAGAGGGTGAAAAAGTCAGACGTTGCCTTTTCACGAGTATTGGAGTTAAAGGGAAATAGGGCGTTTAGAATACACAACATGACATACAAAAGAAAATAGCGGTAATCATTGTTATACCATTCAGTCTCATCAATAAACATCTACCAAAGCTTCATCTCCTAAAAACATTATGCAAGTGACGAGTAACAGAAGATGCATCATTTGAATTTTGAAAAGTTTGGGTGAACAAATTAGTGTTGAGCAACAAATATCTGAATTTCTCTCTGTGGGGAGCTTATTTCTTGAAGAGAAGGCTACTGTCCTTCCTTGTGTGCAATAATCTATCATTCTGCATCCACAAACACTGGTTTCAAAAATATGGATGTCTTCTCTGAAACAAACGCCCTATTTCCCTTTAAGGCATCTCTCAACTACACTGTAATTTACTTAATACCACATCAAGTACTGCACAGTATTTGTGTATCTCTCATCAAAAACATTTGTTTTCCACCTAACATGACAACCGGTTTTGGTTGATTTTTCTTCTGCTCACTGAAAGAGGAGAAGAGTGTTTAGAATACACCAACATGGCATACAAAGAAAATAGCTTTAATAATTGCTGCTCTGGGAGCAGGAAGGAGGTTGACATGGTATGCAGAATAATAAACTGGTTTCCAGGTGAAACAATTCACCATCCTGGTAAAGGTGTCTAAGAGAAGGGGAAAAAAGGTAATGTCTGAATCCCAAATGGTGCAATATTTGGTCAAAATTGAGCTTTTCAAAGGTAATGTCAAAAACAAACGTCTTAGTCCATTCCTCGGTTTATTCATCAGTAGGAAACACATTGTCACCGCATGGCTACGACCTTTGATACGGTAAAATTGACATGTGGAGGTATGAAGTCAAGACTAGAAGTGTACTCAGTATTCTATGTTTTAACCATCCATCAAAGATTTAGGTTCATCGTTTCTAAAATGTATGGGAAACTTATTGGAGATGTCCCCTTTTACAAAAAGAAGAAGTGAGGGGGATGCATCCCCCCTCTATCTTCACATGATCCACGCCCATGACAGCGTCACTCTGTCAATGGGATTGTCACAAATAAGCTGAAGTTACAATTTCGGCTTTCAGCCTTTTTTTTTTGAGTTGTGAAAGGTTACACAGTCGCACCCGGGAGATTAATCAACATGTGAGTGATGAAAAGGCAGTGTCAACAACATGTGGTAAAGTAGATATACCTACCAACAACTTTAACGGTGAAGATAATACTGACTGTCCCGAACCCATTGGTCCCCCTGCAGGTGTACGTCCCGGAATCTTCCTCCACGACATTCTCGATCCTCAACCCTGCCTCTTTCACTTTGAACCTCTCCCAGATACTGTTTATCGTCTCACCATCCTTCTGCCACATTGTCAGGGCAGGAGGGTTGGCCACCACGGGGCATTTAAGTCGGACTGTGCTTCCCACGGGTACCTGCCTGTGCTGCTTCTCTATGGGGCCAACTACCTGCGGAGGTCCTGGGAAAACAATGAAGAGAGGAAATGTGATGATAGGAACGTACCTCATAGTAGACAACGAACATCCTCAAAATCATGAAAGAGAAACAGAGCAACACTGTACACTTCTTGTGTGCTTTTAGAATTTACGGAAAGTTCAAAATTTAACCACCATCCAGAACAAAAAGCCCATATATACTGTAGCCTTACATCATACTGTACATATGGTCCAGAGGATAATATTCTTCAATGAAACTGAGGCACTAAAAGGACTGGTCATGGAAGGAAATTGATATTTCAGAAAAAAAATTAAATTTTCCTCACTTTATTGGTACAAGAACCATACCTCAAATAGCATATTCAGTTCAGAGGTTACGTATTTTTAAAGAAATAATGCATTGTATGGGGAACCTAGGCACAATGACATGTGTCTTCAAAGGAACATACTACAGTAGTTTCAGAAATTTGACCTTAATTTCCACAAAATTTTCAGGTAAATCTACAATACACCCAATCTACACTTTCACTGGTGTCAAATTTTAAGTTTTCATGACGTCTTCATTTTCAAAGAGAAGTAAAGACTTCTTGCAATAATTTGCCTCTGTTAACTGACAATTTTTGGTGACCTTGAGGCAACTGGAAATACTTCTTGAACCAAGAAATCTTTATTCAAACAGCAATAATGACTCAGGAACAAGTTATTGACATAGGGTTTGAAATGCCTGCACTGGAAATTTTTTCTGTTTCATTTATCAACCTCCTCAACTGCCAGTAAAACACAACTTTGAACTGGTGCACCAACATGGCATACAAAGAAAATATTTTTTAATCATTGTGAAACCATTTAAGTTCATCAAAAATCATCTGCAGAAGCTTTGTCTCCTCATAACATTATGCATGAGATGAGTTTACAGAACATGCATCATTGGAACGTTTTAAAGTTTGGGTAAATAAATTATTCCTGAGCTACAAATTTAACAGAATTTTCTGTGAGAAACTCATTTCTTGAAAAGAATGTTACTAGATTGTGCCCCTTGTTTCAATAATCTATCATTGTGTTGATCTATATTGGTTTTAAAAATATGATTTTTGGGGGGGATAAAACAAATGCCTTATTTCACTGTCAGTACTTGCAATTAAAGAAGTGGACTATTGACAAGTGAGAATCTATTGTTTCCAAAAACCCATGTAATGTTGTTTTATCTGATTTGAGCAATGAAGCTACTGCTTTGGTGGCATTACTGTACTTTCTGTCCAAAGTTCTAGTATTCCAGCTTCAAGTGAGGACAGACATTGCTTTATACAGTAACGCTCTCACACCTCTGGACAAATTTCTTTTAACAAACTGTCGAAGACTGAGTGTTAATTACATGCAATGAAAATTTAGCAGGGCAGAGCAAATTGCAAAGTACCTCAAGACATAATCTGCATCAGAGCACCACTTCCAGTCAGATCCTTTAAGCAAAGACAATATCAAGGGTAGTTTCTGACACAGAGAAGGAACATGCATTATATGTAAGGAGACAGGTAAGTTTGGAATGAAGAAAATAATGACAATGTCAAATGCAGCCCACAATTGCATCCAGCTGAAGAATGCTGTCCGTGGGCTTGTTAAAGTATTTCCTTTAATTGAGAGTATTGAGACATGACAAAATATCTCCTTTAAACTTCCCGGAATTTTTGGGTAAAACTAGCTAAGTAGTCTTAAACCCTTCAAATTATAAGTTTAATACTGGGAAAAATTCTTTTTTTTTTCTTTTTCTGATGCGAACGTGACCTTACATGACTTGTCCTGAGCTCATGCGGTTATATTCCAATCTGTATTTGCTTTTATTATTAGTGTGAATGCATTCTTAGTGGGTCTTGTCATAGGTTCTCACACTAGGGGGCATTGAAAGTCTATAGCTTTTGTTCTGCCTATGAAAACATACGGTTATTTGTATTTTGTATGGATGGTGGCATCTTTTACCAAACTAATCAACGGAAAAAGGGTTGAATTTATTTGAGAAAAAAAAGAAGTTTCCGTTAAAAAAGGATGTGTGGCAGCGAAAAGTCAACATAATTTTCCAGGCAGATTCTCTCCAAGTTTGCTTTTCTCATTTTAGCCTCCTGCTGAAAATGTCCATTAACAATCGCCTCAGGCATTGACATTTTCTCACTTGGGAAACTTCCTACACTCTGCAGCACATGGCTGAAAGAAATCACCCCTTAAGTTTTCTTTCCCCAGTGATGGCACATGTAGTTTGAAAAATGTTTTACATAACTTAGTGCATTCTCAAATGGTCTTGAGAAGTCTCATTGAAGGAAAAAAAAAGTCTGCCATAATTCCAAATTTTCTACAGAGGAGGAAATTTAGGTGTGGTGGAGTATAGTCGTGGGAAATTTTCAAACAGGCCTACTTTCCTTTATCAGTCAAATGAAATACAAACATTTAATTCCACATTGTGTGCAGGCAACATTACAACTCACCTGCCAATTTTTGAAGCACCCAAATTCTGTGATCGTAAAAAGTAAAAAGACATAATGTTCTAAAATTCAATCAAGAAAAATTTGAACATTTCTGCCAACTTTCGTAGCGGAGTTTCTGCAAAACTATTGGCTGTTGAATCGGTTCGTTATCATTCCAAAGTACAATATCATAGTCGCTCCTCTTTCCGCGTAAGACTAAACATAATGGTATGTCAAGTCTTTTCTGGATACCCATGCCATACCTTTTGCATGTTTCGCTTCTTTTCCAGTTTTTTTTTTTTAAGTCTTACACTTAGAGGGGTGGTAAATACTGTAAATTATCAGTATGTAATTAACACAAAATAATCAACATTTTGACGATGTGTAAAAAAAATACAAACAGTTGAGTAGACACCTGAGTATGTCTCATTACCAGAGAGTAGTAGCTGAATGAAGGCATGAGTGATCCTGGAAATGGGAAAACTACTGTCATGACAAAAAAATCCAGCCTAAGCTACTGTACATACATACACAACTGGAAAGCTAAAGGTTTTTACAGGCAAACTACGCAGGACCTAACCAGGGTTCAAACTTGTGATTTACTTAATTTTATGATGATACTTCATTAAATTAACAGCATAAACTGTGTACCACAAAAATTAAATTACAAATGAGACAAACACATTAGACGCTATAGCTGCTCTTAGCCTCCTTTTACACTTCATTTAAGACTACAGACAGTGTAGAGAGACATTTTTTTCCCCAAAAAATTCTGATATCTCTCTATCTCTCTCTCTGAAGGTGTTCAGAGTTTGATCAGTACTGTCATGACTGTACAGCTGATGACTGACAAGAAATATGATCCATTAAACCATATAATAATTTGTCAATTCCAACTAAGATCACTTCTAGGACGGTACCAGTAGAAAACAGTATCCCCTGCAGCGCCCATTTATTACCCACCCCCCACATCTCCTACCCTATACCACCAGCAAAATCAAATCTAGCGCTGCCCTTTCCTGCAGTGGCTCTTCAATCAAACGTTTCCTCAATTTTTTGTCTGATCCACACCTCAGCCTCCCCAACGAGCATGAATTATGTTGATTAAAATCATATTACTTGCAGTGTGACAAGTATGTGACAAGGGAGGTGAACCTTGGCCTAGCCTAATGAATCCCATGGTGCAAGTTCACCTAGACTTAAAACAATCTTGACAGCTGGGAATCAACTGTTGAGAGCTTAACAGACATGGATGGCAAGCAAGCCTGCTGTAAATTGTAAATGCACACATAGGGTGGATTTCCTCCTTTACTGCTATTAAGTTAGCCTTCATCTTTAAAATCAAGGAGGGTGGAACAGTTTCTGTTGACAAAGATCGGGGTCTTTCACAACATGGTGATTGCAAAATGGTGTTTCTTGGGTTTGAGAACCATGCAGGGAAAAGAGTCAAAATGGTGTTGAGTTGCAAATTCCACCCACTTATAGTCAATGTAACCCTGGACCTTGACTATATTTGTCATGACTAGCAGTTCAAAAACTGAAACTACCGCAGATGAGAATACAGTAAAACCATTTTAAACACACAAACTGGACAATTAGAATGAAATATCAACCTCTTCCCCTTCATTGAAACAGATGGTTTCTCAATAACCAAATTCATCCTGATTCTGTTCATCAACTATAAGGACTTTGACACTTCTCAACTAATCACTTTTTCTGTTTTTTAATAAATGAATATGAAATCTGTTCAACTGTAGCAGAAATGTAACATGACAGGATTCCTGACTTATTTTCTGAGATAGGTGGCCATTTGGCCAAAATGTTGCTTCAATATCACATCGATGACATGATTATGTATAAAGGTTCTTTCATTTTGTGCTAAATGTTTTAGAAGGACGTATTAAAGGGTTTACCAGTACTATCGGCATGGTAAATGGGAGTGCATTTGTAATATTCATTGAGACAGGTAAGTGAGGAGTGAAGTAAATTAACGTGGTTCACTATCTGAACATGGCTGCAATACAAGACTGCAGTAGATGGACATAATAATGTAATAGCAGCAACGCTAGTCAACTACTGCAAATCTATTGCCTGGATAACACTGTACACTAGGGTTGTAGCTACTGTGGTTGGTGTTGGACTGCTTTAGCCATTACTGACCTTAGCCAACCACCACAAAGAGACGAAAATACAAATACCAACCATGGCTAGAACATAGATGATGACCAGTGATGTTGTCAAAATCCAATAAAAATTTGCTCATGGGCTTTCTTCGATTTCCTGGGTCTATAAAGTAGCTACTATTTTTTCTCCAAACGACCATCCCTCCATTCTGTCAAGCTCTACAAATCTGCCACTTTACAGTGTGATAAACTATAGTCTTGCACAACAGTAATGTTTGTACAATGTTGCTTTACAGTTGACAGCTACTTGGATACCATTTGAATAGTGCTACACTATAGCAGTTCACAAGAGCAACAAGATGTACAACAGCTGCAGTTGCCTGCACAACGGACATTTACTCATGCACCAGCTGGCTGCAATTGTATAACCAATCTCCACGAACTGTCGCTTGGATTCTGACTCAATCTGCGTACTAAAACTCATGTACATGCCAAAGCAATCAATTACACATAACGCTCAACAATACGTTTCTCTTGCCATATACAGTAAATACTCAGGTCGTTTTGAGCCAATCATCAAACGTGAAGTAAGACTCATAAATATAGAGACTTTAGATCTTCTAAGATAAGACCTACAATTGTTTGCAGGTGTTACTGCATGTACATCAGAAAATGGTACACACCAAAACCTGCTTTGAATGTCGCAGTGCAACCATCATGGTTAACAGCTCTCTGGATAGATGGTGCATAGTATGATACTGGTGTTGATGCACAAAAGCAACATGATACCCATGGTCAGGAACAGTATGTTGACAGCTATCTGAATAGGTCCTTTTACCATAAACATCACTGCAATGAAAATTCCAAGTTCGCACAACAGAAACTGTAACAGTGGAGAGTTATCTGGATAGCACTTAGTGCTTTTACAGAACACCTGGATACTAATAAATATTAAATACAGCAGTATCATGCAGTGAGTATCCCATGAATTGAGTACCTTTCATTCATACTGTCTTTGAGTTATTCTTACTACAAACGAAAACACAAAATGGGTGACTTACTATGATCCACACATTTCACTACACTGATCTGCACTTCAAACAGATCACTGTATATGTAGCCTGTTGAAAATTGAACTTCACTATACAATCAACTTTGGGTGATAATTACACACTAAGGAAATGACCAACTTGAAAAGAAATAGCAACAAGATTTGCTTCTCCACTATCACTGTAACTGTGTACATCATGGTTAATAATCCATATTGTGTAGTGTTTTCTACCAGCACTAACTTTCACCTTGATCCCTTTAAATATAGCAAGGTCACATATTTTTCCCAAGTTTCTTGCCTCATATCATAAGCTTCTCATAGAAATAGGAGACTTTCAATACAATATGCTAATGTAGTCCACACACAGACATGTACAGTACCGCAACTGGAATTTCAAGCCCTCGGCAGTTTCCGAAGGTAGGAGAGCAGCAAATGGTCTGGTGAGAGTTCCACACAAAAGTTCAGTCTTTTGGAAAACTGGTGGGTAATCTTCAAACATACACTGCAGGATGCCAATCAATAACTCTGGTGGTAGTCTATGGATTTGGGACCTGTCATTATGGGTCAACCACCATTACTACCGCACCCCGCTGTTCAGCCGCCAAATGAAATCACAGCACGTCAGAGGCGGGTGGGTGAAATTGAAGTAATTTCAGTTTGACTGATTGTGGTTTTGATTACCGGATTGGCCCAACCGCTTGCACAGTATTTCTGTACTCCAGGATCCACATTCCAACTCTCTACATATGTACACATACTACTGTATATATCAGAGAGGGGGCATTACTAATAAAACAGTCCATGACATGTAGGTCCACCCCTTTCAAAGGGTAACTAATGAGAGAGATCTTTACTAGCAGGAAGAAGAATCTGCTGTATGGCAGAACTTTCCCTCCCGCTGCTAAGGAAAACGTCCACCCCCAATACTGAATTAGTAAAGACAATAAAGTGCCATGACTCATTAGGGCACCCAGCAGTTGGAGACATGAACTGGGAATCAACTAGAGATGGATCTAGTTTCGATTCTGACTGACTAGGCTGATAAAGAGTGCGATTAAGAATATGGGACTGAATGTGTACTGGGAGCATGCAGCTAAAATTGCACACTCGATAATCTAGCACATGTGTCAAATTTTGCAATGTGCCCTTGTTCATCTGGATGGAGGAACCAAAGAACTCCAAACAAGAGAAACACATTGAGGGAACATTATCGATCTATATAATAGCTGTCCCCTCAGTAGACCTCAGCATCTTTTTCACACTGTACTTCAAAAGTACAAAGCATGGTGAAATGACGATTAGAAGCTGCATGTTTGTGCAGTTGCTGCCTCTTCCTTTCAAAGTTCACCAACCTTAAACTAATCTTAGAAATGAAACATCGCTTTGGTGATACTACCAAATGTGTTGTGAAATAACTGTCATAACTACCAATGTTATTACTCCTAGCTCAATAGCTGAATCAGTCTGCCTGGTGACATGGTCTTATTTTCATAATTTCTTTGACTTGTAGACAACTATATTTTGCTTTTTGCAAATAGTTTACAAAATCCAGATTTTAAGCAAGACAGGAAATAATATTAGCAGATACACCAGTAAATTTATTTGCATATTCCATCTTTGCATGTGGGTTCAATGGCATTTTTCTTAGGCGCAGACTACAGTTTACTAGTGGATCTTGACTAATCTTGACTAGGGAGTAGATATTCGTTTACTTGTTACTGTTAGTATGCAGTGTATGGAATGACAAGTCTGCTGTTTTGGAATGCTATTGGTATTGTTATGGCATTTTAATGGTTAGATAGCTCATTAAGGTGTACAGTAATTGAGGGTTCATCATTTGAATTGTTTGTGCTATTTGAGTTATACCACTACAGCCTCCAGTTGAAGTCTACCCCACATGGCGGACTGGTTTTTTGTCCAGCTTATTGCTGAGAAAAGACTTCACGTCCACAGACTAAATTTGGAAACAAAGTCCTTTCAACTGCATACCCAATGCAAATTTAATTTACATAGCTCTAAGGCGATTGGCAGGAGCAAGGTGTTTAACTATTTATATGAATTTGAAATCATATGGCATAATTAACCAACTGAAACCTATTTATTTTCCCAGATTGTCTGAATGGTGTAATTAAAAGCCTTTCCAAACTTTTGGAGATGAAATTTCAATGTTTTTTTTGCCTATGCACACAATCACTTTTAAAGGGGCTCATTGAGTTGATATCAGCAAAGATTGTGGTGATTTTGAAGGGTATAAACACATGACAATACTCGCAATTAGCATAATTAATCAAGTTTCACATCCAATAGTTATATGAAAACTGTCAAATTTTTCAAATTTTTGACCGTTACTTGCTCTGATTAAGTGCATGTGAATGTACTAATGTGAAAATGTCTGGTCACAAAGTTTCAAAAACCAAATTTAATCGTTGGTTACTCATTCATTAATGTTCCAACGTATGCAAAACTTTGGGATCCTTTTAGTTTGACTGTTTGTCATTAGAATGTGAAGGGAACTTGACTGGCTTAGAAAAATTGAGTGAATTTCACAAAACAACTCAATGAGCCTCTTTAAGTAAAATAAGTTACAATAGTTTTTTTTTTTTTTTTAAGACTTTGATCTCTCTGAAAAGCTCAGATAACAGTCAAACTGCAGAAAACAATTACAATAATCTACAGTACCTATAAATAGGATGGGCTATAATGTCAAGTGTGAAGTGGAAGCAACTTCCACACATTTAAACAAGTTTGAACAAATTAACAACATGCTCACACATATATCATGATCATTCACATACATGGGCACAAACATGATTGGCTTGAGCAGCAAACCCAATATACTCTATACAGGGCAGGCAAAAACCTGCAACGAAATGTGATCGTTCACAGAATAGTATTTGACTTTCATAGTTATTTTGATATATTAAGTCTACAGCTCCCTTCATAGACCATTTTATGGTATGTCAGTCACTGTGCAACAAAAAAGTAAGACCTCTTTTTGTCATCCGCAGTATACATGCCTCTCCACACTGTTGATCTAGACCTGTACAAAGTGCCTTGAACTTCCTAAATTTTAAAGTTACAAATACCTGTTTAGTGTTTTGAATATATACATTCCCATACAGTGCTTGATTTTGTGAGCCATTGTTATCAATTGCTGAAGTAGATTACTATCTGTTTTCCTAGACTTTACTGTTTGCTTTCTGTAAACATGCAAAATCAGCTGAATGTAATGGTGAGCCTGTATTGTAGTCTTAAAGGAAAAGACTACAGAACCACACATACAGTACATTTTGGGTGGATGTAGGGTACGATAGGGAGATGTGGTACATTTGTAAGCACTGTGGTATCATTATTGAAGTCACCA
Source organism: Stichopus chloronotus (assembly GCA_021234535.1). Taxonomy (NCBI): domain Eukaryota; kingdom Metazoa; phylum Echinodermata; class Holothuroidea; order Aspidochirotida; family Stichopodidae; genus Stichopus; species Stichopus chloronotus. The sequence goes on from CM037841.1 coordinate 27,040,049, forward strand.
GTAATACGAGTGAGCATTCAACTTTCAAGAAAAACCTTTCAAATTCATATATGCTGAGATCTGCAGTTACTGTACAGTACAGAATACTGTAGGTCTAGTACACAACATATACTTAACTCCCTAACACTGCTGTTTGGTGTCAGAGTTAATTCACGGATAGGGATTTTGCAAAGGTTCTGTGTACAGCATTTGTTTGTTGAAACTAATCTGATGAAAAACTCAAAAACTCCAAGTTGAACCATCAACATCTGTCAATCATGCCATCTGACAACAATGATTGGTTCTAAAGTCGGAAACATGGTGGTACTCATTGTTGCTATCAAGGCCAATGTTTTACTCCAGGGTAACCTCCTAAGCTGTGTTAACTTGGTGCGAGGATCACGAAATGCGTAGTGGAATAGACACACACAGATCACAGATAGAATTCTCTCACAAGTGCTTTTTCAATGAAACTTTTATTGCTGAACGCAGAACCCCCAGCCAAACGTGGAACAAGTTCTCAAAGTTAAATTCTTTCTGCACTCCATGCAGATTGGTGACCAAGAACTTGGACAGCGCAGATACCATCTTGCTCAGTCAGAATGCCAATTTACTGGAATTGAATTATTTGGCTGGTTTTACTGTACAGCGGAATGCGGAACAATCAACCTGAATTGCTAACTGGGCACACGTATACTTTCATCCGTGTTTGGTTCAAATAGAGTACAAGGAATTAGAAAACACACATACTCAAGTTTGCTGTCTTATACGGTTTCCACAAGAGACAAAAACCTGGCACAAACAAAAAACAGACTGCAGAGGCTAAAAGTGAAAGCCAATAAAAGACGAGCTAAGCCTTAGAGGGCACAGTGATAGAATTGACTTCCGGTGCACGTTGAGAGAAGTTAAATCAATGCATAAGTGTCAGCAATCGATAAGGATTTTTGACATCCACTAAACATTGCAAAGATCATGAGTCAATTACCTTATTGTCTGGCAATAACGTATGGCAGATATTGGACATGTATGAGTGGAATCTCCCTTGACCATGGTTGTTGCATAAATTCATATCAATAAACAGTTGAGCATCGAAGTATCTGGCAATTTATCTGACCAGAGGACAGCAAATACTTCTTCTGTACCACCTAAGTACTTTGTATGCATACAATTCACATGTGAGACAGCCGATGACTGGAGAAAATGACATTTAATCAGTCACTGCATGCATATCCCATCCTCAGCAAGTTTACTTCTAGTTTACTTCCAACGACTTTGTTATGACTAACTCAGCCACACAGCCACCGCTTGTTCCTGCGCTACTTACGTTGGGTTATTTCAGGTCACAGATTACGACTAATTCATGTGATTCATAGCAATTCATTAACTCCTGTGGTGATATTCCTGATGCAACCAAAATAACACTGACTGATGATTCAAGTATTCAACTAAGTTGCCTACAGAACTTCATTTGCCATTTGCTCCAAAAACCCACTGCGGGGCTCTCGATCAATCCCAATTCAATTTTCTCTGAATTTTCTCTCAACAGGGCGAAAAAAATACCCACGGACGGACCAGGAAAGTCTGTCTTGTGCTGAGCGACAAAAATAAAAAAGAATTTTTAAAATTATTAATCTTGCCAGGAAGAAAGTGTTTCCCAGGCCTTTTTTTTTAAAGTTCGATCATGTTGTTATCCCTGACGACATAATTGTTCTCTTCAGTTGCCTACCAATCAAATCACAGACAGCTATCGTCCATTGTGAGAGGGAAAACAGCTATAGCTTTCAATTTAAAAATCTAGATTTCCAAAGAAAAAGGCCTAAATATTGATCGGGTTAAATGTGTCAAATGAAAATTGGCAGGTTTGAGAGGCAGAAAGCGAAAAGAAGTATTTAAGTAAGTAATATAAACTCCATCACACAAATACTTGGAAGAGGATGTGTTATGGAGGGAAGAAAAAAATGAAAGGTTTCATACAATTTTACAGTCTCTTTGTCAGCGAGAGTATATTCACAATCGGGAGGATTTGTAAAGTACGACGGATGGCCTGAAACACTCCACTGAGCGTGAAGCACTTTACAAAATGTATGAAAAAAGTATTCAAGAATGAATCAATATGTGTTCATCAAGTGGAAGGTTATGGCAGAAAAGATGAATTGGATTTATGAAAGAGAAATAAGGAGACTTCAAATGCTCATATAGCATCTTGAATTTAAGTAAATCTGAAATCTTTGTAGCACTCACAAAATCCTGTGGATGTGTATACATTTAAGTAGCTTACAATGCATACAATTTTTAACTTGTGAGTTGAAAGCTTAGAATAATTTGTTTACGTAATCATTTGCCGAATTTTCATATCAATGTACAGGTGCCTGTAGTTAGCCATGCTCAGTTGCTTACAAAGCAACTACCTTTTTTTTGGCATTTGTTTTTAATTTCAGGAAAAAAAACATTTCTCTTGAACCACCTAATTTTACTTCCCTTTCAAATTATGACTGATGAAATTGGATGCAATCTTTGGCATGTTACCATGTATTATATTATTACACAAAAGCCAACAGTGGCTGTGACACTAACACACACTCACTGGTATGATTGCAATCAGATCATGGCTCGCGACCAAAATTGTCAGATTTAACGAATAAACATGACAGTCATGAGCGAAGGTTTGGCTTGAAAACTTTGCAGAGAACAAGGATTCCGGAAATTCAGAGAACGCACAAGGTAAAGCAGGGCACTGTACAGGATTCATAATACTAGGTCATTGTTTTTAGCTCTACTTCTTTAGCATCAATTTCACATTAGAAGTTAACACATTAAAGTACATGTGACATGAAAAACACATTTGGAGTTTTGACCAAATTTATCTGTAATATTGACTATTTTACAAACAAAATTCTCTTTTACAATTGCATGACTGATCATTAATAAACAAACCATGCAAATTTGTGACTGTCCAGGGAGGGACTCACCTGATATGTGGTATGTTATCTTTCGTTTACTTAACCTTTACTTCAAGGACAACTTAGAATTTTACATGCCTGTGAGGGTTTCATTTTGGAAGCACCTAGAAATATTGATATCACTTACCAATGTCAAACCCAGTAATTGAGATGTAAATGCCTATTCAAAGAAATACTGACACTGTGCAACACCCTTCATCATCTGTTTTGCATTTTCCTCAAACTTTGAAAAGCTGTATCTCAAAAACGGTAATAGATAGAAACACAATTCCAACAGATTATCACTCAGAATTTCACTCTGCAACTTGTGAATGATGCTAACTCCTTTCCAGGTGCATGTTACTTGGTCTTTCAAACTGTGTTAGCAGTAAATAGAATGGACAACCCTGTTATAGATTTTTCCCTTCACTGTCAATTCTGTAATGTCCATTCCCCCCTTCCCCCTAGCAATCACATTCCACCAGTAACAAAGTCCACTTGTTGAGAACTGAGAACAAAGGGGGAGAGCATGAGTTGTTTGTTTTTGAAGACACCTTAAACTGGACATCAGGTAAACTGACATTCCAACCATGTAAGATGATAGGTCGCCACAGTGATATCAACACCATTTGAGTTCATCAACCAAAAGGGAAACTTAACCACCCACTTCCAAAGATAGGATGTAAAGGCAGACTGATTAAGGCTAATGTCAAACTGTCAGACAGAAAGGAGATCATCTCCTTTAGGGTCATCTGACTTGCAATTGAAAGCTGCAGGGTGTGAAACCCTCGATGAAAGTATGTCCGAATTTGTATGTAAATCTATTAGTTTCTGAGATATGGCTTTTCCAAGTTTGATGAAAATGCAAATGTGATGATGTGAAGTGTTGCACAGTGTATTTATTTCCTTAGGTCTAGATATGCTATATCTTCAAGACTTAAAAGGGAAATAGGGCGTTTAGAGTACACCAACTTGGCATACAAAGAAAATAGCTTGAATCATTGTTAAACCATTCAATCTCATCAGTAAACATCTGCAAAAGCTTCATCTCCTCAGAACATTATATATACGTGATAAGTAACGGACGATGCATCATTTGAATTTTGAAAAGTTTGACTGAAACAAATGACTGAATTTCTATCTGTGACAAACTTATTTCTTGAAAAGAAGGCTACTGTCCTTCCTTTTTATGAATAATCTATCATTCTGTGTCCACTAACATTGGCTTTAAAAATAAGGTTATCTTCTGTGAAACAAACGCCCTATTTCCCTTTAACTACTGGGTTTCACACTAGTAAGTCATCAATATTTTCCAAAAAGAAAATACATGATGCCAAAACAAAGCCATTGGGGCATATAAGATTTTCAATTGTCCTTGAAATGAGGGTTACGTAAATAAAGGATAACATAAGACATGCAGTATCACACAAGTCTCTCTCTTGCTGTCATATATTTGCATACTTGCTGATGTTTATTCAAGATGCAGACCTGTAAATGACAGGAATCTGCATGTCAAACTGTCAATATCTGATGGATTTTTATGGAGTTTGTGGCTATTTCCAATTTTTTTTAATGATTAAATACATCAAATACTCCAAGATGTAATTTTCGTACGTCATGCAACCTTTAAAGACTCATTTCAGGAACCACTTACAATTCTGTATGGTATGTGGCATGCGTGGGGCTAAACAGACTTAGGTGATGGTTGTTTTGAAACAAAATAGTGTCTATTTAGCTACACCACGGATCATGGTAGGAAAAGTGACCCTATTAGTGCAGCGAACTGACATAGCACTGGGGCCAGAGGAACCCATGTACAGGAAGATGTTATTCCCAAGGTTTTTTTTTTTCTTTTTGATGCCGAAAGTTGTAACTACCATTTTGTGATGGAATATTGACAGTTTGTAACAGCTGAAAATTGCTTGTTGTAACTAACATCAGGGGCCTTAAAAAATTTAACTGAGCAGCCTTCACTTCACCTGTTGACAGAGTAACAATTTTTCTCTCGATTTTGTCTGGCACTGGCAGTATTGCTAATTGTTGACATCGAGACTTGAATTGGCATACTGATACCTTTTATGCACGGTCACTTAGCTCACACATATCTCAGTCTCTCCACCCTTCCTGGCTTGTAAAACAATTACTGAGCCTGTGAATGATCAGGCAGGCCAAGCTTGTTTGCAAATGATTTACTGCAATTAGGCCAGCAGTGATCTCAAATCCTTCACCTTAAACTCTGTGAAAAAATTGATGCCCATAAATTCTGACTAAAAATTGATCCTTCCAACTTGCTGGCTTTTGCATACCAAAGGCGGGAGAACTGAGTGTCATAAATCACGTTGATTTGGTTGAAGTTTGAGACACCTTGGCTGTGAGGAAGTGTACACAAGCGGGGGAAAAGGGTTCATAGAAAACAAATACAACATGTTTTGAGTGCAACCGAAAAGGAGCTTCATTTTCAACAACATTTTAAACACTGATGTCTTTGGGCCGGTGTATTTTGTAATATCTATACCATCTTTTTCTGGATGGTCTGTTCAACTCTATGAACTGTTGTGTACGTACACATAACTATGTTCACCGTGGAACGCTGTTTGGGTAGTAAATTTGAGAGTGCTGCACTGTCACATGCACAAATATACACCATTAATTACAAGCTGGCATCAAACACTTTGGTGGCAGCGATCGGTATTAAATTGCATCCCTGCAATCAGAGGAGAATCTCTGCGAGAGCCAATCTCGGAGGTTTCAATCTGTTCGCACTGACAAAGGAAGTTAACGCTTCAAGTAATATCTGGTGAGGATGATTTTAATTGTCAGAGATTGTGGGGGAGTCTTCTTTCACAAAGATTCCATCTAAGACTAAGCGTCTTTTGTTTGTTGTCTCTGGTAAGTTTGAATATCCCCACAAATCACTCACACCGTAAACCATCCTAAATTAAGAGTAGATGGTACTACATGAGATCCCGAAACGGTTTTTTGGCATACCGTTACTGGTACACCATAACTTTTAGAGTATTGTTGCAGCTGCAAACAGGTTCACTTTGTATACTTCTTGAATGCTTAGCATGAGTATAACACAGTTTTGTTAAAACACAATTATCAATCTTCCACATATTGAGACATCACATAGCCTATTGCTTTGTGTTGAGGTACAGTATTATGCTGACATGGACTGATAGAACTATTTAGCCCACGAATTAGAAAAATATTAGTACCTTCCTGAACTGACATATGTTTGGCGGGAAGAAAGAGCAGTGTGTGAATTTTCTATCTCCGAAGTGCAAAACTAATGGTGCATTGTTGCTTTGTTTCCTATTGTACTGAGTCAATGTGTACAGTTTTAAAGCTTCATCAAAACAAGGAGGGTAAAAGGGGTACACCAAGCACCCAGACCCTCAAATCCATAGACGACCATTTGAAAAAAAAATTATTCTTAAAAACATTCACAATATCTAGAAAAAAGCAACATGCTGGAGTATACCATTTAACAATTTTACACTCACAAATCATACCATTGGACAACATTTCTTTCTAAATCTTTTGATTGGCTGTACTTTTTTTAAATACTAAAGAAGTGAACCATAACTTGTACAATACTGCCACTTTTAGAAATACTGAAAACACCTATGAACAATTAACAAAAATAATTTCAATTGAACATATGCCATTGAAAATTTCAAAACTGTCTGTGAACAACAAAGAAATGTTAACTTCAAAATAAATTGGGACTGAGTTTCAAAACAAACAAGAGAGAGAGAACAGCTCCACATACTACTGACACCCCACAGTGCTGCATAATCCAGCACAGCAGCAAGTGGCATCTGATGAATACCTACTGCACAGGCCTATTCATACTTAGCCTATCAGGTACAGCTATTCACAGGTGCATTGGCACAATAGGGCCTATGGCCTGTATGGCTGTGTACATGCAGTAGTCGCAATATATGGAGAGGTCTCTGGCTGGTGCTGAAAGCCATTTCTTTTTTTTTTTCCAAAATGACACCCCCCTCCCTTCCTCCTGTCAATTCAGCTCTGAGACTTCAACGCACCTTTCACTCATGTAATTGCTTTTCTCTGAACTAATCCCCAATGCACAAAGGAGGCCTTCCATAGCCATAACTACCCATCAAGACCCACAATAGAGCCTTATGTAATCCTATTCAGTTTGTGAAATGAGGGGGGCTTAACCACTCCACCTTTTCAAGCACCCATCATCTATCTTTTATCTGCTATGGAATTCCAGTGGCAGGAAGCAATTTGAAGTCTTGTATACAGGCTGCCTTTGACTAGCACAATAAACCTCACAAATGCTTGCAGTCTATCCACTGAATAAGACACAGCCTGCTGTTACTTGAGCTAGTGGCTTGCACGGTCATGTTTACAGTGCCAATTTTGTCTTCCCTTCTTGTTTGCTTGTTTGTCACCAGGAAGGAAAAATCTAGAAAAAGACAGACTTATGAACAAATTCAAGCTTAGCACTTCACCGGTTCTGGCACAGAATCGTCAACACATCCAGTAGCACATTTAACAACCACACTAAGGATTGAAAGTTGGTCATAATAAGAGTAATGACCAAACTTGAACAGGACAACAGGTTGAGCTTATAGGAGGTGCTAAATGAGCTAGGTGATAAGATGTTCAGCTAAGTGTGGTACAATTTTATTTGTCTGTACCAGGTACCCAGTTCCCAATGGTGTCAATACCCTGTTGTTTCCTGGATCCAAAGTTTCACAAACATAAAAGTATGTACATGGGACAAAATTTAGCATGCATACTTTATTGTATCTTTGATACATGGGGTTATATTAAGATACAGAGCGAAAGTGGTATCATAAGTTCACAACAACTTGCAGAGTAAGGGAAGTTAGGCCAACATTTTCTACTGGGGTGTGGGGTGGGGGTGACATGGGGTCAAATTTGGACTGGTAGAAAGGGGGGGTAGCAACTTGAGTCTTCCTGGATAAAAAGCCCTAGATAAACAGGCACCCAGGTACATCCTGTGGCTGATCCTACCCAAAGCAAGTGCTGAGTACAGGTGATAATGAATAACTTTGACTTTGCATAATTTGTAAAAGATGGTCAACTGCCTCACCATTCACTCAGTGAAAAAAACTATGTTAACAAATATGTACTGTTAGTGATGAACAAAATAATTATTAATGATTGTTTCCATAAGTACCCATCTCAAAGCAAACAAAAACCTGCAAGGATGACTGCAAAAAATGACTGCACAAGATGAATCCTTCATTCTGAGAGGATGGACAGAATGACTCAGAGGAGGGTTTCCAACAAGCATTCACAAGAACTATCCTCTGGAAACATTTTCTCTGTACACGATGTTTCAGAGAATGATTGTGACAGACCCTAATCTTGGTCAAATATGATAGCCTCAGGGGTTACCTGCGTCTGTTAACCTGCCTTCATCTGCAACAAACAGAGTACAGTGCATCATTCCCATTCAGAGAAGTGATTCGGGTCAGTGGAGGGAGCTGGTGTTGGCAATAACAATGTTGAAATGGAACAAGCAAGAATGCACAACAATTTGCTATTGTGCCATGTCACATTTTGTCACCACTCGTGAACTACCATCGCAAAACACACACGTCCAATGGAAAGGCATTTTGCTTTTTTCATTTTGGAAGGGAAAATCCTCCTGGCTGAGCTCATAAACAACTTGAATTTCCAATTTGTTTTAAGTACTGTAATAACTGTATTAAGTAATAACAGTGGGAGGTACGGTAATGAGTCCTCTTACAATCTCGACTGCTAATGAGCGCATCCTCAAAAACCAGTCCTCGATAAACAAACACTCTGCCGTACCTACTATATGAGCCAAAAAAACAGAGTCTACTCAAGAGTATTCACGTCCCCTTTCTGTAGTCCAAGAGCTAAATACAGAGGGGTTCCCACCTACCCTTCTGTGCCTTGAACCGCACATAAACTGCTTTTTTTATGTACAAAAACTGTTACAATCTAAAAGTCTAAAAGTGCAAGTATTTTCATACTACATGGTGAGTGTGATTTGTTTCACCTTACCTGTATCCTACAATTCCTTACATGCATCAAGATTGCAAAAAAGCATATGAATGGGGAAGGGGGATGCAATATTATGGAGAATTGTTCATTGTAATTGCAGAACATTCCTCCCTACCACCAGGTTTTCTCGATGGTATTTCTAATAAATAGGCTGGAGGAATGTTACATTTAAACATGTTTGTTGCATTTAAACATGTTGACACTGCCATGTAAGAATGGATGGGGATTTGCTTCTTTTACTTAACATTTCTCGTGATGCAGATGCTCAAAATTTATTGCAATGGGATTCCTACAAAATTCATAAAAGGATTTTCAACAGTAGTAATCCACTGCCTATAAACTATGTGCACAGTTATTTCAGGATGTCTAACCCACAAAATTTAAGATATTTTTGTTTATCTTAAAATATTACAGAGCCGATGGAAAGCTACCGTACTGCAAAATGCTGGCTTTGCAAAAGTCTGTGATTTATGCTTTTCAAATGCAAGTCATCGAACTTGCCTTAAACTTAGGTTTCCAGGACTAGTTTGACAAAGGTGCATTGCAGTGAGTGTGAACTGTGAACTGAATGGCCATTGGTCTTAAAATTCCATTAGCCTAGATTTGTGAAATGAGTTCCATTTTCTGCTACTAACATTGCTAGTCAAAATTCAGTACTCTCTATTTGACGCATGACTTGGCACAGTCGGTTCCTGCGAGTCATGTTTCACCCTTGTTATCATGTCCCTTTGTAACTGTACACCAAGTATGTGCCTTTCAGTGTTAGATGACACCCATGTATGATGCTCTACTGGGGGGTGGGGTGTAATGATACACCTCCCATGAGGTATGTTGCAAAATGTGAAACTACTTCATTTAAATTAAGAAAGGCCTTCAGCTTCTCCCAGGTTCAAGTACTTCCTGTAGGCTGAAATCTCTTAAGACCACCTTGTAAAATGAAAACTCGGTCCATTGTTGTACTGTAAGTCTGATTTGCAGATGATCTAAACAGGGTCATAAAAACTTATATAATCCCTCCCCCCCCCCCCCCTTTGTCTTTACATTAGCAGATGTCTCTGCTGCTTCCAGATGCATGATATTATTCCTTCTAACTTTTATTTGGTAGACATGAACGTGAAAATCCTTTCCACATGTTGCTTTTCTTTTCTCCATTTTCCCTACAAATCAATGTTCAGTAAAAACCTTTTTGCATACATTTGGGAGCTTAAAATCTTTCAGTGGAGGAATTTAAAGTATAGCTGTAGCAAATGAAAAAAAAGTTTTTAAGTTCTTCAATTTGTAATTCATCAAATGAGCTGACAATTGTTAGCTACCCTGTAAATAAAGCAGGCAAAGACAGCCACATGTGTACTGCACTAGACACTGGACAAGTTCTATAGGCCTACATGTCCTACACAATACAGAGACTTATGTAAACAGACTGATGAACACTACTGGAGATCGACCTGTTTTACTGCCAACGCCGAAGGGAACTGTTACTCCACAGGTCTGACAGTGTTCAAGTAATTAGTTTATTATAGTACACCTGCCCTTTGAATCTCCAAGCCTAAATAATCTGTGCTAACTGTTGGACAATTTTGCGTCTATTTGCATCATTCAGAGCAATATGTCAACAAACAAAGTATTTCCAGCCTTTAGAAATAAGTCTACTCAAAGCGTCTTTTCAAATTGAGGAATTAAATAGCAATGAATCTGCAATAAACTAACCATAAAATCCTTTCATTTGTTGATCGGTACACAGTGTATACAGTAGGCTACATATTGCACAGTTAAGTTTTTGCCAGACGAGTACCAGCCATGTGTCAATCACAAAATCAATGCATCCTTAACGTGTTGACTTTGAAGGAGTCGTAAACCCTCCTTTATGGCTGCTCCTTTGAATTTTACAACATCGTTCAAGGGTAGGCTTTGGCTATAAATGTCACAGAACTCAGGGTTTTGCTTACAATGGATGTGACAAGAACAACTAGCGTGGAACGCTGGGGCGAGGAAAGACAGCGACATGGCATTGAAATTGTGGTGCTGTAATCCATCGAAGGTTTTAACACATCTTTGTTCTCTGCAGCGCTGCATGGGAACCAATTTGAAACTAAAATCTATCACATAGTCACAAAAACAGAAATCAGAGACTGTGATGGAAATGGAATTACAGTATCTAAAATGCACTATTTCTAATCAAAGTCAAATATGCAGAGAAACCTTAACAGTCATAATGTTGCAAGATTTTTACAATGTAAGATGAAAAACACAAATCTATGAGGCAAGGACTATCAGATAACTATTTATGTCAATACAATATAAATTTTTGTTACTCAGACAAAAACCATTTTTTATAGACTTTCATTACTAATAGTAGGATTTGACTTGTAATCGAGATACAAAATTCTTTCACGGACTGCTTAAAGGTTTAAACAAAGATACCATATACAACCACTAAAAGCAAATGGTATTACTAATACTTTGTAAATTAAGTTGAAAGTCTGATCTGTGTATTAAGATGCATCAAGATGTTGATGGAAAAGTCTACATGTATACGTACAATTGTACGACAATATTTTCCGATCATAGAAATGCAGCTCAAAGAAAGTGTAATTGTTTAAAGTTACTGTCAACAATCATCGTCAGATCTTGATAAATCAGTTTCAGTGTACCACAGCAGAACAAGAATAAATTGAACTCGAGATCACTTGAAAGATTTTAAATGAAAACCACAATCTACTTTAATACATGTCAAACGGTTCTCCCAAATTTGAAACTAAACTGAAACACTGGTTTATCATTCAAACATACCCTAAGATAATGTGTTGATGGACTGAATGAATCCCATTATGTACATGCAACACTTAACTATTGTGCCATATATGAGTGCCACAACCACAATAAAGAGTTATGCACACTGGTTTTGCACAGCACAATACAGAACAAAACACAAAATGGGCAAACTGCTACATATATAATGAAGTTCTAACACTGTACACTTTGTGCAGATTATACCACACAGAGAATTGTGAGGAAGCAAGTAACATAAACCTCCAACCTTATTCCAAAAAATATATGCTGAAAGTTCACACAGTTTCCTGAAAGTTTAAAACGACATGTTTTAGCAGGCCTTCTATGGCTTTTGTGCCAGGAAGAATGATCAAATTTAAAACCATTTTAAAGGAATATACTTCACACTTTGTTTTTCTTGTTAACAATGTAAACATGAAAGGGGGAGTGAGTACTGACACTCTGTCGATTTACATGATCTGTTCAAAATTTTGTAACTTGCTGAAAATGTCTGTACTGCATGCATATTTTTGTTCTAATTTGCATCATCCCACCTTTAAAATCATTGCAAACATGCGTGCTACTCGTAATAATTCAATCCAAGTACAATGTATACAGGGTTTGCTACTGTAAACTGCAAGTAATTTTCCTGTGGGTTGTGATTGGCTTGAGGACAAATAGTGACTTCATCGCATACTAACCCTGCACATGCAATGATTCGAAGAAAAGGTGTCAACTTGAACCCTCCTCTTTGGTAGACATTTTTGCCAGATCTATGTTATACAGTATAGAACTGAAGAGTAGATGTAGTAGCCTAAAGGGACTGGCAGTGTGAAAAAAGACTTAAATATCATAAAGTTTGGTGCGTTTTTTTTTTCATTAGTGAAAACCTCAGTCTGTTTTGCTTAGAAGTTAGCATTTAAAAAAAAAAACATTTCTTTCACATACCTGCATTGAATTATGGGAAATCAATGACATCATACAGCCATCGTAATCTTGACTGTATACAGAGAAACTCTGCAATATTTAGCAGTTGAGACCTTCATATTCTCAACATTTCAGACTCCTTGATGAGGCCAATTCATCTTATTTTTCATTGGTATCAGATTTCAAGATTATGCAAACTTGTACATTTAATGTACGACAATGACTTTTTGCAGTAATATGTTTTTTTTTTATAACATTTCAAAAGATGCTACAATGGGTTTTGAGGTATCTGCAGTGGAAATTTTCTCTGTCAGGATTCTCTCAAATTGTTACTGGATTATTTATAAAACTGCAGTTAATCAATGTAGGCTCCTGATTGGAAGGTATGGAAGTATGGAGAACTAAGGGGGGAGATAGTGCTGGTGCAGTGTCTAAGATAGCAAATGCTACTGTATGCAAAAGGTGCAACCAATGTTGCACACAGCTCCTTTGATAAAGCCTTTCACCCACCTCCCTCTATACAATAAATTGCAATAGTTCCATTTAGTCTCCAAGTACTTAGACCAAACAGCCATGTGCAGTGCATGTCATGATGTCACTGTATGTGAAGTACAGTAAATTTTTCAATGTTCCACTTGTTGATAAAAGTACAGGGGAGAGCAACAGAGGGCTTTCCAGCACATATATACTTTGAATTCATTTAAAAAAAAAAAATCAAGTTGCCAATAACCTAACCTTCATTTTCACCCCCCTCTTTCTTCTCAACTTTCATACAATTTTGAGAGCTCTGGTATTTACATCACAATAAATTCCCTCCTTGCATGTTATTTCTCAAATGTTCAGCTCACTCTCTCAAACCTCACAAGTTGTAATGCAAAATTGATATACCTACCTCTGATATCAGCCAGTGCAAATGCCCAGAAAGATCCCAACAGGAGAATCACAAAGCACTTCTGGGACTCCATGTCTGTGTTATTGTCTGGCTCCTTAACCAGTCACATCAATCTGCAATGAAGAGAGTAAATCAACATGAATCAATGAGCTGCCTGGGAAAAAACTCTCCTCACTTGAACAGACACAACCAAGCCAAAGTTAAAGCAAAGAAGCACTCAATATGCCAGCAACTGATTTAAGTCTTTTTAATACACTGAAAACGAAATAAAACAAATACCCTGAAAATATGATTCAGTGGTAACTCTTTTTTTTTCTTTTTATTGCAGGTGTCACACCTATTTTTGACACTACAAATAGCGAACTACCAAGAAATTATGGTGCAGTCCAGTTACCTTGACCAAGTTCATGGGTACGAAGCACATATATGTAGGTTTGCACATATAGCTCACAAATGCAGGTCAATTAACTCTGGAAATTTCAACATATATGCTATGTAGGTACACTTCACATTGCTAACTTGTCAAAGCTGTAAACTGCCACTATGTATTTAACTGCTTTTTTTTTCTTTTTTTGTTTTTGTTACAAATTTAGTTGGCCTATATTTTTTACACAACTCAAATTTGTTATCAAGTTACAAAAATCTTGCAGATCTTTATGGGCCTGTATGAAATCTATTTTGTTTCGTTTTTTTTTTCAAAATTTAGATGCTTATCAAAAAACTTTCAAATTTAAACCTAAGTAACACGCTAGTATTGCTATCGTAAACCGTAAAGATGACTGATGTAGCACAAATTAAGACAAACAACTGAGAATTGTCAATGTAATAATACAGGCGGCCTAGTTGGTGAAAAAAATGATACAGTAAGCAGTTTGTCTAAAAGAAACGCTGAATTGAATGAGCAGTTAATTTATAAGCCTAATAAAAAGGTTAGTGTGCAACTATGACCGTTCAGGCCATAGGCTGTTGTTACTGTGTTTTGCCTTAAACTTAAATTCAGTTTATAAAGGCTGCTGTGGCTTAGGCTCTATGTCATGAAACTTCAAGTAGCAACAATATCCAACTCATACTAGACCACTGTAAATTGAAATACACTTTGTCACCAAAGTCACACCTCTTACGAAAGTTTCTGTCGATATAAACAAAGGCAAAGTAGAGTCTATTCTGTCCGTCTTCCATCGCACGGTACGATCCTTACTCTACTAATTGCTATTGACTTGTATTGTTCTCGAACTTTTTTTAACTTACTAACGTTAATTAATTAAGTTAGGCGAACCTTCCAAAACGAACATGAAAATAAAAGAGCTTGGTGCTCTGGCACTCACATGTTCAAAATAAACACACCATTCACGGATACAACACTACTGTTTTGATGAGTTTTCGAATGGAATCTAAGACGAAAAGACAGGATCTCAATCACATGTCTAACACTGATCAATATCATTTCATCTGCAATGAATTCTCTTTAGATGTCACAGTAACTGTGTGCAGGATTCGGCCCCTAATTGTCAGCGGAAAAAAGTACCATGACACCACATGAAGTAGGCCTAGGTGAGCTCGTTAGGCGTAACGCATTAAACCAACAGAACAAACGTCTCCCACTTAAAGACTTGAAAGCACATCAGTTCCATATTTCCACAGAGTTAATAATTCATCCAATATACTTCGAAACGACATAAAAACTCCACACGAGTGAATCCACATTCGAACAGTCAGTCATCAAATACAGCAATAACATGCTAGTGTATCGACACAGCGGTAAAATACAATGAAACACAGCAGCAGACGGCCGCGGTTGTTTCAATGCAGAGGCCTAGCGTTACGCTTGCTGCACAAAACGGAAGATCAATGAATGCTATTTTGTCTTTCACACGTAATACAAACACTCCAGTTTTTGTTGATAAAGTCCACGCACTTCTTGCCATGCCAGAGATAAGAATGACAAAGTCGAGGCGACAAGTTTTCGGAGCGCAATTTACCACTATTATCAATTGAGTTAATATTTGAAGAGAATCGGTGAAGATGAACGTGGCACCTAAATTATTTGTATGACCTTAAACGTTTAATGCACGGTGTAAGTCACTTTTGACGCCAACAAATTTAGAAGAACACGGTTTGTTCATGTGGAGTTTCTCCATTCAAAAACACCCCACATTTTTTAAAAGACACCTTTCTGTAATCGCTCGGTTTTGATTTGGGGTCTGTTTGGCTTCGAAAATCTGACAAACTTGAACCCTGCTTGAAAGCTTTCGGGTTGATTTACAGCATGTAGGTTATGAACTTGATCGCGCGGCGAGCTTTGTACTGCCAGGGCCTCCCCTCGCTTAGTCCACAATATGAAGTCCACGGAGTTAATTTCTAAGTGATTTACGGGTATTTTCCACTGCTAAGCATTTAATTCTTGACGCCCAACACATTTTTTACCGCTAAAGTAATCTTTCATTACCGGACACTTTCGACTGGAGAGAGAAGTTTGTGATAATCACGGCCATTCCATCTGCTATGGGTTAGCCTCATCAGCGATAGCTGCTACTACTAACGTAGCCATGATTTCTTCCAGGAAGGCCAAGATATGGAATCCCCCCCCCCCAGTTTTTTCCAGGTCACCCCCAGTTTTTTCCAGGTCACATGGGTATGGCTTCATCTTTGAGCGAGTGATCGACGCATGGATAAATGGCATGAGCTTTGCGTGAGCACCGTTTTCTGTAAGGAAAGGGGGGGGGGGGACAATCACAGGGCTGCTACATGCGGTGAAAGTACATTGAGTGAATTTATCCGGGAGATTATCTTAGCGGAGCGCCACCATCGATTGTCGAGGAGCGTACAGGAAATTTTCAAAATTCAGAACTTCACAAACAGGGGAAATGGCATTTCCCGGGCTTGCAAGTAGAATCTAAGCAGTCTAATTAGCTTGCGCTTTCTCTATCAATAAAATGTTCTCCTCAATAAAATCAAAATGAACAGATGCAAAATGACAAGAAAATAACCAGATAAAACTGAAGTACCACAACATGGTAATGTTAAGTACTACTGAGCCAATCATTGGGAAATGAGCTGTTATCCCTTTTGCATTCTACAAAATGAAATTGAACAAAGAAACTATCCGGATTCACTTTCAACAGGTCTGCTGTTGCGATGGGCGCGTTTCTGTGGCAGTGGTACACGAAATCAGGGAAATATTTGCTAAAATAGGAATTATGCATGGAAATGTCTTTTTCTTGTCATGGAAATGTCTAGGTCTTATCCTAGAATAAAAGAGAAATTTTGAAAGTACAATTCGATCAAGTTGTCCCCAATTTGTCAATTTTCCCCAAATTTTCCTAACTTAATTTTCCAGGGATTAGAAATTTGTCCCTACCCCCCACCCATTGGCTACGCCACTTCAGCTCATAGAACCATGGTTATCTATTTCTGTGAACCGCTTAGCCTACTTTTTTTTTCAGCCACCACACATGAAAGGGGTGGAAGGGTAGCCTTAGACTCGAAGAAAAACAAGAAATTAGACACGTTTGATAATATTTTTATTCAAACTGCAAGTAACTCAAATCAATCAATTTGGTTTATTGTCAATGAATGCAACCAAAAAGACGACTGAATCAATACACACCGACACATGAAAAAGAAAAAAATAGTGTGTGGTTGGAAATTGTAATATGACGTCATCGTCTAACAGATGATTGTACAGTGTAGCCTGTGCAGACCTTTTAAAATTTAGGCCTATTTACATTTATTTCGTTCGTACCAGTCTACGCAATGTTTTAGCGAATATTGATCACTTTATTCGGTCAATTAGCCTATCTCGCGACACCTTTATGGCCTATACGAGACAGTTAAGGGTCGCACGCTGAGCTGATATCGTTACATTTACGAGGAGTTTGAAAGCTACTCCTACGACATTATAATAACGGTAATAATAACTGCCGGTAATAATATCTGCCGTCATAATAATACCGGTAATAATAACTGCCTTAATTAGTTAAGTCCCACAGCATACACTTCTTAAAGCCAAAGACTTGAACAACGTCAGTATGTAGTTGCATTTCTTCTTCTTCTTCTTTTTTCTTCTTATTCTTTTTTTTCCTTTTACTGAAGTAACCTTTTAGTTTTATTAATTACAAAAACTCAAATTGCAGGACTTACGTTGCTCCCTGATCAAAGCACCGCACCGGTAAAGGGCACTAATTGTCTGAGTAGGCTGTTGGTAGCACACTCAGTAAGGTACAGGCCTATACGTAGTGCATCAATTAATGACGTTTACCAAGACAAAAGTAATTTTCAAGTGGGCATATTTTTTTCCACCGTACTCGGTAGGTTGAGCACTTCAAACCCCAACACCTATCATCTTGTTCATAACTCAAGATTTTTGTTCTATCTGAAGAAAGATTGCCCTGGTCGAGATAGATTTTCAGTTGCCTGCATGGATGCAAAATATTATATTAGTAACAGACAAACTTTTTTCTGTCCTTGAAATTGTGCACGTAATCTTGAAGTTGACCCCAGTGAAAAATTAAACTTTGTCTATGTTAGACTGACCTTAACTTAATGATATGAAAATAATTTGAAGGAAGGTCATAACTCTGAAAGTACCGTACCAATACCATTTTTCTTCTATTTTTAAGGATGCATAGCAATTATATTAGAATTATTGTATTATTACATAAGAACTACAAAGGACGTCCAATCAGTCGGGACGGTATATGACAATATTGATTAAACCGCACTAAAATAGAGAATAAAGCTCCACAACTTATAATTGTTTATTATGGAAATGTCTGAAATGTAAATAGATAGCAAGTTTCCTGGCATTTCAAATTTGTTGTGTTGTTCATTTCGTTGGTATGGACCTCGAAGTTTCTCGTCCCATTGACGTGGCTATTCAGAATTGTGAAGCCTAATTCAAAGAACTGTCTCGACCGTGGCATACGGTACTTTATTTAGTGTTATGTCATCGAACGAGTAATTTCTGGAAAATGTTGGAACAGACTATCCTAGCACCAATAACTGGTATTTACATACCATCATTGATAGCGATGAAAACGATTTTTAATCCCCTAATCTTAGAAAGGCATCTCCTGTTTGACCGATTGCGTGTGTTCGCCTAGTTGGTCAACTGTCATTACAATGATCCCAATTGACCAACATAGCTTAGCCTACAGCTGAGTACAGTTCGAGGTCGCTCTCGCCTCAACTGTGTCATCTCCATTGCTTATTATGCACTTGACAAAGCTGATTCAAAGGTCCGAAGCCTAACCATCTGATGTAGCGTTTTGTTTCGTTATCCTCGCGGACCGAGACCTTACACCATCGATTTTCATTATAGACTGTATTTGATCGTGGAGCTATTTGTAATATGCTCCATGGTTTAATCGCTTGTCACCTCACACAAACTTCCTCCTCGCCTTATCTTTAGCGTTGTGGTAGTTAAGCTCAGCTAGACCAACTACAGTGTCATTGCAAAGTCTTTGCAGTAACGTTGTACTGCTAATACAAAGCCCTTGCTCCAATATCGTCACGACTTTGGTATAGAAACTGGTGCATCATGGTGAGCACACTCTTTTCATGTAAATCATTAAGGTGGAAGACACTCTCCCTCAACAACAAATCTAATGCACACCTCACCTTACCAACAGGTGTTGGAATGTAGCTGATCTACATACCCGTGGCTCTTGGTATTAACCAATGAAGTAAGAGCTAGTGCATGAGTAATACACGTCCGTTTTGTGGACTATTGCACACCCTCCAAAAACAACAATATTAATAGGACTATTTATTTATGTTAAAAAAAAACGCCGAGGAAAGATGCAACAAGTTCTAACGGTAACACTATGAAACGATCGGAGAGGTTCAGGCCTTGTCCAAATTTTATTGAAGAACGATGAGCTTTTCTCTAGTGAACCGATGAGAGGGGGGGGGGTTGGCTGAGGGCAATGTGAAGGGGGAAAGTTTGCACATGGGGGTGCCAAACCGTGGGGATAAACCAACCTTTCTGATTCATTCAGTGCAAAAATTTTACAGCCTTCCACTCATCATGATGCATATTACCCTACATTTCAAACGATTCTGTCCAATCTGTAGGCCTATTAGTTGCTGATTTGGCAAAAAATGCAAAATGTGTTAACCGATCTGATTATGCCATATAAATATATATATATAGATACAAATTTCAAATTAGCCATATTAATAAGTGTGTGGCATTTGATCTTCTCACGCTTGAAAAATAGGCCTACAACAATTCCAAATTTCGCTTACAACTTTTGGACTGATCATTAAAGCGTTGTCTGTCTTTGCCGACTAGGACACTTGCCATTATGGTCTCCGTGACGGACCAAGCGATTTAACGGGAGCATTAAATTCACGGATCATTTATCTAAATTCTTATGCCCAGTTCATATTTGCATGTAATATAGACCTGTGGTAGAGGGTAAGCTACTACCAAAAGCAAAATCCGCAAACGGTCTAGAACCGTGTGACCTTGCAATATATGGCTTCATGGGTATATTATGAGAAATACCATAGTTGCATAATATCTTAGATACTTATTTAGCTTGATGCCAGACTTCTTGTCAGCAGTTTCTTCTACCTTGAGACTGAATACCGTATATATACGTAACAATAACAAAACAAAGTTTTACAGAATAAGCGAACGTAACAATACTCGTCACACTGTTATCGGCTTTCATACGTGCAAACCAAAAAATAAAAGTAAAAAAATAAATAAAAACAACGGACATCATATAAAATTGGTAGCAACGTTACCAGGTTGACTGACATACCTCTGCTCTGTGACTGTTTTCCCAGAACCAAAATCCTTAGTGCACAAAAAAACTCGGCTGCCAGAGTAACTGACGGAGTAACGCATGGATTCAAATATACCAATATTGTTTGCTGTAGTATACCGCACCGTACCCTCTCATACGTCCTTGGAGATCTACCAACAACACTGCGGATATTGTGCACTACCATGTACACCACCATGTAGACAGGTATTCCTTTTACTCTAAGGTATATCTATACTTCAACCTCCAAGTGAAGCGTTTATTGAGGAGAACGGTGAGTTTAGTAGACACCTTAGTAAGTTTTCTCTGCCTGAACTATACATATTGACGATATACAACCTAACTGTATACCCAGTATGTACTTCCTTATGTCCCTCTGTCTTTATTTTTCTCCGACAACAGTAAGGTGATACGTTTACAGCACCAAACCTATATCACCCTAACGCCTTGAAGCGTTCACAATCTAAAAGCTAAGAAAACACGATTTGTTCTCAAATGGCGACAGGGTAACACACAGTTCTGCATTAAACGACAACAGGGGTGCTTGGCCTCGCAGCAAATCTAGTTTGCTTCGATGAGATCAAATCTCCGGGTTATATCAACAAAGAGAGGTTAGTGGCAGGCCCAGCCACTGTGAACGAGATGCCGCCTAAGAGCTATCACTTTGTTTTTCGACGTCCTTTTTTTTTTTTTTGCTCTGCATACGCCAAGAATGCATCATTTCACCCGCTCATCTTTTATTTTGGAAATATCTCGCTTTTTATCTCCCATTTTTTTCGACCCCCCTCTTCTTGACCTTGATTTTTCTTGTGATAAACCACTGCTATATGGCGGGGTGAAGGGTTGCAATTCACAATGGCAAGATGAAACAAAAATTGAAAAGATTGCTACACATTTCCAAGAATCACAGAAATTACAAAAATAGTATCACTGTATGCGGTCACAGTTATGAAGTTGCCTGGAACTGTCCAGGTATTTATGGACAGGTAAACACACAATGGTTGGACCTCCTGATAGGGGGCCCTTCTCATCCAGGAACCACCCCCCCCCCCCACCCCTAATTTAAGTTCGTCTTTACAAAACTACCTGTACACCACCAATGAAAGAGATTTGCAAACATTTATACGGGCAGAGGACCCCGCGCAGCGGACGAGTATTTAGGGACGACTTACACAGAGGCGCCACGCAGGCTAGAAGGGGGGAGGGGGAAACTAGAATTTGTGCTTTTTCATCTTTTCCTAATTCAGTATTTATCAAACAAGGTTATTTTAAATTAAATCAATTAAGTTAAATCATGATTTTTTTTA
Source organism: Stichopus chloronotus (assembly GCA_021234535.1). Lineage (NCBI taxonomy): Eukaryota > Metazoa > Echinodermata > Holothuroidea > Aspidochirotida > Stichopodidae > Stichopus > Stichopus chloronotus. The sequence continues at coordinate 27,061,677 of CM037841.1, forward strand.
TTTCAAATCATGATTTTAATATGTTTGATTTATCCTGATGGAAGTTGACTAGAAACCTGAAATTCTGACCCATAAATCCCTTATTAAAAAGAGGATAGTTCTGACATACATTTGACATAACTTTTTTGCACTTTCTCTCTACTAATCGGGTTTAAGTATATCCCCGTAGCATATTTGGGGTAAAAGGGGATCTGCCAATGACAAATTTTGTCAGAAAGTGCACCAGTAAATGGCACAAAAATAAAAGATAAACACGGTCATGTTTTTTAGTTTTCCTAACGTTGACTTCCCACATCGATAATGTTCATGAGTATGCGTTTTGCGCCTCTCCCTAGCTTGGACATATGGAATGTTGTTTGATCAAATGTCATCAATTTTACCTAAAATCCACAGGTAAACATTGATGACCTTCAACCAAGAACATTCCTTCTGCAAAGCTAGAAGAAGAATTAAACACATCAATATTATCTATGGGACGTGAAAGTGAGAATTAATGAAGAAAAACCTTTTTGTTTACTTTTTCTCTCTACTGAGGCACTTTTCTGACAGTTTGTAACTGACAGCTTATTCTTTACCACAGCTCTGTGATATATAGATATGTGCTAATACACCCTATTTGGAGAAAGGAAAAAACAAAAAAAAATTAAGTAAAATGTACGTCACAATATATCTTCCTTTAAAGCTGCAACATGAGCTGAAAATTTGCCATATTTTGACATTGAAAGTCAAATATGTTATTACCTAACTACAGAAAAACATTGTTTAACCTCGTTTATGCATACATGAATATCCATAGCCATTCCCATTGGTTTGTTTGATTTCGAGTAACAGTATGTGATAGCTAGGCTTTCTTAGAGTTTGAATTTTGTAAGGCCACGTGATCTTTTCCAGTACTTTCTCTTCCCTGAAACACTGATGAAGAACAAAGATAGAGAAGAAGACAAGACAAAGAAGGCAAGAAGCGAGAAAACCCTTAAAGCTTTTGGAAACGCAGAGCCTAATACACTACGACTGTTCACTGTCGTGTGCACTGGATTACGTAACAGGAGTAGGCCTTGATGCAAATTCCGCAATATAAAATAGAGGTGACGACTGGGCTTGAACCGAAAATTTGTCATATTTTGACACTGAAAGACAAATATGTTAGGGCCACTACAAAAGACATTGTTTAACCCCATTTTTGCATTCATGAATATTCATACCATTTCTATTGATCCGTTTGATTTCAAGTAAGAGTGATTGACGGCTAGGATTTCTTGGAGGGTCTGAGTTTTGTAGGACCAACAACTATGTCCGGACAATTTTTATATTCAAATATTTGGGGGGTGAATGCATAGTTCTCTTTCAGATTTTGTGACAGGTGATCTTTACCCCTAATTTATCTTCCCTGCAACACTGATGAAGAACAAAGATAGATGACCAGGTGATTGCCAGTACCGTGACTCCTAGTCCAGATTAATGAGCATGGAGGATTAAATTTGGGACACATTCTCAAAAAAAATTGCACTTTTAATTGCTTTTCCTGGCAACGAAAGGATTGTTCCATTTAAACTTTTTGACTACTTAGTCAGCTTCTTACTCTCACTCTGTCACTTTTACACGATGATTTTTCATGTGATGAAAGTCTACCTGTCTAACACACAAGTTAGTGAGTACGATATGTTTACGATACGGCTTTTTCTCACAACTGGCTTTCCCCGTTCTAAACTTTCGTGCCGTATGATACGCGGCAGACCCAATCAGAAATACAAATCGTGACTTGGCAACCGGCATGAAAATCGCAGCATATATGTACATGCTTGGTGCGAAAGTATGCATAAAAATGCTTAGATTCAAACCGGTGTGAAAAGAGGGGAGCCGTGATAAACAGACCCATTGCGCACACGAAACACACATACACACTCGAGTTTTTAAAAAACTTATCCTGAGGGGTTATGCAAGAAACCTTTGAAGAGGGTGGTTGAGGGTGCGGGTTATTGAAGGACTATATTTACGGTGCTATTGAAGGGAAAGGGAAGCACTTTGCTATTCAGGGCAAACAACAAACGATAATAGCAGGGGGGAAAAAGAGTAAATAAACAACAAAGAGCCCAAGTCGGTTTGAAGCTTTCAACCGAAGCTCTTCGATAATCGATAAATAATCTCTGGAATGAGGAAGAGAATGAGTGAGTGAGTGATGGAGATTATTATGGACACTATCGTTGACAGTCTTCTGTAGCAAATCACAGACATTCGTCCAGAAGGAATTGCTGGTATACATGATTTCAGTCCTTCACAACTTCTTCATGAAGGCACTCTTTCTATTCCTTCACCCTCTCTTTTTATTTTCGGACTGTGAATTCTGGCAACTTCAAACCAATCGTGCCAGCCCACCATGCGTAATAAACGGACGAGAAATTCGAAAACACAGATTGGCTAATGCCTAGGAGTACCGTGTGATCCCCCTCGGTTCATAACTTCTGATTTTATGCCCTCGCTCAGTGTATGAGTATGGTGACTACATCGAAGTCAGAATGGCTTTTAAAAAAATTCTTGACCAACAGTAGCAGAACAAAAGGGGGTGTCCGGGAGGGAGGTGGCGGCCGGTCGACATGGGGGAATTCCCCCTCAGTCAAAATGTTCCCCCAGTTCCCCCCCCCCCCACCCCACTCAGCTGAAGAGACCTCACAAATGCATACGTGTCTATGTCTATTCCCTGTTTATTCATAGTTTTGCATTTGCCTTTCTGCTCTGTAGGAAGTCCATGAGACTTAATTTTTCACCCAAAGATATCTTAAAACCTCAGGGATTCCGAGGGCTTCACCCCTGGACCCCAACAGACTTTGCCTCTGGACCCCACAAGGAGTTGCATGTTTTCATGTTTTGAAGTATAGTATGCTCGAACATAATTTCTCACCCAGAAATATGCTAAAACCTCACATATCTCTACACGAACTTTGCCCATGGATCTCATGAGGGGGTCCTAAGTTCTCATTTTGTCAACTGAGAGCAGAGGAATAGCCGAAATAATTAAATCGTTTGGAATCTTTGTGTATAATTATACACTTTGAACAAAAATATACCTATCCTGAGATTTTTCACCCAGACATATGCTCAAACCTCAGAGCTTCCAGGGGCTTCGTCCAATGGACCCCCACCAGTGCTTTGCCCCTGGACCAGCCCTAAGACGTGTTCCTAGACCGCACTCGCTAAGCTCGCGCTTCGCCTTTGATTTTGCTCTATGTGCAAAATTTATGCCCTAAACAGTTTTTCCCTTCATGCCCAATCTTTTGCCCTTCATCTTTTCTTTTCTTTTGCCCTTCATCTTTTGCCCTTCTTTTGCCCTTCATCCCCAATCTTTTGCCCTACATCCCCAGTCATATTTAAGATCCTGGTGCCGCCACTGGTGACCAGACTCTTTTCAGATTAGTACTAATCCATATGCACACATCCATTTAAAGTCAGGGTCAAAATTCAAAATTTCTGAGTCTTTTGTATCTATTGGATGTGAAACTTGAGGAATTATTTTGCAATCAGGTAACGCTTTCTCAATGATGTATACAAATAACTGGTACACCACACCTCTGCTGCAACCCCTCTCCCAAAAAAAAGCCACCATCTTATATTTCTTCCATCTATTTCCTCTAGTACCCAACCCACCCAACCCTCTCAAGCATCATTCAACCACCTCCCACCCCCCCCCCCCTTATCTTTCAATAGTTTGTTGAACCATGGAGCTCTATGCAACGTACTGCTGGTGATTTAACAAATATACACATCCAGTATGCTCCTTAGTTTTTCAAGAGGTGGCTTTTGAACGGCAGAAACTTGTTAACTTTTCCGGCCGAGAGAACCTACTGCAGGGAAAAAGATTAAAAGAGGTCGACAATTCAGGGGAAAGACAATTTTCACTGGAGTGCGGAGGTCGCACTTCCAAATGCCAGTTGAAAACACCGACATCGTACCGTGGGTATATGCGACTCCATTTTGGACACCAAGGTGTACAGGATAAAATTTAAAGAGCTTTGTTTAAGTTAAGCTTAAAAATTGGAACATCACTGAGAGGCCCCCGGGGTCATCATTCTTTAGTTAACTATCAGAAGTTTTGTTGGACGGCCCCTTTTAGAAATATTTTAGCTTTTGGCCATACATCCGGGAAGGAAAGTTCGAGCTGACATAAAGACCACAAAGTACAAAGGAACTTTATAGTTTTCCCCAAACTGAAAAGATAATTCCAGGTATGATGTAAAAGAAATTAAAATTTCTATGAGCTTTTCTGCAACGAACTTTTCTATTCGAGGTTCCCAAGAGTAGATAGCCTTATCATGTACTACCATTACTGTTTGTTCAATTGGAGAGGTCTTAGAATATAAAATACGCATTTGGCAAATTACCTTTTAAAAGGGAATACAATGCACCAACATGGCGTACAAATAAATATAGCTGAAGTAATTGTGGAAGCATTCAGCCTCATCAATAAACATTTACAAAAGCTTCAAGTCCTCAAAGCATTATACGTAAGTGAAGTTACGTAATAACACTAACAATAACGATAATCATTATCATCATCATTATCAAGTTATTCTTTAGCAACAAATAACTGATATTTTATTTGTGACAGACTTGTTTCTTGAAACGAAGACCGTCGTCCTTCCTTATTTTGAATAATCTATCAATTTGTATCCACAAATATTGCTATCCAGTATGATTTTTTTTTTCTGTAGAGCAAACGCCTTATTTGCCTTGAAATTATGTCAATCTCTTCAAGAACTCTGTTAGACGTGATTTTTGTTCGAAATAAATTAATAGATCGTGTTGGTTCCTCGGTTAGAAGTTTATATCTCCCATCATCCTCGCCTTCTTCTCACATAGGACTACTTCAACCAATTTTACAAATAGCCCTCGTGAGCGCCGTACGAAATGAGGCACTATAGGTCGTGCGCGAAAGTGAAGTATCTAATAGAGGGCGCTTGAAATTTGAAAAAAAAATCAGATCGTATACGGCGCTGTGCATGTTCTGTATTTTTGACATGTTTAGCATATGGAGAGCAGAAAAGAGGGCCTGTTTTTGCAGGATGGACAGATGACCACCTGATGTTGAAGGTCGGTTGGGTCAATGTGTGTGCAATTAATTAATACGAAACCTCATTGCTCTAAAAAAGAAAAGCGCTTGAACTCTTGCAATAGGAAGTTTAGAGTGACTGAAGTAGGCTAAACCCTTCATAATCATTGACAGGCAGATGTCTATAGTCACATTTGTATGTCATTAACCACGAGTCATCAGCAAGATGTTCAATTTTTTTTCATGAACAAACAGTTACGGAATCGTAGGGAAAAAATCCTTGTCTTTGTGAACTTCATCATCAAAATTACTTCAGTTCAGTTGAAGATTTTTTTTATAGAAATACCTATTCTTAAGTGCGCGGGTACAGGTGATTTCAGGAAATTGATTCAAAGAATCAAATTCAGAGAAAACACGATGGTAAAGTGAAGTGACGGACACGACACCATTGATTCCTCTTTCATATTCTGGTACAACCAGACGGCCAGACCATGAGTAATCAAGCTATGCATCCGTTGTGGGGACAATGGAACTTTAAGCGGTGACTGCCAGGAATTTTTGGGTTGGGTTACAGGGGGATCACGAATCTTTCGGGGGGGGGGGCACAATTTCTGAATTCTCTCCGTCTCTGTAGGACTGATATATACATAAAAGTGTTTAATACGAACTTTCTCACAAGGGGTTACCGGGAAAGGTCCCCCCTTCCTCCCTCCCCCACCGTAGCTATAGGCCATTTTGTGGAAAATACTAAACAAGGAATCGATGTTTGGTAGTGATAAAAGTTATAAATAAATATTGATATCCATGAATTTATTCTGCTTATTTTCTTTGTTTTTTTTTAAGTTAGATGGTTTAAAATATGACCTAACCTCAATTTCTTCACAAAAAGAGTCTCTGTACTTCTCTACATGTTTCCATTATGCCTTATGCAGCTGGAAAGAACTCTTCATCCGAGTTAAATGGTCCAAAACCTTGTTTGGATTTTGGGACTGACAGAATGATTTATCCCGAGTTCTAATAAGCGAAATACGCAAGAAAAAGTAAGGGTGGATTTTTTTCCGCCTAATTAAAATCGTTTACTAACAAATTTGTTGTTAGCTGAACCATCAATTACCACACCCCATTAAAGAGATTATTGGGTAGAAGTTCAACTTATGTCACAAACTGATCGTAGTGATGGCAGGATGATCCATTGGTCTCAATTGTAACCATTAGTCAAATCCATGCATACTTTGCCCCTCGGATCGTCCTGTCCTAACCCAACTGTATTCAGTATTATACAAGACCAACCGCAACAGTGAAAATGATGGATGGATATATATACATATACTTACGTTCACTGGTGGAGGCGCTTGTGGATAAGAACGTTTGTTTTGTCAAGTCTTCAGGTGACCAGAAAGTTAAAATCTGAATAGTTGAGTGTTGTTTTTTTTTTTCAAATATAGGAAAGGGTTGTGCATTGCTCAATTAAAAAAGAGGAAGCAATGCTGTGTTTTCTTTCAGTTCTAAACGAGTATTATTTGAACCAATTATGGCACGAATGTACGACATTAGTACATGATTGTGATAACATGGCAGTCTATTAAGTCAAATCATGTGCCTGATGCATGATGGGTGACCAATGTATGAGGTAGCACACACCCCATTCTATAACAATCTTCCTTTGATACCTTTTATCACCTGTGTGCACCACTGTAAGTGAATACGGCTTTGTGTGAGTGTGCGCGGCGGCGTCTGTGTGTGTGTGAAGGAGGGGGTGGGGAGGGTATGGATAAATACTGTACGAACAAATTACGTCAATCAATTCCCTTTAAGTTGTTCAAGGTTACTTTTCAGGCTACAGACCTAATGAGCGAGGACTGAGTGGAGGGGGGGGGGGGGGTAGAGGCACCCACAGGTAGCAAAAGTGCTTAATGAAACAAGGAGTAGAGTTTGTCCACTGAAGGGGAATGGCTGAAAATAATTACCGTATAGACCTTTGGTTTCCAACCGCGGGAGTGGGATGCAATGGGTACCAGGGAACCGCACATACATGAGGCGCCTCTTCGACCATTTAAAGAAAGTAGCGGTATATGCAAAGATTAAATATGGGGGGAAGGACATATTTAGGGTAATTATGTGCAACTGCATGATTACAACAAACATGATGCGAAAATATTCACTACTTGTTCTTCTTTCTTTTTCGTGGTATGCTAATTGGCACAAGCAGACAGCGTAACAAATTTTGGGGTACGGCGAGTCCATAAGATATTAAACCGGTGTTCTAGGCTTAAAACGCCGATAACTATATATGACATGCATAAAGAAAGTTTTAAAATCTCCCAATTTTTTCGGAACTTCAAGGAAGGTTAGTCAGTTGTGAGAGAGATATCAACGACCTATACCCGTTAAAGAGGCTCATTGAGTTGTTTTGTGAAATTCACTCAATTTTTCTAAACCGGTCAAGTTTCCTTCACATACTAATGACAAACAGTCAAACTAAAAGGATCCCAAAGTTTTACATACGTTGGAACATTAATGAGTGAGTAACAAACGATTGAATTTGGTTTTTGAAACTTTGTGACCAGACATTTTCACATTAGTACATTCACATGCACACAATCAGAGCAAGTAACGGTCAAAAATTCGAAAAAATTGACAGTTTTCATATAACTATTGGATGTGAAACTTGATTAATTATGCTAATTGTGAGTATTGTCGTGTGTTTGTATACTTCAAAATCACCGCAATCTTTACTGATATCAACTCAATGAGCCCCTTTAAGGTTTCCATCAAATGAGTCTACCACATACATTACGTACAATAAATAGTCGGTGGAAAGTGACTTGAGAAAATCCACATGATCCTCCAAGTATACATAAAGAACACTTGATAAACTGTTTTCACATTTTTTTTTTACCTTTGGGTTCCACCCGTTAGAAAAATGTAAACATTTTATTGTTGATTGTCACGTGATTGTCAACAAAATACCTCATCATTTTAAAATATTGTAATCAAATGTACTTAACAAAGCAATGTATCGTATACAGGCCTAACAAAAGCTATGCCGACACTGTGCGTCATTTATGCTGACACTCCGCATCATTATACTTGCATTTTCGTCAAACTTTGGAAAGCCATTCTTCAGAAACGGTAATAGAAATAAACACAATTCCGACAGATTTTTATTCAGGATACATACTGCAACTTCTCAATGCGGTCAGCTCTTTTCTAGATGTACGTCAAACGACCTCTAACTGCACGTATCATGTAAGTTTTATGTAGTAACCCCACAGTGAAAACTTTGAGGTGAACTGCCTCCTGAAGCAGTTGGTATTTTCAAAAATTCAGAGATATTGCACGACACGTTTTTTGAGACGGTTTCCAAGGTTGGGACATCCTTGAGAAGACACAGGGGTTATCTCTGTACTTGTATGGGAATTATTTCCAATCCAAAAGACGGAAGCAAAAGATAAATCCAAAGATATTGAGACGGAAGAACTGGACCAAATTAAAGATAACGTGGCGACATTTAACCTTATGTTATCATCATTCTCCTTGAAAGATAAGCTTTCTGAGAAATAAACAACTATGTTTAAGAATTTGTGACGGTCATTTATTTCTGACTTATCACGTTGTGCAAAAGGAATGGTCTGAAGCTCGTCGTGAGGCTCTGCTTTCTCTGGAGGCATATGGCTGGAAGCATACTGTGTATGATCATGCATCGAGGGCAAATTTAAAACCTACTCTTTGTGAAAGGGATCGGGAAAGATTGATAACTCAACTTTGACCGGACGTCAGAGGTTTTTTCAGTTTATATTATCTGTTGCTTGGGGGGGGGGGCGGTTGAGGAATCGGGGAACAGACTTCAGTATCCTGGCAGTCGAAACGGGACTACATATGCCATGGTGTAAACCACTACAATTTACGTGAAAAGGCAGAAACTCAGGCTCTAACGTCGTCGGTTTTATTCACAGAGAGCCATCTTTTTTCTTTTTTGGGGGGCGAGGGGGTTCCTTTCAAATGACTTTGTCCCACCGTCATGGAATGAAAGCACGACAGTGATGACCACACCCTCTCGAAAGAGTCGGGCCGAGTAAGCCACTGTGGGGAGAAATGGAAGGGGGGTAATTGTCATAGATAGGTCCATATGAATAAACACTGTATTTGGTATGAATCGCCAGTCTATTTAGTAGGGTACGATAAGTATAATACTTCATCTGTAACAGCTGTTCTATATGTGTGGCAGTGCCATTACAGGCCCGTATCCTTGGGAGGGGGTTCAGGGGGTCCGAGGTTCAGGGGGTCCGGACGAACCCCCACCCCCACAAGATCTGGATTTCCGCTCAGCCTTTGATAGTAGGCGTACGTTAGCAACATGTATAATGAGTTTTAATTCGTTGGTCATGATTGTCGGGTAAAATGTTCCACTTTTGGTACAATTGAACCCCCACTGAGTAAAAAAATAGCTGCATACTGGCCTGCATTACTACATCATCAAGTTGCCAACTCTGCATGTTGGTAGTTTTCCTTTTCTTTAATAACTTTATTTTAAGCGATAACAAATTGTAAACACAGTAGTTCACTGATGCAGTTTAGTTTGGAATATATGGATCCGTAATGCTATTACGAATAGAGTTATATATAACGTAATAATCTCACTTGATTTAATTGCAATTTGAGATAGTTCTACATTTCATGTTTTAATGGTGAAATATGATCAGAAAATCAATAGACACAATTAATCGATATCGCTATTTGTAGCTATATATAGCTATCATCCGATATGCTTGTAGTATGAGACATTTCGGAACGTACTAAAATGGCTTCTTTCAGCTAGAGTGGCAGCTCCTCTGTGAGTTGCGCGTCAGTGGTACGTGCATATCCTTATTACCTGTTAAACAATCATAATTCAAGATATTAAGAGTTCATCTCGTGTGTGTGTGTATGTGTGAGTGTGTGTGTGTGCAGTGTACGTGTAAGCAATGAGATCAAAGTAGAATCCCAGGTGAACAAAATAATAAATGTCAAGTCCATAAATCTTTCGCGAAAAGTAGGAACTTGCACTTTCCCAAAATCGATCGTTAAACATCCACGTTTAAAGGAACAGTCAGGTAGGTGGTGAGTGCACTAACAGAGACAGGTCGCTAAAATGACCTAATAATTTGAGAGCATCATGAAAATTAGACTCCACGGTATGATGGAATTAAGAAATGTAATATGAGGCAAAACGCACACGAAAAAGTTGTGATTGTCCGATAAATGACGCGGCAAAATTAATGATCTCACACGAAGAGTTAATTAAGCTTTAACGAGACCTAGAGTCCATGGAACTCCAACCGGAATTTTTTTTTTTTTGGGGGGGTGGGTAGATCAGAAACTCCCCGTTCCACCACAGCTCGTTTGAATCATGTAAAGCGACACATGTGTACATCGAAACAAGTACACACACATACACATATTACATGAGTGTGCCAATTTGATTATGATGCGCAGGGTAATTTTCAAATTAGCATCTCATGAAAAAGTGTTCAACTGAGTTGAATAAGATAAAAACAATATTTTGTTCATTTTTGGATGAGTGGCCGGTGAAAACCACAATCGCCCGGTGCTACCAGGCGTGGACACGTCATTAACATACACATGCACCAATACATTACCGCAAGAATGTTCTGTATAGTTCACGGCTTGAAAGGTCAAAACACTGAGAGATTTGTCTACAGGAAGGTCACGTGTTCCGGGACGTCAAACTTTTTACATCGAGACTGTGGTACATTGAACATCGGCATTCTTTTGTCGTAATGAATCTAACAGTAAGGTGATGCGAACTGTTCGGTTACGTGACATACCCTGGCAAAGGGATAAATAGGCCTAGTCGAAGAAGTGCGCATTGCAACATCTTTGCAAGCATCACATCTAGGATACAGATTCATACAGTGTCACCATAGTAGCAGCTCTATGTGAGGAGCAGGGAGCGGTTTCCTGCTGATCTTACGTACCGTAACACCTGCAAACAATTACAGATTTGTCTCACATAAGATCCAAGGTCTCTATATTTATGAATCTTTTTTTTTCACGTTTGTGTGATTGATTAAAAAAGCATCAATATTTATACCTTAAGGAAAAGCAGTATTGAGTGCCACTGAGTGTTATTGATTACGTTGGCATACATAAATATTAACAGCGGACAATTTGTGCGCAGATTAAGTCGGCGCCCAAGCAACAGTTCGCGGACGTTAGTATCATGAAAGCAATAGAGCTGGTGTATGAGAAATGCACGTCCGTTGTGATGGTTATTCCCTGCATGGAGCTACTAGCCTGGTTTTACCAGGGAAGTGCTGCTACTCAAGTGACGAACCCAGGGAGTTGCTATTAAAGGCTGTATTGCATCACTCTAAGCTATATTTTTACCTCCCTGAAAGGAAAATTCTCAACTGGTTCTAAGTTACAGTACTCTTAGATTGACAGCAAATTCGAAAGATGCAGAGCAGCTCGTATTACACAGCGTACAGAGGGATCCATTGTTTTGATTACACATGTGGAGGAATGTAAGACAGGCTGAGGGAGGGACTAGAGGTAGGTGGTTGGGAGAATTGGAACAGTCTGGGGCGATGCATTACAGCCGTTAAAGAAGCAACTCACTGGTTTTACCGTGAAAGTACTTCGGTTTTTACTTATTAACTTGGAGCTAGCAGACATCATGAAGCACACATCAAAGCATCTGATCACGAAAATGAACTGCTCATACTCATGGGGCCATTCCATGATATGCTGATCAACCCTTGCGAGGCGTGCATCGTTTCAGTGATTACGTAATACCAAATGCAACCAAAACACATTCCCGCCTTTGTATGCCCCAAGAGTCCTTGACATCAAAGTCAACAAAGGCTACTATATAAACAAGCCATGATCACGGTTACATGGTCAGATTTAAGCTATTGTTAATGGGACGTGACGCCAATGTTACGTAATGTTATGCCATATTATATGTATTTTGAGCAGCTCCCAGTTCTGATGATTACGCACTCAGCCATCTGAAAAAGAATCTGGTTGTGATTGCCGCATTCCCATCCGCCCAACTTTCTTTTAGTAGCTTCTGCTTATTAACTCTCACACAGTCATACACAGTATTTCTGCATGAAAATATCATATGCCAGTATCGCTATGACGTCATATCACTGAAACGACAAAAGCTACTTTGACGTGTAGTTGTTACTGCAGCATGATTTTGTTTTTCATTGTTTATGCAAAACTCATGGCACATTTCAAGTGACGCTTTTGAACTTGTGTAGAAACAACGAAAAATACAGATCGGTGAACTTTACCAGTAGCTTCTCTAAAACAGCTACGCACAGAAGATGTGTGTGCATTGCGGGTGGGGGGGGGGGGGGGCTAAGTACACTGAATCTGATGTTCTGTAAAGAATTTTACTAATGGTCATCAATCTACTCTCCATTCCGGTTTGGAAATATAATGAATGACGATGAATTTCAATATTTTGTTGTTTTTTTTTCCTTTTTTTTCACTATTGTTTTATTGAAAATGTGATTTCTGAATGTTTCTGCAACTATCTCTGTTACAAAGATGCCCAAATAAAGAACATTTTGAAGATACATTTACTATCTTTAAACAATGATTTTGTTTTTTTTTTTTTTGGAACATCCTCTCAGCACTTTATAGTTCCTTTAAACCAAATACACGCGTGCTTTGTCGCAAGAGATTTCGGTGTCATAATTCTGTGACTGCCTGCCACGTGCCAATCTTACCGTATAACAACAGCTCCCTGGTGTTTTACGACGCTGTAAAAGTCAGGGAAACCAAAATCAAAGACCTTTAAATTGTATTTTGTAAGTATGTGTGTGACATTTGTGGAAACGCTCGATTACAGCAAGTTTTGTTTGAGGTTAAATCAGATATTTATATATGTTTTCATCAATAGTTTTATGATAGTATTCGTTTCATTCCGTTTTTATTGTCAAGGTCGTAAAATATATTCTTTGCCAGGGAATCCGATGCTGTTAGGCGCACGTATATGGACTTCTACGATGAAGCTGAACGGAATAGAAGAAAGTGTGAAGGAGAGAAGGGGACGGGGAGGGGTTGTGGGGAAGGGGACCCGGGGAGGGTGGATGGTTCGAGAACTTTTGTTCAATTGAATGTACGTTCACCTAACAGTGACATAACGTACAGCAGACCCTTCTTGGTAGGAATTAATATATGCAAGAAAATGATTGGTGTCAGTATTATTGAGTTGGTGGTGGAGGGGGGCGGAATGCAATTTTTTCTTTCCGAAGCAAATTCATGAAAAAAGTTCTGTTGATCTTGGCGGGTGCTGGAGTCCAGAAAATCATTTCAGACGGAAGACACGAATGGGAGCAAGTAATAAATTAGTTTATGTAGTTTTGGGAAGTTTCTTCCAATATGAATACTTCTTACGACCCAAAGCAGCACTGACCTTGACTGACGTGGACCCATATTTATTTTATTAATGTTATTTTTTATTTTCTTTAGGAGTGAAAAACGGGCCGAGGTTAGATATGCCAGTAGCTCCAGGATGATGCTGACTTAGGCTATGCAGTTTGCCGCTCAAAGTAATCAGTCACATTTTACAATACTTAAACTTAGGAAACAAAAATATTAATCTGTATAGCCACTAGGCCGACTTAATTCGCCCTTTATCGATGATAGCAAGCCGTGACCAAGTACGTAAATATGTTTGCTTCCTTTCGAGCACTATGTGGTTTGCTGTAAGTACAATTACTATATACTATCAAAACGTTATTATTTTACACCTCTTACTAATTCTTACCCTTTCTGCGTTCCATATAGTATGATGTTGTAGCACAGTTGGAAAAAAAACTTACTCATCACGTCACGCAGGTTCAACTGGGCTTTAGAATCAAGAATTGGAACCTTTCTGCATAAGTGTATCTGTCGCGTGTAACTCTCCTATAAAAATGGAAAGTGTCGTTTGTTTTCGTTTCTGCATTTTTTTTTCTGCATTTTTTCACCGGTCGTTCAGTGCTAAACTTTGGCACAGTTTCACACAAATACGACAAATATTCGCCTACTCTACATTCATTTGCTGTTTAGAATGATCAGGATACTGTAATTAAGTTAAGCATTTACGGTAAAGGACTGGGCCTACATATGTTGTAAATATTTTTTAAAAAATAGTAGAAAAAGGGAAACTTTAAGAGATGGCCACTATGAGATGAGACCTTTAAAAGAAAAAAAGTGCAGATTTTGAAATCATAATATAACCACCTTTGAACATTACTCACAGGATTTCCGAATCCTCGAAACGTCCTAACTAGTGTTTGAAAGAAAAACAATAAAATGATATTCAACCGATTATAGGGTTAAAATGTTCGTTTACTCACCGGTTATAAAAAAGGAAAAACGTGCAGAATATCTCCTCCTGTACTGAAAATCCAGTCACGAATGTTCACTTTATCGTGAAAATAGACCTACTTGACAGCAAACTTTTCGAATTTGTAATCTCTTGCTTTCAACAGATATTTTCCTTCATTCAGGTACTATTATTATAAAATCCGTCTTATGCAGTTCTTGTCCTTTTATATGAAAGCACTGTCGTACCTTCAATATCGAACAGAAATACTGATAAAATCATGAATCTTGCACGGCTGTGATACAGTTGTGAATGTGAAGTTTAGTGTTCCTTGATCTGTCTGATCACGTGCTTAACGATGTTTGCGCACTGTTAAATTAATTAATCCTGGTTGCCGCTTTCACTGTGTAGTTAGTCAGTCTTGTGGTAGGTCGATCTTCTGCTTTTGTTCGTGGCGAAATTGAGACAAAAAACGAAACCCGTTTCAAGATCTGATTGTACACGAATTGTTTTAACGGCAAACATTCATTTCATTGCATGAACGTATATGTTCGCACCTCAATAATATTCTCGGCATTCCTATTGTTGTAGGCCGAATTCAACATAAAGAGCTAAACAAATAAAGTTGGTTAAAAGTCATGAATCATCAGGCTTCCTTAAAAAAAAAAAACTATTTTTTGTCAAGGCCGAACAATACCTGCTCTCCGTTTTTACGTTTTTATTTCAACCTATAGCGGCTTCTGTATAACGTCGTCACTTTTTTTTTCTTGAAGAAAAAAAAAGTTTTAGACCAGTATTGAGTGATGGAGTTAAGACACTGCTACTTGTAGAATCGAAGGTTAAAATGCTTTCAGATAGGTGACATTAAAAGATCGATTCCACGGCACTTCTCAGGCTGTGACAGTTGAAATATATCCACCACCGGGAGTCTGTTTGTCCAAACAAGAGCAAAAATCGTTGGCGCTTTGCTTGTTTACTCATTCCTTAGCTAAAGAGAGATGATGGATTATATAATCATTATTATGTTTTTAAGCTTCTTGCAGTTCTTTCTTTTTGCCTCACTGACAAAAAGAAAATGAACAATGTTCGAACTTAAAAATATATAGTAATTACTGTATAGCGACGGACCACATAAGTTAAGTAGACTGCATGTATCGGTGAAATCCCCTCAATAAGTGAACACTATTGTATCCGGTGTATCAGATTTTGCGAGAATTCAAGTACGTCCACTTCTTTCCAGTGAGATTTACGATAACTTCAAAGAGTTAGCATATAGATATCCAATACCGGTAGTACGGTACACGCGATCGTACATGAATGTCCACGGTAGGCTCCCCATGTACACCGGGTATAGCTTTGCTATAAGGATGTTCCGATAACATTCCACAATAATTTTTATGGTATCGTAGACACCTCTGCTGTCTATGCTATACTGTCTGGTGCTTTCCCCAGATCAGCGAAAGTTAAAACATTTCACTTTGAGAAGTAACAGCCTTCTGTACGTTTTACCTTAAACACTATCCACTTATATATGTATGTGTGTAATCATGGAGCTGGTATAAAGTATCCCGCAGTGAAGATAAACCCACTGACCGGCACCAGGAGATTGTGACTTCATTCCGTCCCCCCTTCGCATTGGTTAGTGTCATCCCACGGCGACTAAATCTGCCATTTGTTTATTTAACGTCTTTGCGTTAAATGCTCTGGGCGATATTTACATGCCTATTGAAAAACCACGGTAACACCACGTTCTCTGAATGGGTCCATGCACGATGACCGTTGTGTGGAATTGCAAACTTCAAGTCTGGCAGCTATGATGTTTAATAAAATTAAAATGTTAAATGAATTCTTCGCCAAACCACACAAAGGTAGGTTACGTAAATTAACGTCTGCATTGGACCATGGGCGAGGGGGTGGAGGTAAAACCCCTATCATGCAACGGACGGGAATACCTACATCGCAACGAGTCAGTGATGCACAGAAGTCAAAGTTACACAGGGTTTACAACAACGTAGCCTATGGCATGTGTTTACAAATCTGATTTTCCATTTAAAGAAGTTTCTACAAACCCTTTCCTTTCGTCATGGTAATGTGCAACTGTGCTACCACCAACTTACCGGGGACGGGGGACGGGGGAGAGTGAGTTTCCATGAACAAGGGACCTTGAGAAGGAAGACGCATATCAGCATGTTTAGTCAGGGATAGAGTACTTCTAAAAGGTTGAGAAGATTGAGGTCAAGGGAGGAACAATTACACACATACCAAGGCAAACATTGTTTGCTTGTCTTTTCACTGGCATATATTTGTTTTGGCAGAGGTAGTGGGAATTTGCCATATGATGACGTCAATTTCATGGAGGATAAAATGCAAAGCACATTACTTTTACATGCATTTGTTCACTGTTTTTTTTTTCAAAATGAGTAAAAAAGGTATGATCATACAATTTAATATTTTTGAAAACATCTTTGCAATATATTTACTGGAAGGCCATAGCTTCGATTCTTGGATTATACTTATCTTCTCCTTTTTTTTTTTTTTTCTGTTTCTCTCACTCTTTTTTTTTCATCTGCGTTGGTGCCCAAGAAATACGTTTTGATGTACACACATTAAGTGTCGATTCACTTTGAAGGTGAATAGTTACGCAGACATTTGTACTGTTGTATTAAGGGCTGATCGCCATTTTAGGCTGCCTGTTACATCCTTTGAGGTAGCATACCCCTATTAATTGTCCCACTGACTTATACACTCAAAATCGCAAAAGCAACGTGGTCTCTAAATTTTTCTACCATTTTTCAATACATATAAGCTACCACTCATATTTGAAACATTGGCCATTCATTGCACTTTCAATTTTCCGTACCTTAGATGATTAGATTTGTAGCTAGAGACCGCCAAAGTTAGCAGCGTAAGTTGTCACTGGGGACAATCACACCTCGCCTCGACTGATATTGCTCCACTGGCTTCTTCATATTAGCTTCAATTGGCACCGCTTTCACACAATTTATACCTCAACTCGCCGAATTCAATATTCAATCCACAAAAGATCCCATCGCAAAGAATAAAATACAGGGAAAAAGTTGCCCAAACGAGAAGTATAGGGACTTTCAAACGACGGTGAACAAATGCGGAGGAATCATGAACATCTATATAGGGTATGCTACAACTTCTACATCGGGTATGCTACCTTGAACTTTACCACGTAGTGTGCTTAGTACCACTCGAAATATCACCGACTTGCATGAAGAGAAAATTGGCGATTTGATTAATTACACCGATCGTTTCTGGGCTCCCCACTGACACTACCAGTCTGAAGTTAGCACAGGATTCCAGCTCAGTGGTGGATTCACCAAACGCATAATTCCAGGGCATATGTTCGGCAGACTGTAACTGGCTCATGCACAGTACAAGTACAGGTTGCCGATTGGAGGTATCACGTGGCCTGCCTACAAACGACCAATACAATGCGAAAGTCGAGTCGGTGCCATTCTCCCTTTCATTTCGTGCTTGCCACTTGTTCGAATTATTAGTTTTTAATTAGGTTTATTATTTATTATAATTATTGGGTCTAATTAGGTTTAATTAATTCAGGCTTTTACCGAGTAGTAGGTGCAGGCATTTCTTGCAAGTTTGCACACACAAAGTAATGCCTGCCAGGCTGCCACTCCCCTCCACCCCACCCTCACCGCACACGATCGCAGAATAGGACGGAAGTACCATTGACGAATATTTCAAACTTAATTGTGTGCTTTCCTCAGTCAACTTAGTTTGCTGTTAATACATTCAATTTTCACTGTATAAAATATTAACATTTGCCGTGAGTTTTGTGCGTGAGTTTGATTAACGGGGAAAAGACTGCAGGCAGGGAGTTTGCAAAGTTTTTCCTCACATCCACCTATCTTCCCTTGCATCGGCCGCTCATCTTTAACTTTCCCACAAAGCACACCTGCAAATGATTTAAATAACTATAGCATTCACCTTTCTTTTTTGAAAGAGTGAGCTTTCGAAACACAAAATCCCCAAAATTAAGAGGATTTGGCTGCCGAGGCCCGAGAAGTGCGCCATTTCCTGAAACCTGAGAGACTTTTTTGACAAAATTGCTTGTTACGCTACACGCCAACTGATGGTGGCGCTCCACTTAGATCGGGTAAAACGTGAAGTAGGTCTCCCCCCACCCCGGCAGCACCCGCCGTCCTAAAGTACTGTCCCTAGAACAGAGGGTGCTCGACATACAATATGTTATGCAAGAAAACGGTTCCAGTCTTCAAGGTTATATAAACATTTTAATTTCAAGACGAAACCAAAGCATGTATGCGAGTTTTACAAGGAGAGCATCACGATGTATTGCGTCATTGCGAATATATTTCAGCGTGATATATCTCAGCAATAGATCAAGTTATGAAGATAATAGAAGTTGGATGATTAGGTTTATTTTCCATCCTACGTTTTTCCAATTCTAGACTTTAGATACACTTATATACAGCAATCTCTCTAGAGAGCGTTTAGATTGAGGGTCACACTGTTTGGAATCAACTTGACTCGTTACAGTTGTATACTTTTTTGCCAGAGTACATCACGTTTAACGCATCAAAGATATCAGACTTTTGTGGTTACGTTTTTTGTAGGGATGCAACAATGAAGAGCCTTTTAAGTAATTTCTTAGCCCCGCTACGTTAATGGTTTGTTCTTAAATTTCGTAACGGACTTTCACGAACTACCCCACCTCCTCATCTGATGACAATGCTCTTAACAAATGGAGTGTACGTAAGATCGTTTATAAGTACAATAGTTTATTACAGGAACACAAACACTCGTACTACAATAATCATCATCAGTCTTTCATCTCCCTCTGATATCCTCTTGATAGAGAATGGGAGAATGGGATTCCATCCCATCTGAAAGGGTTTCTTCCTACCTATAAGCCAAAGTTCTCAGCAGAGAAGTGTGATAAATAATCTCCCCCCCCCCCCCCCCCCGCGATTTTGGTTAGGGAAGACAAATACGTTTGAAGGGGGATAAACAGAGAATCCATGTGCCCCAAAAGCCACTGAAGAACTTACTCTGGTCTTACAAAGATTTCCTCTCGAGCACCCATTGGCGAGCAATCGGTAGAATATGCTAAAAGGCTAACGAGATTGAAAGAAGGAGAAAGAGTTAAATACGGCTATTGTTTAACGATTACTTATGTCAAGTGAATTCATTGTTTGGAAAGTTTTCACTATACAGTGCGCTATTCAAGGAGCCCGGAGGTCTACAGGATTTGTGGTTAGATGCAGCACTCATTGTGACGTAACTCATTCGTACAAATGGACTGATTGTTAGAAATGAAGATGATGTAAGCCTGAAAAGGGAAGTCAACCCCATGGGACAAGGCTAACCCAATTTTGCTTTCTGTTTTTTTTAAATCAAAGGAATACTTTACTCCCGAAAAGGTTTTATACGCACTCCAACCCTCCCTTGTTCCAACTAGAATACCCAAAAAGGAACAGACAAATTTTAGAGGTTAGGCTGCACATATTTCCATGCACATATACCCACAGTAGTTTAACTATAATTTGTGTTGTTGATTTCAGTAGTCATGCTGCCCACCCTACTCCAGTCCTCCACCACAGACATAGAGCTCTGACACAGTAATATGAGTTGTACTTGCAATCTCCTGATCATCTATCTTTGTTCTTCATCAGTGTTGTAGGGAAGATAAAACAGGGGGAAAGATCACCTGTCACAAAATCTGAAAGAGAATTACGCATTCACCTCCCAGATGTTTGAATATGAAAATTGCCTGGACATTTTTGTTGGTCCTACAAAATTCATACCCTCCAAGAAATCCTAGCCGTCAATCACTCTTACTTGAAATTAAACGGATCGATAGGAATGGTATGAATATTCATGTATCCAAAAATGGGCTCAAACATTTTTTGTATAGTGGCCGCCGCCATAATGTATTTGACTTTCAGTGGCAAAATATGACAAATTTTCGGGTTCATGCCCAGTGGTTACCTCTATTTCAAATTGCGGAATTTGCATAAGGCCTATCCTGTTACATAATACAGTGCACACGACAGTGCACAGTTGTAGTGTATTAGGCTTTGCGTTTCCAAAAGCTGGATGGTTTTTGTCGCTTCTTATCTTCTTTGCCAACCTGATCGAAGAAGTTCAGTTTGGAAAAGGAGCTTTTTCCTAAATGGTTCTTTACCAGGCCGTGTAGTCGCTTTGGAATGCTTGCCGTGGGTCCAAGTTGACTTTGCTTGTGAAGAACGTCAGAATATTAGATGTGAAATATATCAGTGAATTAGATATCAGTGAATTAGATGTGAAATATATCCCCTTCATGATGACATTGATAATACCATTATCACATTAGAAAACAGCTGCAGCATTATTCAAATCTTAATGTTATGACGTAGGCCTACATGTTATTTGCCAAGTTTATTCTGCTTTGTCATATTGTAGGAACGTAAAAATCTGAGCCCGCAAAAGCTACAATTCCTCGGGATGGCAGTCCCCATTCTCTATTTAATTGTGACAAATTAGTTAGGCTTCACAACTGATTTGTTGTTAATGATACTGCCCATTATGGGGTGGATTGCTATATAGGCCTACTTTGCCGCTGTGGTTTTCACATCTGCATAGTACAGATGTTAAAGTGGATCATTGATTTGATATTAAATAATTGTGTGGTGATTTTGAAGGAAGCAAACACGTGACAATACTTATAATTAGCACTACTGTCACATCCAATAGTTATAAAAACTGTCAATGTTTTTAATTTTTGACCCTGACTTGCACTGGTTGTGTGCATGTGAGTATAGTACTAAAAGATGATGTTCGGTTACTAGGATTTTTGAAAAACCAAATGGAATCATTATAATTAATACTGACTCATTAATGTTCCATTTTTTTGTGAAAAATTATCAGGGTCCTCCTACTTGTTTGACCATTCGTCACCGATACGTGAACCATTGACAAGTTTAGAAAAGTTTAGTGAATTTCACGAAACAACTCAATGAGCTTCTTTGAATACAGAGAGAGTTTCGGGAAAAAAGTCTCAAATACCCCCGTCTCATTTGTCAAGACTATGAATGTGTGGCAATCATTTTAAACTTAAAGGCATCAAATCGAAAGACTTTTGAGAAGGAAATAGGCCTATGTATGTTGTGGAGTCATCAACGAAATTTTAAAAAAAAATCCGTATTGATGAGGAGTCTGATAGAATGTGTATTACGGATGACAAGTGCATGACAGAGAGCCAAACTGTCAGTTCAATATCAGATCAACTGAAGAAGTTGAAACTAACTACGGGGAGTCTGGTGGCATAGCAGACTTAGTTGGGCCAGATGGGAAAGTCGAATCCATGCTGAGCATTTCACATTTTAGCCTACTCCGTCTGACATATGTTTGCACTGGAGCTTATCACTCTATTGTGTTCGCCCCAACATGGGGATGAAAGAAAACTCGGAAATAGAAGGGATATGAACCGTTCCAAATACCATTGTTAAACCACATACCCAAGGACTGAACTATTCGGTATGTGTTCAATAGAACATCTGTGACAACGCCGTCAGTTTGGCAGTATGTTCAGAATCTACGAGGCCGTCGATTCGGCCTGTTGACCGAACACCTGTGACGCATCGAAGGCTGTCAATCACAATTCCCATGACTCCTAGGGGAATCAACCAATTTGCTTGATTGGTAATGTCAGACCCCACATACGCGCCGCCTGATGCTACCACTGGGTCTGTTTGTTTTCTGCAATTAGACGAAACCGCCCTAGCTCACATTGTGCGTCTTGACATTGAAAGGTTACGTTCAAGACTGAGGGGTCAATTAGTTTCCGACTGTCAAGTTCGCCAAAGTAATAGACAAATCCCATCGACAGCAAACATACAGACATAGAGAGAGAGAGAGAGAGAGAGTCCCACGTGACCTAGAACGCCCTCAGCCATGTCATCAGAGTCGCCGGAAATTCTTAAGGAAGTACACGCATAATTTGACTGAATGATATCAATTCCTCCTGAAGAAACATTTTTAAAAGTTAAACAAAAACTTCCAGCTTTCCTAGGCAAAATATGTTTTCTCACATTAGGTGATGAATTTATACATACCTTGCCATCAATCTTCGTGTCTCAGTCAATTTGTGTAAACAAGCATTGCCAAGTAAACAAACATTGTCACTTCCATGGAGGTGTCGTTGAACTTACTAAGTTTGACTTCGACTGTAGGTATAATTGTAAGAAAAAATTGCTCCCAAGCCAACGCCTCGTAATTTCCACTCCAAATAGCCATATATATCTTCACCGAGCAGTAAAATACAAATTAGTTCCAACTGCTAACTCAACTATTTGTTGTAGCGGAAACAGACCCTGTAATTAGAACTTTCATGTAACTCTCTCTGTTGAAATATTCTATTAAATCATCAGTGATTGATAAATGGAAAAATACGAGACAACAGTAATATTGCAAATGTCCTTCGAACTGACCCTTTAGAGTATATCGCCGTTGACATGATCTTCCCCTTAAAAACAATCAAAATCAAAAAGGGAGGGGGATTTTCAATTGATCTGAAAAAAAAGCGTTACTTACGGAAAGAGCTCTGACGCAGTGACTTAACCTTCCTTTGTCATCATGAGATGGGGGGGGGGGGGGGGGTGATGGGACGAAGGGTTGAAATAATGACAGTATCTAGGCAGAGTGCCACCATACAATTAGCTTACAGAGGATCTTTTTTTTTGGGGGGGGGGGATAAAAATGCCTTTCAAATTGCAGGAAATGGTACTTCCTAGTATCTCTAGTCTTTGGAACTTTAAGCTTTTAGCTACGTATTCAAGGCTTTACATGTTAGCACCCAGGTTTTGAAATTAAGACTACCGATACTAAAAGTTGATGTAAAATAAACATGGAAGTTGCCGGCCGGTTGGCTGCGTTTTGGAGATATTTGCAGGATACTGAATGTGTCCAGATTGGCAATGAGTCTACTATATCAATACTTTATGTGTTGAAACGACTAACACTTAAAATATGTGATGGTGCGGCATGGAGTTGATCATCAATTGGCTAACATGATCCCTGTGTAGTTCTGCAAGATGCTGCCATTTCTTGTTAATCTCTCATTACAGCCCTTGCAGATTACTTACTTTGATGCCACACCGATTCTTACTCACGGGCATTGGCGGAACTCACGATCACCAACTTATGTACATATAAACTAACCACGGTTTTGTCCAAGAATTTCTATTTTCGTGTTGTTTTTTTTTTAAATTTTTATTTTGGCCAACACCCTCCCAAAAGTGCATCGGGCCCTAATTGTGCCATGTACGAGAACCTCCCGCGTCGCCGTTCATATGTGAATGATGCACATACACCTATTCTGCGAACTACAGCAGGCGCGAGGTCAACGGATCGGGTTGAATCTGCGACATAGCAACATACGGATACTTCTCACACACCTTTGATGTTGTAAAGATACGCATAGTATAAGGTTTGTTATTACTACTTGCCAGTAGTAGCAGAAAACGTGACATATCCACGATTTTGGCGGAAATCAATGTAGAACGTTTGATCAGCTCTCGAAGCCAATTTGTTTCAGGGTTCAGTTATGAAAGTAGCACGGGTGCGTGTGTGTCACGCACAGTGTTTGGATGGCTGAGGGGGGGGGGGGGGGGGCGTGAGAAGTCACCTGTTATGGAATATGATCTTTGTTAAGGTGACGGTACACTGTAAAATGTCTTTACATTTACAGAAAATAAAACAAAGGAATAGATAAGACTTACAGAATTTGCCTGGAATCTAATTACAAGAATCTCTCTGTATTCCCTCTTCTATTTCTTCATTTTATTTTCTGTAAATTTACATTTGATAATGTATATTTTAACAGTGTAGGTTGCTGCTCTATCATAAACTTATCAATCATTCCACTAGGTTGTTCAAGCGACCAGTGATATTAATCAACAAGAACATTGATGGAATTGGGTTGCGGAATGTACTTCCTCTCACCAAATGAATTCGGCAAGAGCATTGTACCCAAGTTAAAGACAAATATGATGTTACTTGTGCATCAACATGGCATTCCGCAAAGAAAATAGCTTTAGTCATTGTTTAACCCTTCAGTCTCATCAATAAACTTATACAAAAGCCTCATCTACCCAAAACATTGTGCATAAGTTTAATGACGAAGATGAATCGTTTGACTTTTTGAAAGTTTGGATGAACAACTTATATTATTCTTGTTCAAAACTGAAATAACTGAATTTCTATCTGTGAGAAACTAATTTCTTGAAAAAAAGACCTACGTCTTGCCTTATTTTTAATAATCTCTCATTCTGTCTCCACCAATATTGGTTTGAAAAATATGATTCTTTTCATGATGAATTAATTTGTGTGAATTCTGAGGGCTGTATAAGGGCAACACCATCGTCATTTTCTGGATGCAGAGGACGATGACGTACTTAGCTTGACTTTTCTGTACCTCCTCTTTCATTTTTTCTTATTCTTACGTCTATCTTTTCTTTTATTTTGAATGTTTCGTGAAAATCTGAACAGGGTACCGGTTATCTGTTTGAGTCGGTGGTGGGGGGACCTCCCCCTCCTGACTGTGTGATGGTACCTTCGCCACTGGACGTGGTCGTCCACGTGTAAGTGAGATATTCATTGAAATGTATGTCAGACCGGGATGAGCGTTGGGTAGAAAAACGCATGATACAGAGGTGCTGCGCTCAGAGAGATATGGATATGGATTAAACATGAGCAATAAAGAAGAACGCCCTCACATTTTGGTCTAGCGCACCTTTAAGTCAAAGACAGCTGGACAAGATCATAACAAGATAAAATCTCAAATATAAGAGCAGCAAAAATAAATATGGCATAAATGTGTAGACAGGTTGCCAGAGGGTCCAGACTGCAGGAATCAGAATCCTGAATGTGGTTTTAAACACAGTTTGGAGCTCACTGGGTGGCGCATCAATATGTGCCTTCACTTAGTAGTGGATAACGGGTTAACTTGTGGGCTTTTATTCTAAATTTACCTGAATGTGGTTGCCCAAAAGAATGCAAAATAAAGCATTCTTCAAAGTACGCACGACGGGAAGATACACACAAAACTATTTCTCAGACTCGCTGAGGTTGCATGACATGTCAGCCATCGCGAGTCATAGGTATCCTTGTTCTGTAATATGACTCAAATACAGAAAGCCATGAGAGAGCTACTTCACCGTCAACACATTCAAGCACCAACTGCTGGTACCCTAAGGCTCCACTTAGACAGTCTTCCTACATTTCCCAGCCCCCTTTCCGTCTAGTCTAAATACTGGATATCCAAATGTATTGTAGACATATTGTATTTCCGTATCACAGTGTAACTGTGATTTACACGATACACCATGCATGACTAGTGAATCACTCATGTTCTAGTCCATCCCAGGAAACAGCTCTAGCTACCCTCCTGTCTCATGACCCTTTACAAGTACCTCCAAGTACCGAAACCCTCGTGCTGCCAATAGTTCTGAAGATTTGAGTGGCCGCAAAGAAAGAAGAAACCTTTTCCACTGTAGCATGTGGCCTGTGACGTAGTCGACGATCAGCTCTGATTCACGACCACCAACCTGATTATCATTCAAAATTAGTTACTAGACACTCGAGTGCATTCAATGCGGCTATATCACAAGATAAAATCTGTAATCGATAAAATCGAGATTAAAACATTCCTCACCAATAGGCCACATGACGCAGCTTATGGCGGCCTGAACAATAGCTCGAAGGTATTAAACGGAAACTGTGATCTTTACTATGTACCAAGGATCCGCGCAAGTCAGGGCAATAAGCTGCCTTGTTACCTATTACGTAGGAGAATCAAAGCTGGTCGTCCACTTCGTCACAGAGATCCGCACGTTCAATTAAGGAATAATGGCCGCGCCCTTCGTATATCAACAGTGCCTCTGATGGGCGGGAAGTTGTTGCCCATGAAAAGTTCATTTCAAAACGTCATGAATACGAATGAAAATGGTTTGAAACGGCTTAAATAAGTCAGAAGACATGTCCCGTGCCTGGAATTCCCCTTCCTCCATACAGTGTTGAGTTTTAGAACCGGGGTTATAACATCACCATTACCATCAAACTGATTATAACGTTAGCAGTGATTAAGTGAGTCCGCAAACTGTAAGCACTCCTTTGAAAGTAACGATGACGTCATACCATTTTTTTTTTTCAAATTGAAAGGACAAGGAATTCTCCTAATAGAAATGTTTGCAATCATCTGACTGACGTGTTTTTATTTTTTTTCTCCTTGTTGGTTACAGCTGGCCGAGTTGTTGATCGCTAGTTTTGGGGGTATCGATGTGTTCCACATCATTTACGAATCACGCTATTGTATATACATACAGAAGGATGTGCGCAGCTTATCGGGCGATTTACTCCCACTACTTTCAAGTTAAATGACTCGTTCAGAGGTTCTCCTCTGTGGGCGTTGCTAAATGATTTCAGCTTATTTGTCAAGTTCACTCAACCAGCAGCATGGTGTCAGGAAAAAAAAAAATAGGTCGCCTTTTTGTCTTTTTTTTCTTTTGTGAAAGACAAAGAGAAGGAAAACAGCAGTAAGTGAGAAACATAAAAATGAAACAAGAAGACTAACGGCGCCGTCTCGTATGTTATTGATCGATCGCCTGTGATTGATTAGTTCGTTTATTTACATTTCTCACGTCCAAAAGGAAACCACATTCTCATCTTGGTTTGTCAAAGTCAATAATGCAGCTTAGTTTTGCTGGCGAGTTGGCCTGTCCTTGAGAAAGTTAAAAAGAGCGACGGTTTAAACTTCGATTTCTAAAGACGTTCACAAATCTATTACATTCTTCTATCCAGACATTTAGACCACATTCAAAGAACCAGACAAATTCTCACCCTGACAGACAAACTGCGAAAGAAAATAAAAAGTAATAATTAGTGAAATAGTAACAGAAGACTCTACCGCTCGGTTTCATATCTGTCTTTCTCTCGCATTTCTTAGTTTTACCATGCAGATAACCTAAATGGTATTTAAAAAAAAACGCAGTACAAGAAAACAAAATACTAAATTTTCAACTGTATTCGTGACAGACAGATAAGAAAAATATAGACAGGCTAGGCTATCCGTCAAAGTAACATTGAGATATAATTATACCCAAAATAAAAACATGGAACATAGAAGGTATAGGCTTATTACTACACTACTGATTTGTGATAGCAAATGGGAGGTGTTACGGTAATAGTAGACATGGTATTAAAGCCACAATTAGTAGAACATGACTCATGAAATCGATATGTTTTTTTTTTTTATTAAGTTGAAAGGGATTCATGGTTCACGTAGCGAATGTGATATTCTCGTGGTATGTTCACTGCTGCCGGGATTATAAAGAGTGGTACATATCATATCTGTAGATGCATCATGCATGGCTACCATTAATCGACGGTCGGTTCTTTTCAAAGCGCTATCCACGCAACTTCGAGAATTCGTTTTAGTTTATTGCAAGACCACTTTCAGTGAAAATATATTTCAGTCAGATTTTCAAGGAAAAGTCAGTCCCTTATTAAGTTGAGGGGGTTTCCCTTCCGCTTTAGAATTTTTATTTTAAAGGGAAATAAGGCGTTTGTTTGACAGAAAACAACCATATTTTTAAAACCAATGTTTGCGGACATAGAATGATAGATTATTCAAAATAAGGCAGGACAGTAGCCTTCTTTTCAAGAAATAAGTTTCTCACAGGTAGAAATTCAGTTAGTTGTTACTCAACAATAATTTGTTCACCCAAACTTTTCAAAATTCAAAAGATGCACCTTCCGTTACTCTTCACATGCACAACGTTGTGAGGAGATGTAGCTTTTGCGGATGTCTATTGGGGAGAGTGGATGGTTTGACAATGATTAATGCTATTTTCTTTGTATGCTATGTGGGTATAATCTAAACGCCCTATTTCCCTTTAACAAACAGGTCTCACTTTATACAAAATGCTGCAATTATTTGTTCTTTTCCATATGAGATGACTGATAACAAATGCAAATTGTCTCAGTTTTGTTTTTACATTCATTCTGAGTATGTTGCTATCAGAGGGGATAGAGAGGTTGATAATGCATGCCATGAGTGTATTAATGAAAAAAACTTTGGACTTAAGACATTTAATAGTTAAGGAAAACAGTGGAACTGATACCAGTGTTGTAGTATGGGCTATTCCTCAAACCGTGTGTCACTATCTCTGTCACTGAGCTTGTCGCAAGTAACGCAAACTAAAGAGTGAAATCTCTGTGACTTTTTCTATTTTGTATCAAAGGTATAAGTATATATGTTTTTCCATTATTTCATGTTTATGTTTTATTTTAAGTTTTTTCAACCCATAAAGGAAGTTTGCGGATTGTAATTTTTAACTAGTTTTCCTGTTTTGGCCTGCATTCTTACATTTTTCAACTCGAAATTCTCTCCTTTCCGCATATAGTCTACCTCTAATTATGCATGGAAAATAATTTTATCAAGTTTTGCTTTCATTTATATCAACGTATTCTTTCAGTAAGTCTAAATATGGAAACAAATATTTAGTGCATGTGGAGCAGTTTGATCGATTCGGGAGCCATTTTATAAATATGTCTCATGGGGTGAAAAAATTAAAACACAGCCAACGAAAAGAAATCGAGAAATGAATTTTGACTATTAACTAAGCCCCCGAGGTGTGACCTTTGACACCACCGAGCGGAACACCTGAGGGCAGTGATGACAACCTACCTTAAACAAACATGCACAAATTTGTTCATATTTGTCGATCGTGAAAGCCAAGACGATGCTAAAAAGTTTATTTAGTTGTCAAGCGACGAAAGAGTTTTCTAAAACAGGTGAACGACCCGACAGATGGCAGGGGAAAAAAAAGATGAATTTGGGGGAGAGAGAGCGAAGAGAGGAAACGTAAACTGAAAGAGGGCGTACTATAAGCTTGTGGTCATCGCGGCGGGTGAAAATGTGGATTTGTCAAATCGGTTAAGTCAACATGTAGACCTAAAAAGAGAAGATTACGGTTTAGATCGCTGGATGAATTTCGAATTAATTTTCCTCGATGTGAAAAACAAAGTAAATTGAAACGGTCTGCTGACCTCAAAAACAGATTTTTCTGAGAATGAGTGTTCCTCGCCTGGGGTTGGTTTCGGTTTAGAAAATAAAGATAACTGCACATGGTATAATTTTGTGAGAGCGAGCAAAGTGGAAGGCCGCGAAGAAGTTCAACGTTATCCGAGAGTACGTTTAACCGAACGGTAGAATCGTCGCCTTGTTTATACGTTTACCTTCATAGATGCCACATATGTGCTGTAGGCACTACTGTAACACTGAGGTCCTTTGCACTCAATTGCCTGGAACAATTTTCCATAATGTGCTAAAATCATGTCTCGCGAAAATCCTTTTCTGCATGATAGAACATGAGGTGATATCGAGACATATCGTCATGTTTAGGGTTTGTTCCTTCACTGAAACCTTATCATGTATGATATCATGTAAGGATTGGCTGATCACCTCAAAACAAGCATGCGGTTCATTTTCGGCGAAGCTATGATAGTCTTTATAATCTGTCCGTTAAAGAACACAGTTCAATAAATTTAATATTTTTATGGCCTGGAACATGCCAATAGGCTATTTCACAGTTTGAAAACTAATTTACACCCAATATTGAATATAGCATAAGAAACCCGTTTTGGATTGATTTTTGTATTACATTTAATCTTACTAGTAGATTAATATGAGAAATTTGTTTACCATGAGAGAGGTTTGAGGAACTCTACAAACTACACT
The DNA here is from genome assembly GCA_021234535.1 of Stichopus chloronotus. Lineage (NCBI taxonomy): Eukaryota > Metazoa > Echinodermata > Holothuroidea > Aspidochirotida > Stichopodidae > Stichopus > Stichopus chloronotus. The sequence goes on from CM037841.1 coordinate 27,091,836, forward strand.
GACTTGTTCTGGGTACAAACTATAGAGAAGGGGGTAAATTAAATAAATAAAATCCGAAACACTGAAATTAAAAGTTTCCATTCAATGTTTTCCCCGATTCGATTAGTGCTCCATTTTGTTTTCCTGTTGTTACAGGAAATTACAAGGGCAAAAAATAGCCCACAGAAAACCACAACACTATGCAAAAAAGTGATCATGCAGGGGTTCGGCCAGAAATTTGTCAGTTGCGAGGGCGCAAAGCCTGTGTAAGACTACCTGAGGACGAAATCACCAACAAAGGTTGGCGCGAGGTGTACGCCTTGAAAAATTTGGCCCAACATAACTCCCAGATCCCTGGAAATGGCAATTCCTATGTATTAAGGCCCAAACTTGTAGGCCCACGGTAACAACTGAGGAGAAAAACGGTGATAGCCATTAACAAAATACCCAAAATTTGCTCAAGGTGGGGGGGGGGGCGACTTCCCCTTCGCCCCTTCCTAGCTACAGTGAGCAAATACATGAACAGATTTCAACGAGTTAACAAAATGCTTAATATGCGTACTTCAAGGACATTTATTTCTATAAATTATGCTCCCAGTAGGCTGTTTATACGTGGAGACTGTCGTATAGGCCGCACTATATGGAATTAGACAGGTAGAGTGTACTGACTACGAATAAACGTGAGTGGAATAATTAATACTGACATCAAATTACATAAGACATCCATTTGCCAAAGGGGACAATAATTAAGTTTAAGTTTCTCTCTCTCTCTCTGCAGCCGGAGGGATCATTAGATAGGCCTGAATCTTTTAGCGAAATTAAGTTATCCAGTAATTCGTTTTCAGAGCAGGATAAACCAAAGTCCGGATGTAGTATAAATAAATCAAAGAAATTAAAAAAACAATTTTGCTCGAAACTTAAATCTGTCTTTGGAAGTGATTCTAGTTTATTCGGAGAGAGGAAAGAGTTAATTAAATTAAAGCTAGAGTCGAAGTTTATCTATAACGTATTTGTTCACAGAATATCTCATCATGCGCAATAAAACGTGATTATGTACGACCCAGATTGCAAATCATTTAACAATTAAGAGTTACCGATGATCTTCTTAAACCTGACAAGTTACATATAAGTCGAGTGAAAAATAAAGTGAGGATATTTGTGGATATGAGACCAGCCATCAAAAGACAAGTGGGGCAGTAGCAAGAAGACTGGCGTCAAACAACAGGCTGAACCGATGAACTCCACACATTTAAGAGGATGCCGTACGACGGCAAGAGTATGACAAGCATCTGCATGAGCAGCCTGACGGAGGGGTAACATAAATTGCTGCACCCTTAAACCTGAGCGTATATGTAACATACCCTAAACGTGCTAAACTTGCTCACCTTGTGATCACAACACAGAGCAAGTGAGTGCACATTAGTTTAACTTAAAATCTTATAATAAACTGATAGTATAAACAATATTAAGTTGCAATTTGAATTAATTTTTGTGTTCAAGTTTAGTACACACATAAGGTACGTGGACGTACATTTTATCATTCTTTTTTGCTGGCTGTAAAGACTCACGAATGCAGAGACTCATGAATAAAGAGACTATTAGCACACGATACAATTTAAAAGCAAAAACTTAAGAAGTTGAAAAAAAAACACCGAACAAATAACTATTTTTTCTTTTTTTAAAACAATCATAAGTTTTTGTTTCAGTGTATTTAGAACTTGAACTTTAATATTGCGTAGTATGTCGATTAAAGAGGCCATGACTTGTAGACTAAAACTCAATGGAAACTTTTTTCCTAAATATTTGAACAAATTGATTTCCAAAACTGCCTTTGATGTCCTGGGGACGTCTTTCACTGTTATGCAATCAAACTTTTGAGTTTGACAGTTTTCACAGTTGGTAGCTCCTTCTTGAAAAACTCCTTCCCCCCCCCCCACCCCCTACAAGGCAGCTTATAACGTCATATTAGGAACCCGTTCATGCACGCCCTATCGATCCACAATAATTCAAAATGCTTCTACGTGCACATGCCTTGATGGATTTGCTTCAAACTTGTACATGACCTTTCTTGGGGTCTGGGCCATTTTGGGCTGTCCAGAAACTTTTGGCCCAAGGTCCCATGTGGACCCAATGGCCAATTTTACGAAATTCTGCAAAATGCTTTTCCTCCTACTTCAGATTGCCAACTACAATCTTCATGGTTTGTCAGTCATCAAGATACGTTGTTAGTGGTGCCTTCAATGTGTTCATGAATGTTTGGTCCAAGGTCTCATATTAGCCATATGGGACCCCATTTTATGAAATTCTGTAGGATGCTTCTGTTCCTACAGATTCTCTTTTACGATGTTGATGCTTTCTCATATTGATACTCAGGTGACACCTTTACGGTATTTAGGACGTTTGGACCCAAATCTCAAGATGGACCCTAGCGCCCATCTTGTGAATAATGCAAAATACTGACCTCTTGTTCAATCAGTGTTAAACAGAGTTGACAGGATCGTATAGACGGTCATCTTAAAGAGGCTCATTGAGTTGTTTTGTGAAATTCACTCAATTTTTCTAAACCGGTCAAGTTTCCTTCACATACTAATGACAAACAGTCAAACTAAAAGGATCCCAAAGTTTTACATACGTTGGAATATTAATGAGTGAGTAACCAACGATTACATTTGGTTTTTGAAACTTTGTGACCAGACATTTTCACATTAGTACATTCACATGCACACAATCAGAGCAAGTAACGGTCAAAAATTCGAAAAAATTGACAGTTTTCATATAACTATTGGATATGAAACTTGATTAATTATGCTAATTGTGAGTATTGTCGTGTGTTTGTATACTTCAAAATCACCGCAATCTTTACTGATATCAACTCAATGAGCCCCTTTAACAATTTTTCATAGTGATTCTTTGTTAGTGATCTGTATTAAAGAAGTTTTGGTTCGTGGTTCAGTGTGGACCCTTTGGCCCATTTTACGAAATGCTGCATGGTGTCAAAGGATGAACAAATCGGATGGTGCTGCATGGTGTCAGAACTAGTGACTAGGGCAGGCTATAGTCAATAGTATTAGTAGTCTCAAACTGGGAAGGGTGTAGTGGCAGGGTAGTTTTTATCAAAATTCTTATTCCCCAAATGTGTGTCACTGTGGCAAGGATTGTTTATTTTCAAGTTAAACTTATTCATTGGCTTTTCAAAGTTTCATGAATATGTAAATATGATGACTTCGAGCGTTGCACTGTGTCGCTATTTCTTTCTTTAAGCCTAAATTATCTCTCAATTGCTCAATTTCTGGGTTTCACCTTGATAAGTTATATCAGTATTTGTGAAAAAAAAAATAAAAGACATGCTTCCAAAATGTGGTGACTCCAGTAAGGGTACGAATTCACAAGTACAGTAACAGTCACAATACAGGTTAGCCGGTTTCTGTGTGCGTCTATTCACTGTCAGATTTATATGGCAAGTGATATGGTACGTACAAATATCCTGATATAAGGTAATTCACTTGATTTAAGTGTAGGTTGTATAGAACAATCGCTTATTCAATAATAATAGAAAAGGTGTTGGTACTCATAATCTACTACAAAACAAAACCCTGTGGGTTTGTAAAATTCTTTATTGTCCTTGAAAGTAAACAAAAACGATATAAGGAATATCATGCGAATTTCTCTCTTGACGTCATAAATTTGCATATTATAGCAATGGTTATTCATACTGCAGGAATATATCAGCAAATTGTCTGTAAATTATATTGATGGATTTTGATGGAATTTGTAGCTATTTTCAACATTTAAAGTGATTGCGTGTGTACTGAAAAACCAGAAAGATAAGATTATGTTCGATGTTTGCCTCGTCTTTATTTTTAAATGTACACGCGAGGTTGTACATATAGACGGACCACGTCTTACAATGAAGGAAAATGACAGTAACTGCTTTGAAAAGCAACGTGATTGGCATAAAAGCAGTAAAAAAACAACAATCATATTTAAAAATTAACAGTTCTTACTATGAGCGCCTACATAATGAATATGCAAAAGTTCAGGTCTCAATGGTATATCGAAAACATACTATTCAGAGCGTCGCTCCTTCGTCGGTATCGGGTATTTGGTGAAAGGAAGCACTGTTTTTACAAATAACCCACGAACAGATCACAACATTATGGTTATCCTGGGTTGTTTTGAGTCACTGAATATTCAATACTACTATACTTCCCATTGGCTAGTTCAAAGAAGCACACCGCTGATTTGAATGAAAACTGTCAACCACTACATTATCGTATTATACACTTTTTGTCGTTATGTTTGAAGAATTTAAAATCGTATTGCAGAATCAAACAGCTGAAACCTATAAATTTACCCAGATTGTCTGAATGGTGCAAATAAAAGCCTTACCAACCTTTTAGAGATGAGATTTCGATGTTTTAACTTTTTGCCTAAGCACGCAATCACTTTAATGATTCATTCATCCGACATTCCAAAATGTCATTTTCATGTCACACAAACTTTAAGCTATTTTATTAAGCATGTATGTCCGAAGACAAAAAAAGTTGGTATCAAAGGACTGACCCCAAAAGGGGGGAGTCTCAAACTTTGCACACTTTACTCAAAACATGTCAATGTAGCCTACACAATTACAGAAATGTCAGCCTAACGTGTGAGGAGACGCTGATTAATAAAGTTTATGGTTGAAAAAGGGGTATTGTAAAGAAGGGAGGAGGGGTGGCATAGCGCATGATGTTTGGGGTCGATGCTTACGTAAATTGATACGTTTACATCGCACTCTATAATCGGTGTCATGTAAGCATTTTAGCTTTTTCTCCGGCGCTCAACTGGTTCAATTCTTCAATGCATAAACTGTCGTTGTGCACGTAAAGGATATCTTTTTTTTCTTCTTCAAATTATCAAGTTCAGGATACCTCTCATCCCTGAAGTAGGTTGGGTCATCGCTTGTCTAATATTTTCAACATTTCAGATTTACCAGATCTATTTTGACTCATTGATTACCCACGATTTTCACGTCAAAAGATAACAAGGGTTGTTGCCCCACAGCTATGTACGACATCGTCCATGTCACGTAGGGCAAATCAATGTGTATGATGTTTCTACTGGTCAAACACACACACACACACACACACACACACATATATATACTCTTCAGAAGATAAACCTTCTGAGTTCCTGATACGAGTGTTCTTTTACTAACGTCTGACAAATTATCCATGTTCTCCGTTATCTACGGAGAAAATATGTTACCTGGATCGCCGATTTTTAATTTTTTTTATTTTTATCACTCTCTTTATTCATAGATCTTTAATTGGCTCACCATGCCGTCCGATTAAGCGAGGAACGTGGGAAATTCCCCGCGGCGAGGCATGGCAAATAAATTGACATCAAACGGGATGGCACCGCCGGGATACCTCCATTGGACGGTTGGTTGAGCGAAAATGTGATCGGGGACTAGCGGAGGAACTATTTATACACCATAACGGAACAAGATTTGACAAGCCAGGAAAAAAAGGGGGAAAAAGATTTCGTTTGAATTTGCAACATTAAAAACAGTATCAAATTTGACGCCCAGTAAAATTTTAAGACATGAAAGTGTTTCTGTTTGCTGCTGCTGTGGCTGCGGAAGTAATTACAGTTCATTCGAAACAATTTTCAGAGATTTTGAAGTGTATTTCAAAGCGTAGAGAGACGGAAGATGAAGCCCATCAAGGGAGGGAGATGGAGGTAAGTTGTCCCGGGTTACTTCTGAAAGCGTGTTTAACGTCGAGACTAATTAGCTGTAAAGTGATATCATCAAGGGTTTCGTGTCGGCAGATATCAAACGACCCTCTGACTGGTTCTTTTTACATCTGATTGCAGTCGTACCCGCCTGGGGTAGAGTCTATCGCCATCGTCTCCGCTGGTGACTGAATGGGCTACCTAAGATACCCACTGTCATCATGTCAGGAAGAACGGCAGAATGATGGATACGTATATTCTACAAAACCCGGTCCATCCATATTGGAACTCAGGGGTAATACATGCTAAGACAATGACGAAATATAAGCTTTGCAATTACTCCTTGCTTGCCTGCTTTGTTACAGCCAGAAGAACGCAAATGGCACCGTATGGAAGCAAATAATACATCAGACCATTGAAACCGCATTTGCCTTAGTTCGCGGCATCAAAGATATCAGCATTGTTACAAGCGGATCACATAACCACTGATGAAGGGATTGTCGATTGAAATTTCATATCAAATTAGGTAACGTAAGTCAGAAGTTTGCTCTGTTTGGAGGTAATGCATGATTCAAACAAACATCTGCCAAGAGTGCATTGCATTGTGGGAAATCTCTGACGTGACACAGACACAGCTACATATGTATCCTTTGTATTTCTGTATTATCTTGACTATCTTACAGGGAAAGCATTGTGATAGTTAAAGAGGTATGACTTTTATCCTCTACAACCATTTGAGATCAATAATTTAAGTTGAAAGTTTCCGATTAGTCTAAGGTTCAATGAGAACTTAAATTTTAGAGAACAACATAGCCTGTTTAGCGCCTTTGTGGCCGCCACCCCTATGTGGCTGCCACCCTTATTGGGTGAAGAGTTTTTTCTTAGCGAGAAGCTGAACGAAGGAAAAACTCGTCCGTTAATATGCAGGATATTGGAACAACGAGACAGTTCGCAGTAATTTGCCGTGGTAGTATACAACATTTTCTAACCTTGAGGCACCTGGGAATCTTTCTTAATATATATGTCGAGTCCTTAACAATATATATTAGCATGGTGTTTGAAGTGCCTGAAAAATAAAAAAAGGCGCCATCTTGTGAGGGCCTACGACATTGACACAGGATTAGTTTCTCAGGCTCTGTAGTTTAATTTCATCATGGTTTCATTTATTGACAGGACACTCCCTTGAAAAAGTGAAGTAAGTTATACCTAATAGTAAAAAAATAAAGAAGTGTATAATTTCGGAAACCAAATAAACTAGCAAATACAGACAAGAGAGTTCTTGAGAGGCATTTCGAAATGTGAACGTTTTCGAAGATCTCACATCTTCCTCTTCAGGCAATATACACAAAAGTTTGAATCATACAAAATATACAATATATACAAAGAAAACAACTCGACTTTAGACAGCGGTATTCTTCAGGAGAGAGTTACAAATAGATTCAGAAAACAGATAAATTATATGATGAGCCATGCTGCAGTAATTCCGTGTTAAGTTTAGGTCTGTGTTCCTTGATTAAGAATGCCTCTTTGATATTAATTTCGAAGTCAGAGTTGCCAGATGCTAAAATGGTGAGCAAATCCCTAGTGCAACCTCTACACGCCTAATTACAGCTGAGAATGCGGTCATGGATGGGTGATGTGCTGTTCAAGTGCTCCCTCATAGGCTTAAGGAGACTTAATCCCTAACTTAAGTGAAAAATTGAGTCTCACGGACTTCCTTAAACAGAAAGATAAATGCAAAATTATGGATACAAACGGAATAGACACAAACATGCATGTATTTGTCGGGTCACTCCAGCTGAGTGGAAGAGCAAAGGAGGGGGGGGGGGGCATGAGTTCTGACTTCAACCCTTGCTCTCTCTCTCCACTCCTTTCTCTCTCTCTCCACCCCTTGGTGCTGTCACTGTATTCTAGATGGTGCCACGCGGTGTACAAGATAGTTATCGTGCATAGCTCAGTCAGTTCAGTGCTGACGTTATCCAAATTGTCCATGTCTTTTTCTGTGCGGCTTTTAAAGGTGCAGATTGAGTTGATAACGATTGTGTTGATTGAGAAGGGTATAAACACATGACAATTAGCAATAATTAGTCAAGTTTCACATCCAATAGGTATAAAAACTGTCAAAAGTTCCGAAGTTTTGACCGTTACTTTTACTTGTTCTGTGCATGTGAATAGAGTGCCAATATGAAAAGTATCTTTTCGCGAAATTCCAAAAACCAAAATAAATCGTTAATTACTGACAAACTCATTAATGTTCCATTGGGGCCTCTTAGTTTGACCATTGGTCATCATGCGAAGGCAACTTCACAGGTTTTCAAAAAAAAAAAAATAGTGAATTTCACAAAACAACTCAATGAGCCTCTTTAACGCCCAACCGATTATTTTGTGAAGACTTTCGTGACTTATTTATTGCTACAGTAAACAGGGTGAAGAATGTATCTCAGCTGATTGTGATAACATCATCATTGTAGCTAACGCCGTTGATAGTTTTACTTTCCTTTCCATGTCCTTGAGTTTTGGTATCGTAAATAGTAATTTTTCGTTTGTTTGTTATTGATATATATAGTCTAAACCTGGACTGAATTTTTTGTAAAATTAACGTCGTTTTCGTCTGCTGATACTAGAGAGTTCCGCACCCTGCAATAGAATTAAAAAGAAAGAGATCTCCATCTCATAATTTTCTCCAATGTCTCATTTTCGCATTCACAAAGCTTCAGAAACTTGAAGCAGATATTAGGTGGTACGAAAAGTTATGAGGGATGGTAAAAGAGCATAACTCCAGACAGTGCGCCCTTCTTTCCCTGTCCTCCTTCAATCTTTGAACTTGCGCAACGTTCTGATATGCCACCGAGTTCGTTAATACCGCAAGTAAGTCCGGTTCAGCGAACACCTGTGACGTCACACATAGATGACCCGACGCGGTCAATGAGCCGTTGGCGTGTCACATTCTCCGTCGTCGTCGAAGATACTGATCCCGTTGACCTTAACATGACCAATCTAAACAAATTGTCGGCGAGGAAAAGTCGTGACTTAGTCCATATCAGTTGAAGTTTACTTGTCATATTTATCAATTTTCACGCCACCGATTGAAGCAAAGAAAAATAAAAAGGAAGAAAAATACCAACCGACATTTTCCAACAGGTCATAGCCCCGGGAGAGGAGATATCATAACATTGGAGTCCACTACATGGATATACAGATCGCCATTGGTGTGAAAAATTTATTTATTTTTTCTTTTTCAATTATGAAATGATAGTCTCTTTGGCTGTCGTAATTTTCTTTGACATATTATCAACAGCCCTGCGCATGTACACACTTGTCGATTTCTTTTAACGGTTGTATGCAACAACGAACTGAGCAGCGGATAGACAAATTACCCCCTCCCCCTCTCTTCCCATTAGTGAAATCTAAGATGTCCATACAATCAGAATTACCATCAGTTATGATGATTCTTGCAAAATTGGTTAAGATTTTCACAAAGAAAATATACAGAAGGTTTCGGCAACATTCTCGACACTGTTTTATCAAGATGTGTAGTATTTCGTGATTAATAAATTAAAGATCTACCAGAATGTTAAACAAACAAACGAAATACGAAGAAGGCGGTAGAACTATACGATCAAATATTATGAAAATGTCATGAGAAGCAGAGTCCAAGGGGGGATGTGGAGAAGTAAAACAATTGCGCAAGAAATCGTGAAGAAGTGGTGACCGTTAAACTTGTTTTAATACCTCTTTCGAGTGGTCGCAAATGCATTTTTGTACTTTTTTAAATTACTTTAAGCGGAAATGCGTTTCAAGATTATTTTCATGATTTTAGAGACTCTTTCCATATCTCTCATACACAAGTGGATCGCTTGCTTAAAGGACCTAACGTTATTCCTAAAATACGATGCAACGCGAACAGTCACGCACACTATTTGCAAAACATGCTAGTCTCTTTATCGAGTTTTCTACTCATTGAGCACATCTCAAAAAGGCTGACTTGCATCCTCAATCTTGAACCCAGGTGACGTTGAACGTCAACATCGGAAATTATGGCGTCTTTTAAGTCACGGGGGTGGGGGGGGGGGGTATTATCACACTGTCGTTTTGTTGTTTGAAAACCTGTCAGAACTTGAGATTGAATGTTATCTTGGAGGAACTATTCATTGGTGACACATCATCAAGTGATCTGACCTGTTTGTTGGGGTTGTGACATTACCGGTCAAAATGTTGTGACATCATCGGTAAGGAAACGTCGTGACGTTCGTGAGCAAAACGTTGTGACATTGTCTCTTAGGAAATGTTGTGACATTCATTGGTTAGTTGTGACATTGTTGTCGCAACGGGCCGTGTATGTTAGTTTATCTATCATAGGAACAAATCGCTCCTGGTGCATGGCGCTATTTCAAAGTTTTACGGTGTGTATGCAATTTTGTTGTTGTTTGTCTTACTGTTATTTCTATGGCTGCACTGCACAGTACATGACAAGCCCAGGGCAGATCTAGTATTTTGTTTTGGGGTGACTAGATTCACTCATAGTAGGAGAGTTTCTTTCATCGGAAACATTTACATAACCAGACGTCGAATGACTTGGGGATTCCTTGCCAATACTCACAGAAATCAAAGAACAGTAAATCATACCACTTTTGAATTTCAAACACGTTACTTTTTGTGGGACACAATGTGTCCCACAATGTACAAGTTTACAAACTATGATCTCTACTGACTTCAAAATGACCTTTGACCTCCATAAGAAATGAGAGACTTCATCTGCTCATCTAGGTCCAATAATGTTAACAGCTGGAAGATCCAACAACATTCAGTAGCAGAGACGGATTCTTTAATTCATTGTCATACTTTAGCCTCTAGTGACCTCAAATGACCTTTGACCTACATGAAAAACGATAGGAAACATTTACTTACAACACAGTAAGTTTCAGTAAGTGACCAACACAGTAAGTTTGAAGTTCCAGCAACATTGAGTTGCTGAGATAAATATCTTACGAGATTTTCAGACCCCAAATGACCTTTGACCTTCATAAAAAAACAATAGGAATCATCTACTTGTAATGGACCAGCTACAAATGAACTGTGACGTTCAGGCACCTTTCGCTTCTTGAGATATCGTATTAACAAGCCAAGACCACACGCACACAAACACACACACAAGTCGACATTACACATAGAGTGAGGACATCATTAAATTTTGCTTTGTTGTTGCTTTCTGACCCCCTAACCTTAATAATACACTCCCTGCTGTAGTTTTTCGGAGGAATTGAGATATCTATAGAAATTCTCTCTGAGATCTAAAATTCTTTTGTTTACGTCCTCGGAAAGAATTACAATACACGAATACACACACACGTCATCATGACCGCGTGAATTCCTTGCTTGCCCTTCGGCAAAGAATCAAAAATGGTGCTCTCAATATGATGCGAGAGTTTCTATAAGAGAACCGTAACGAGGAGAGCAACAGTGAGATGTGTGAGATGCAATATTCAAGACATAATTGATCAATTTGGGACATTTTGAGCATCCACCCCCCTCCCCCAGCTCCCCCGATCCACAACTGGGTGACGGCGAATGTTCAATGAATGGAAAGTCCAGGATTATAACAAAGTTTATTAAATTATCGCCCATGGGAATCGGCTGAAAAAACCTCCAGAAGCCACCAAAATTTTTCAGGTGATCAGCTCAGGATCAATCTTTCACTAATCAAGAATAGTAGTGTCGAGTGAAGTGGTGTAATCGGTTTTTTTTTTTTCATCGGGAAGGGTGGGTGGGCACAAGGAGAAAAAACAAGGAAAGGTGTAATACCATCACCGTGGGGAAAAAATACCATGATTCGTGAATGCATACATCTCACTTTTGTAACTTTACTGCTTAGAGTACCTCAAAAAGATTTTTCCAGAACTCACTGCAGGGGTATATGTCAACACGTCAGTCTGTCAACCTATTTTCGCAATGACTTTTCTTCGAGGCATTCCGACCGCGTTCGAAAGTATGGAAACCACCATGTGTGAATGATACACATGTGGTATTTGACATTCCCATTGTTTCAAGTGACGAACCTCTGTACTTTCAATTCTCCCCGCACATTTGTTTTGACACATGACCATAGCTATCAGGTCATCATAAACCAATTGCACTTTATTCTTTGAAACAATCTGGCTTGGTTTGTCGCAAGGATGTGTAGATCGATGTGTATGCTCAGTTTGCTCACTACCATCAATATACGACCAGAGAGCTGGTGTACAACGAGCACAACAGGCAGGCCACTGATAATTGGCCGGAAATTTTGCTTTCTTCGAATTCCTCAAAGTACTCTGACGTTTGTTTAACCTACATACGACACGTTAAAGATATGATGTAAGTGATAGATCTGGATTAAATGCAGCACATAGTGCAACCGCTAGGGTCATTTCATGTTACCGGAGGTCGACGTTACAGAACCGAAAGATACGATGAACTTCTACAAACATGTAAGGACTACAAGAAAGCTATAATCAGACGAAAGATAGCTGAATGAAGAAATTTAGGACTGAGCCAATTTCTCGATATTTGCCTGGTACCATGGCGCTCCATGCTGTTACCGTCTTTCGTCGTCGTGACATGTTACTAATCCTGTTGAAGATCAGCTTCCCAACCATAATATAAACATTTATATATATATATATACGATACGGTTATACTACATACTGTATACGGTTATATATACTATATACGGTTAGAGTGGTCGACTTCATGAGAGTGGAGCATCCTCCATGCATATTATTGTCATAGCAGGATGACGTCACTGAGTTGCGACCGATTAAGGTATACTGTATTTTCTATCGACCATACGGAGGTTTTTTTTTTTTTTTGAGACTATCTCAAAAGACTGGGGCAATTTTAATGGACATTTCTGCCTGGGGCAGCCATACGGTTCGCCGATTGGGAAAGGTACAGCAATCTCTCATCTCACTTTGACTAAACTTATGTCGTATTACATGACGTGTTTGTATCACGTAGTAACTTTGTTGCTAGGAGACTAGGTAAAAAAAATACAGCAATAATGCATTTGTGCATTACCGACTATCTTCAGCATTGGAGAGGGGGGGGGGGAGAATACATTTTTGGCCAACTTTAAGAGTTACATTGAGTTCTTTCATCGTGAGATTTACTACATTATCCTGAACCTGTCCAGTTTCCTTCACGTACTAATGACACATGGACAAACTAAGTGTATCCCCATGTGTTACTTACAAAGGAACATTAATCAATGAATAATTAACGTTTCCATTTGGTTTTTCAGAAGTAATGACCAGACAATTTTTCACACTAGTGCAATTCCTATGCCCACAGCCAGTACATCTCAGGCTACAAAATTGAAAATTTGTGACAGTAGTCATGACAATATTGAATGTGACACTTGACTAATTATGCTAATAATAAGCATTGTTTTGTGTTTGTACCCTTCAAATCCTCCCAAACTTATCGAGATCAGCTCAGTGAGCCCCGTTAAATATCGAGAGTATTACTAAATGTTGTAAATATCATCAAGGCCACAAAAAAGAAATATGAAAGGAAAAATGAAACATTGGAAGTAAAACGAGACTAGAAAGATGATGTGAGCAGCGATATCAAATACCCCTCCGTATTTTGTTGCCTTCCAAATATCTACGAAAAAAAAAAAATCGATGTTTATTTGTAACGTATTGGTCAGCAAATACGTCATCACAAGGCAATTTATCACGTGACAATGTATGACATATTCAAAATATGCAAAAGAAAAGTTTCTGATAACTTTCTAAAGATGAACAATGAGACTTCATGAACGACTGCTTACAAGTACCAGTTCTGCGAAACACTTTGCCGACCAACTTAAGACTCAAAACAGGGTAACAGGGGGCATGTCACTTTTTTGGAGGGCACGTATCCCTGACAACCCCCCAACCCCCACCACTTATCGACGCGACTTCCAAAACCCGATTGTTGCTTTAAGAGAGAACGGTAAGCAGATTCTAATTAATCATAATTCATGGATGCAGTCATTGGAACCACGGAACTATTATCCATGTGATATCATATAGCAGAGTAACATTTTCCAGACAAGACATACTCATGAACAATTAAGAAGCAGGGCTGAAGATAAGGTAAGCGGAAGAAGAAGAAATAGCTCAGAGACAGGGTGAAATAGATACTGATCGTCACATGACTCTACGCTGTTTCTGAACTTGTTTACGAGGAAAGACGAGGAAATAAAACAGGTGGGTTTTGCATTTAGTATACGAACTGTCTAAATCGAGCCTATCCAGCCACCTAGAGTAAGCCCCCATTAATCCTGGAAGGATTTATAGGCTGTCTATCTGGTTAATCCCACCAGTGACAAGGCAAACATGCTGCAGGCCACTCCGTCAGGTTAATTTCAGAGAGGTTTGCTAATGCCACAGAATTGTTGGTACGGCCAGGTAGTTATTAGGGGCACATCACCTTATATCTTTCCCGTGGTCAATATGCAGTGTCATGCCAGTTATGTACCCTTCATACATATACGATATTTGTAGGTTCCAACAACTGCATCGTTCGTATCCCCTAATCGTGCTTTTGTGATATCTCAAAATGAACACACCTTTAGTAAATAAACCACCGAATTTCCAACAATCACTCAATTATTGTCTATCATTGAACTTCTGGTTCCGGAAATACGTTCACGGCAACTTGAGTAAGGTTTTTTGACCTGAGCAGGTGGCAAATTAATTTTAAAAAAATGAAAGCGTCTAGTAACCGTTACTGTTTGACTCTAATTGTGTGAGATTGCGAAAGGCAAGCTCCTTTAAATCGACTTTTTTATTCTTCTCCACGGCAGAGGAACACCACTCCCTAAATACCCTCCTAGGCATCCTGGTTATATATCATTGCGAACAGAGGGAGCAATGGCACATTGCCTCCCCTGTCAAGTGAATTTTCAGTTCTTGCTCACTGATTAGTACGATTTTGGCCGGAGGAAGCGCTATGCTTCTGTTGCGTCGAACCCACTTGTGGTAATCGCATCAACGGACAAAACCAAAGATGCAAAGGGTACTCCAAGAAAGGACGATTACACTTGAAAAGTGAAATTTTGCGATATTCTCCAAATAAATGGATGCTTTGAAAGCATCAAGAGCAACATCACTTTAAACGGTATGCCGTTGATGTGCTGACGGTCTACCGTTGATCTTCACACTATTTTGATGAGACTGACGGTCGACCGCAGTATTTTGGAAGGAAACGACCGATGCAAAATAGATTTTTATTGCACATTTTAAGTGTTGACCGTGGCGAAAAAGGACTCAGTGGAATGCATTTCAAAAAAAAAACAAACTGACAGTACACAAAGAATACCATGATGCCATTTGTACCTACCATACCTTTCGGTGTTCATGTAATTTATGGAAAGGAAAGGGTAGATCACGTGAAATTCAACTGACCTACGAGAACAGGGCATAGGAATGTTTATCTGACCAAAACATCGACTGTGCAACAATTGGCTGAATCTTGACACAGTAAACGCCCCCACTAAGATTGATTTTCACCAACAATCCCTCCTAACTACGGAAGCCGAGAGGTGAGGTGGGATAGAGTAATGGACATTCGTGTAAACTCCTCGCGTCCCGTTCCTCGATCCTCGTGTCCCGTTTTCCGAAAACGTGTGAATGGACAAAACGCAAAAGAAGTGAGGGGGTACTTCAAGAAATAACGTTCTCATTTTTTACATTTTGTTACATCCTCCTGATAAATGGTCGTTATTAAACATTGAATCATGTTTAAGTCAAGCAGTTCCAAAATGTAACCAATAGCGCTGTTCTACCGTGGTTCTCCCACCCAACAAATTCCCATTGGTACAGAGAAAACTACTGTTACGCAATAGACGTGCTAGGAACAAAATGCTACCTGAAAACTCAAATTTTGACTTTATAAAGTCAAATTTTGACTTTTTAAAGTCAAACGTTTGACTTTAAATCTCTTTTTTTTTTAGTTTTAATCTCAAAAGTTTGACATTTAATCTCAAATTTCTTTACTTTTAAAGTCAAAATTTGACTTTGGAATGACTTTGGAATTTTGAAAAGTGAAACAGCGCCATGCGAGTTAATATCTGGTGGCGTCCGTTTATTTGAAGGTTGTTTTGAAATGATAGCGAGCTTTCTTTGGATACCTTCTCACTTCTTTTGTTATCATCATTTCACATATGTTCCAAAAATGTGACAGGCATAGCAGTCGTTCGAATCATGGGTTTCTCAAACCCACCGCCCTCCTCGGCTTAAATACACATTTTTATCATGCGGTAAACTACGGAATCACGTGACTCTGAAATACTTTTTCACTGATGGAAAACCGATATCATCCAAAATATAGCAAATGAACAAAAGTTTGTTTCTTGATAACAAAATCACTGGACAAATCTGATTCATGGTTGCTAGCACATACAACCTATACCTGACTGAAGCAGGGGGGCTGCCATGTGGACTGGTATAAGTCTTTAGTCCGACACGTTTTCAGTCAGAAAATAAAATACACGTTTTCAACCCGAAAAAACGGGCTTTAGCCGACAAGTTTTCTGTCCGAATATGAAATACACGTTCTCATTCGGGGAATAAAATACGCACTTTCAGTTCGAAAAATAACATAAGTTTTCAGTCCGAAATGATGAAACAGGCGTTTTCAGTCGAAAAACAGTTTTCACTAAGTAAACCTAAATAAAAGTGGCAATCCACAAAGCTGCAAAATGCAAATCTCGTTCCTAGTGATTCCATAATCATGAGATAATATGAGAATCATAATGAATTTTACATCCTGTTTCATTTATTCTTGGAACAGTTGGCAACTGTAGGGGAATGCTGAACATGCCTTTAGCCCCACTTTTTTATTGATTGATAATGACCCAATTTAAGCTTGACAATAAAAATGAAATTGAAGCGGTTGAGCACGATCTAACACGACAAAGCGACGTAGTACCCGACTGGAAATTTTTAGAAGAGGGGATACCCGGAAAAACATGAGCTTGTTGCATTAATCGTAGTGAAACATTTTCAATTGAAAAAAAAATGAGAAAGACGTACTTTTTAATTACTAGAATTGACGCACTTTTAAGTTGTAGAGGTGAGGTGCTTTTAAATTTTAATGTGACATAATAGTTTTAGCTCGTATTGGCAATAGCCTTCTTTTGCACTTTTAATTGGGTTGTTTTCTTTTAAATTCAGTGTTGGGGCTGGTAAAATACAGGAACATTGTTTGCAGGAATCCATGAATTAATAATATCCAAGCTTTGTACTAACTGTTCGAAGAGACGGTTTGCCAATGGGTTGTACTTGAAATAAATATGCCGACCGGTCTCTTGAGGATTCCATCCCATGGCAACATACTCGTATACTGCGCAGAAGCAACAGACGCATGTATGGCCAATCGAAACCTCGAACCAACGTATTCACACCTTTATGAACACATTGTTTCAATTGTGCTGTTAATGTCTTAGTCTTCGTCTTAATTTTCAATATCAGAAAAAGATCCACATTAGTGAAGTCAATGTTCCCATTTCCCCCCCCCCCCCACTCTATCAACTTAAATATCATCCATCCTCCATCTCTCTTTCTTTATTATTTTTTTTGCTCTCCTTTGTTTTTCAACCTCATCCATGGGGTACTCAAAATTTTTGTGAGTTTTTTCTCTGTGTGTGTGTGCGTGTGGGGGGGGGGGCACTCTTCCCCTCACTCCCGTGGGCTAGGCCACTGGCCGTATTTTGCTCCAAAACAAAATGGAGGAAGTTTGAAAAATTTTGCTAAGCCGACGTGTAGACACGTCCCTGGTTAGGATTACACATATCGGGTTCCACATGTGGTCAGTTGACAGCGAATATAAAATTCAGCATGGTGATGAACTACGGAAGGCAAGAGGTGCGGCTGGATGGAGTAATCGACATTCTTGTAACTCATCGATTTTTCCTGTCCGGTTTTCCGAAAACACGTGAAAGTAGAAATCCAAAAGTAGTGAGGGGGTACTTCAAGAAATAACGTTCTCATCGTTAACATTTTGTGACATCCTCCTGATAAATGGTCGTGACCAAACACTGAAACATCATTCAAACAGTGGTATAATGTAACAGATGGCGCTGTTCGACCGTGGGTCTCCCACCGAACAAATTCCCATTGGTACAGAGAAATCAGTTATAACGTAGGGAAGGCGTACCAGCTAGGCAGAGTTTCTAACTGGGTTCTCTGTATGTGAACCCTGCAGTTATGTCTACTAGGTAGACCATGCCATATCAAGATTTTAGGGACCAACCTTAGTCATACTACCGTCAGAAGCAGAAGCGGGACGCAGCCTTCCTCACCTGAAAAAAAAAGTAAATCTTCATTTCTCTAGCAGTTTGTTAGAATCGCGACATTTATTAAGACGATGGCGTAAAATGTTAAAGATGAAATCGTTATTTCTTGAAGTACCCCCTCACGTATTTTGGAATGTCCCTGTCATGGTTTTCCAGCATTTCGATTACTCTCTCCCACCGCACCTCTCAGCTCCCGTATAGAACTAATCAAGCGCTGTGAGTAGCGTGTATAGGAAGTCTATTTTCGTTTTGAGGGCGTTCTAACGTTTTGAACGTTGTTCGGAGTTTTTGAACACATATGTAGATTCATTAGTGGCACTCCATATAGTTGTTCCGTCATTTTGGTTTGCGCAGTGATAACGTCATTAAAAATGAGAATATTTCCAGAATACAGTAAGCTAGAGCCCTAATTCTGCATGTTAAGTGTACCGTCATCCGTCTGCGATCCATTGAACCTCACGTACCTTTCCAAATTTGTGGTAGCTAAGTGACTTCATTTAAAATGTCCGCTAAATCTTTTAAGCTTTATAAAATCGATAACAAATCGCAGATAGCGAAGTCAAAGTCAGCGACCTTAAAAAAGATCAGTTTCGATCTGAAAACGTGTACTTCACTTTTTTGTCTGAAAACGTGTTTTCTTTTCTTTTTTTTTTCGGAATGAAAACGTGTATTTCGCTTTTGGTCATATGTGACAGTCACAAATGGAGGCTACTTAGGGTAGCGTATCTTATATAGAAGTTTGATATTCCTCAGTGTTTTGTTCTCCGTCGGTGGAAGTCCCAGTAATCGACATTTGGGTAACTTTGTCGGTATTTTATTCTTTGGGATGAGTTCTGCTGTGGACTGAATATTCAAGTAGGTGAGTTGAGGTATATGGTACATGGTGTGAAAATGGTACCAATGGAGGCAATTATGGAAAAGATATGGACTTTTAGCCGGCGGAGCAGTATCATTTGAGGCGAGGTGTGATTTGTCCCAGCGACAAGGTATGCTAACTTTGACGGCCCCCTGTCGTAGAAAATTCAACCTGCCTAAGGTACGGAAAATTGAAAGTGCCATGAATGGCCAATGTGTCAGCTTTCCAAAGGGTGGTAGCTTATATCTATTGAAAACTTTTACAAGGTTTTAGAAACCACATTACTTTTGCGATGTAGTGTGTAAGTCCATGGGGCAATTAATAGGTATGCTACCTTGTAGTGCATGCCTCAAGCATATCAGTTTTGCAGCGAATTGAAGGTAGCAAAGCCGCATTGACTTACACACTAAAGAGTATTCATTGTAGAAGTTTTCGCGCCATGTATGAGCTACCACTCTATGGAAAACTGACATTATGAATATTCATGGCACGAATGATATGACGCTAATGATGAAATGAAATGTAAAAGGCGATCACTTATCATCATTTTCGAAAAAAAAAACAATCAAATCAGTCAAATCTAGTTTAGTGAGTAAAGGGTCAGAAAGGGCAATGTCCTGATGAAAAGACCCTGAAAGAGCAAACATAAACATCCCTAAACCCCTGAACCAAACTAGTCTTCAACATCAGACCAGGCTGAATCAGTGGCGGTGTACCTGGGGTGAAGGAAGCTTACCCCCAGCGAAAAAAAGTAGGGAGTAAATGTTTCGGTTTCTTCAGAACCCCCCCCCCCCCCCCCCCCCCCGCCGAATATTTGCTAATTATTGCAAGACTAAATGAGAGTATGCGTAATTCATTATAAGTCTTATATCATCTCAAATCATCCGATATGTATTAACATTTTTCATATATTTGACTATTCTCTCATTAATTTAAAAATATTGCAGGCATGAGAATCTTTATTTCAAGACTGTGATCTTCATGGACCGAGTTGCAGGCCTGAAGAGGAGTCCAGTTGAGAGTGTGAGAGCGTGCTACTGCTCAATAATAGTTCTTGAAATTTTAGAAGTATTCCCCACAAATTTAAGTATCAAGATAGACCAGCACTTAGGTTTACCAATGCAAGCAGAATGCGGTAAGAGCAGACAAGGACTATAGGCAGGAAGATTCTTTGGACGATATACGAAACGGTTTGGACTTTACGATGTCAGTCGTAAGCCCTGCACACACCGTACCGACTATCGACGATCCAACCGCACCGACTATCGACGATCCAACAAGTCTCGTCAATCGTAGACAGTCGTGAAAAAAATCATTGACCGTTCTGGAGTCTCAGTTTCTTAGGACAACAACATACCATACCGCACCGACTCTAAGCGATAGACTTTCGGGTGGCAGTGAATAATTATCTCTTCCCGCAAACTCCCACAACACTAAGACATTTAGGAATGTGTTAAGAGGTCTGGCTGATTTTATCGCATTTGCGGAACATTGCGAAAACAACTAAATAGACTCTCCAGTTCCTTATGAACCTTCATTTAGCCAAATACATGTATGAAGCATCATGGATCTTATATTTTTATAGATTTTCCTGTAAACTTAGCAATCAAGAGTCGCCCGCACTCTTGCGCTTTGGACAACCATGGATGGCGTCCGATCATTGTTATTATTACGGAGGTGAAAACGAACAAATAGGCTACACAGTACTCCCGTACAGCCTATGTCAATGTATATGTATTTGGTTCGTTCCAGCAGAATTTTGATTGTTATTTTGAATTTGAAAGTTTGAGGATTAGGGTTTCCACGTCAATTCATGAAGGACACTTTACCATATATGACCGCTTCGACACCCCCCCCCCCCCTTCCATAGACCAAGTTTGTTGATATTCTATATCGACTGATTGAAAGAAATTTGAAATTGCAACAGAATCAATGTGACAAGAATGATAAATTAACCGTATGCACCCCTCCACATGGGAAGGGAACCGGTTATATGTGGTAGACAGTGATTCAAAATGACAGTGTTCAAGCTCTGAGTTTACTCTGTGTAATCGGGTACTTCTAGGTTCTTGGAGAAACTCTGGAAAGTTTCTGCGCCATTTAATAATATGTATAAATATATCCCATGCATCTGTAATTAAGCTAGAAAAGAAGCCAAGTCATCAATTTAAAACTTTGAATGAAGTCCCCTGTTCACAAAATGTTTAACCAAGACAGATGGCAAAGTGATCACACTGGTTGTTAGTAAATTAGTAGAAATCAAATTTCGTGATTTCGTTTTTGTTTCTAGAACAAAAAAAAAACAAATTCCTTTCATCAAAGTCACGTCTCAGGATGAAGTGTTTCGCAAGATTAATTGGAGACGAATCTCCGAAAATGTTTCTCCTGCTGTGTGCCTGGTAGCTCATAAATAGACAACACTATCAATGAAAAATATTCTGTATGGTCCTATTTCTTTAACCAAGGAGGTGCAGTTTACAAGGAGATACATCTAATACCTTAATCCTTTGAACCTACCTCGTTTCCGCGGAAGTTATATTCTTTACTGACCACTTGAGGATTCAATAGGCTTAAAGGGTATTAGGAACTTACCATTATGACGTCATATCGTCTGCTCCAGTTTACCAATTATATCAGAAAAGTTTGTTCCATAGCTGCAACGTCGCCAGTCGCTATTCTACAAAACTAGTTTTTACCTTTTTGGCGCGTTCTGGCGTTTATCATAGTAGACCAGTTTCCGAATGTGTAGCTTGATAAACATCGTCCTCCTCCCTTTCTTCCATTCGTGTCCCCCATGCTTTTTTTTATAATTGTGATACGGTTGCATGTCAGGCAGAGTCGTCACGTGATTTTATATTACTTTCTAGTTGGCTAAATTCCAAGCAAATATTTGTTAGATCACAGGAGAGCAAGCCACGACCGTATTCAATCGGGCCGCCATATTACGACCGGTTGAAAAATCAATGTAATCGTAGCCCAAACACTGGCCACACGGCCTCGATTATATCCTGCTTGATGCTGATCTCGTCGGGTTGTGGGTAATTCGGTGTGAGGTGACCTGGGCTTTATGTAGGAGAACCAACAGCAAAATACTCAGTCGCAAGCTCTCAAGTTATTCCTGGAATGCAACCTGAATTTCAAGTCTCTTATTCAGTAGCAGTTAACCGCCCCTTACAAATTGAGAAAGTAGTCGCGACACATTAGCAGGTTCTGGGGTCTTAATATGAGGAATTTAAAAAAAAAATGCACCAAATCATTCAAAAAATGTAGCTGTAAATAATACTAATATTCTCAGTGCATAATAATGTAATATTCCTAATTGCACTCCATTTATTGAGAAAACGTCTAGTATTCAAATAAACACATACCGCACAGTATAGTGCTTCCAAACACAACAGTCAACAAACAAAAAAAAATTAAAATGTTAAAACTAGATAAGTAGTTTAAGTTTAAGATAAGTAGTTTATCTACACATGTCAGATAAAGAATATTAAAATGTATGAACAGTATTTCTGTTTAAAAATAACATATTTTTCACTGTAAGCAAAGTCTGTGTCTTTTTACTAACTTCTCTAAAGTTTATTTTGCAATTTCGGGACCTATCAGCCTGTAGGTACTCTGGCTCTCTCCAGTAGCCAGACTTTGGGAAATATGGCTAAAATGCATGAACTATTGTCTCATGTATAACTAGGCCTTCGAAAATCCAGCCTAGATAGACAAGTGTATGATAATAAAGTAACAACATTTAACAGTAAAGCACTTGTATACTATTGTCAGAAATTGTAGTTACAAATTACAGCTTTTGACGTAGTTTACGTAGATTATAAATAATGTGGAATAACATTAAACTGTACTTTTGTACAGTGCATCCTCTCACGAAGGGCTACTAAGACAACAAGATATTCAAATTCATACTCTTTGAGATACTGTATTTTCAAGAGAACGTTTTGCCAACATAAATTGACCAATAATTCTAAAAAAAAGGTTTGCTTTCACGTATAATCGGCGGTAGAACTTGATCGTCAAAAAATGTTTATCACCAACATTCGAGGCAAAAACTCATTCAAAAAATGCAACTTATGGAGGAATAAAACAAACAGATTTTGAATTATCCTTACGCAGTAAAAAATGCTGTTTTCCGACCTACCAACAAAGCTTCTAGAAACCTCTGTGTATCAACCATTTTTCCCTTACGTACTCAGTTTTGTTTCTTTGAAATTTTTTTGTGTTTTTTTTTTATTTTTGCACAGCTTGCCATAAAGTGTTAGAGACAAATTCCAGCAATATTACTGTTCCACTATTTTCTCAGTCATGTACAAGAACTACACTCATTTTAAGAAAACCGAATTTTTATTTCTTTTGGGTAATTTTTTGACGACTAGATTTATGTTACATAAACGAATAAAACCAAAACATTTACTTGAAGATATCAACTTGAATATATTACACATTGCCAGATTCACAATACACTACATTTTTGTAATTGTGTTGTCCCGATTTTAGGTGCGCAATTTGCGTATTTTAGAGTTTATTGAGGACTTGCAAATTTACCAAAAATGTCATATTTTTCACTCCCAATTTACAGACCACTTCAGCCAACCACAACGATGAGTCAATGGGCCTTTTCCATTGAGTTAGTTGTGCGCAATATTACGTTGTTGCAACTATTTACATCACCTTTTTTTTCTACATGTTGTGTTGTCCCAAAATAATTCCGTGCACCACGCACGGAATTATGTCATTACGAAACCAATCAGAGATTGGGTACCGTAAAATGGCAATTCAGTGTATAGTGTTTTAATGTACAAATGTAGCTTAGTACGGGGAATGTGTCCTGAAAGTAACCTCATGAGTAGGAGAGGTCCTCGTGGGAACGCGTCCGTCGGCGAATAACAGAAAATTTGTTTCTCTCCATGACATGTCAGATGCAAGATTTAAGAAAAAAATGTACTTCAATTAAAACTTGGTTTTGAACTTTCATGGGTAAGACAGCCATCAGCAAAGACTCACTAGAAATGTTACTAATTTGTTTCAGGTAAAATCTCAGCAAGAGTTACAGGTTTTTTAAGTAGTTTATTTCTCTTAGATTGTAATTAATATTATCAAAATTATCTCACCACTACTTTCAAATGTCGATAGTTCACGATGTCTTTCGAAATTTCACAATTTTTTTTTACATTTCACAATTAGTTTTTATATTTCATCATTATCTTTGATTTTTAAAACATTAACGATTTTTTTGTTTTGCTTCAATGCAATAATCAAACAGAGTCAAAATCGGTTCAAAACAAAAAGCCTTTATCGTTAATCTTTCTATTTTCTTCCATGTGATACCAGTCTGGAAAATAATATCTAAACCACGTTACTTTCAGGAGCAATTCATTAATTAGAGTGCTAATTTCGACAGAATGAAGACTGATTTACTTTTCTTCAGCTAAAATGGTTAGCGGAACTGGACCCTGTGATAAATGTATTTCCCTGCCGTACAAATACTACCACAACAAAACTCCAAAGCAAATGCAGTGCCTTTGTAAATTAGGCTCAATTTGTACATATAGACCACTGTGCGGGAGGTTTTACAAGTTTTTACAGGCTGTATGATCTATAGCCAGCTCTTTGGTGTATTTTCGAAAACGCATCCATCCTGCTTGAAGTTCAGGGGATTCATATATTATGTTCTTGTAGCAAAGTAGATATAGGCCTGCTTTCTTTAATAACTTGACTAGAAGTTGGAATTAGCGACAGCACATTCACCAAGTGAGAAATTGTGTTCTCTGGGTTTGAGATTCCGTCTACATCTCAGTTGTAGAACTGTGATTTCTTATGAAAACCTGATGCACTAGTCACCTTCTTAACTTGGCCCTGGGGTGATTATAGCATTATAGTATGTGTTTCCGAGAGAGTCAAACAGACTGTTAAGCGTTGTCACTGTGTCAATTTAATACCTTCGAGAAATATAGTCATTTCACTTTTTTCTTAATCTGTGTGAGAAATAGTTTTCTTGCAGACTGATGTATTTACAATGGTTCAGGCACTATTTTATACACAGCGATTGGTCAATATGATTTTCCTAGATTTACACTCAAACAAAGAAACGTTATGTAGACTCCCGTGTCGCAATGAATTGTTCAAAAGTTGTTGCAAATCTCATATCCGATCTACACGCCATGACTAGAAATACGAAAGTACCAACATGCTGAAGTGAAGGCTGGATGAAAGAAATTTTACAAAACCGAGAGGTTCCGTTTACAGACCTCCACCCCTTTGATCAGCTTTTGCCACCGGAAGATATATCTAAATATCCTGGAGCAAACGAATTCCACTTGAGGGTAAGTTTTAAACTTCCCAAACTTTGCTCAGACTTTTCCAAATATAAAACACAACAACCCGCCACTTTCCTCCATGGATCACTTCCAATTCTTCTCCTGTAATTAGGTATCAAGATACGGTACATCGACGTGACAAGTTTTCTTATTTCTTTTTCTAGAGGGGGGGGGGGGGAGAGAGTGCAAAGTTCCCAAGAATTGTTCCAGTTTAGGAGGCACTATGTGTGTTAGTTATTGTCAGACTATCAGGGATGACCAGACGCACAATGCTGAAGACAGCATCACGTGTTTCTTTTTGAAGAATTGCAAACACCAACGGATTTAAGGTATTCCCAATCCAGTACATCAGGGTCGACAGTTTTTGCAAATTTGCGGGAACCAACAACCCCATTCTCATATAAGTGAGCCAGATGATGATAATAGGTCCATAACAACTCATAAATAGAAGAAAATTTGCCAAGGAGACAATAGTGACCGTGACCTCTTGTCGTGATAATGGTCGGTACCTAACGCCCCCTACTCCATCTTGGGCTTCGTTTGTACCAGTGACGGCCACCGCCAGGGAAGTTTTGCGAACCTCGTAAAATATCCTTGGGTAAGAAAAAAAAATTGAAACTATCACTTTTAACAAACCGAACGTTGAGCTGGCTTTGAAAATTAAACTGGAACCTGGGGATTTAACACAGATGCATCGTCCGTACTGTGGAACGAAAATAACGTCGGCATACCGGAAGAGCACGAATGTGTTGTTTGCAATAGAGGTGATCCACGAACAGACAACCATCATAACGACCACACTCTTAGTTTTTAGAGAACGATTTTGCCTCCGAACGACAACAATGTAACGATACAGGGCTAGAACCGCCATGTTGTTCATCAGTGCGTCTACCGTCACGGTCGCCAGTAACAGTGTAAATTGGCAAATCCAAAATGGAAACGGCCAAACACCAGTGAGGAAAGAGTAAAACTGCCACGGTATCACGAGGAGCAATTGAAGTAACCCGCAGAGGGCTATGTTTGAGATAATGAAATTGTTAAGATACCGTAACTTTGAACGTAAGAAAATAATCGTCAGTAGAAACAGGTTTGTTGGTATTCCGATTAGTAACACTAGGCACAACGAACAATGACATTGATCCTTGATAGGCAACTTCTGCTACACTATTTGTTGAGCTTTCAGTAGTTGATACCATCCCCATACTTTTGGACATATACGCTAGTGTGGGTTTGTACGTTACCTTCGAACAAGTTTTGTTTTCCCCTTGACAAAAATTTGTGATTTTTGTGCCAGAACTTTTCGTTAAATTCCTCCTCGCAAAATAAAGATGCAATGAAATGAAGATTCAAATAACGAAATTTCCTTTTTCTCTCTCAGAAACTTAAGTTGCCTCCTTAATATGTCTGTCTCATCAACGTTGTCTTTTCTGGAATTAATTCTCGTTCAACCCAAAGAGAAATTCTTTTCACGTAAACTTAGATCTGAATTATCATTCGTTACTGGCAGTGATGTTGATTTCGGTAGAAGTGTACTGATGTAACAGCCTATTACATTGAGACATAACAAGACGGGCAGAATCAATAACAAGAGTGGAATTACTGCGCTATCGAGATTTTCTCTTTAAAAAAATCCAGTCGCATGCGCAATTATACAGTTTGTGACCTCATTATCATGACCAGCAGAATAAATGCATATGGTACCTGATATCCGTTGTTGAATAAGCAATCTTTTCCGATGTTGTTCATCGCATTTTTTTTTTTTTTTTTTTGCGATACCACGTAGAAATGCACTCACGAGAATTTATCAAATTAAGCAGTGACGTTACCTTTATTTTTAATTTCTACAAAATTGATTCCAGGCGATATGAGCTCAATAAATAAATAAAAAAGATTTGTGTAAAATATTTTAAACGGTGTGACGAAATGACGGAAAAAAATTGTTTTTTTCTTTCTGAGAATTTTCAACTACCTGGTAAGCTTAGACAAAATCTGGTGCGACATTTTGCATCTATCGCTTTCGAATTATAGTTCTAGAAAAATTATTCCAACCAATTTTTTACTCTCTGGCGATGACAGTATTCTGTTAGTTTGATACAACCGTCGATTATTGCATGACAAAGTAGAGCTAGTTCTTGGACGGATAACTTTTGTATATGGTAGCCACTTGATGAGAAACAAATGTCATACAATAGATGGGAAAGGCATAAGATGAGTGATGTTGGACTGGGAGAGGTTGCAAGGTAGGGGGTATCTCCATCCCCTTTTTGATTTTGAATTTTTTTCACACTTTTTTTCAGGATTCTAAGACCAATTTCATTTTGTGCATGGAAGAGAGTCACTAAAGTTTCAAAAAGTGTTGTAATTGAGTCACTGAAGTTCGAGTCTCAAGTCGAGTAGAGTCGAGTCAGAGTCGAATCAGAGTCGAGTCAGAGTCGAATCAGAGTCGAGTCAGAGTCAAATCAGAGTCGAGTCAGAGTCGAGTCAGAGTCGAGTCAGAGTCGAATCAGAGTCGAATCAGAGTCGAGTCAGAGTCGAGTCAGAGTCGAATCAGAGTCGAGTCAGAGTCGAATCAGAGTCGAGTCAGAGTCGAATCAGAGTCGAATCAGAGTCGAATCAGAGTCGAGTCAGAGTCGAATCAGAGTCGAATCAGAGTCGAATCAGAGTCGAATCAGAGTCGAATCAGAGTCGAGTCAGAGTCGAATCAGAGTCGAGTCAGAGTCGAGTCAGAGTCGAATCAGAGTCGAGTCAGAGTCGAGTCAGAGTCGAGTCAGAGTCGAGTCAGAGTCGAGTCAGAGTCTTTGTCTGGATATGTCGAGTCGACTCATCAACTGAACTAGAGTCGAGTCGACTCCCCAACCACACTCGAGTCGAGCAGAGTCACGCTGTCTATTCGAGTCATCTCGAGTGAGTTGAGCATATTGACCCAAAATTGACCTATAGTACTAGATCAGACAAGCAAGTTATTTACACAGTTACTAAACATGCTAACTTGGTCACCCCAGATCCTGAGATGTTGTTGGAGCGAGAATTGTGCCTCCTCCTTTCATCTATGTGTCAACGAGTATCGAAATAAGAAGAATTCTACCATTACAGATTTGTTAACATTTTTACTTTGCACAGCTCACTTTCAATCTCCATGTCACTTACGTTAGTCATCTAGTATTTTTTTTTTTCCTTTTTCAAGTATTACATGTCGTTTCTATTTTTGTATCCAGGAATCTATCAGAAGCTCGTGTTGATGTCACACCACTAGGTTTCAATAAATGTTGATGTAGCAAATCTTTTCGTCGATTAGAAAATACTACAATAAAGGAAATCAGTTAAAACAAAGCCATTGTACATAACGGAGTGCAACACAAAAAAAAGAAAAATCATTTCTTCTATTAACCACAATCCAAAATGTACCCTTGCTCCAAGGACAGCCTCTTATTTGGTGAGAATAGCCAAATTAATCATACTTAAATACATGTTTCGTTTCTCACAGTCAGAAAAAGACAACAGCAATATGATCTACATAACATTTTATAGCTGTTCAAGGGAGTAAAACATATATGCAATTATGCTTGATTTTGTTTAATGTTTTTGTTAATGTTTTTTTCTTTCAATCTGCTCAAGAAAATGAGGAAAAGTACTCAAGATAGTTACTTAAGAATAGCGCCACCATTCGCAAAGTATCCAACATGGCGGTGTCTGAACAAACGACATGCTTTCAGTAACAAGGAAAAGCCCGGCACACTGGCATATATAGTCCCCCGTAAAAGTGATGTATGTTTTGATGGGTTATTGAAGTAATTTTCCTACAACTGGGTTAAGTTCAACTCGAGGGCATTTGCTATTTACGTTGTTGAAGAATGCCTCCTAGTCTAACCGGGGAGGGGGTGGGTTAGTAACAATTTTCCACAAAATGCAATACACAGTCCCAACAAAAGGAATGTTAACAGTTCAAACAAAGAAAAAAAAATGAGTAGTGCGTACTTGAAATTACTTTTCATTTTAACTGCATCGAAACCTTGTTTTCATTTAAGAACAAAGGTTTGGTTGCCTTCATTACCGCTGTTTTGCATGGTACTACCTGGTAATCTCTTTAAGACTCAAAAATACGACTACACCGATAAACGGATTTTGTGAATGCAGTTTTCTATTTTGGGGGTGGCAATAATTTGTTGCATTTTGTGAAGATGTTGAAGTTTCCGTCGGCTTAAATCATGGAACAGAGACTCGTAAAATAACAGGGTGTCCCCTAGCTATTTAAACTGTTGATGTTGTTTAACGCTGCTGAGTCGAACACTTGGTCAAGTAATGGAAAGAAAACGATACGATTTCATTTGCGTCATGTATTATCGTCAGTGTATCAAACAGCATCGAAAATGTCGGATTAAGATACTTTGCGGAGGCCAGATTGACCAAAGAAATAAAGCCATCTTAAACAAAGCAAATAGCAACTAAATGGCAAAACGAAAACAACAGTGCCTTTTGGAACAACTAAGGACGACAAACTTTGGTAAGTACGTCTCGAAGGAATTTCACCTCTCTGCTTTATTTTTCGTTTGAATAATTGTCTTGAACGAAAACGAACAGGCCGGTACGGAAAAGTGAAAACTTTGTTAAAATAGTAAAAAAGTTTGGGAAGAAATAACTTTGTCCTTGACAAGATGCCTAAGTTTACATTTCAAAGCCTCGCGTACTAGCGTCACTACATTCGACAATGCCCTGCGGTCCAGATGGGAGAGGGCATTTTGGTTACGCACAATTATTATTGATTATTGGTAATTCATTTACTCAGTTAACAGATATGACATAAGCCTAGATCACTGACAAGGGAACAGAAATATTACATCCGAACCAACAACAAACTATGTTGAAACATCTGATATTTTACAACATGGCACACGATGTCCCAACACCCCAACCATTAACTATATTGAACGAAAATAAACTGTTAGGCACCGCTGTTGAAAATAAGAACACTTGTATTTTCAAAAATACAGAGGCAACATCCGGTTATAACTATTCAAAGACTATATCATATTTATCACCCTATATAAGCGTAACTTTTTCTAACTTTTTTGGATATTCAGTTTGAAAGTACTTTCAGTGTATACAAACATGTGTATGAATACAGCTCACTCCGAAAGCGTAGAAGGGACAAAAAAAGCCATCTCGTCAAAATGACAATTTTCGAAAAATTGACATTTTGACGACTTAACTAGTCAAAATGACAAACATCTGAAATCTGGCGATTTGATAAACTTGTCAAAACGGCCGAATGCTTGAAAATTGTCATTTTACCGAGTTTTGGACAAACTCGTCAAAATGCTTCAAATTTCAAAAATTGTCATTTTGCCAAGATCTAACCAGACGAAATGACAATTTTCGAAAGTTTGCCATTTTGAGATGGTTTTTTTCTTGGGGGGGGGGGGGCAAAATGACTATTTTCTGAAGTTTGTCGTTTTGACGAGTTGATCTAACGTGGCAAAATGACAGTTTTCTGACTTTCGCTATTTTGACGAAACGGTGTACATCGGCAAGAAGTGCCAATTTTCCGAATTTTGCCATTTTGATCAGTTTGCAAAGTCATCTGCTTATGATAACAATTGTTCCATGTAAACAACATGTCCGGTAATGTAATACTATTCCAGATAAACTGGGACAAAGAACATGTCACGTGACATGCCCTAGGTTAGCAACATGTTTATGGAACGATATCGCTTTCACGAACGTAATTCTGTAACGGACAACGAAATTCACAATAACTTCAGAGACAAATGACTGAAGTGAACCTTTCCATTTTCACTCCATTTTACTTTTCAGAATTTCAGAATGTGAGTCTCTGTCTCGAGCATACTGCCGAGAATCTGGTTCACATTTTGGCAGGTTAAACACGTTTTCCATCCTGAAACATCAAAACTAGTTTCATTTCCTTCCAGTATGATGTTTGTTCAGGTTACAAGGAAGGTCGTGATTATTTCTCGTGTATGACGTAATATCTACGTATTTCTACAAAAATTGCATTTTCAAAGATAAATAGAAGGTCACAAAAAAAAGCAAAGTCAATCATTGCGTAGTAGTATTGCTGCAGTTTCTCGAGTCAGCACTTCGACCTGTTTGACGTTGTCTATCAATCTTTGTAGTATTTTCTGGAATGAGGTTTTAGTTCCCCATCAGAAACCTGTACTCTTCAAATTTCGAAGACAGAAAAGAGTAAAATTTGCGGTTTTGTTTTAAGCTGGTTAGTAGATAGCTTACGTGCAGTATCTTGAGATGAAAACTACTTTACAGCAGTCTGACAAACTCAAACTCCACGGGCCAATTAGAATGATTTCACTTCGTCACATGACAGGTTGCGATTTTTTTCAAGCTTGTCCATAGCCACTGTGAGGCCTGCACTGCAGATGTAATGTCCCCACAGAACGTAACATGTTCATTTATAAGAAATGTCACCCCAGATTTATGGTCACAGTTGCTAGCAAACAAGAGCAGACTTAAAAAGTTTAATTTACGTTACCAACTAGGCAAGTGCATTTTGTTCCGGTCAACTTAATGCAATAAAAGCAGGTTTATTGAGTAACTGATTTAGCATCCCATAAACATTTCTGGTTTTGGTTTTGGATTAAATTGAATGTTTTTATGTCTAATTATTGAGGGAATCTTGAATGAGGCCAAAGTTTGCAATCTTCCTTAGAATGAAGACTATCTAAAGCAATCAAGATTTAGACATGAGTTAATCAGTCAATCGATCAATCACTTTTACCTTTAAATTAACCACTTCTCCTAGTCACAGAGTGCAAACAGCTAACATCGAAAAACAATATTGATTGGCATCAGAAAATAATTTTCAACCAATGGGAAAAAAAAAGTTGATAAGTAATCAACAATAAGATATAGGAATTACAGCTAATGTCTCAATGAAAATTTCATTTTTGAATCATTCAACTCATCAATGTAAATATTCTTGTTAAAACAAAAGGTAAATATCATTCATTGCAGTCATATTTCCCACAATTACAGTAACATCAGAGAAGTTGAGGAACGTCGGTCACGATTACATTTTGCACTTCAAGGTTTTGTTGATGATAGAAAAATGAAAGGAAAAAAGAACTTCTAAGGCAAACAACAAGAAAGGTACCTTAAAAATGCAAAATAAAACATTTACATGGAATGTTTGCATGCAGAGCTTTACCAGCAATCATTCCAAACACATTACACCATCTTCAAATTCAAATTTGAATCTATTCTTTATAAAGTTTTCATTTCTTTGGTGAAATCATGACAAATGATACAAGCCCTCACCTTGGAGTGATGTGCTTTGCAGAGATCTGACACACTGTCAGACGCAACACGAGAAATATTCCAATCCAAACTCTACCTCAATATTGCAGTGAGAACTACCACAGCAATCACAAGATGCAGTCAGAAGGATAAGATTTAACGGGGCCTTGTCGATGTACATTGATTCCATTCACAGAAAACAAGGGAAAAGTCTGCTCAGCAGCATTTGTGTGTATACCAAGAGCATGCCAGCACCTGCCCTGCCCCCCATAAATATGCATGATATTATATATTATGTCAGCCAGTGATCACATGATCATGACACATGTAAATTGCTTTTCAAGAGAACATTCCCTAACCCTCACAGTTTGTCTGGTTATCTCATCGTATTGCATCACGCAGGATACATCTTTTTGAGAAATGATTTAATACGAAACAAAAACAGTGTGAGAATAAGGTGGTAGGATATAACAGTATCAATCAATGACACCATATGATCACTTTGAAGAAATTTTGACTTACAGTTGCTAGGTAATTTGACTTGATAACTGGTAAGGACTGCTCCTCCTAGGCTTTACCTTTTAATAGTAGCCTCACAAAAATAGTTAACAGTGAGCAGCAAAGTCGCCTGGAGTCATCTACTCACTTTGAGCCACCCAGTCATTCTCTGATTTTGTGAACAAATATGGCAAGTATGATTTACCTTCTTTGAAATTATATTTTGAACCTTGCATAGTATCAACCTCCATTAACCTTTGACCTTCTTGCAAAATGTCAGGACTACCAAATTCAATTCATTATGCCATGGGGGCCATCATTAAGTCAAGTTTGCACTTAAGGTTTTAACTACAGTCCAAACTTTGAAGTTCATGTGAACTGATTTTCCTCTTGGAAAATTCTCTTTATGTGAGTTTCACACTATAATCATGTTGATAACAACCCATGAACAAATCTGTAACTCTGACAAAGGAAAAAAATATCATGAGTGAAGCAGGCAATGATATCTTCCATTCATCCACCTTTCATAGTACAAATACTAACAAAATTGTTCATACTGTAACAAACTTGATCATAGTATAACAAACTTGTTCATACTATAACAAATCTGTTCATACTATAACAAAGTTGTTCATGCTATAACAATCTTGTTTGCCAGCTAAAACCATACACGTGTAGTGAGTTGAAGAGTCTCAAGGTTGATCAACATTTACTTGCTGAGATACCAAAGTTAAGCATTTACACACACACACACACATACAGTACACACACATACAGACAGGACTTGGCCACATACATTCTGTTTGCCTTTCATGAAAACCTAAGGATTACCAATCTAACTTACAACAGTGTTATAAAATACATCCACATCATAAATTAAATGATACAAACACCCCTCCATTGGAATTAAAGATCTGCTCTATGGCTAGCTGGTAGTTTTTTTTTCTGCATGAGGTTGTAGAATGATATCTGCATGTTAAATTTCCTGCTTGGTACTAATCATATCATGTGAGACCCTGTTGCACAAACATGTTCTCTGTTACTCGATTATGTTCAGGGTTAAGTGTCCTTGAACCCATGACATAGTTGGTGAAGAATGTGTGTACAAATCAAAAGGAAGACACTAAGTACTGTTCATTTGAGTGAAACAGATCAGTACGTCATTGAGAGCAAACAAAGCTTTGGTGGTTGGTAGCATGCTAAGTTTTTTTTCCAGTAAAAGAGGCCAAATATACATTGATCACTTGAAATACTACAGACAACTTTCGATATTTTCAATTTCTTTCAAACTATTCCAAGTCCACAATTCCATTGAAATCAATAAACATGTTTCTCCCCTTTGCTTTGCATAAACAAAACCTTTAACAGCATTCTGAATAGAAGAATTATTTTTAAGATATTTCTTACAGCTTTGCTGGCAATAATACTGAAAGTGTTTGGTTTCTAATCTCTTTTCGAGTACAGAAGAAGACACCTTAATAATTGGTGCTAACAATTGCTCCACAACTTTGAATTTCAGTTTACATGGGAATAACAAATGCTGAGATGCAGTTTGCAACACCTTTTCAAGATTTTCTGGATAATAGGAAAGTTGATATTAAAATGTCCAATTTCACATTTCTCGTGTTGGAAATCCACTCTCTTTTGCTTTGCAAGTTCTTTATTGTGGAACCATATTTCAATCAAATTGAAAGGATGAAAAGGAAATAAAGCTATCGCAACAAAAACTTTGACTTTCACAGACGAGCTTTCGGCACTCTCCATGTCTCGAGGGAATTCCAAAGACAGCGAGAGAACAAAAGCGATAAAGAGTGAACATTTACACCATCACTCATTCTGACCTTTGACAATTGATACCATCTTGCTTCAGACCAACCACTTACGCCACTGATCTTCCGCACTTCAGCAATCTCCAAACCAAGGATAAAGGAAACATCACTTTGGTGTCAGCAGCTCGGTGACGCAGCAAGCAACACAAATGGTGACAGCAGTGCTGGGGTGTGCAGCAACACACTGGGCTATGTGTTGGTGTTCAGTGATGCCATAAATTGCTTCCCTTCCTGGCTGTTACCCTCATCTTCCTTTTTGGGCACAAACGAGTCCAGGTGTTTGGCTGCGTCGTGCATGTTCTCGATGAACCGTGGGAAACCTGTAGGCATAAATTAGAGAAATGCAACACTGATGAGGCACTACAGAGAACAAGTCTATTGTTTACAGGGCCGACGTCATGAGTAACGGAACCACCCATTCATACATTGGCATGTCAGCAGGCCCCTTAAAGCAGCGCTATTACAACCACACGAAATCTTTCAAACACAGGGCATACGCAAATGAGACTGAACTCTCAAAGCATATTTGGTCACTCAAAGACAGGAAACAACAACATACTACATGTTGGTCGATCATCACACAATCCAACACACATCCTAACTCCTTGGGTCAATGCAATCTGTGCACAGCTGAGAAGTTGGCCATTATAAACACAAGGCTTAAAAACCTTCTCAATAAGAGACCTGAGATTGTGTCCACTTGCCATCATGGTGAAAAACCACTCAGCCACACAAGCCAAAAACACTAGGTCTGTGTACAGTACACACCCCGGTTTATGTTTAGTCGCCTGAAGAACCTCATGGAGAAACCACCGGTTCCGACATTCACAGGGTTTCGTTATTATGTATATACACATATATATATCGCTCTGATTCCCTTCAAGATGAATTTTCCATTAGACGGGACGTCAACATGTTTTTCAGACGCATTCGTTTGAAACAACATTTTGTAACATCTGAGGAAGATACCTGTACTGAAACATATGAACACCTCGGAAAAAAAACATCCAACTGGACACCAAAACCAGGAGCCAACAAAAGTCCTCACAAATGTATTGATAAGACTACTGCTGAACTTGAACGTCACTTCTCATTCAAAAAAAGTTTATCCAGCCCAGTTACCATCACACGTGGTGAATGGTCCGCTCTCAACAAACTGAAAAACAACCAGGATCTTATCATAAATCTTCTGATAAAGGTGGAGCCACAGTTGTCTGGTGTCAAGATTTACAGATATCTGAAGCAGAGAAACAATTGTCTGATCAAAGCACCCACAAAAATCTCGAGCACGACCCAACCACAGATAATCAAGAATAGGGTAACCAAATTGAAAACCAAAGTCACTCATTAGAACAAAGGAAGTTAAGGAACTACCCAGTACCGCTACATCTCTCATCAATTCAATACCTGTCCACAGAACTCCAACTTCTAATTGCTTCCCAAGGTTCATAAATTAAACAATCCCGGAAGACCTATCGTTTGATCCCACAGCTCTCCCACTGTCATCATCTCCAACTTCATAGAACAGATTTTAGCACCACTTGTCACAATGCTACCTTCATTTGTTCAAGACAGACCTCACTTTCTGAGAATACTACAAAATTTCCAGTTTCCTACTGACCAGAATGCTCATTTATTTACGATGGTCGTTTCCAGTCGGTACGTCACTTCCATTCCACACCACGCTGCCTTTAGCGCTCTTCGCCACTTTCTGAATCGTCGCACGGATCAAACCCCATCAACATCCACCGTCATTCGCCTCACAGAACTAGTTCTCACAACCAACTGCTTCCAATTCAACAGCCAGTACTTCCACCAAATTAAAGGAGTTGCCATGGGAACCAAAATGGGCCCTTCCATCGCCTGCCTTACCATGGGACTTTTTGAAGAAAAGCTTTTCTCTCAATATCATGGCACAGCCCGTATTCTTTGCAAAAGATACATTGACCACATTTGTGGATTGTCAGTTGGTTCATTGGATTGTTTGAAGGAATTCATTTATTTTACATGCAAGTTTTGCCTTTTTCTTACTTTTACATATTATGAGGTATCCACATTGTCCATTACCTTTTCAGACATGTCTCTCTCTCCGTAGTCAAGAACAAAATTCTCAGTAATTTTTATTTCAAGCCTACCGATTCTCATGACTATTTGTTGTATTCGTCCCGTCATCCACCCTCTTGTATCAAATCTATCCCTTATTTGTAACTCTTATGGGCTAAACGAATACATTATACTCAGTCCCAATTTGACACAGTCTCCAACCAAATCACCTCTTTCTTCAGTGATCGAGAGTATCCTTGTAACGTTATCAATGCAGCAAAAAAATACACATTGCAGGCATTGGCAGAGAACAAACCCTGCAGACTTCTTTTGTAATACAAAGTTCTGCTCGTATTCTTTTAGTCCTTCCCTATTACCCTTCAATCCATTCCTTTCATCAGATCATTCTCAGGAATTTTAATACCCTGCTCACTGATCCCACCACTAGAAATACTTTTACTGACCCCATCACTGCCTACAGGAGACAGAAAAATCTGTCTGACGAGTTCGTTCGGGCCTCCAACACCCAACCTTCATTGACCCCTAACCCAAGGACTTAATCATGTGGTCATAAAAGGTTTAACACATTTGAAATTGTCAAAAATGATGATTTAATCGAGGTAATTGTTCCTAATTACACATTTTCTTTCACCCACTGCTTTAACTGCATTTCTAAGAATGTTGTTTACATCATTTCTTTTAAGTGTTGTAAAATCCTCTTTGTTGGCGAAACCAAACGGCAGTTAGCTGATTGGGTTACTGAGCATTTAAGATTCATCAAAAAGAACTTTTCTGGTTTTCCAATATCATCCCATTTTAACTTGCAATGTAATCTTAACGATTTTTCCGTCACTGGTGCAATTTCTTGCAGAGGCTCTGACCATGATCGTCTTGCTGCTGAAGATCGATTGACCTTCAAACTTGGTTTTATCACCCCAAAGGGTTTAAACCTTAATCGTCAGTGTCATCGTCATCATCATCATTATCATCATCATCATTATTATCATTATTGTATACATCTGCATATATATACATATTTAAAAAAAAAATGATCCTGGAGTTCCAGTGCGACCTATAGTCAGCTGCATCAGGGCAGTTAACGAAATTTCTATCCAAGTTCCTACATGGACTCACAACTAACGGATATACTATGTATATTATATATATATATATATATACTGTATATGTATATATATTAAAGAGTCCTTTTGAGTTCAGTGAGATGGTCAAGAACTGTGCTCTAGGTGATTGAATCAGTATGTCTAGCTTTGGTGTTGTATCCCTTTTTACTAATGTTCCTCTTAAATTCACTATTGATATGATTCTTGATTATGTTTATACCCAAAAGTGCATTCCTACCTGAATTAAACATGCTAATGTTAAGGACCTGTTGATCAAGGGTTTCCTTCATATTTTCTATTCAATAGCTCTATATATGAGCAGACTGATGGTTGCACCATGGGGTTCATCCCTAAGTGTTTGCTTTGCAGAGATATTCATGGGTCACCTTGACACCAAGTTAGTATATACTTGTCCTAAACTCAAACTTTATCTCAGGTTCCTCCATGACATTTTTCTGCTTATTTCTATAGATTACTTGAACAATTTGTTATATTTATTAAACTCATTTCATAACTCAATTTCACTTATGAGGTGGATGAGGGGTGGTCATTTTTCTTTCCTTGATGTTTCTCTGTTGAGATCTGCCAGCACTGACAGCTATGACAGGATAATCACTTCGGTTTTTAGAAAACCTTCCTTCACTGGTCTTTTTATAAACTGGAATTCTTGGAGCCCCAAGAAGTTAAGGTTTCTGTAGTTAAAGCACTTCATGAAGGTGCTTGTCGACTTTGCTCACCCTTTGATTTAATTTAAACTGAGTTAACGTACATACAAAATATTCTCATGTTGAATGGCTACCCTAAACTTTGTTATGGCAGATGGAGTTCTACACCAAGAAATTGCAGCTTGAATTAGCAGTGGGTCCTGCAGCCAACGAAGCTATATCACAGGGGAAAATATTATATATTACCTTACATTGGTCCCAGTAGAGATAAGATCACTAAAAATCTGAAAAGGATTTTGAAAAACACCTGTGGGGATCGGGTGAACTGTAGGGTGGTATTTTCTCAGAAAAAGACGTCCTCTCTTTTTCATTTCAAAGATCAGTATAGTCTCCATTATGCTAACAATATGATTTATACAATCAATTGTCCTGACTGTAATCCTATTTACTGGATTTTATTGACTAGGATTTGTTCAAGAAATTAACTCAATGGACATATCTCATCGTTATATGGGGTCATTTGATGTCGTAAGTTTATTCACTAATATTCCTTTATCTAAAACCATTATCTTTGCCACTGATATTATCATACAAAATAATCCAGATATTGGTATCGACCGACGGGACCTGCAAAAACTTTTTACTATATGTTTGCTACCTCACAGATGCATTTTTTGTTTAATGGTGATTATTACGATCTCTACATAGGGGAAATCCATAGACACTTGGCTACACACATTTCTGAGCATCTTAAATCTGACAAGAATTCACATATTTACAAACACATCAAAAAATCTCCAAACTGCACTCCCAAATGCGATCAAAACTCCTTCAAAATTATCGACTCAGCTAATACTAAGCTCCACCTTCGGATAAAAGAAAGCCTTCACATCAGTTGGGAGAAACCTAATCTAAACAAACAGCTCGATAGTCCATTGTTCACTTTGTTCCATCAATCTACTTTTCTCATGTTTTTTTTTTCTTCTGCAATTTGTCACAAATTCCATGCATTACAGTTCATTTCAGTTTGTACCTGACGATGAAAGCAGTACCTTCCGAAACATGTCGTATTTTCTGCATTAATTTGTTCAACTTTTCAGATGTATTCTTTAAAATCTGTGGTGCTTTCTATCTTTATATATAGATCTAGATGGTGCATTGCTTGTGTCGTCTTAGCTATTTCAGCTGAGACATAATACTTTCCCATTACGCATAGCACACTCTTTTGAGTTTGTGCACTCTGGTATTCACAAGCAATGTACCGTGAAAGGCAGGATTGATGCAAGCTTGTATCAATCCTGTCATTCAGTCTTGAAATTCACACTCAGCTGCACTGATGAGTCCAAACAAGGGCAAAACAGTAGTCTGCAGATTCAGTTTAAAGATATATGTAGCTATATATATCTATAGGGAGCTATATGTAGCTATATATGGTTCTGCAGGAGATATGCACATGAACAAAAACAGAAATAAGCACATTAAATAAACACATTACATGACTGCTGGCATCAGTCATTAATCTTTTCATTGAAAAGTATCAGCTTCGATGACTTGAGGAATCTCAAAATGACATGTCCTTAGACAAGACGCACACCTGTACTGTGGCCAAGTGACTAAAGGTGGTGGCATTTGAAGCAATGAATCCTAGCAACCAGGAGACTACGGGTTGAATCTCTAGCCAGGTCACAGCAGGATGAGATTCTCATCCAAGAGCAGTTTCAGCAGTTTTCCTATTTCAAATGACCTTATGAAAAAGAAGACACTAAATTTGATCTAAAACTGCTGGTTGAGGTGGCAGCCATCCAACCTGAAGTAGTAATATTTAAGCTGCAGGATTCCTCCATATTTGTGTGGTTGCTAGCCAGTGTAACATAAATGCCCTTCAAGGCCTGAATTATTACTCCACTTTGCACTAAATTCTCACTACCGGCCTCCATGTACCAACTGGTACAAACGTAAGGAAGTTCATAAAGCATGTGAGTGGGTTTAACAACTAATCAATGGCAGACGCCCGCAAACACACAAACATACCTATCGTGAGTGGTGTGACAAAGGACCCGGGTCATCAAGTACTAGCCCTTCAACAGAGATCCCACTGAAGTAGGTGCAATTTAAATATAAAGTTACTCAAAAATGAAAAAAATTTCATCTTGGATTGCATTATCTAAAATGATAATTACAGAACATCTTTCTGTCTCATTGTGATAAAGTTAAGTTAGGGACCCTTACATTCTCTATGAAAAAACTCAACGTCCCTCTGCGCTATTAAGTATGGGTCAATGTTACTTCATTTGATACACAATCGAAGGTTAGGGTCACTCTTCAGGGTCATTCCATGATGTGACAGCAATTCATTCTTCATTACTTTCTACGATGGCCATGACAGAGCCTTTCTTCCGAAATTTTAGTGAAATGGCAAATGAGGGATGCAACCAGACGTAGAAACTTCTTTTAAACCGATTAAATCAATTCCCGAGAAGGGTTGGGGGAGGGGATAATTCAGACATGGATGTTTACATACTGAGTGCTAAGTGTAGTCCAACTGCTTGCATTTACAATAGTGTTCTTGCAATAAAACATTTTCAAAAATGACATCAGGAGTACTTTCCCCTTAATTGCTGAACGATATCACGATATCATAGGGATAAGTTGGAACCAAAGCACACCTGAAAGAATATGTGTAAAGGTAGGATTGTGAACAGAAATCACACTGCACAGCCTACTTAAGTGTAACCTTAATTCAAATATGACACTTTATTTTCATATCAATCAAACATGTTTGATTTTCATACAATCAAAAGGTCTGATTTCTTGTTTTTGTATCGTATTTAGTATGTGATATAAATCTATTCTAACAATCATTTTTCTTTTTCCTCAAATTTATAATGAGCCTATGTTGCTTAAATGGTAACTCTAATTAAATCATATTTTGGAAATGTTAGCTGGGAAAATAATCAGTTAAGCATCCAGACTGGTATTTTGTTTAATATTATGGGGTGGGATGTTAGTGGGAGAGGAACTTAAGAAGACACGAACTAGTCAATACACTGAGTATTGGACTTAAAACAGTAATTATTGGACTTAAAACAGTATGTTTATGGCCACTGAATAGATCTTACATATAAAACTGTAAAGAGATGTTCTGCAGACACAAATCTACTGCGATGAGTAGACACCGATTCCTGCTTTACAAAGTCATGGTACAGAATGATGAAGAGGAGAAAAGTTCACTGTGTCATTTTCTCAAAATCAACATCTTCATAACATTTAAAATAACTAAACTAAGCATTTTAATGTCAAAGTCAAATCAGATTTCAAACTAGCCCTGTCATGTTTCATTTCATTCAACCTATCTATCAAAAGGCACTTATGTATAAGAGATGTTAGGAATTGATAT
Organism: Stichopus chloronotus; assembly: GCA_021234535.1. NCBI lineage: Eukaryota > Metazoa > Echinodermata > Holothuroidea > Aspidochirotida > Stichopodidae > Stichopus > Stichopus chloronotus. The sequence goes on from CM037841.1 coordinate 27,133,862, forward strand.
ATTGCTCTTTCAGAAAAATCTCAGAGACACAATTGCTTCCAATAATACAGAAAACAAGTACACCAACAAAGGAAAGAAATAAATGTAAGAAAAATTGGGCCACCAATCAGAGAAATAGAAGGAACAACAGATTTTTTTTCTGAAAAAAGTTTCATGAGACATCACACTGAAATAGAATTTGTGTGATGCCAGCTTTACTAAATGCATAGCACCATAACAATAATAGCATAGATCACTCCTTTAAGCATAATTGATTATTTCCACAGTTAAATTCCAGCAGGAAGCATTGGTTACGGCAAATTAGTAAGATCTGTACTGTGCTAATGGTAACTGTACCATTGGATACTTTCTGTTAACACTCTATGGTCAAGGGTGTGGGCAGCGTTGATGAAGCTACAACTCTGATACTCCAATAAATAAAGGAGTCGTTGCACCGAGGCAAATTGTGTTGAACAGAAGCCTGGAGTTTGCCACCACCACTGCACCAGGCAATCCCATGAGACAAACACTCAGTGCTGATGCCAATCAATTTGATGTATGACTATAACCATTCCTTCCATTCTAATTAATCTTCTCCCAACCTCAAGTTTTACTTTTTTGCTGGAATGAACATTTCACCAAGAGTTCAAATGCCAATGGCTTAGAAATACAAACCCACCTTCTGCGGTCATCCATTTCACCGCTGGCGTGGGAATGGGAGCCTTCGGGTCATCGTGATACGTCAAGATGTAATCAAAGCCATTCTGAAAGAAGCAGAGAGTAAATATTCATCAAGGATGGATTTGCTAAGTTAACAAAACCACTTGTGCTCCAATCCCCCATACCTTTAACATGGTATGGTGATCTATTGCATTCATTTCACAAAATTGAAGCAATAGTTGCTGTATCAAACTTTTTGTTGCTTCTTGTTTAAGAAGGTTGGGAGCTTCTTGTTTCTCATAACAATGTTGCTTGAGGTTAGCCAGGCTCAGTCATGTTTCAATCCCCCAAATCACAGGAAATCAGGCAATTACTTTCCTACGTACTAGTCATTGATGGAAACAAGGAAATTGATCTCAAATGACCCCTGACCCTCATGCATCTACTCATCAGTAAAGCACAAATCCACTTACCTACATTAACCTACAGTGCTTCCTACCTTCACTAACCTACCTACAGAACCTACATAAACCTACCAACATTTTTGTTGGCCCTACAAAATTCAGGCTCTGGGAGAAAGCATATAGCAGTCAATCAATGTTACTTTAAAGAAAAAAGACCAATGGGAATGGATATGAATATTAATGCATGCAACAGTGGGGCTTAAACAATGCTTTTTTGTATTGGCTATTACATTTTTTGCCGAATTTGACTTTTGTTGACAAATTCTCACCTCGTATTCCAGCTTTAAAAATTGGAGAAATTTTCTACAATGGGTAATCTATAAATAAAATTTTTGAATTCCTTATTGAGATATCATTAGCAGGTCTTAAAATGCTGAAGGATATTGACCTCAAATGACCTTTAACCCTCATGCATCTACCCATTAGGAACAGCCAATCTACCTACCTACCTTCATTAACCTACCTACATGAACCTAACTCTTAAAAGAATTTTCCAAAATCGCTTCTCATGTCTATCATAAAAGATACAAACATTTTTGTATACAAACCATTATTCTTATTTTCAGGATATATCTAAAAAATCAGGAAACTGAATTATTTTAATAAATATTCACAAAGTACGAGCTTGGTGCTTGAAATCAATTAGTTGTGACGTACTACCGACAAATCTGGTCTAAACATTGCTGTTGAATTTATCTCACACTGTGGGTTGAAGTACTATTCTGATCTCTTATTTGGTGATAAACGCTTAGTTTCACCAGGGAGTACTGTAGTATAACTAATGTACATTTAGCATTGCTCTGAGAGAGCAAATTGTTTAAGGACTAGTTGACTTAAATGACACTGCTCTGTAAATGGTACTGAACTGGGATCAACGGAAAAAGGATAGAAACATCTGAGCCAATTACGTAGCTTATCTTCAGGCGATTTGGTTGGTCCTAAAGTAAAAGTAGTGATTAAATATTTTGTCCATCTCAAAAACAATTAGGTTTCTTACTGAATGTAGACACTCATGAGGTATTCATAATCACTGGACTAAAGAGTTTTTGCATCATAAGTCCTTGCTAGGAACACAAAGAGTGCAAAAAATTGGAAAACAATATTTGTCACTTTCTATGTCACACATTTTCAGGCTTGTGCTGAAACCAAACTTTCAAAACGTTATTCCACATCTAAGGAAGCTTCTCTTGGCAAAATTTTTTGTTTAACTGATAGAACGGTGAAAAAATCTCACATATTATACTAAGTTTTCTTGTTGACGAAATATTCCTTTATGTCTGAAGTTAAGGCAGCATTCCTTCGTGACACTTAGTGCTTTAAAAGTAGTATCACAAACACACATACACACACACACACACCCACATGCAGGATTTGACTGAAAAGAGGCCTTTTACCTTTGGCAAAGAATTAAAGGAACATAAGGCATTTGTCTCACAGAGAACAATCACATATTCAATACCAATGTTTGTGAACACAGAGTGGTAGATTAATCAAAATCGAGAAGGACAGGGGCCTTTTTTTAAGGAATGAGTTTCTGACAGATAGAAATTTAGTAATTTTTTGCTCAAGAATAATTTGTTCATGCAAACTTTCCAAAATATCAATGATGCACCTTCTGTTACTCATCACAGGCATAATGTTTTGAAGAGATGAAGCTTTTGTAGATTTTAATTGATGAGACTGAATGGTTTAACAATGAGTGAAACTGGTTTCCTTTTGTATGCTAGGTTGATGAGTTCTGAACACCCTATTTCCTCTTAAATGAAAAGTAGTGAAATGCTGCTCTAATACAAACAGTAAGATCACATAAATCCACTATGTCCTTAAAATCATAAAGTATCATTGCAGAATGTGATATGTATTGAACTAGTGAATGCTTTGACCAAATGTCAGTTTTCTGCTTGTCTAAATTTTCTGTCCTTCATTCTGTCTTCATCACAACACTGCAGCGACTATACCCTCCAACTACACCTCACCTCGTCAAAGGTCCTGTGGGGTTTGATCACTAGACTGGATTCAAACGTAGTAACCCTAACGTGGTCCTTGTTGCACGGTACCCCTGGATGTTCTGTGGCCTTGGAGACCAGGTACATTGTCTTAGTTCTGTGGTCGACCTTGCACTGTCGGACGTAAACATAGTCTCTGCTCTGCATGGGAAACTGCGGAGGTTAAAGAGAGAAGCCTGACTTATACATTGTCTTCATACATATGAGTTGCACTGCAATGGTATATATAATATGACTCAGAGGTCAGAGGTCATTTAGTATGATTTAAGCTTCCTTGAGACCTGTTCAGTCTAGCCAAGTGCGACAAACAATTGTGGTATTCAAGTGAATAAAAGTACTGTTCCAAGCAGGCCTGTGAAATGCTTATTTTCTGCAATAATTTTCCCAATCCCCATTTTCTCCACACTCTACAATGGAACGTGCACTGTCAAGGTAAAGTTTATGAGCTGAACATACCGGAAAATGTGAAATCCAATGGATCACTTCTGTGCCTGTTACATCATCTCGATCCACGAGGTGTAACTTGACGACCAACTTGTCCCAAACTTTTCGGTAATCGAGATCCAGGTTCACTCTCAGAAACGACCGTGCCGATATGTCGAAAAATTTGGCATACACTGGGGGACGGATTAAGATGAGGAAATGGTCACTGGTGTCAAAAAAATGCCAGAAAAGGTGTGGGGGATAGAGAAGGGGAGGGGAGCCAGTACTGATTGCAGCAAAACAATTTTTTCTGCGTATGGTAGATACATCATCTAAGTCAATTTCTAATTAAGAGTAAAAGTGGTTGCTATTCTTTCTACTATTCACAGTGAATGAAGACTATTCTCAGAAACGTTTCAGTGAAATAAGTCGTTGTTTGATTACAGAAACTGACTTGTGAACATCAAAACATAAACTTAACCAGCCTCCCTACCTTAACCTACTCATGACCGCTGCATGAGAAGCCAAGGACCCATGAAGCCCTAATAAGGCAGTTAATGCCTCATAACTTTTAGCACGTACATTGATAACCATTACGGTTGACCGTTGAAGGTGACCATTTTGTCACACCATACTATACCTATAAACTGTGGCATATATCCCGGGTATGTCATATCTGGATCTCCTGAAAAACAGAGGGGGTGGGGAAAGGATTCCCAAGGGTAGTCAAGAAAGTACAGTGAAGACTCTCCTATCCCCCTTCTCCCATTTTGTGGCATTTTACCTTTATACTCATAGAGATAATTGGAGTCCTTGGGTTTCCGCCAGACCTTTAAATTCTGTTTTTCTATGACCGGTTCCCAGGATGGCAGGTCTATCTTCTTCTGGAGGGTACTGCTGGAGTAGAGCTGACAAAGCAACCTCTCATCACTGGCAACATATCTGGTAAAATAATCGAAAAAGATCTGCTGCAGTGATGACAAAGAGGAGCAGAATTACATTTAGCATTACCCTGGTAACCAAACTGAACAATTTTAACACATCAAGTTTGAAAACTTTAGTGCAACCTGAGTTGATGAAAGTTACACTTGTAGCCTGTCCACAAACATAATAAGGGAGCAATGACAATTTTTCACAGACAGTTTTGTTCACTGCAATCTTTTAAAACCTCACCACTATCCCTCCATTCAGGCTTCCAAATGCAGTTCAGATACACCAAATACACACGAAAATCGTATATTATGCACAATTTGCCCAACGGCAGCACTTTCTGTCCAAAAATGTAGTTTTTGGCGATGACTTTTGGCTTCATTGTCACTGCTGTAAAAACAGTGTGTGAAATGCCATAGCGCATGATCACCTTCAGGGGCACTAAACTTGCTAAAATCTGACCTAAGTTACAGTGGAGGTACCTTTGGAATATGGTCAATTAAGTGTTCCCAACATACAAATGTGGTAGAAAAGCAATATATCCTAACAATTTAAATATTCATAGTCTTCTTAGCAGTACCTACTAGCACATAGCTGTAAATCTGGAAGGATTTCAAAAGGTTTTAAATGTAGTTACACAGTAAATTGCATTTTTCATAATTTTTTTTTTTTTGAATTAAATGTTTCCATTCACACAAAATACAAATTTATTGTTTCATAACCTCCAAATGATATAAAACTTGTAGGATTTAACCACCCAGCTCTTCCTGCAAATGGTGATTAATTAGAGCATAGCGTTTCATACTATAAGCTTTGCATTTTACACGTTTGTAGGCACCTACACCACTACAGAAGTTAAGATTTTGCCTCTCACTGTCCCAAAAGCTGGTGCATGTTTCCTTTTTAAGATTTTGTAAACATAAAAAAAACACACATTACTTCATTCAAGCAGTATAAGGGTTTTTAATCTTTCCAAAAACACAATGGTATTGAACTATTTAGTGAGAACCAACCAGGTCATTCTGAAAATGTGATGTTTCTTCGGAAGATCTGAGAACATTTTTGATAATATAACGTTCATTTTTCAGACGGAGGGGGAGGTGTGTCAATATAGACTGTGATTGGCTGAGCATTATGAATGGGGCACGTGAACAGCTGTTCAGCATCGTAATACATACAGTAGCTATGTGCAGGTACAACCTTGTTGTGCTCTGTTCAGTGGTAATTCCTAATAGACAATGTCCCCTGAACAGTTGAAAAATAATATTACAGAAACCAGAATCGACAAATAAATTGTGGTTCCGATGATTTCATTAGGGTTCTTTTCATGAATCTGACACACTACATTGTAAGTGGGATATAGGTGTACGATGCTTGGTTATTGTAATGTTACAATATTTTATCATATCACCAATTGAGATGTACAATGACATCTGTGGACCTAAGTTGATGACTGATACTGTAGGTATTCATCTGAATATACACAGCTGCATAATACAAAGATATATCCAAGACTTTCCCAACTTACCATTCTCTTCTTGAGAAATCATGTTTACAAGGTTGTTTTGACTTGAATCTTCTTGACCTTTGACCTCTTGAAAATCAAACCTATTAGTTGCACTCCATAAGATACCACTGCACACCAGACAAAAGAACTCTATAAGCTAGCTTTCAGATACCATGTTTAGAAGGTTTTCACTATTTCATCCCTGTTGATCCCAGATGACCTTTAACCTCCATCAAACACAATGTACTTCTTGCACATAATAAGGTACACCCACATATGAAATATTAGATCTGTACAAGAGTATCACTATTTGACACCTGTTGATCCCAAATGACCTTTGACCTCCACCAAAAACAATAGCCTCCTTGTACTCAATAAGATACACCCACACATGAAATATGAGATCTGTACAAGCTTCCCTTCTTGAAATAGGAATTACCAGGTTTTCACTATTTGACCCCTACTGACCCCTAAATGACCTTTTTCTTGAACTTAATAAGGTACATCCACATATCAAACATGAGATATGCAAAAAATTCCAATGCTGAGATATATTGTGTATAAGGTGTTCAATATTTGACTCCTGTGACCCCAAATGACCTTTGAACTACACTTAAAACAATTTGTTTCTTGTACTCAATAAGGTACACGTTTCCAAATTAGCTATACCGTACACCATATTGTAATTCTTGTAGATGTTGTGAATTTACAGTGTAGAATTCAGTGAAGCCTCTGACAAAGTTCCTCACAAGCGGCTTATTTTAAATGTCAAAGCTCCATGGTATTGGTTCAGTAGTGGCTGACTGGATTGAAAACTGACTGGAAAATAGGTGGCAAAGAGTTGTATTAAATGGTCATTTATGCGATTGGCTTGCAGTGACTGGTGGTGTGCCACAGAGCTTGGTGTTAGGTCCTACTCTTTTCATACTATATATTAATGATTTGGATGACACTAAGGTCTTTTCTGATGTTCATTCAATGGGTAAAGTGACTGAGTTGGACCTGGATACATTATATAAATGGTATTGTGTCTGGCAAATGTTATTTAATTAATGCACAGAAGGGTAAGTGACACCACCTTGGTCACTCAAATGTTTAAGCTACTGTTGTTATTTTATTGGTGGTGCTCAAGTTGAAACCACTGAGTTTGAAAAAGATTTAGGTGTTACTATTGACAATTCATTCAGCCCTAGTAAACATTGTTATTATCCTGTGAACTCTGCCAACAAGGTAGGTGGTACAGTATTAAACTTACTGTACGATTGTAAAAGTAGTAGTAATATACTGAAATTGTATAAATCAATTTGTCCGACCACATTTGGAATACTGTTTTCAGGTATGTCACCCTCAACTAAGATATCAATAATATTGAAACTGTGCACAATGTCGTGCTACAAAATTGATTCCATACTTGTCCACTCTCAGGTACGAATATACTGTTGGCTTGAAAAAACTGGTTTAATTTCTCTCGAAATGCATAGACTAACAGCTGACTTGATAGAAGTTACTAAAATTGTTAAGGGACTAGAAAATGTCGATCAGGCAGTTTTTCTTTTCATTTGTCAGAAGTTAACAAACAAGAGGTCATCAGCTTTCAATTCCAGAAGCACTACTGTAGACTACATATTAGAAAGTATTCTTTTCGTCAGTGTATTATCACTCAATGGAACCATCTGCCATTGGAGTAGGAGGCTGTCACTGCTACAACAGTCATGAAGCAGATTCAAGAAGGTGACTGATCCTATTTCCAGAACAGAAGGGGGCTCTACATAAGCCAGAGATGGCCGTGTGCACAAGTTCCTATGACCCCATCGACAACTAATGCCGGTCGGGTCTGGCTAATCAGTTTAGTCTGAAATTACAAAACTTTTCAGTTATTTGGATTATCTTTTGGCAAAGACAGCTTCTTATCTAATTTTAGTAGGCTACAAGAGTGATGAAATTAAAAAGGGTCAGTTAAAAATGTTAGTACTCAGTATGCAACTACAAGGCACAGTAGTGCATTACAACTAGGCATAAGATTAAGCTGGTTATTTGTTATTGGGAGCCATTTGTTTCTGTTAGGCTACTGCAACAAATGCATAATGTAGATCAACCACTTACACAGTACACTACAATTATGGCAACATCAAAGATCTAGCCTTGGTAAACAAAAACTGACCCCTCTCTCTTACACTGACTCAGCCAAAGTTAGAATAACACTTAAAAGTTGGACCGAAGGTTTAATCAAGTTCATGTAAATAACTTCCAGTTGTGTAGTCTCAGGCTATACTTACCTTCTTGTACTGTAGGCCTTATTTATGACAGCCTAGGCCTAGCTAGTTACAATAACGTTACGTTAATCATATAACAGCAGTGACTGACAGACGGAGGCCGTAAGCACAATTAATCAAGAGTAATAACATATTCTTAACTTTATAACCTTTTCAAGTCATCGTCGGTAATCCTTTCACGATCCCACGTAAAACAAGCAGCACCAAACAGATAATAGAGGGGCTTTTTGGTTGTTCGCAAATTTCTCTTGGCAAAGTTAACAACAATTCTCTGTAAAGCAGTCTCGGAATAGAGTGAGCTGTAAAACAGCCACATCTGTTGTAGACGTCGAACTCTCTGTCCGGCATAAACGTTGCACTGACGACCGAATAAACGGTAAATTGCTTCTAAAGTTTCGGACAAGGATGGTCCTCTGATGATTCTATTTAGCTTAGCAACCCATTTTCTGTTTCTCCACGCGTTGTGTGCGACAGTACGACAGGGTGCATTACCAAGTAAAGGAGTTGTCAATGTCTTTATCTTGTAAAGCTGTTGCACTGATGAAAATTGCTGAAAAAACCCTGCTGGTATCCGGAGAGTATGTTGCAGCGACATTATGTACAAATAACGAGGAGCAAAAGGATTCGCAATACCGACTATTTGATTTGTAATTAAAAGCACGGGAACAGTCGCTCCCACATGGAAGACGCCATGTTGTGTCAATAGAATATTATGTAATCAAATGCCTTGGCAGAAAGGATGGCGCTGTATAAAATTACACTATTTCCTTTCCTTTGAAATTATAGGACCAGTCCACAGTCAAAGCGATTTAGCCTATTTGCATTTATTCAATGAGTTGCATCCAGGGAGGTGTCATTAGAGGTGTGTATTTTTGAGAACCAACCGGTTCCAATTTTCTGTGGAAAATGAGAAAGGCAAAGGTGGCTGTTACCAATTTTTCTTCTGTATAGGTGAAAAGCAATATTTTTAAAGTATATTCACACTCCTGCTTTTGTTTGGAAGATTCTTAATTCAAATTTTCCTTTAACAACAACGTATTGTTATCCTGGTACTGCAAAACTAGTGTAGGTCTTATTGCCATCGATTTAGAATTCAAATGACAATTTGAGGGCAAAATCTGGGGAATGCAAACTTTCTCTGAATAATTCAGATCAATATCATGTCTGGCTCTTCAGGATTAGCAAATTCCCATTATTAAAATAATAATGATCAGTCTGTCCCTTTCAGTCTGTCCTACCCTTTGTATTTCCAGGACATCTGTCAATACCCAGCTGTTTTCCGTGCATTCTCGGGTTCGCTCACTCTGTTTATTGATTAATTAATTAACATAAGAGTGACATTTTCTCGCTTGAAAATTTGGCTTAGACACTTGGATAATTGGTTAACTACAGGTCGATACTTATTTGAAATTAACGCATGTACAATTAACTACGGAATGCATATCCAAAGGTTCTGTAGACAAAGCGATCATTTGCTCATTTTATACCCAAATTTCTAAATTGTCCTCATAAGGTCAGCTCAATCAGTTTTGCTTCGAAAAAATATGTCTAGGTGTAAACAACCCCGTGATTTATTTGAAATACCCCCTTTTTACCTTTACAAACTTTTGTGAGGTCAAATTTGGGGAATTTCCTCAAAATCGAGCCACGTCATGCCCGAAATCACGCAGTTTACTACAAAACTATCGATCCTAATTAAACCAGCCCTTCTCCACCTGCCCCCATTGATGCACAGTCACAAGAAACGCTTTAAGACTGAGTGTAAATATATTTGTGAATGCTAATATTAATCCTGCAATTTAAGTAAATTTGGGATGAAAAACGCTTTGATGCTCGTAAGAAACATGCTCATATATCATTTACGACGAAAGTAAGGCATGTATCCTATCAAACAAGTATTCAGTGGGTGTGTAATAGTATGAACATCACAAATACAGTTTAGCCAGATTTTAAAACACAACCGAGAATACTACATTAAAACGAAAACCGTTAATACACCTTCCGCCCACACACTGAAAGGCATTTGGTTTATGATAGCAACTTTTCGATATGCCCCACATTTTGATACTATGGTGAGACAACTGCAGCTCTGTCTGAGGCAACGTGTTGCCCGATCTCCTGTTACACATGCAGTGATGGTAAGATTGCAAATGCAGTATACAGGAATACTTGAATATAAAACTTGTGTATGCAGAAGTTTCATTTGAATTGTTCTGTAAACAGATAATTTCATCTGCAAATTTCAGATGAAATTATCTCAATTAATAATATATTACACATACTTTGGTATAAAATTTGCCAGTGGTATGTTAGAATGTGTTGCATCACCCTGAGCTATACTTTTACCTCCCGAAAAGCAAAATTCTCAACTGGTTCTAAATTACAGTGCTCTTAGATTGACAGCAAATTCGAAAGATGCAGAGCAGCTCGTATTACACAGCGTACACAGGGATCCATTGTTTTGATTACACATGTGAAGGAATTTAACACAGGCTGAGGGAGGGACTAGAGGTAGGTGGTTGGGAGAATTGAAACTGTCTGGGTGATGAGTTTTTGTCTTTAAAGGTACACTTCCGTAAATGTGAAAGAAAACGATTCTCTATGAACGATTATGCGTTGTACATGAAGGTTGTATGTCTCAGTTCTAAATTTTTCACGAGTAGTTGACTACTTCATTTGACAACAATTTGATTCCCTGGGTGACAAATTTGATAAACAATAGCTTTAAAGTGAGATAGCCTATAGCTGAAGTAAAATTCAAACGCTGCTTTTGATGTCCTATCTGACTTATCTTCATCACTAAGTTGGTGATAACAAACCGGTTGATAGAAATAGCAATTCGCGTAAACACTAGATTAGTGCAAATGAATGGTAATGAAGTGTCCTTGACAATGCATTAAAGAGTATCTCAAACACAGTCTGTAAAATAAAGTTAACGATTATTATTTGAGTATATAGGCAACTAGGATTTCGATAAACTTGTAGAAAATATTTAAAATAAAACACAGAAAATCTGATCAATTCATTTCTGGCCACCTGTGATTAGAATTTATTTACAGATTCTCCAAGAAATTGTGCAAACTGTAATGCGTTCACGTTTCCCTCACTGTCTAATTTGGAAGTTTTGTCGCTAATATGTAATTTTACTGCTAAGGCCTTTTAGCCCGACTGTTTTCCAGTCTAGGGACATTACTCTGATTCTCTCTTATCACAGACTGGGACTTACCACATTTTTTTGACAAATTCTTTGCATACACATCTCTATTAAAACCACATATGTTGCCAGGAGCAAGTAGGCATCATGTTATAGGTGGCTACACGCCAAAGATAATTATGTATTCCAATTAAAGGAGTTAAAAGTGGAACTTACTTGAAGAACCCTAGCAAATTATGGGACTTCTAAACATATTTTAAAGCTGGAATATGAGTTGAACTGGTAATCGCCTGGTCATCTACCGGTAACTTTGCTCTTCAGTGTTTTGAGGGAAGAGAAAGTAGAGGAAAAGATTACATGTCACCAAACCTGAAAGAGAATGCGCTCTCATCTTCCAGATATTTAAATATGAAAATTATCTGTACAGTTTTGTTGGCCCTACAAAATTCCCGAATCTCGAGAAAGCATAGCAGTCACTCACCGTTACTTGAAATCAAACAGACCAATTGGGATTGGGTATGAACATTCATCTATGCCAAAATACGGGTCAAACAATGTTACTTGATAATTGCTATGACATATTCCGCAGACTTTGACTTTCACTGACAAATTGTCAACTCATATTGTAGCTTTATTTTGTTATGCAAACACAAACTATTTTCCACACAAAAGGATTGAAGCCTGTCCGTTATAATATGACAATCTGACTTTGCTTCTACCGTCTTTCTTTCACTATTTTTGTTGCATTTAATAATTTCATAATGCTACTTCCCTATTTTCTGAAATAACGCAAACACGAACACGTTATAAAAGTATTACAGTCTTCTGTTTTCTCCTCTCTTTACACGATTTTGATGACAGACGAAATTTATTCACCGGCATCTCAGTAAAATTACTTATCGCTTCAGTTTATCATTCCTGTATTTTGATACATTGAAAACAAATCAATTGTTTCATTCTTGTTGTCAGTGTATGTTAAGGCCAAGATAAACATCATGAATATTAGTTTAAATGAAATGGCTGTTCACAGGTTACACAGGAAAGGATAAAACCTTTTGAACTTTTCTCATCTTTCATGCAAAGTGTTTAATTTATTCATGTATCAAAGCAGTTCAATACCAGATGTAACAACCTTTTCTCTCAAAATAAAGTTCAATGCTGAAGTTGAAAGTTCCTTTTTTTATCAAAGCAGTAAAACGAAACAAGGGTGAAAAAATAGATCTTACTTCGGTCTTCCAAGTGTTAAAAAGAATAGTTGATTGTTCGGTTGAATTGTAGTTTCTTTCATTTTTATGTTCTCAAGAAGGTCTATGCATAGATGGTCACACCTTTCACCACTTTTTTCTGTTTTTCTTTCTTTCGGCTGCAAAGTTACCATATACTGTATGCTGTATTATATTTTAATTAAAGTGGACCCAACAAAGACAGTAGTTACATTTCAATGTTTTACTTTTCTTTGTTTGTTCTTATGTTTTATTCTTTTTTTCCATTTGTAATGATACATATAACTTACCCCTGTTAATACATTTATAATAACTCACAGGCACTTTTCTTAGAAAAAAATGACTTTTCTCAGAAAAAAAATGTTGAATTATATCGGTTAACAATGCGTTTTTCAATGTGAAGTACGATTACATGTAAATGTTGCTTTGGTTTATTGCTAAGTACCTTATATTTGGGAAATAATTCTTTCTAGAAGTATAAAGCTTATGTTTATGGCTTCTTGTACCTAGTTTTTTATTCTTTGAGGCTTTAATGTATTGATAAATTTTCTTGTCTTTCCTCTACAGTAAGTTTGCTTCTGCTGTACTTGATTGTCTTGTTAAGATGGAATATAAACCTTCAATGGAAATAAAAAGAAAACACCAAAGTTTGTTAATTAATTCCAACATTTTGCAAACACTTGTTTAATTTCTGCCCGTGATTGTTGCCTGGGGGAGCAAAGGATATATGAGTTTAAGGCTAGTTTAGCTGGTTTTGAGAACTTTAGATAAATACTTGAGCTCCAGCCTGAATTATATTCTTTTCCTTCCTTCCAAAGAGAAAAAAGATGGTTCCATAAAATTCACTTATCTTCATTTAAATCATTTTTCTCAGCAGTAATATTTTTTGGCGGTGAGATACAATTCTTATACAATTGGGATTACGATATCTAGAAACGGATGGGTTCTGATTTTGATGAATGTGCTTTATTTTACCTTTTTTTACCTTCGGGACTTTGTAATTAATGCAATACAGTATAAAGGAAATATCATCTTAGTTCATCTTACTTTTATGTCTATTAAATTATCGCGAGAGGTGTTCATTCTGATTCTTTTTGAGGTGCGTTATATTTACTCATACCAACCCCTTCCACAATCTTAATTTTTCATCACTTTGCCGTTGAATTCCTTCTAGTACCTTTCCTTTACCAGGTCTGTTACTCCCAGGTACTTTCACCCTTTTGCTTATCCTGACTGACGTCATTCAGTCAAGGGAGCTTGAAATCGAATCTAAAATATAGCAACCCTGGGCGTTATGTCTCTGACTCAACGATGATATTGTTAAAATATTCGCGTAAGTAGATATGATACGATATGGTATTGAAAGAACCCTTTTAACTTTAATAAATGGAGTCAAGCTAACATAAAATCGATAATTTCTTTCAATCATAGAGACAACAGATCAAACATTTTATGATTCAAACAACAATTTTCTGTCACTTATTTTCCATTCACATCCACCCGAATTCGTGTTATACTCTAACATACAAAAGTTATTCCTCCTCCTTTTTTTTAAGAAACGATGATTATTATTGTTCATTTATCTTATTTTATGAGGCAAAGCATTCCTAGTTAAAATTTTAAAGTTTTAATTAGGCCACAGAATTGCCACGAAGTAGATTAATTGGTCGATTTCGACTGACGTATCATCATTTAGTTGCATATTACACTAGGCTGGAAAATATATATATGTATAGCTTTTCATGTGAATGCACCGCAATCCCGGCACGTTTGTCATTTTTAATAAACCACGCGATATTGATCGTTCGTACTATGCCATTCAAGAAAAGAGCAAAGGAAAACATTATTACTCATGTCGTTTGAATTTTAAAATTGACACAATTTTAAATCAAAAGGAGATCTTCCCGGGTTAATTTTTTTTTCTTATATTTTTTTTACGCTACCAACCAGTTTTATCTTTGTAAAACAAGGAGCGTCAGGCAGTCAATCATAAAAGTAATTGTTCCTTTTTCATTATTTTACACAAGAGGGAAGTATAAGAAAGAAGTTGTAACCGAGTCATCAAGCGCTGTCAGATAATTTGAATCAACTGAAACATATAACGTGGATCTATATCGAAATCTTATGTTTTATATACCTTTATCATTCTATATATGTAAGTGAAAGATGCTGAAAATAATATATGGTGAGACGAAATGGACTCAACCAAGATACTTTATAGACGCGCTCTACCCTCACCATCCTGCCGATACATTCCTCTATTGAAGACTGTTGAGCACCATGGGCGTTGTATGTATTCACCTTCACACCCTCCTGTATAAGTGGTTCGATTGTTTGGACGCCTATCAAGAAAAAACGAAGAAGAAAAACAAATTGGTATTTATATCAATTTAACTCTGTTACTATAAGGGATGCTTTATTGGATAGATCTGCAATTAATTATTACAAATATCAAGGAGTAAAGAATATCTCGAATTCACTTGTTATCATGTTATGTTTCAAAGAATGAGAGATATTAGGATTGTTTTAATAAAAAAATCTTTAAATGAATTTCAGGCATCCTCAAATCTTTGCTGATATGTTTTATTATTCAAATTTAATTTCAAATTCAAGATAGTTCTGAACAAAAATAAAGAATTGAAAACAATTGTGTCTCAAAAAGTTACATTTACTTTGGTTGTAGTGAAGGAATCAGTCACCCGTATGAGTCCTCACTAAAGTGTAGTGTTTATACGAGTATAAATGTAATGAACGCATTCAGACACAATTTATAATTTTTTCTTCCAATTTAAATTTTTGTTAAGCATAGAAAGATACAAAAATTGTGTGATTGAGCACCATGAGAACCGTAGAGTACGTTGAAATTCAGTCTACGTTTGCTATATGTCTAAATTTAGTCTGTTAGAATATAGATATGCTACCGATATATGTATTTTATGAAACACTGTCTTTTCTTCAATTAGTATAAAATTAAAGATTTCATTAAAAACAACTAAACATATGTTAAGTTCCAACTATAAAGATACCTTTAAATGAAGTCAAAGACAACTTTAAATAGAAGATATAGTGCATTCAATTTAACATATCTTTTTTTAAAATTAAAGATACCTTAAAAGTAAGTTCAAAATATTTTAAAAGGATTTTGAGGTATCTTGTATATTTCTAAAGATATATTACATCACTTTAAATATTATATCTTTAATACTTTTAAGGATTTCTGGATTTTACATGGATTTATAATATGTTTAAAAAATCAGAGATATCTGGATTGTTTTTAATAGTATCTTTAACTCCACTTCAGATAACTTTAGATCTTTGTAAATATCTCTTACAATTTAAAGATATCTGAAATTAAGTTGAACATCTCTAAAAACAAATGTGGATATCTTTAAAGTAATTTAATATATCTGCAGCTGATTGCAGATGTCTTTAAAAATTCAAGAATGAAAAAAACTATGTGCCTGCCAAATGTTGAAATCAAAACCGAAATAGAACAGCGAGAATCTTTCGAAGATAAAATCTTTCGCAGTATGATGCAATCAATAACAGCAAAACCACGAATCTGTCTTTTCTAAAATGATAACACGATTGAAAGAGAAAGATACACCACACCAGAAAATAAGGCAAGAAGTCTGATGCAATATCATATGACACTCACCGAAAATAAAGAGGGTACTAATGGTAAATAAAAAAAACTGTAGACTCACTGTAAAATAGAAACGTTTTGAAGTGCCTCCATTGATGATATAGGCCACAAATGAAGGCACGCCCCCACTCACACAATATGACGTCATAAGGCAATCGGCTACATCGCTTCATCTTCGTTTTTTAAACAACAGAAAGGATAAGGTTTGTCACTTCAAAAGTAAATCGATCATGTCTCTTTTGTGACAAAGCCTTTTAACCCCATTTGCAAACGACGCTTTTTCTGAATCCATTTTCTGTGGTTCATAACGAAGAGAAGTAACAGTGTTCGAGGGGCCCCCTGCACTTTTGATTGAAATGTGAGCACATCGAGGTCTCCAAAACAAGACACCCGGAAGAGAGAGTGAAGAGTATTTCTGAAGGCAGAAACAGAGACTAAGTCCAGTACAAACGCTACCGTGTGGTCATAGGCAAGAGTCGTCTCTTACATGCTGTCCACCGTTTTTGATGGTTTGATCTAGCTGAACTAGAACGTCACAGGATGAATTCTAAAGTGAACTCAGAAATGAAATTGAGAGATTGCTAGTATGCTTCTAATTCTGGTGATGATGGCGTTAAATGTATAGGACGTTTTTGTGCGGATTATCGCCTGGGGTTTCTCTCATTCAAACACTGCAGGATCGGAGTGTAGGCTGCAGTCAATTGAAAACCAGTGTAGGAGGAAACAACATTACATGGGGTGGAAAAATCGCATTTGGTGTTTTATGTTGTTTAATTTCAATCAATGCAAGCTGTAATCTTTTTTCCGTCAGGAACTTTTATTAGAAATGTTGAAGGATGACGTTATCTGTAAGATGGGATCTTTAGCAAAAGGTGAGTAGACATTTATTTAATTTTAATAATTATTAAGTGCAAGTATTGAAGCTCACACGTGCAATTTTGAAGTTGAATATACATTTCCCTTGTATTCGTAACTTTTTTTTCTCTGTGGAAGATGTTTTCAGAAACTGTAATGATATACAATCAACTGAAAGTCAACACAATTGGGGACAGGAAAAGTGTTGACAAGGCTCAAGAAAAGTTGGAAACTGGTGGTAGGGGCAAGGATTGAGAAGGACTGGGGAGGGGAAACGCTCGGGTGTTCCAAAGAGAACATAAATAGACAAAAGAAGAAAACATTATTTTGGAGTGAATGCAAAAAGGTCGAAAAATGTACAATGGGTAAATACTGTATGTAAAAACCAATGTGGACAAAATGATCTGATAGTAATTACCATCATATCGTTTTGATTGACGAATAAAGAATATTTCGACGTCACGTTTTGTTATATGGGGTATTGTCGGTGTTAATCGTATTTGTGCAAGCAATTGAAGTGTTCCTTAGTTTATCATAACAGTCTGTATCTTCAGGGCTTCATTCTTCTTCTTCCCGTCTCGTACTTCAGTTTTGTTTGTATCTTGGAGTACTTCAAGCCGGCCCACCTATCATCAAGTGACTCATCATTAACAATTAAGTGCAATTAGCGCTATCTAAGCAACTTAAATGGGGACCCTACGTTTCGTTTTTTCTCACGGTCGAGATAAATCACAGAATGTGGCAACTTTCAGGCCTCCGTTGCATCGAAGTTATCCAGTTTGATCTCCAGTGCACTTGTGAGTGCCTTATTTCTCTAGATATCTTTTGACGATCAATTTTAAAGTTTAAAAAATTAGTAAACAAATTGAGTGGCTTCGGGTGTACAAGTGATGGTCTCAAATGTTGACCTATATGCATTTAAGGGTCTGTGTCTTGAAAAGTTGGTCTTCATACCAAACAGAGCAACGCATGAAACAACAATTACCATAAGCTGAAATAAACGCATACAATGCAAGACCTCACTCGAAAACTGATAGGTGATTTCTAGTCAACAGCAGATCTATATTTAATGTATTGATTAAAATAAATTGATAAAATTGATTAAAATTGTTGCATTCTCGAGCGTATTTAAAGGTGTTTTTTTTTTTTCGTACAAGGTTGAAATAGTAAGAAAACATTACAAAATGACGCCATTTTCCAAAGGACTTAATTAGGGAAACAGCTTTGCGTCTGTGTGTGATTATTAGCGTGTGTATGTATGTGTCGTTGATAATGTGAGCACAAAGAAGTGTGGCTTGTGCATTGTCAGGGTTTGAAAAGAAACAAACGATGAAGTCACATTAATAAAGCCTATATCAAAGATCACTTCACTATAAGTCTTTTTTAAGTTTGAAGGTACCTCGGGTGGATTTGCCAGACGTATGCATTTATTTCGAATGATCATTAAATTGCGAATTTAGGTCATGTAACCCATTTTTCCCCTACACATGTAAGTTGTGTATACTTTGCACGTCGGTAGCCAAACCAACTCGGCCTTCGTCACTGGCGTCGTTTTGTTTATAACATTTTATCAACACTGACAGTTTCCTTCCGATCATGAGACAAGGAGTAAATTTTTCAGTTGAATTAGGTAATCTCGCTAAGATGGCGAAGTATAGGAGATGAAAACATCTGGAAATAAACAACGTTGTTAGAACACTTGTACATAAAGTATGATCTCTCATTAAGTGGAATATTTAGCCCCCTAGTTCTTCGTATATCAAACGCGTGCAACGTACTTGTTATGACGTACAACAACCAATCAATGCATGCATCTTTTATGTGGGGCAGTTCAAGTAGTAGGCCCCCCCCCCCCAAAAAAAAATGAAAATCGGGCACTTTTTATTGGCAAGTATTACAGTAGGCTATGTCTACACGGTTAATATTATTCTGCAGGTCAATATAGGCAGGCATACGAAGGTATTTTTGTGATATGGACATCGTACTATACAGCTCGAATGTTTAGTAATCTGATACAAAATTGTCCACTTACATTTACCAAATTTTCAAGTCTCTATTAACGCGTTAATCACTAATTACGTTGTTGTAGTTTCTTGCTTCTCAATTCAGACTTGCGAACATGACCTGCAGTGTACACTAAGAAGACCATGGTTACACACATGGTTACGTAATGAGTAAATCATCGTCCCCAGACCTGGTTTATACACGTGTAATACTCACACAAGATTGATAAAGATGTGTGTAGGTTTTGTGGTGGAGTAAAGACTGTTCAGTACATGTGGATACCGTGTGATATTCGGTACATTAATTGGAGGATTTGAATTCTGGAGTCGTAACCTTAGAAGGGGGGGGGGGTGGGGCGTTGCTGCCCACTTCGAGCAAAACTAGTGGATCTATTCGGGCTAGTGAGACCGTCAAGAAGCGGCTCACGAATACCCTTGCGGAGCCTTGAACAGAGCAATTCATGGCGATTTAGGAGATATTTTTATTCAAAAAGTTTCTGGTAGGTCCACCCACACGTTCGGCGCCAACTCATGATGGCGTACAACTTAGTCTCCACAATTCTCATCCCCCAGTAGTCGCAAATCCTGGGTGCTCCATTGTAGAAGAGGGATGCTATATTTCTGCATCAGTACAAAAAGATATTAATGGGTTAGAGAGCACAACAAGCCAATTTTGTGTGAGGTAAATCCTTCAGTGAGTCTGTATTGGAGAACGTTACAAGCACACATTACAGGCGCTCTTGTTTTGTGTTTCGAAGCGCGCTTTCTTTGACGCATATCACACAACACATATGAAAGTTGTGACTATGCAACTTAACTCTATTGTTGCATGCCCATGATCAATTCAGCGAGACTGTGTAACTGTTATTATGAAGTATAGAACGTTCCCATATTTTTGTGGCATCCCTTATTTTCGTGAAATACTTCATAAACTCTACGTTTGCATGGAGACGGATACCTGCAAAGAACCTTCTATAAGTAAGCAGATCCACAACTAGTTTCCTTCAAAATGAGCAAATTTAAGGTGACTATGCTTTTCTTAAAACCAAAAAGGATTCATTTACTTTTAAGGCATGAGAGCTGTCTCTTATTTTTTTAGAATCACGACGAGTATAGCAGGCCTAGCCTACTACTGTATATGAAATCACCGTATTACACTTCGAATGTTGTTCCGCCCGCTGCCTAACGTTTCTGCTCTGTAGCAGAAAAACCCAAGAATGCTTAATGTGTGCAGTTCAAATTTAATTTTGTATCGTTTTGTATCGTTTTGCATATCATTAAGTTACACGGAATTATGGGAACGTACGACCTGTCCACATGGTAATGGAATGTTAACTTTATCGTCCACCAAAATCGTTGCAGAATCAACTGAAATTTTAACTCGAACATGATAAGAAATACCGCCAAAAATACGTCTGCATACGTGCACTTGTCCATGCATTTTTTCTCTTCAGCTGTGGAAATGCAGATCCTTTTTTGTAACTTGTTGCACGAAAATATGGGCTTTCAGTACCGAACAGGTTTACAGGTAGGCTACACCGGTACATAGATGCAATTACACCGCAAATAAAAATTTATGCACTTCTGACATTATCAATGACACACCTCATGACTATAACCGTGTATTGTACAGAGAGTCTGTAGGTAGTCTAAACAGGGACTCTTGAAATGAACTGATGCCGGTTTTTCTGGACAAGGAAATAACCTTGCAGATCTAGCATATTCCGCTAGGATAGCTGTTTGGGTGTGAAGGCATTTCAGAACATCATACCAGGCATATGCAAAGAGAATTGGAAGCAACTGGGAAACATATAACCTAATATGATACCTGTGTGAGCGATACGGCTGTAATACAGTCATTAAATGACGGAACATGATCCTCTGGCGGCATGGCTCCCTGTGGCGTTGTTTTTTGGGGGGAGGGCCCCCAGGGCGTCGAATGTGGTTAATGGGTGACAGAAATGTCAAGAATAAAAACAATAATGAAGTCATCATCACTGACTTGCTAGTTTGCATGTATGTGCGCCACCTGAGCCTCGGGGGTCCCCGCAGGAAAGATGACCCACGCCGCCACTTACTGCTCGTTTTACCTGTCTGCCAATTTCCACAATTAATCGGATTTCCAAATGCATTACCAAAAGTTTTTTTTTTCAGTCACATCGAGGAAAGTAGTGGGCCCATATTACTGACAATTGAAGGGGAATGAGAATATTTTTCCTCTGCAGGAGGATGACCACTGCACGGACATTTCAAACCCTGTGCCGATAGCTTGTTCCTCACTCAAGATACGACTATTCTTAGAGAGACTTCTCTGGTCAAGAAAGGTTTCTAGTTGCCTTAAGATTACCGAAATGCCATATAGCAGTAGCAACTAAAAGGAGGAGTCTTTGCTTTTCTTTGAAATTGAGGCCCTCATTTAACTTTGAAATTTTACAGTGGTGAAAATGTAGAGATAGGTGTATTTTAGATTAACCATAAAATACTACAGAAATTTAAAAAAAAAAATGGATGACATCACAAGTTCCCCATTAAGTAATGAACCATTTTGAAATAAATATCTCTTAAAAAAAAATCATCAGTTTCGAACCGAGCACGCTATTGAGACACGGATTTTACCAACAAAGTAAAATCAAAGATCAATTTTCCTTCCGTGGCCTCCCCACCACCGTCCCTCTGACCCTCAGTAGGTCCTTTCACACGTAGAAGTGTTCTGACCGGTCATTCAAGGCTTACAACTGGTCCGTTATGACCCTTCGAGGTGCCTCCTATAGACTAAGAGCATCACTTTCGAGTTGAATGAGGCATGATGAAGTATATCACGTTGATTTTAAGGAACCATGATCCACTTCGTGATCTGACATAAATCGAGCTCAAGATAATCGTACAATGATATGGCTTCCCCTCACTATATGGGATTTAATACCGTGTAGCCTACCAGTTTGGATTCCCAGGGCGGCGAATCTTGTGCAACAGATCTAGACCAAACCCAAGCTATATTTAAAACAAGCCTTCGGCTTCAGGCAAAGATTGATATCTCTTAATAAACGGAAGACTCAAAGCCAATCCCATAGGAGATTTTTTTTTTTGTGGTTGTTAGCGGTAATGTATAGATGGAACAGTTGATAGCAGCGGTGATTTAAAAAAAGTTTCATATTTTTGGCTCATAATTCAAGACGATATAAAATAGAAAATAAAAGCAAACATGATATAACTCGTCATAAAATACTATCCAACCTCACGTGACACGTCGGATGTTACTACGTAAATAACCATCTTATCGATTTTGGTCATCTTCATCTTTTAATAACACTACACCCAAACTCCCCCATTCCTTTGTAATTTATGATATACATTCTCCCAGTCAACGGAAACAAAAAAGGGAATATGTTATAAGCAAACACAAAACAAAATCATCCTGATTAATCGAAGAGCAAAGATCAGCAGAAGTATCTGCAAATTTGATTTCTCTTTAGTCCCTTGACCTACTAAGTTGGATGGGGTCATTAATGCTGTGGAAAACATCTTTATTTCTTCTTCTTTTTCTTTTTTTTTGACAAAGCACGACCGGGAACTATTATAATAGATCAGACTTCAAAAAATTAGGAAAGAAAGAAAGGAATATTATCAGACTCGTTTCTCATTTCCAAAGACTTGTAGGGAGAAATGGTGCTTGTAGATAACTTGCAAGGGATGCTATCGGCTTACATCGGTATTTTTTTAAGCTTCTCAAGACTGTGTCTGAACTTCTTCTGCTTGAAAATGAAAAAAAAGCATGCACGTTTTATGTAAGTTACTACTTAGTTTATCCCAAGCCTAGAGAGAAACTCGATGTTATATTCAACAACCACGACTACAAATTGCCACTTTTATTTTCCTTTCATTTACCGGTACTACTGAACAAACTCACCCCACCCTTAAGAGTCCTTTCTTTTTTCAGGAGACTGCCTAAAATCTCAGGGAACCCCCTCCCAGCAATCCCCACATTACCCCCCCCCACCATCCCCACAGGTCTCCGAAAACTACCGGTACTGTATGTTCTGTAACTGTTGCTGTTACGGTGCTGTAAGCTTCATACTTCAATTCAGAAACTGACTAACGCTATATATACTGTGCGCTGTTGTCATTGGCAAGTTGGTGGTACATACAGTGTACGTTTGCAGTTGAGTCCTCAATATTTACCTACTGTGGCTGATAGAATAAACACACAATGGAAACAGTCCATGTAAACAGGGGGTCTGTTATTTCTTTTGTACAATGTACTATAGATTACCAATCTATAAATAGATAATGCACAAAGTGAGGGTCCAATTGTAAGTAACAACTAAAGTACAAACACTTCAAAAATCAGTGGTGTGATCTGAGTGGAAGTCACTCCAGCCTATGGAATGACAATCCTTGACCACTCGGGACACAAACACCACAGTAAAGTACGTATTTTCAAATTGACCACTTTCTCGTTTCTATTTAACACTATTCCTCATGTACGTATTCCTCAATGTATTGCAACAACGTTTCACTGATTATCGTCCAACAGGTGAAAACTATAACAATATCAAGCTTATATACTGCTGCGTCATATCAAGGCAGCCTGCACTGTACATATTAGTTCTGCGATAAAGTTCGACGACCAAATTGAATAATAGCACAAAGTCGTGGTCTGTAAAATGCTGCTTAAATATGACGATTAATAATAGATTACAAAGACGTGTATATGATGTCTAAGAAGATAAAAGAAGGGCAAGATGTAATCTTGAAAGAAGAGTAATTCAAAGGTATATTAAACCTTCGGTTTCATTATCAAACATCGGTTTAGAGCAAAGGAATAGTTGCTGGTTAAAGTAACTCGGTCTTCCCGTTTCTTCTTTTTTTATCTCTGTGTTTATTTAGTAATGCCATGGCACATGTTTCAACAACTTGTGGGGAAATTAAGATAACATTTATGTGACACGTTCATGACAAGTTCATTACAGTCACGAAATAGAATTCCTAAAATGCTATAGTTCAGACTCGTCATCTCCAGTCAGATCTGGTCACTTCTAGAGCTTCCTTCAGCACTTTTTGAGACGTTTACATAAACTGTAGCTTGAATGATAATCATTCGGTATTTATCACCCTTTGTGGAGACAGGAGGAGGTCTGTAACTCCTGGAAAATTATTCTATGGTTTCCTTTTACAATGACGTTTGCAGGGGTTCACTTAAGTAGCCTGAAGCCTATTGTGCACACTAATCTGTTTTCATAATCCGCCTTGAGACGGACTGTCGATTTTCCACACCCTTAAGAGGAATAAAAAATGACAAGACAGAGGATGTCAGAGGATTGCGACCGCGAAGAGTAGATGACATCAGCCCTTCTGCTGGTGGAACTTGTTGGCCTTGGCGGATGGCGACAGTTATGTTGCAGTGTTAGACCAATGCCAGTGCAGGATTCCACCAATAAACATCAGCAAAAGCTTCATCTTTTTACAACACAGTATGTACAAAATGAGTAACATAAAGGCATCATTTCGATTTTTTAAAGTTAACTTAACTTATTCATATTCTTTAGCAACAAACAACTGAATTTAAAATCTGCCGTCAGAGACTTGTTTCTTGAAAAGAAGACCATAGTCTTGTTTTGAATAATCTATCTTTCTGTGGCTATAAACACTCGTTTTAATTTTTACTTTTGTTAGACAAACACAATATTTCCTTTTAATGTAGCGGACAAACATTTTCGTTTTTCCCGATGATGATGAAAATTTCATACATCGGATCCCTCTACCGACTTTCATATTTATATGACACTATCATAGTGTTCTGCAAAACTGAAGGAATATATGCTAGACCGATAAGATCATAACGGCAACAACTGGGCTATGGATTATGCCATTTCTAACTTAACGTGTTCTCTGTCTTTTTTTCTTCTTTTTTTTTTTTTTTGTCCTTCTTTTTTCTTTTTTGTTGTTGTTAAGGCTTATTTTGTCAATGCTTCCACAAAAAAGATTTTATCATTTTCTAATGCAATATTAAAGTACCTCAAGTTGTCTTTGAAGATGACAAGCTTACCAGACTTACCAATATGTAATTGTAAATTGCCATCGGTTACATTCGCAGCTACTTTTATCAAGGCAGTCCGACGATAAGTGCATTTCAATGTTGTCAATAATAACAAGAAGGCAACAAAACCTTGATGATGTATGAAGAGGGAAAAGAAACCATCATCAAAATATCTAAGCGAAACACAACAATCTTATTTCCACTCCCCCCCCCCCCCCCTCAAAAATATCCAGAAAACCGAAGAAGTACATACGATGCCTTGTCTGTTTTTTGTAACCATTTATTGTTGAGCAGATGTGATACTTTCAGTATACTTTAGCCTGATTTGATGATTATGGTGATTGTAACAAGACGTTAAAGCAGCACTTCTTGATTACAGCATACATAACCGGATGTGACGTCACTACGAAGCATTGTTATGTCAGAGCTTACACTCATTAGGGTGTAGATGGTGGGACGCATGGTGATTGTGGGAGATAGCGGTGGGTGGGTTAAAGGGAAGAACGGAATAGCCTGTGTGGCGAACCGTATGCAAACATTCCACTAAGGGAATCGCAATTTTGAAAAAAGGGACACTATTTGCGTCTCATGGACTGTAAGCATGCGATAAAGCCTGGGTATCGTGTTGTACGTTATACCATCTTAATCCATTCCATGAGAGCCAAAATGGCCTCCCAGGCCATCCATTCTCATTAAGGCACACCCTTGTTTTGTCACGCATTCAAGGAAGAACAGACTCTACTCCATGCAGGAACACGTTTTTATGGCGGTATGACGCAATGCATCACTAACATATAATAGAAACAAAAATCTACAACATTCTTGGCTTTGTTCCGCTTCATAGAAGATAAAAAGAAAAAAAATCGATTTGATCTGGTAATAACTCATCTTGTAAATCCTTTCAAGGTAAGAGGTAGCATTCATCTATCAGATACACCCTAATCAGTCTCTTCTCATTCAACACTGGTACCGTCCGAGTGACTGCCAGTGGATGTTTCTTTATTACGTAACAATGATACCACATGAATAATATACGTACACCCGGTGAAACTGCAAGTGAGAGATGATATATATTACAAAAGCTGTTCGAAATGTTTCGACGGAAATACTTAGCGTACTATAGATAGGCCTAAGTGAGACTATGGGCTCAATGACTCGACCCTCGTGCCCCGTCAGGGATTTACGAACACTCCGGCTGTAACATTTGAGTAGTATTTTATTGCGCAGTGTGCGACTAACGATGAACCCAATACAATATTTGTACCAGCAATACTGGAGGTGTCAAGTGGTCTTCAGGCTTTTGTAGATTCCATGACCAGGAAAGATGAAAAACCCCGATTATGTTCAAACATCCAGCGACCAGTATATTTTAGTAAAGTTCTCTTATCTGAAATGAAGCACCCTTGAAAACAAAACAACTCATGATTGTTCTCGGCAAAGTGTAGATTTATTTGCTTCTTTTATTTTATATCTTTTAATCGCTACTTCAGTCCGAACCATGTTCAATTTGCCACAGGTAAAGATGAGCACTCTTTAAGTCTTGTTTTCTATGGTATACGCTGATTAAACTAAACCAGGATTAGTTCATATCCACTCTTAATCATATAGTGAAAATTCAAAACAAAAAGATGAGGGAAAATCCCTCATGCACCTCGAAGTATTTCTGAAACAGTTACACATCCAACACGCATTTAATTTGATTAGGGTCTTGCTTACATGGTTGGCCGTGTTGGACTCAATTCGCACGACCTACCGTATGCGTATAGTGCGATTTCAGCGTACGTAGCTAGCTAAGGACGAAAGCATGATGAGCAGTGGCGTACCCAGGAATTTGTGGAGGGGGAGGCCGTAGCCTCTGCCGGAATTATTGCAATTGAAAGATTCGAGCATAGCGCGGCACGATCGGTTGGCGCGGAGCGTACAAGAAAGTTTTTGCTAGAGTGTCGGGGGGGACATGCTTTTCCCCGGAAAATTGTAAAACCTGCAGATCTCCTGCAATCTGGAGCATTTAAGAAGACCTTAAAAGACCTTCCAAGGGGAGGGGGTGCAAATTTGTGAAGACTATCTAAGCGGAGCGCCACCATCGGTTGGCGCGGAGCGTACAAGAAAATTTTGGGTTTTACAAACCCCCCAGATGGCCGGAAATAGCCCTTCCCAAGTTTTTTCAGCTGCATGAACCCAGCCTTATTTCTGATATTTTCAGCAAGATATGCAGTATTTAAAAAAAAATGGGAAATGTGAGGGGGGCCATGGCCCAATGCCCCCCCCCCCCCCACTGTGTACGCTAGTGATGATGAGAAGCGTAGATAGCAGTAGAGAAAGATGGCGGCCTTCATGTCCACATCGATTTTCGTCGTTTTTTCGTCATGTAGAAATAGCAATATTAGTATACACATCTGTATTTTGTCTAATACGAATCAGGGATGGGCGGAAAGGCTGTAGAGGATAACCAGAAACAGAATTAAGATGTATTTATATCATATAAAATTGTTTCTTTGGCATAAACAAAACACATGTGAAGCAGGTGAAATACCTCTGTCGTGTGTTACAAGCTTTCGTTACTAAAACTCAGTTATCTCACTAATTATCACCGTTTTTTAAATCTCTTTACAATAATTTTCACGATCATTAGCTTTGCCACTAAATACTTTCACTCACAAAAGCGTAAAGTAAAATAAGAACTCCATAACTTTTTGTTAAAATTTTACACACAGTTAATGTAAGTCTTACATTATGATATAACAATTTTACTAAAATGTAGTAAAATTTACCAAAATTATGTAAAATTTACAAATACTGCTTACATTAATTTTACATAAAATTTATGGAGTTCTTATTTTCCATAATTTAAGTAAATAATTCTCTGAGTGTTTAAGCGAGCGATTACTTCACATACTTTCAAACTTCTATTCAAGTAACCATATGCTGACTATGCATTTTCTCTCGATGCAACCCTATAATTGTAATTGATCGAAGGCCTACGTTCACGCATGTTTTACCGTATTTTTGGTTTTAATAATTCCGAGAATGGGAACTGACCTAACTGTAAAATCTGGCATTTGGTATAATTAAACGTGATCTGTAGGGTTATAGATTTAATTTTCATTTGCCAAAACACAGCAGACATTGTGCTTGATCTCGTGTAAACATATCAGTCTCACGAATTCCCTTTTAAGTGAGAGGTTTTATCAATTTATCAACACAACCTGTCACACTTTCTGCTGGGATAGAGGCTATGACGGGAAACCAGTCGAAACCGATTATAACCCAGTTCGATTCGGTTTGATTATTGCGTTAAAGAAAGACGGAAAATGGTAAAAATAATGGTAAAATGGTAAAATATCTAAAATAATCAATCATCGGATTTTGAAAGTTATCATGAAATAAGACATGAAAAGATATAAACTTATTGAAAAATCCTGTAGCAGCTATTGAGATTTTACTAGCACTCTTGTTTCTTCCATGTATAGAACCTTGCCAACTTAAAACGTATATTCACAATAACCGGTGGAAAACCGGATATTATCGAAATAGTTTTATTAAGAGTCCTATTGAACCAGTTGTCTTTTTTTAAATACCATGAAAGTTCATATCGGCAAGTAAGCTCCACACTGCTATAGCATTCGAAGGCGGTAATCCTGCCCTACGTTGGACTTGGCCAAGTCTAGTCGTGGTTTCCCCTTTCGTACATGTTTGTGTTCGTAGCGATCTGTGGCAGATTGCTCGGCTTCCAGTAAGTTATTCCGTCTCTGTGGAACCATGTAACCTGGAAGCCGGTGGGGGGCGTGCTGCAATTCGCAACAGAGCAATCTCCCACACATCGCTATGAACACAAACATACACGAAAGGGGAATCCACAAGAGACTTGGCCCAGTCTAGCCCTACGTTTGACATTGACACACTGGTTCCTACCAAAAAGTTGTATGAAAAACGACCAAAAATATTCTGAGTTAGCAAGGATACGTTCCAGAGCATGCATGACACCTGTTTGATGGGTGAATATGACGGCTTACAAAGCTACTCTGGGTACGACGTCATCAAAAAGGGTTACGCAGAATTCGTTGAAAACTCAGTGAACATGCATGCGTGCATCGGTCACGTGTAAAAACAATGTGCTAAAAGCTGTAAGCGTCTACACGAATGGTGGATTAGAAGATTCCCAATTTTTTGCACTCCTTTGACACTTTTTGCGTCAGTGATTTTTGTTTCGCTGACTTCATGAGAAAAAAAAAGTGTACACTAATAAAATGCTTAACATGCTAAGATGAGTATCATGACCCCTGAAACAAACTGCCTTTCAACGTTGGTTTAGCCATGCTCTCTTCCTGTTGTCGTTAGCGCTTATTCTGATCTCAGTACGTCGTACACAACTGAACATATGGGGCCCCAAGAATAATGATGACATCACAGAAATGATCGCTTGCTGTAGTGTACATATTAAATTGTAAATCTTACGAGCCTTAGAAATAAGTGCAATGGTTTTTTTTTTCCTTTTTGTGGGCTGCGTCTCCCAGCCGAGATAAAAGGTGAGGAAAATATTTTCGGCAATATTTACCCGATATACTTACATGAGGCGGATTCTTGTATTTTAGGTGATGTGTAAAGGTAGGTTTTAAAATGATGGATGGATGGCAAACGAAAGGCAGAGAGGCATGTTTACTTTTCCTTCTCTAAACTGCAGTCAGTGCCTTTATTTTTTCTTATTATTTATCAGACCATGATACTTCCTGCGAATAAGCACAATCGATCGCTTGAGCTCCGAGTAAATCTTTCTTCACGTTTGGAAACATCTGCTTACGAACGTCGACGTGAGACGTGAAGAGAAGCATTAGAGTAACGTAAAGCTAAATGATACATGGAACAGTATCATGTCAACCAGCGACAGATTCGGTGTCCTAGTATAGGTTCTTTTTCTTTGTGTAACTACATTTTGTTTGTCTTTTAACAGGGTAGGACAGCCACGTTTATTTACACTGCGTGCATTAACATCTAAAAAATCTTTGCAAGATCCAGGACAAGAAGTCTGTCTTCTGTAGATGTTACCTGTACGGTATGTATTTATAGACAGAGGGGCATGAAAGAAAGCTGTATATTAACGGAAGTACTTTTGTGTCCACTGTCAGAATGGATTAATGAATGACAGAATAAATCAATCCATGTTCCGAGAGTAGATAGATAACACTGGGTGACAATACTACAAACAGGTTTCGCTCACTGATCTAAGCTGTATCACATTAGTCATTAGACTTTTTTTTTCAAGCCTCAAGAAAGTGTAACAACTATATTATACAGTATATTTGAGTAGTATTAGTTAGTATATATCAAACTAGCCACCATTGTAATTTGCTAATAATCACTCGGCATTATCGTTATCATCATTATTATCATCACCATTACTGCAATCACAATCACCAGCTATCATCATCACCGTCAGCATCATCGCAAATACCATTATCATCATCATCGTTATCACCAGTAACACTAACATCATCACCATTATCAACGTCATCACCATTATTATTATAATCATCCTTACTATCATCATAATTATCACATTGCCACCATCATTACCAACGTTACCATTGTCTTCACCATGATCAGCATCATTATCATCAATATTATCATCATTACTACAATTACTATTATCATCACTCGCATCACTTTGGTCACCATTGCCATCAAACTGATCACCATTATCATCATCATCATCTTCCATGTCATCCAAGATCATTATCCTCTTCATTCGCTGAGACGTCCTTATCCTCATCTTCGTCATCACTGATGAATTGTCAAAGCCTTTTGAGTGATTACTACCAACCAAGAACCTGATCAGCTTATGCCATGCACATCTGACGTAGTTAGACGTTCTTCCTAACAAAAAGATTCTGATTAAGACGGAACATCGATAAAGGACGGAAGCATTAAAAATGCCTTCCAAACATTTTGATCCGTGAAATCTAGATTTTACGCTATTGAATTTAAAAAAAAAAAAACTTTCACATGGGGTAACATTAGTTGGAAGGCAAACATTATTACGCCTACATGTTGTTAAAAGATTGCAAGGGGTATGTCTCCATGGCAACATCTCATACATACTTTTTGTGATGTAATTGAGCAACGTGAGCATGCTTTGGTTCAGAATACCTTATGTAGTCCTATATTCTGTTGAAGGCACTGTTTTCAGCAACGATAATCACTTTAAGACAGTCACTGTGTTGTATGTCGTCTGGGAGATTGCTATTAGGTTTATTCGAATCCTCGGTGCCATCATTCAATAAACATAATACATCATAACTGAATCCCCTAACAGATACAACAATGAAAGCCTTCCTCTGAATGAGTAACTTCGGAGTATATGTTTTACCAAGATTTAAACATGAAATCTCTATTTATATATACCATACATATATACCATAATAATAAGACTTGTTGGCAATATGCATACAAGGACTACTGTTGAACTGACAGCTTTTGTAACGTCGCTTTCACTTTGTTTTATAGCGACTCGTCCTCGATGTACGTACTCCTGCTGCTTCCATCTGGATCTTTTTCTTTGTGAACATAGCCTAATTATTGATCACGTTCAAAACCCCTGTGAGAATTGACTAAATACTTTAAAGAGACGAAAACTTGTTTATTTGCATCGATTAATTGCTTAAATGATCGAGTTAATGCAAGGTGAGAGAAAATATCTGTACTATGCTTGCAAAAAACAAAAGAAAAATCAAGAAAATCGATCCAAATATCATATGTTAACTACATATGGATTTAAAGCTAAGGGCCACCAGTAGAAGTTTTTCTCGTTATTAAGATCATCTTTTCGTTCGTCGGTCTGTCATTACTGCAGACATATATGAAAGCATGTATCTTCAGCTCAATATTGGTCAAACACTGGATATATGTTCATATTAAACCCGTGCTAAATGTTAATGTCAATATTTGTTATGCACTTAAGCAAAACAACGCATCTGCAAAAGTAATATTATCTCATTGATCAATCTGATCGCTAAACGTAATGTTATCACATTCTCGATTTACTAGAATGTTTGACTATAATGATTTACAAAATGTAGGACTATGTGCTGACGTAAATGCATCATATGCGACACATAGCTGTAGTTAATAAGCTCTAAATCCATGTTCCACGAAACTCCACTGTTCTTATAAATATTCATCCTATGTTTAAGTTTGGAACAGTACCTGCACTGAGCAGATAAGTAGCAAACATTGCACGCACAGTCCTCCAGATAATTACGTATTTTGGGGTGTGCAATAAACCTTCATACTCATAATGTTGCTCTTCATACTGCCGTACAAGTTCTGATTGCAAATCTTGTAAAGAATTGAAAGGCTTTTTGGTTTCCAGATTTTTGAGCACGATGACCCTACAAGCCACCCCAGCCCAACCCCACACGCTCTGTCTCTCTGTTTTGCTCGATGTTGCAGGTAATTCATGAAACACTTCGTCCGTAGTAGTATAACTTCCTTCAATTGTATTTATTCCATAAACTCTGTGATTTCTTGCAACAGATACTGAGTGGTTTTTAGGCTAGAAAAATCTGTGAGTATGCCTTTTGTATTGCCATGTGTATGTGTCAATCGTTTCTTTATTTTACGGTTTGTAATATATACCTGTCACCTTCACATAACAATGGGAGATTAAAGAGTTCGTTGGTGACAAATTTCACCAGCATAATAGCCATCAAACTGACTGACCTGCCACGAAATTCCTTGAAGGATCTCTTTCTTTGTTTGCACGAGGGATAGGTAATACCTCTGACGTATATGTGACGTCACTGTAGAATGAACGAGGTAGGGGGGGTCCAGAAATCAAATTGACTCTCACATGTTTGAAGTCCATCCTAGCCAAATCCTCTTTTAGTACAGTTATCGTTTCAGTACCTCAAAATATTTTGTTCGGCAGACCTAAAAAATTGATCATGGATTGGAGCAAAGGACCCATTCTCAGTGACAGAGTCAGCATGAACAAACCTTACATGTAGGTCAATTCGGTGATGAAAAAAAAAAGAAATTACGTAAACTTTGAAGTGGTAAAATACTCAGCAGATTGGTGAAGAATAAGTGGGAAACCTTAGCTTATCACAAGAGTGTTTCGATAAAGCTATACATGTGCAAACAATTAACAGGAACAGATACAAGAAAACTGAGGAACTGGAGTAACTATGCAATTATTTTGTTTATAATGATCATTTCAGACTTTTTTTACATTCAAAAGTGAGTATCCTGAAACTTAAGGCCTTACCAAAGTCAAAACAGATCGAACAAACTAAATACAGAAACAAGAAAGCCAGAAGGCTGATTCCTTGTCTAGTGGAGATACCTTCTAGTAGTGGCCTACATCTTGTCTCAAAATGACGTCATTGTGAACTTACAGTTTCCACTTTACTGTAGACCTTTATAGATATGTATAATGTCAGCATTGTGTGAAAAAGACTGCTACCTACAAATAACCTGTTTCAACCAGAACGCACACATGTATTTTGATGGTGTAATTATGAGTTTTTTGTCTTGAATCCTCAGGTTGACGTATTATATAAGGTGAAAATGAGTGGCACGCTTTGTAATGTTACAATAATTTATTATGTAACCAATTGAGATGTATATAACAATTGCTATGTACACAATATGATCTTCTTACCCGAAGTGCAAACACTTTTTGTCATCACAGCATTTCCTCGCTTTTCCTACCTCTTTTGTCCCTCCTCTTATAAATATTCCATCCCGTTACGGAGTGGTGTGTGCTTTCTGTCTATAGTCCACTCACCCCCCCCCCCTCACATCCATTCCGTCAATAACCCTCTATCCTCTGAAGGATGTTACTATATTTAGTTGACCCCTGCGTGTTAATATTCCTCCTCCTTGCCCAGCGTCAGGAATAACACTTGAAAATAGCGACAAGACACTCCATATTTTTCTCAACAATTATCTCTTTGTTACCTTATCAACAGAGAGACAAAATGATCTCTCGAGCGTTTCCAAGCATTCGGCGCTCCACCGACCCCCCCCCCCCCTTCACGCCCCAATCGCTATTTATTTCTTACCGTTACTGTTACTGCATGTCGCTCGAAGGGACTCTAATTAGGATGTTATTGCTACATCGCTGAATTGAATCGTAGAATAGAAGAAATAAAACAGCGAATGCGTTAAAAATCCTTAGGCTTCAGTAAACATTAGATACATGGCAAGTTAACGTGCAACGCAGCGAATATTTTGTTCGCAGTATGAAGACGACGCGCGTGACTCCTGAGTTTGTTGGACAACTGTTTTCATGATGTTAAAGTTGTTGACGTTATCGTCGTGAAAATGTTGTTGTGTAATCAGCTTATTCAAACCGTTTGAGCACATCTGTTTACGCTCAAACTGTATGTGATGTGCCCACCATGAATATCAGAAGGCAAGGTTTCTCCAGAGCTATATATGAGCTGTAGGGAGTTTTGAAAGTTTCAGTGTGAAATAGAAGTTTGGACTGACAATGACTCTCTTTTCTGTTTTTCTGCGTAATTATTTCGAGGGCATCGTCTACTGTTTATAATATGTGGAAGATGACAAACCTGCGCTTCTTGAATTTAGTTTCAATATGGAAGGCATTAATTACATTACCTCATAACTTGCGGCAAAGTCAAACTTGATCCATTTTGCAAACTAAACAGACACATATTTCACTTTGCTTTATTTTTTTTTGTAAAATTGTATAAAATGTGATGAAAGTAATAATCCATAACTGAAACATGATTTTTATGCGTGACGTGAAAATGGATGCAATTTGTCAAGAAGTATTTGTGTTTCAACAGTTTCTTTACGTTATTTGTATGAACTGTGTCGATTTCTTTTACTTTCACCTGCGGGGTATCGTGTACCACTGTTCCAGGTATGTAGTACACCTGTATTGAGTGTGTAGCAAAGATTTGAAAGAACAGTCCAAACCATCCTCAAATCCCTGTCACAAATGTGACAACTGTCACAAATGGAGAATATTCAATAACGATCATAACGACGAGACGTTTTCCTTTAAAAAACAAATGTCCACTTGGTCCACAAATGCATTGAAATTGTAACGCATTTTACGATAGACAACGAATACAAATAGTCTCATGAATGATTCATGTTCACCGCGGCATGATTACGATTAAGCTGCGCCACGGTTTTGTTCGCCGTGCGACTTCTGCGTCAAAGCCTCAGTCGGCCTTTCAAACGATCCGTAACTATACAGATCCAAGTTGAGAGTGGTTGACATGTAGTTTCTTATTGTTGTGGATATTACAAGAATAAGTTGAACATTGTCTGGACTATGAGTGAGCCCATTGTCGTCACCGTTGTATGCACATACCGCTTCGCTTAAGGAACACGGAAATGAAAGACAAAACAATAGGCATACGTGTGGGGTGGGGAGAGGAGTGGAGGGGTTCTGAAGTTACTTTGATAAATCGTTAACACGTACACAACTAAACACTTTGAACGGGATACAGTAGGGATGGATGGGGGGTTGGGTTAGGGTTGGAATTCTTCATGCTATACGGTTGTCCCTGTTCTGCGCCTGCTAAGGCTCAAAAAGAAAAAAAAAGGTCTATTTGTTGTCTCACCAAACTAAAACTTCATAATACAAACTATGTCACCTATCACGACCTACCTCTGACAAACGCTTAATTAGGTCAGTCACATCAAGAAAGCTGTCTTGATATGAAGCTAGATTATTGCTCTATGCAGACTTTAATTGTGACGTCAAAATGGGCAATAGGGCTTACCTTAGGATACTGTTATTGCAAAAAAAAAAGTAAACGATCATGAAAGTCCCAATCAAACGCAAGGCCTTCACTTTCAATTATAGCTACCAGTCCTCTTTTAATGCCAACGGAATGAAATCGAAAGTGCTTTTTAATCCTGAGGTCAATCTGTCCGTCCTGGATGCAAATTGGGATTCTCCGTCCGATGTTAATTGTTCATCAATTATGTTACGTGGGCTGCATACTGAGACAGAAATTAAAATATGCCCTCAGCTTACTGATCGACGTCTAGGTTAAAGGAGTGTTTCAAATTTTCGATTAAAAAAGTGTGAGTGCTGTCTTACTAGGTTTAGCTAGATATCTACTTCAGTGCTGTAGCGTACAGTAAAATATAACCTTAAGGTAAGTCGTTGGTCAGTGGATAACAGTTCATGATAGGCCAGTATATGGTAAAAAAAGGCATTTGTGTTCGCTTACTACCTTTATCGTCTGATTCTGAGGGCAAAACTGAATTCTTCGGCAAATTGACGTGGGCGTGGAAGTACTTCATAAATATTCAACAGATGTAAGATTCATTCACCTATCCCTCAAAAACTACATATAATGTCCCGAAATCATGTCTCGAGAAAACCTTTTCTGCATGATAAAACATGAAGTGATATCCAGATATACAATAATGGTTAGGGTATGTTCCTCTCGAGAAGGCACAAACATTTATGATATCATGTTAGGATTGGCTGATTCATTAAAATGACAGGAAAGATGGGATTTTCGTATTCTTTGGATGTCGTTAAATTACTTTTGTCAGAATCACTGCAGTCGTTTGGAAAAGTCAAGAGCTGCGCTAATATAGTGATTAATTTTGCGTGAAATTTACTCTTGTGAAAAACTTGCTAAATATATCTTTAAATCGAAGTAAAAGAAAGTTCACGTTATATCTTATTTCAAGTAGCAATCGTTCGAATTTTTTAGGAAATTCACTAGACGAAATGGAATACTCTTCAGTGAAGGATATCCTGAATGACAAAATGTTACTTCTGAAACATCACAAGGCCAATGACGTCACTCAAAATCATGAAAAAAGGAGAAATCATTCGATTTTTTAGTTCCTTGCATCCTTACACGTCTCATTAATATATCTTGAAAATAACGCTGAAACGCATTGGAAGTAAGCTAGTGGGAACTTAAACATTTTTTTTCAAGACGATAAAATGAGTACATACCAAACTTCAGTTTTTCCCTAGAATAACAGATGGGGAAACTAAAGCCACCCCAATGACTACGTACTTACTCTCTCAAGAACGCGTATTCTGTAGGCTTGGAGCAAGTCAAACACAAGGAAAAATAGATTTTAAAACAGATTTTACATTATAATTCTAAATAAAACGGATAGGAAGCTTTTTTGAGCGGAACACTCGATTAAGGTTTTCATCCCAACCCCCCTCATCCCCTCACCCCCTCATCCCGATGTGGAGAGAGCGAATGGTGAAGAGCTGAGAGACGCTTTGCCATTTTCATGGCGGATTTGTTTGTCTGTTTGTTTAGCTTTATCAATATCGTAAATGCTACATCTACTAGTTTGAAGTATATGATAAAAAAGATAACCGCTGTCTACTATTTACTAATATTGATTATTCATTCATTAGTCGACGTAACCTACCTCAGCCATTACTGTGTAACTGAATCTAATTTGCATATCTATAGCAACCGTGATTATTTTTGTTTGATGAGCTACCTGGCCTTCGACACGAATGAGGAGATAACATGCACATTGATCATATTGGATAAGAAGTCTGTCAACAACATATAACTCAACTATTGTCAATAGAACGATAACAGATGTAGTATGAATATACCTGGAAGAATGAACATCTGCACTGAATATTGACGGTTCAGTAAAATAGAAACATGTCCCAAGAACAGATAGACAGACACACACACACACAAATAAATGCATATTGGACAAGAAAAAAATGAACGACTTTATTCAAGGTGGAGTATTCCAATTTGTATATTTTACA
Organism: Stichopus chloronotus; assembly: GCA_021234535.1. NCBI lineage: Eukaryota > Metazoa > Echinodermata > Holothuroidea > Aspidochirotida > Stichopodidae > Stichopus > Stichopus chloronotus. Next base: position 27,171,785 of record CM037841.1, read on the forward strand.
TTTCGACAGCTAAAGATCCCCAACACAATCAGTCAAATAATGACAGCTTATCGAGTAAGATCTTTTGGAAGGCTGCTTTAAATTTAACCGATAAGTCACCTTTTGTTGACACCGTGCGTACCCATAAACGCATTCACACGTACGTAAGTATCAACGTCACGGTCGCCAATAGGCATCACATTGATCTGACCCGGTTAAACCCCACTGGGGTTCACGCATCCAAGGCAAAGGTCATTCAGAAGTCATGATTAATTTCACGTTTAATTTAGCTCTCCAAAATAAAATCTAAAGGAACAACAAAGGGTGAATCAAAATTTACTAAAAAATAAGAGAGAGGGAGATATAAAAAACCGAAGACAAAATTTGACACTTCCGTGTCAAAAATTAGGTGTGAAAATTCAGATCACCATTTTGTATACGTTCACGATTAGTCATTGCACCGTGTATAAGACTGGCATTTCTTTAAATTTTGTTTTTATACCGATTAAATATATACGCTAAATAGCATTTTTAATACTAGAGAGAATTATTCAAAGATAATTTTGGCCACAAAGAGGCAAACATTTAAATTACAATTGTTCTTTGTTATGAATAAACAATCCAAAGGCAATTATCCAGGGAAAAAAAATGTTTTATTGTGTATGTGCAAGTTAAGGTAATGCTTTTACAACCAATGTCTTGTGCAAGATGGACAGCCACACCGATGATCTAAATAAGTTGAAGTTGCCATTTTCACAGTAGGATTATGTAAATTTACATACTTTCTTACAGGCAGAGGGTCACATTGTTTGTACCCCCCTCACATGAAGGGCTACGGGTGCAAAAATTTGCGAGGGTACATTTTGTATATCGTGTTGGTTACTTTCAATTCTCTCTTATACGTCATTACTATATCAAAGGAAACGCCTCTTTCCCTGTTTTGATATGTCAGTTGCTGCGTCCCTGTGCGGACGGTTTTTTTTTTCTTCTTTTGGGGGGGGCAGAGGTCGAAACGGCGGAAGGATGCTGAATATAGTTTTCTGGGTCCCTCTAAAATTCAAATTTAGATTCCTGTAGATGAATTTACCATTACTTACATGATAGCTGTGAAGGGCGGCCCTTTATTCACCCCACCTCAGGAGGGATGCCCCGACGCCCCCACTGTTTGATATTCTTTGGCTAAAGATGTCCTCAAACGAGAAAACGAAGTGACAGCAAGCCGTCCTCTCCTTGAAGTTCGACCTGTTCAATTATGAGGTAGAATAAAGATAAAGATGGACTAATTTTTGCTTTGCTTTGATCTGTTTCCCAAGTTCACGCAATTTTTGCATGCATGAGACCTCTTTCGTATGAGTATTTCATCTGTTCTTCTTACATAACAATTAACAAGATATAGATTCCCCACCTTGCAATGACGTCATACAATGGCGCCCTCCGTAAGGATTAGCAAAACAGCAGAAACTATGGCTACGCTTAGGGACATGTAGATTCATTCATTCATTCTAACTTAATTCCAATCTCATTTTACAGTAAAGATGATAACAAAGAGTTTATACATAAAAAATGTAAGAGATTGAGGAGTGACAGCAAGAAGCACACAGAGAGCTTACTTACGTTGCCACCCCTTAACGAGAAAATAGGAAATTCAATAAATTAATCGAACGTGCAGGTGTTAAACTTAGTAATTTATCCTCAAGGAGGGGGGGGCGCCTTACTGTATCACTGTGAAGTCACTTGTAATGGAGTTTATTGAAAAACAATAACTCGCCCCTTTCTCCTTGTATTAAAATTTTAACAACTTACGTCATTGTCTTGAGACTAATCCTTTCATTTTCTTACCGGCAAATACATTATGAGACAATGACTTCAAATTTGACTTTAAATTACTTTAAATTAAAATGAAATGAAGTTGCCTTAGGCAAGAATTAAACTGTGTTGAACCCTGGATAGACATAGGCGATTTGTTGCATAAGTCAATGTGGAATTCACAAATACAATTGCATGCACTAGCACTCGTTTGAACGCATAGGTCACTTGGTGACGTCATTTGCGTAATGCACATTTGTAAACAACTTTCACTCTGAGATGCATTCAAATTATACATCAGAAGTGAACAGCAAGGGCAGATGCAGTGACACTCACCCAGACAACCATCCCTATGAAATTCTCGAACTGTATGTTACACATTTTTTTTTGAAATAACAACTGTATCAAAAGTTGCCAATTACTTACTGCCTACAACCACTTACAGATATCATTTTACTTCCGTTTTTCCCCCTTCATTTTCTAACAAATATGAGAAAATAGGACGTGATGAGAGCTGACCATAAATGTATACCGTACGCATAGTACAAAATAGATTAACGTCAAGGAAGCTATAAGAGAAGTTCTGTTGAAACACAAATCAACGGAACTTTAGGATAATATAATTCGCAAACAGCAAAACACTGGAACTCAGTTCTCCATGAATATTATCAGGTTATCTAAAAAATAAATAAGTAAATAAATAAATAGTTAAGTAAATAAATGAAGAGGTCGCCTATTATTTTCAGCTTCTGTGTTCAGTCTGGAAAAGTGAGACGTCATTCTGAGTTATTTAGTTCTATGACTGTACGTAATATAGCCTCTTCGGGACGCCATCATTTGTCAACAACTCTTAAGTGATTCTAATCTCTTATATCTCTGTCAAAATCACTCAAAGCTGTAAAGAAATCCCAGTACCCGGCGGATCAATTCTCACTGCAGTTGAGAACCAGTTCGCTCTCTAGCAGATCTAGCAAATCTAGCAGATCCTGTACGGTAGTCAGGTATCGGTGACGTTTTGATCTGAGATCTGATGCTGACTACATTTTCGACAGTTAACGTGGAGACAAAAGTATTTTTGTCACGTACAGAAACTCACAATTGAGGAAACTGTTAACTGGTCATTAATTGCATGCACTAACAAAATTCAGGCTCAGCAACAACTTCGACTTTTGATAGCTTAGTTGTCTAGCGATCACATACTCACACTATTCGGGTGTTGTATAGTTATTTAGTCGGTTTACCTATTACATGTTGGTTCGAAGTAGTTACTCTGTTGATAAGAATATATTTTAGAGACTGGTGAGAAACAAGTGTATAGCTTCTTTTTTTGTCATATCTAAACCGCTATATGTTATACAGAATATACAGAATCAGGTTGCACGTGTACCCTAACATGTAACTGCAGTACTGTTCGCGAGGCCTAACAATTGATAACTGTAGTTCGTCAGTAGGCTACTGATTCAAAGTTGCTCTAATGTGGAGCATTTGATGAATTAACTAAATGTTTCCCCTTGTGTAATGGTGATCTCCAAAAGGAACAATTATTGCCAGCCACCATATGCATATTGACGATGCAAAATGTGTAATCCCCCCCCCCCCCAACACTCCCCGAGCAGCGGACCAAAAAGTACTCGCACGGTAGACAAGGCTGATCACCTTTGTGTAACAAAGTACTTTGACGTGGGGCTTATCAAGGGAATAGTAGGCCTACGTCCATTGAATCACTTCGTTGGCTTTCTCAAGCCACATGTCACGTCACGAGACAAGAATTTTCACAAACCTGAATACGGTACCCAACGTTGGGATTATTGACCCGTTACTTTAACGTCCGACCTTCAAGTACACGAAAAATTCCAGGTATGCCAGCTCGCCCTTTTTGAAGAAGGGTAGGCAGACGTGACTATATTTTACATATATCTCTGCACTTTCGTCCTCCAAATCGAGTGTAGGCATATCTCCCATACAGATTTGTTGTAAAAAACGATATGCCAACGACAAAGTCTGCCAGAAAGTGCCTGAAAAACGTCACTTTTTCAATTTTTTCTAATATTGACGTCCCATAGATAATATTCATGTTTAAGTGTTGTATGCCTCTCCCTAGTTTGAATAAGGGATGTCGTTTGCGGTCAAAGGTCATCACTGTTTACCTAAACTCTGGAAGTAGACACTGATGACCTGATTAGAGATTGTCCATGTTCATCGCCGCTGACATGTTTGCACTAACGTCTGCTTCGCGTAATCTTCACCATTGTAGTTAACCTTCGAGGCAGGTGCTGGTGTGTCGTACATACCGCATGATCACAAATGGAGTCAGAGATGGTGCATGAGTTATACGCGTCTGTTGCGCTGGCTACGTTGTAGTCATCCTGCCTAGCTACATTAACTCAGCCTAACTAAATTCTAAGAAACATCAACATGAATTCCAGAGTTGTTATCAGGTTTCACCCTTACAATACTAAGTCTAACTGTTACGCTTTGACTAACTGACACCCTTATCATTTTAGCCATAGTTTGTGCATTGTAATCGGAATCTGCCTTTACCTTTTAAGTCTGAACGGGAAATTATAAATCTAATTGAAACTCACAGCAACGTTCCATCTGTCGTCTGCTTGGGTGCATCTTTATTTGCATCCTTCTCTTTTGCAATTCCGTGACAATATGAATGTGACAGCGGCGAAAGTGTACTATGAACCTCAAATACAGAGTCCTCATCTTAATACACTTGGTACAAATATATATTGATCGAAAGAACAGCAGCAAATGATACCGCAGATATTCTTTACACACTTTATTTAAAAAAAAAATACAGATATTGGATGTTCATGTGTATTATATTAACAATCAATGATATTCCCTATTGTGCACCGCTTCTGTCGTGGATTTTCAAACATCGTTTGACGTCTTGCATTATTCTACCTGTTTCGCATTTGTTCAGGGGCAAGTGAATTGATAATCTTATTCCTCTTAATCGCCGAGCAGCGCACCCCCTGTTCCCACTAGTGCAATACACACAGATCATCGGCATAAACCACACTAATCTGTATACGGGAGCAGTCTTGGGCTATGCAGTGGCATTTTAAAGAAACCATTGAACATTTATTGTGCACTTAAAAACGTGAAATTTCATAGAATTAAGGATATTTTGCTCTTTGTAGTGGTGAAAATCATATTTCAATAACATGTTCTGTTTGAAAGCTATAAATGTTCAACTTTTTTTTCCAAAGTGATACATTGCATTGTGGGAAATCTCTGATGTAAATCCAATCATTCTAATTAAAAATCCTTTGTATTTCTTTACAAAAGTGACTTATTCGAAAGAGGTATTACGTTGTTTTAACGGTCTGTAGTGACGTTTACTTTCTTCGCAATTTTAAGATTCAGTCTGCGGTAAACCTAATCGATTAGATATGCTTTAAGTTCAAAGACCAACAAAGATTTTCAGTGTAAATTAGTCAGTGTAACGTCACTTTTGTCACGTTGAGACAACGGGAAAGTTTTTTTTTCAACCAGATACGTCTTTTCTCCGTCAGTAATATCTTTCGAGACATAAACAAGCTATAAGGGGTGGGGTTTGAAATGCCTGTATGCAAAGAATATTCACAAAGAATAACAAAGGCTACATAAGAGGGGTTGTTTTGATTGCAATGATAAACGATAAAGAGCTTTCAACGATAAAAAAGATAAGAGAACCCTTCGAAGATCAGGTGAACTGTTGAGGCAAGCATTTGCGACCATCTTGATAATTAATTACAAGCTGGTAAAAGTAGTGGTCTTGGTCTGCTTGACTGATGTAATGGCATTGTTTATTGTGAGGCAGATTGACAGGGTTGCATGCACAGAGTGGAATGTCGCTGTCTACAGAAGACGTGTCACCATACTTGCAGGAAACTTTGTAGATTATAATGGACTTACCTAATGAATTGTACTGAAATATTAATGTGATATCTAATCTGAAACTTACCCTGGACGATGAGGCACTTTCGTATTTTCTTATTAAATATCTTCTACTACATTGCCTGTACCGTTAACTTTGTATTTCAAGCAATGTAGTATAGACTTAGTCCAAAGGTGTTTGGTGCTCTCCCTGTACGTGACAATGTGAGATCTATTTTTACACCCACCGCGTGCAATGACCTAAGATACGATCTCCCAGCATGCAGTTTCCTGACTACGGCGTTCTAACTAAAGAATGTGATACCCACTAAGTATGTGATCGTTGTTATGTTAATGTGATGTTAATTGGAACATACTATCATACTCCATATCCTTGGGTAACGTCTCAAAACGTTCCATAAGGTCTCTAGCTATGAGGCAATCAACCTGGATGACAAAACTCTGTATTTCCAAATAGTCCTAAGAATGGAATTACGGGTCTGCTTGAAGGTTATGTTACCAGTATGCACTTGGAACCTCAGGTAAGTGAGACATATTTAAGTAAATAATAGAACATTTTTACACCAAAACGAAACAAACACTCCATTGTCTCCCTTTCTTTAATCGACATTTAAGTGTTTTAAAGAGTATCTCACTGTGGGATGAAATGTGACTGCAAAGTTTTTCCCGCTTCTAGTACTTGACTCAAGTCAAGCGTAAACATGCTGCTTAAAGGTGAGTCTGATGAACACATTATGGCAACTTGTGTCAGTTCCGACACTTCGGTTATTTTGGAAGAACAGGAGGTGAATACAACAATGAATGGAGGTGAATCGTTCTGCCATTATGACTCTTAGAGATTTAATTCAGTTTCCTCCTAGGAGCACATATTTTGATCAATATTTCACAGAGTCGCGGGATTTTTTTTTTTATTTTTCAAATCCAAATCTCCAACTTTGAATCGAGTTTTCATCGATTTACATTTTGTCCTACTGTGTCTGACGTACAGGTTCTCGCTTGCTTGCCACTGGTTTACTTGATCAATATGAGCAAAAAAAGAAGCGCCAAAGGCATTGGATGTCCGACTTTCTGATACATCACAAAATACGTACAGTGTGGCAAAAAATGCATGAATGTGCAAGTAGGAAATGTCTTGTAGTAGTTTACAGGACAGTGAATGTTTGTAACACACGATTTTATTGGTTCTGTGACTTGTATCTTCATCCTTTTCCAGGGACCATGGATATGGAGTTATAGAAAATCACCAATTAAAATTGCTTGGCTTTTCTTTGAACCGAAAATACTGCCAGAACTAAATTTTAATTCAAGTGCACTCACTACATGCGCTTTAACTCTTCCCTGTCTTGAAATAATGACAAAACGTCATTATATGTTACAGTTTCTGCAATTTTTCCCATCTAAGTAACCTCAGAACATCAAAGTGAAGTGTCTAGGATATTGTATTTATTTGGCTGTCTGTCTGTAATATGGATTGTCTTTATTGTTGGGCGTATACCGGCAGTGTACATTGTCAGAGAAAAATATCCCATGCATCGGATATTGTGTGTACGTTATTGACCTTTGTTGCAACTTTGTTGTATTTCGTCTATCCGAGTGATTTTTAAACTTCGTTCGTGGAGACAAAAGATCATTTCAAATGTAGGGTAGAATGCCGGCATTTAGGGGAAATAAATGCAATCATTTAGGGGAAATAAGGCGTTTGCTTGAAAAAAAAAACAATCATATTTTAAAACTAATGTTTGTCGGCATAGAATGATATATTATTCAAAATAAGGAAGGACAGTGACCTTTATCTGAAGAAATAATTTTCTCACTGATAGAAATTCAGTAATTTCTTGTTCACCCAAACTTTCCAAAGTTCAAACGGTGCATCTTCCGTTACTCATCACGTGCATAATGTTTTGAGGAGATGAAACTTTTACAGATGTTTATGGCTGAGACGAAATGGTGTAACAATAATCAAAGCTATTTTCCTTGTATGCCATGTTGGTGTATCTCCCTATATTCCTTTAAATGATTAAAATAGACAGTGGGAAAAAAGTGCACCTACGCATCGTAATCATACTCGTCATTCATCCAGGTAAGATGAATACTATACTCAGTTACAGGCAAGTGTGTGTCGAGGGGGGGGAGGGGCATAGGTGATTCGTAATAATTAACGATCATTTTACCAAGCTTACAGTCACGTTTACTGGGTCTCCTTGTAGAGTATCAATATTGTCTTTAGTTCGAGTTAGTACATGTATCTTCAATGGGAAGTGTTATCAACAAACGATTAAACGAAATATACCTGCTCTGGTGGTGTAATGTAACCTGTACATCAGTAGTTCATTAATTGTATTCTGCAAATATTGTCTTACATTCTGTGGCACCTGCGCACTTGTAACAATAACCTTTTTGTGCTTTGAATGTTAGGACGTGCTAAATTTACCATTGAATTAAACATATTGCTCGAGGGATTCCTTTGTTAATGATACAGACCTGCAAGTAGTCACGTGATTATCAAATTATTCCATTTTCAAAAATAACTAACTCTACTAAGAGCAACAAACATTAAAAATAATTTGTCAGCAATGGGCCTTTTCCAAGAGCTCTGCTCAATCTTAATTATGATTTACACTACGTAAAGAGACAATACATGAAATTTTAAGTTTGAATCTTTGTAAAACAGGACCTTGGTGTAAGAGGTTCATGTTTGCTTGTGGCCTTTTCATCCCTTCTGATCCTGCTATAAGAAAAAAAAGATGACATACCGCGACATTGCTTGTATAAGGGAAGTTCACGATAACCATACGTCATAAGCTTAATGTACACATTCAGATCTCTACTCGTTGAACTCTCCATACTGGACAAGTCAAGAAATGATGGACTACAAAGGGAAAGGAGAAAATGGAAGATAACACGCACTTCCAATCTTTATCCCTCTCTTTGGTAGAGGAACGGAGACCCCCAGTGGAGAGGGGGGGCACTGATGTTACGGACACATCCTCCAGGTTAATACCTTGAATCTAACCTGGCATCTCATGGGAAGGGAACATTTGTATATAATTTTAGATTCCTGTTTTAGTTCGAATATAGTACCTCTGTACATGTCATTCATCCTCTCAAAGTAATCATTTTCCCCCGCAATCTCCCCTTCACAGTTACATCGTCATGTCAGCCCATTCTCCTCCACCGTATCGAATGTTTTGAAAATCTTGAAGAAAGAAAAAAACAAAAACTGATGAGACTGTTTACGATAAATTTGCCCTCGGTTGTTTTCACTGATAATTCAGTGAGTCAATACACAAAATTTAAAGTGTCCGCCTACGTATAAAAACATCCAAGATTCTCACTACAATGAAAATGTCGTCAGGTCGTAAAAAAAGAAAAAACGTGATAAGAATAACATTGATGTTTGACGTCACAGTTCACGTGACCATTCTCTTCATTCGTCTTTTCTTACTTGTAAAAGGTCTATTGATATATTGATAATAATATCAAAATTACTTAAACTACTTTGGGGGCTAATGTAGTTGTTTTGACATTTGAGATGTACTGTAATGAAAACCGTTAAAGAGAGAAATTACCGATTCTTCCAATTTGTCAACACGTGACTTCCGATGTATTGTATCATTAAGGGGATTCCGCCCTCTATAAATCGATCTGACCTACAGTCAAAGAAAGAAACCAAAACGGTGCTTTTCACGAGAGGTTGATAATTATAGGTATATATACTGCAGAGTTTTGTTTCCGAGTCTCGGAGTTCCGCAACCATTGTACTCCCGTGAATGTACAAAATTATAAGAAATTGATATTAGTATAAATATAGTAACTTGACATTTAGGGTGCCGATATTATATGTATTGCACATCATGTAAATGCGAATTTTAGTCCTCAGTTTCTGATTTGATAGTATCCTAATTTAGTCTAAACGCCAGAAAACATTGTTGTTATGGCATCCGAGACGAAAAGAGGAGAGGTGATTACCTTTTTGTTTGAAATGACGTGAAAAATACAATTGTTTACTTCTCCTGGAATACATAATATTAACCCATTCGACTGTCTACTATATATATATATATATATATATATATATATATATATATATATATATATATATATATATATATATATATATATATATATATATATATATATATATATATATATATATATATATATATATATATCTGTATGTATACAGAAAATGGAATGGGGGAGTATTTATGTGTGGATCATATCTCCTCTGAGTAATACCAGACACATGTCACAAGTCTTTCAAGTATGGCAGGGTTCCCGTAATGCAATACACCAAGTTTGTCACAAAGTAAAAGAAAATCTTCCCTAATTTTATGAAATTTTAATCTTTTTCACTAGTAGTAAATCCTCCGTTTGCTTTTAAAATAACGGAAAAAATGTTATGTTTTTTTTCTGTCTTACCTATGGTCGTATTCGAATTCTGAGCAGAGAGAAAATTGACATGACCTAATAAGGGAATACCAATTTGTCCAATTTAAGGGACTTAAAAAGTTCTGTTTTCTTTTAAGAGTCAGCAGTAAATAGAAATTATTCACTCCAATTTCCGAAAATTGGCATGATCTCAAAGATTTAAAGTCGTGACAAGAAGTTTGCTGTCATTGTATTTTAACTTCGAAAATCACCAAAAGAGATAAACTTTAGCATTTTATCGCAGAGAGCTTTAAAGCGGCACATTCAGGTGATTCGAGAGGATTTTGAATCATACGATGACATCGGAGTTAGTCAACTTTCACATCCACTCACAAAAACTATTAACCTGTTTGGATTTTTACCCTGGCTCGGTCTGACTGTGTGCATATGGCTAAGTGCTAATTTGAAAAAGTGTCTGGTCACAAATTCTCAAAAAACCAAATTGATTCATTACTTACTCATTCACTAATGTTCCTTTGTGTGTGATACATGGAGAACCTTTCAGTTTGACCACTCGTCATTAGTATATGGATGAAACTAGACAGGGTTGGAAAAAATATGGATTTTCACGACAGAACTCAATGAGCCCCTTTAATGCAGAACGAACGAGGAAATGTGCAAACAAATTGGGACTTAAAAGCATATTCTTTATCCAGAATCGATAAAAGTGGGAAACAATTTTTTTTATAAATTTGAGATGGTAGGGAGCAGGAAACCGTTATTCAGTCAATAGTCTCTCAGAAAATTTTGTTAAAATTAGACGTGGGTGTTGACGGAAGTAGAAAATCTGTTCAATATCTCATGTCACCAAAATATACATGCAATGGAAAAAACTGAAATTGAAAAAAAGAAACTTTAAAAAATAAGGTCATTAAAAACGAAATGGGTTAGTTGTTCAGGTATGTTATTATCCTTCAGACTTCAGCCTTTAGAAAAATAGATTCCTTCCTTTATCCCAACTCTAATTTGAGGGATTAAAGAAATCCTGCAAGGGGGATCCATACATTTCGAAAGGAGAGGGGGGGGGGGACTGAACGTAGAGAAAGCGCTTATGGAGGTAAATTGTGGAAAGACTATTTGGGTTGAGCCCACAAAAGCCCCTCCCGCACTTTATATATTTGAAGTCATTTAGTAATAGATCAAATGAATTTAAACAGATGCCGCAAACATTTGTTTTTTTTTTGTGAAATCAGTTTCACTCATTAGGTAAATGCCGTAATGACTCTAGATTCTAAACAATACCTGGCATATGACATTGGTACACATTGGTACCATCTATTAAACGTTACAAGAGTAAGATTTTTTAATAATAAGAGGATAGTATTTCATAACAGCAATTTTCCATTCTCATATATTTTCCTTTTTTTCACAATCCAAAAAGTACATTTTTTCTTGTGCTTGTTTTAAATTTCATCACAAGATCATTATATTTTGCATCTTTGCTAGGAGGAAAAGATGCAAAATTTTAATTCTTATATGAATTTCTGATCCAACTGTCGTAGCCTAAATGATAAGGGGAAAAGTCGGATAAGAAAACCAGCCGAAATTATTGTTGATATTTTTTTTAAATTTTTTTGAAAGCGATCTCATGGTAAGGGCTATAAATATTACATTAATCCTTGTCTGAAAATTATCACAAACTTTTCTTTTCACGTTACATATTTCTTACTTTCATAGTGTTGATTAACGACTTTTAAATACACGCTTTATATGCCTAACCTATTTACCTGCTTCAAGAGCAATGAACATGACGTCACAAATGTAAAGAGACTCTTAAAAAATTTCTTCGAATTGCAGAAAGTATTATAATCGCCGATTCGTGGAGTGCTTGCCGAGCTTTTCCAGCTATCGTAAATGATGAAATCGGTTATTGTGAAATAGCCAATGGCGGAAATGGCTGTAAATCGTATAAACAGTATCATCAGGTATTGTATGCAGCCGCTAGAGAGGCAACGTTAGCAGTTCTGATGTTGATAATTCATCTACTTTAGATGTGGCAGTTCGATTTCATTAATCTTGAAGTTGATTTATATTGGGGGGGGGAATGAAATAGCTAGGCCTTAACATTCAATGCTTATTTTCTTTTTGGAAACACGTATGGCTTGCTGCAAAATTGAGCTGAAATAATTAAAATCTGAATCATTTAAAATTAGTCTCAGGGACTGATCATTTAAACCGTCGGTAACGCTTGTATAAACATGTTTGGGAATCGTTGACTCTCCAGATATACGTAAGATGGAACGTTTGGGTAACTGTTGTCAATTTCCATCATGAATTGATAATCACTTGCAGGATCGATTGCTGACTGTATTGATTTGTAAACATCGAATATACCTGATATGCGTTCATGTAAGTTTTGTGATTTACAAATAACGTTTTGCATACTGTAATTGCGACGATACATATGCATTAGGCTACTATGAATATACAAAATTATGCAAATTAATGTATACTATACCATACAGTCTATGAACTTCAAGGTACGTATCATTATCGTTACATCACACTTAAAGCGGTACCGGTGATCTGAGTTTGGTCAATTTGAATTAATCTGCTTTCGCGACAAGTACATCTGTATCATTCTTTTGTCTCGTTTGATATTTGTAATTAAATCAGGCAGTTTTATCACACGTCTGGAGGTTGTTGACGGTAACTGTGGTATTATTTAATGAGTCACCGATTTTTCTTTCGCAGATTTAGTACTATGAGCAATAGTTTATGAAGCAGCAGACACATTTATTTTGTCATTTTTTTATTCTATAGATGACATCATCAATTTTTGTTGCAAATTAGGAATTCTTCATACATTGCCAGATCATGCATTGCATTAAAATGAGATACTATAGTGACAAAAACTTGTGTAACACTGATCAACGATTTGTTTTTGTGAACATTTTTCTGAAATACATGCATCAGCAGATTTTGTAGGCGTAAATATACATTTGAAGTAAAGCACTATGTTACACAATCAATAACAGTCGGTTCTATCTTTAAGTAATTAGTAGGAAACAATTATTTACATATTTGTTAAAGTGTAATAGCTCCATGTTCCCATGGCGCATTAAATTAATGAAATACATGATATATAAGTGGGTATGTCTCATTTACTGGACTTGACCAACCTTTGTTAACCTTATAACTATCTATATAGGAGAGGATATTTTGGTAATATGAAAATCAATGTTTCACTTACTCGGCACTATTACCCACATTCCTGGATGAAAACCTCTGTTTAATTTTTATTCCTGTTAACTATTTGTAGCCGTTCGAATCTGATTTTAGAGTAACCTTTCAATACTACTGCCGAGTGATCACAATGGGTATAAGTTTGCTAAATCGTTGCAATTACCTCAGAGGCTTTCACAATCTAGTCGTGAATTTGCCTCAATATGATATCATTGGTGTATATTTCATTAGTTTCCCTATGTACTCTGAACATCGAGATATTCATCACGAAAACAAATTTGAAGAAAATAACTCACATTATAGAAAATATCATATCAACAAGTACAAAATAAAGTATTTCAACTAATTTGCTCATAAAAGACATTAAACTTTTTGGCAGATGCATTTATAACCTTAAACGACCCTTGAAACGCTGATATCTTCATAACAGCTAGCCTGAAAATGAGAATATGGTATTACCTTACATTTTGTGTCATGAAAGTGTCAACTTTAATCTTCCGAGAATCCATTTAATCATGGAAACGATTTCGCGAACTTTACAAGATGAGCAGCTTAAATGAATGGTTTGATGACTTGTTTGTGATTACTTAATTGCTTAAAAGCGTCTAGAATGTAACCATTTGACATCAATTGACCACAAAATGCACATAAATTGGAGAAGAGGAAATCATTAAATTACTGATACGTATTCGAAAATACACAAACAAACACAAAAAACAAAAAGTGAGTTAACTGTATCAGTAGCTCGTAGGATAACAACCATGTTTCTAGATTCATGACTTAAAAATGTTTAATATGAAACAGCGGTAGTAACTGTTTTTGCAATGCACATGAAAAGGAGTAAAATATCTCTGGTGAAAGTTGCATGGATATGGCCGCAGCCACGTTACTGGTCTTAATGTACCACACTTTTCGTGCATTGTACAAAAGGTTTAGTTCATGTGTGTAGGCTATACATACGATATTATCATTGCAACTGCAATGTACAATTGGATAGAGATGCTGAGTCGGTAAAGATAGTATTTGTCAATCGGGGGGGGGGAGGGGATGACCAGCTGAGGATAATTCTGGAACCCCAAAATGGTACAAACGCTATACCGTGCACGAGACTACAAGTATCAATTTTTGTATACATTTTAGGAGGGGAGAATAGTTAAGGTAGCTCACTGAAAAGAGTAATTGGACGAGAAATATTAACTTACCAATGGTATACAAAGAAACATAAAAACAAAGGAACATTTCAATCAAATATTTGGGAACCGCCTCCTCATTAATTGGTCAACTCAAGGTTCTTTAATTTGCATTTACACAAGACAACATCTGTAGGAGAAATTTGATGAAATGAGATGTTTAAAAGGGATTTCTGTAACGATCTTATTCGTTTGATATATGCCCCATAATAATATCCGACCACGTATAACGGTTCAGGCATGGGCGACCAACCACGCCGATCTCATAAAATAAACCAAAATCATTTCGTATGTAATTGATGATGGTGAAGTATAATTTAAATAGATTTAGAGCCACAAATTGACAAATAAAGAAGTATCGAGGGAATCGTTTCCTGTTTCCAAGTGTGTTTCCAATGGAAATTATGATGAGAATATAGAAATGGGAAGGTGAAGAAATGCATGTATATCTATAAAAATGTATAGATAACCCGCAAAGGTAAATTGTTCGCTGTTTATACCAGAGAGGTGTTTTATACTCAACTCGCTGCATATTGCCCTTGTGTGAAGTCACATCTATAAAAGAAAAAAAAAAACATGAATCTCTATTTATTTGCAAGGACAAGCGAAACTACTAACAGTGACGGCGTGGATGTAAGGGATGGGGCTGAGACACAAGTTGTCCCCATCTGCTAGCTAGCATGTAAGTTATGACGTCTTCGATAGTAGAAACTTAACTTTAAGGCACCCAGAGATCAACACTCCGCTCTTGAGGTGTCCCCACCCGAAGAAAAACGCCCTTGGAGATGGTGGTTCCCCCAACCCCCTTCCTCCTCATCAGCCAGTAACACTTAATATTTGCTATACAGTTGTTAAGTCTCAAGTCATTACGTTCCAATCGGATCGATTGAAATTTGCAAAGCTATTGAACTGTTCGAGTGAAACCTCGTCCCTTGATATTCACCAAAGTCAGTCAAAGTGTGCAAAATCAATCAAAGCAGAAAATAAGACCACAGATTTTTATCAAAGCAATGGCATCGTTACTAAATTTATCTCGGGATTTTGACCGTGAACCTTTAAATCGTTTTTTTTTTTACTTCCTTCCATTATGAAGCTGTTGGCTCCATAACATGACACTTCAGTATAGAGGACACTTACACCAATGCGTCATAAGCCATATACATGACACTGGGTGGAAGATTTTACTGAAAGATAATATTCAAGAAGAGTGTTCTAATCACGGAGGCGTTAAAAGGGTCAAATGAAGAAAGCACCGAATTAAGACTAGACTTACACAGATGATTGATGTCAACATACGCGAGTATTAACCTGGTATTAACATTGATGATAGTAGTTTGGATTTGACGGATACTTTACGTCACGTCCATGGGGTTGTTATTCCACTTTGATTAGTAGATCATTAACTACGAAAGAGGACGTTACAGTGAGGACTAGAGGTTAGGGAGTAAACCCCTTTTCAACGTCGAAATGAAATGAATTGTTATACCCCACGAAGTAAGTGCAAAAATATGAGCACTGAATTACTGTTTTACTTTTGTTCTGAGTTTTGCTTCTCCTGTCTTTCAGTTCATTTTGTTTTAGGTTGTCCTGTGTCTTTACTCTCTTTACTTGTTTACCGAGTCTCGCTTTTTTTTCTCTGGTGTAGATGAAGTTCTTACACATTTCCTCTTCTTTCTCTTTCATTTTTTTCAGGATTGCTAAAATGACTGAATCGAAAAACGACTGACTGCAACGTCTGAATTTCAGAACGTGTGTGACGAAGCAGTAGAGCAAAAAAACCATGGCTGAATATCTTAGCATAAAAACGAACACTTCCAGAAGTCAATCAGACTACTTCACCACCCCTGGGGATGACGTTATCGTAGCCGAAACGTTCCCCTACTCTTCTATGCTTTATCTAATTCTCTACGCCGCCCTCATTCTCGCCGTCGTCGTAGGTAACCTTCTGGTACTGTTAGCAGTCTATTACGAGAAGTCTCTCAAAACACCAACGAACTATTTCATCGCCAATCTAGCCTGCGCAGACCTCCTCCTCGGCACGCTGGTGCTACCGTTCAGCGGACTTTACGAGGTGATTGGAGAGTGGCATTTCGGTCACGTGTTCTGTGACGTATGGGCTGCCACCGACGTACTGTGTTGTACGGCATCTATAACGAGCCTCTGCGTCATCAGTATCGATAGGTACATCGGGGTCACGAGACCACTAAAACACAGACTTATCATGACCCCACGCAGGGCGGTTTGTCTCATCCTATTGGTCTGGGTCATTTCGTTTTCGATCGCGGTCGGACCGTTGTTCGGATGGCGCCCTCCGAAGGATGAACCGTTACAGTGCCCTCTATCGAACCATGTAGATTACGTGTTCTTCTCCGTGATAGGGTCTTTCTACATTCCAACGTTGGTAATCGTCATTTTGTACTTTAAGATTTACAGGGCAGTCTGCAGGGAATCCAAAAAACTCCAAACAAACCACAGAGTTCGCGATGACCCAAAGAACTCTGACGAGAAACAGAAGGAGGTCCCCTTGAGGATCCACAGAGGAGCGGATAACAACTCATTTTCAAGTCAGGTGATGTTAGCTTTACGGCACTATACGCCACAATTATTCGTCACTTATTTTGTACAGATGGAGATCGCAATTGGATGATCTTTGACTGAGAGAATTAAAGTAGATTGGGAAATCACGCATGACGTGTCCATGCATTGATTGTTGTATTTGGGGTAACATTCATGTACTACAAGCAATGAATTTGTGATGATTACCCTGCCATGGTTATTATCATGCGTAACTTGTATAATCGTGCAGGATTATTGTGATCTTGCAGTTAATGTTACCTAAAAGCCTGGTGGTGGCGTCATTAAACGTGAGAGCGTTACGCTAACGTGGTTATTAGTTACCTCTTACAAGACTGAAAACCGTCTTCAAAATGCACGAAAACAACAACAACGACCATAAGGTTCTATCAGTTCTGAGGAGACCTGGTGTATATTTTTTACCTCCTTGAAAATTCAACCAGAACGACGTGTAATCAAGCACCACCCTCCCCCTCCCCCCCCCCCCCCCATCCAACACACACAGATAAAGATTTTACGTTACGTTCAACATCTCTCATTAACAGTCAACCTCTGCAGGTTATTCGAAATTAAAACATTACAGGTGCTGATAATGAAGAGAATGAATACTGCAGTCGATGGTAGCCTAGAGCCTTTAATTAAAATGGTATCCTCCTTTGCAGCTGGCTAATGTAAGGCTATAATTACATTAGCGTAATGTATGTTCCCGTAAAGACTGCATCTGCGGTGCTCTAAAAAAAGTTCTCGCTCATCCCCTCCGTCCGTCTTCTCTTACAATCCTTTCTTAAAATGGCAGAATACAAACTAATGATGGAAACAGTTCCCCTTATTTATTTTGAATTTGAAAAGTTTAAATAACAGTTCCCTTAGCAATCTTTCTTTGCTGATAGACAATTTTTTTGGTTGGCATATTAAAAAAATATTTTTCTCAAAAACTTATACCAATGTTTTGCTCGTTGGCCTTGCGGATGACCAGGGTTGGTGCAATACCATTGGGGGATGTTAATGGAGGTTTCTGTTGATGATGGAGGTACTACGGGTGGTAGAGGAGAACATGGGAGAACGGCTGGCAACTTAAAAAAAAAAAAAAAGGACGGCCCAACAACAAATGTAACTTTGATATGTTTAAAAGTAGATAAACCTAATCATTACGGTGAAACCTCCATTCAATTTTCATGTTTGGTTTTCGACATTTTAGCAATTGAAGTTGTCACGTTTGAAGAACAAAAGCTTAAAATGGTTTCAATGCTATCAATCCCGAACAAAGACGATGAACAATGACGATATCTGCAAATATTTGTCCCCGCTCCCACCCACCCACCGCCCCCCCCCCCCCCCCTTCCCTCGCTATTTCAGGTTCACAAGTTTTCTCCTTCTGAGATGCTCAAATATGGAATTGTTTTAAACTATCCTAAATTTGTGAATTGAGTTCTTTGATCAAAGACAGTGTAATTTTGTCGCAACGGCGTTCCATATTTTCTCTTTGTTGTAGCAGTCGCAGCACAGCAGCGGAAGTGAAAGTCAGTCGCTACGCAAGAGCCGAACTCCTCGACCGTTATCACAGAGACGGGCAATCACCTTTAATCGTGAGAAGAAAGTCGCCAAGATTTTGGGAATCGTGGTCGGAGCATTCATCATTTGTTGGTTTCCTTTCTTCTTTCTCCTGCCATTGAGTAAGTTTCCATTTTTTTTCTTTGCCGCAAATGTTATAACTTTAGATATTTCGTGCCCGTCAAGCTATTGAAAGCTTAAATTTAAGGAAAATAAAGTTTTTGTTTTATGCAGTAGAAAATCATTTTTTTAAACCAGTGTTATAGACAGCATGATAGATGTTTCAAAATAAGGAAGGATGGTAACCCCGTTTTTGCTAGAAATAAGTTTATCACAGATAGAAATTCAATTACATTTTGCTAAAGAAAATCTAGTTCCAAGGTCATCATAGCAGTCTGCAATTATAAATTTCTAACTGAAGCTGTTCGAGAAAAGTAAGCCGATGAAGTGAAACGGCGTTGTAGGCCTTCCCACACAGTACGATTAAAAATTTAGCAAAACGGTAACCTATATGGATTTGGCAAATTCGCGTTTGCACTCTTTTTCTGTTTAAGTTAATTGCGTTCTTTTCAAATTTATAAAGAAAATGTCAAAAACTCCCAATATATAGAACATTTCAGCAAGCACATGTAAGTCAATGGACTTCTCCATTGAGCCAGCTTTACTTCCACGTTTATATGTAGCGATACCAAAATAGGGTGGTGGACTACCTTTAAGAAATAAGTTTCTAACAGACATGAATTTCAATTATTTGTTGTTCACGAGTAATTTGTTCACCCAAACTTCAAAACGCCAAATGATGCATTTTTCGAAACTCATCTTGAGCAGGACGTTTTGGGACTAGGAAGCTTTGCAGATGTTCATTGATGAATCTGAATGGTACAACAATGGTTAAAGCTATTTTCTTTGTATGCCATGTTGGAAACCCTCTAATTGCATGTGAAAACATTCGAGAAAAATCCTGAACGGGGCTCTGCAAGTCACCTGCATTAAAATTATTCATGAACAATAGCCTGCCGTTTCTTTTAAGTCGTAAAAGACGAATCAACAGACGCATTTTGTGATGACCGTGCTTTCTTGCACATTTTACGACACCGTTGTGCAACATTTCGCTCTTTCAGCTGACCTTTGACCGTAACTACCTATGACCCTTCAAAGACATTCCGTGGGCTCAGGCCCAAACATCGAAAAATATACAATACCCTTTTTGTTCTTCTTTCAATGTAACAGCGTCTGTGTTTCCGGACAACAGGATCCCGCCCGGATTTTTCACTTTCGCTTTTTGGCTGGGTTATTGTAATAGTTTCGTGAACCCCATCATCTACGGAGCCTCTAACAGGACATTCCGTCGGGCATTTCATGGAATACTCGCTTGTCAATACTGTATGCACGGTCGGCCAAGATCACTATCGGTGAGGAGGCTAGTTTAAGGCATGAACATTTATCTCTCCTTGCATGCTTTGCAATCAGGTAATTTGGCGATACTTTATCGTTGTATTGTCTTCGTTTTATTTTGTTTCATTTTGCCTCATCACTTTCAGTGTCCCATCTTCTGTAACACAGAAGTAGACAAGTAAGGTCAAGAATATTAAAAGATACAAAGACCTATACAAACAGGCGTTAAATCTATCAAAAAAGTCTTCTGATTCGTATCTTATCCAAAGATATCAAGCAATGTTTCTTTGTGTGTTTGTGTTTTAGGAATAAGTGATTTTATCTTGATACATATCAATACTGGGTAACGGGCAATCTATCTAGAAAACGTGAAGTACAATTTCATGGATACCTCATTGCTCTCTCAGTTTGACTGATTTATTGCTCGATTCATTGAATAACAGTGAATTGAACTTCAATTTGATCTCTGCGGAAACTTTCAATTTTCATATTTTTTTTTTTATAATTGCAGGAATTCTCCAAATCCCCTTCCTTTCCCTCCCAAGAAAAAAAAGCAAGCAAGCAAATTGACTTTTTCTTTATACTTATAGAATGGACTGGCCTTTTCGGTGTGACACTTTCGTAAACATCGAGTATGGTATTTGATGCGGTGGATACCAATCAAATCGCAGTCGACTAACGGGGGGAAGAATATACGGTTGTGACGTCAAGCAACTTCCGGTGCACTAACAAACGGCCTCTTCTTTTACATAACAGTAACTTCTTCTGTGTTTTTATTTGTAATGAAACAACGACTGTCGGCTTCATAACAGGAGCTTTGATCTCAAGTTGATTGCCTTTTTGTAATATTTAAATGCAGTGCAATGTTGTATTCAAAGAAAATGCTTATTTCTGATCTAAGCTGATTCAATAAGCCTGGTACTTCCTGTCCAACTTCACCGGTTTATTAGTCTCCGACCGACTTCTCGCTGCAACTGTTTGTCTAGGCCCACCCAGTGCAGATACATATGATGTGAAAGTGTTTGTACACAACGTCATGTTCCTATAACGGAAAATGTGATTCAAAATAGAACATTTATTCTTCCAATAACAGCCTGATAAAATGAAGATCATTAATAAGTGACGTCACAGTGGTACAGTGAACCGCCCTCCATAATGATTAAGTAAATTTAACATGTACGTGTCTACACGTGCGGCGCCTTAGTCATTCGACCTACACCCGCCTAGCAATGTGTACTGTTTGTCTGCCTTAAGGGGGGGGCCCTTGTTTGTTGTTAAGTGACGTCATGCAAGGGGGGTCTATTAAAGAATATAACACTGTACAGCCACAGCTTCTGTTCTGCTATAAGCAATCAGGTTTCAAAAGGACAAAATGTTTCCTTGAACGTGTTTTAGCTCAACGTTTGAGAAAAATTCAAACACACGAGAATTGTTTCAAAACTCAAATGATATATTTTACTAAAGTAAAACTATTTTAAGAATTTGTAGTATAGGCCGAAGACGGTATAACAATGACAGAGGATATACTCCTAGTCTATCATGTGATGAAATGTAAAGTACAATAAATAAACTTAAGATTACATACAAGTAGGTTGTTAACTGTTGCGAATAGTAACGCTGCAAAATATTTCTATAAGTTGATGAACGCTTTGGTTGTGATATATTTGCAATTAAGCCGATGTGTAATAACAGGAAATATCAGAAGAATGGTGTAATGTGTTAATGTCTCCATTCACTAATACCATAATCACTGAGATATCATTTCAGTCATTGCGGCGGAATCCCAGCCTGCACAAATGAGGCACCATTTAGAAATTTTCCCATGATGCACATACCATTACGTCTGTGGCACACAACTCAAAAAGATTTTCGTCATTATTAACTTGCATCCACTGAACTTAATGCATGCTACTGGTGATGAACAACAGGTGGACTAGGGGGAGTCCTCACTCCATAAACAGCCCCTCCCCCACCCTTTCCTAAGCAAAGATTTCTCTGTGAGTAATGGTTACGAATTTTTCGTTGTTTGGATACAGGTACCTTGATAACCTCAAGTTAGTTTTCTCAAAAGCAACCCATATAAATTCGATAATTTAAAAGGATTTAAAAGGAGAACGTGTGTTGTGTTAGTTTCCCTCTGGTCTATATTTACTGTACTTATTTCACAAATTCGTCATATTGCCCCCGGAGCTAACAGCTGATTTCTTGCTCTTTCGTCTACCGAAAAAGCGTTCTCCTGATACGTATTTTTTCTATATCTCATTCATTTTGCTTTCTCCTTTGCATCCAATTGTGGTCTTTTTTTAAGCATGCAGCCATTCCTTAAATTGCAATCTTTTACGCAAAGCATAGAAAGACAGACTACTCAAAGACATGCAACGGCTAACATCCGTAACTGCTTCGTCACCCACTCTCGAAAAGCCACCCACTTGTAGTACTTAATTGACAAATTTCAAATTAATTTAATTGTTACCATTGGGCCGTCAATCTTAATTAGAATGTAGAAATGAAAAGTCTCTAAGATGTAAGAATAATTTTTATATATTCTTATACCGTTGTAACGATGGCCCTCTCTGTATATGCGAGTAATGTGTTTGGGGAAAGGAGATAGAAATTCAAAATATAGTTCTCTCACATACAGCAGCAACAGTGTTCCCATTGAATCGTCTATAAAGCACAGTGTGTTTGATTGTAAAAATCACCATGCAACCATATTAATCAAACATAGGTAAATGTAGGATGTCAAAATATTCATGACAATGCATTGATGCTGGTTCTTAATTTCACGGGCAAAGGGGTACCAGTAGACTGCGTAACAAATTAGGTTCACAGGGAGTCCAAAACGCCGGGAACCACTGTCTTAAAACAATGTTCGCACCGTGTTTGAGGACGGCTAATATGTGTAAACGGAAGTAATGATGTTTTTTTTTCATCGCATTGTTTTGCTGATTATTTTGCTTAAAAGACAACTCTAAGATATACAGAAAGCTAAGTTCACGTATTAAAATGAATATTATTGCTGTTTTTGGCACATATTGGGAAGAGTCTCATGCATGTAACTGCCATATTTGTCCCCTTATCTCATTATATTTTGTATCCCTCACGGA
This sequence comes from Stichopus chloronotus, assembly GCA_021234535.1. Taxonomy (NCBI): domain Eukaryota; kingdom Metazoa; phylum Echinodermata; class Holothuroidea; order Aspidochirotida; family Stichopodidae; genus Stichopus; species Stichopus chloronotus. The sequence goes on from CM037841.1 coordinate 27,194,898, forward strand.
ATTGCAGTAGGACTCCGATTAAAGCCGGCTAGGCTTTGTCGCCATTCGAGTTTTTCCAATTACAGAATCAACTTCTGTGGCGGTAAAATGACGTCAAGCTTGATGCATGTGTATGTCAAGTCGTGTTCATTTGCATTGTTCATTTAGAGCGTTCATTCTGTTAAAACCTATGACTCAAACGTAATCGTTGACATATTATCAACAATCGTATTCACTCTTTATCATTACAAACCAAAATTTCAGTCCCAGCTGATAAGTGGCTACAGGATATGTAGAAAGGTACCATCGGAGAGACCATGGTTATGATGGGGACAGTATGTGACGTCAGAAAAAAAATTCTCGCCTGTCAGTTTAAAATGTAGTCTTACAAGTACGGTAGAACTTTATGGTATAATCTTCTTTCACAATTTCTACATATCGCAGAGTCGTAGACCCTGTGTCGAAATAACCACGAAAAAGAAACCCTGCTCAGTGATTGAAGTATGGCAACAGAAATATGAAAAGTAAATAAAGTTCGTTATTGACCAAACTAAGCTTTAAGTTTCAGAGAGACAAAAAATAGATCAGATTCAAAGTATCTTTGAAGATATGTTAAAAATATATCGACATTATCGAATTATTTAATGTAACACATTAATGTTAGTTAAACAAACAAGTGGAGACAAAGTCCAAAACAAGACTCGTTGTGGAGATTTTCCTATGTTGCATTTTTATCGACCCCACCCCCCCCCCCCTACTACTCCACAGATATTTTACTCCCTACTAGATGATGGTGACTTCAAAGGACAATAACTCACAGGAAGTAAAATAAACATTGGAGTGGTTGTTAGTAAGGTGAATTGTTAGTAAGGTGTCTCTGTTTTACATTTTCCTTGCTATCATCAGTATTGTTGTATTATCATCACTTGATACTGTTAATATTGATACATAAGCTGATGCACGTTCTTCTGATGGTATACCGTTATTGTTTACTGACGTTTTTCTCTTACCCTTCTACAGCGGTACTTCAAACAAAGACGTCAAATGAGAATTGAATAATGAAAGCAACCTTTACTTGTATTCTTTTTTTTTAATAAGGAAACCAGTGCATGGGCATAAAAAGGGTCTTGTAAATATTAATACGGAGACCAACGAAATGCTCATTTATGGGGGAAACGAAATGAATTAAAGGAAATATTCAAACTGTAAATCTTCACATATACCTGTTTAGACAGCTGTAAAATATTTTTCTATATTTATCATTGTGTTTATTCGTGTATGAAAAGAATGGAAACAGTTCTGTAAATATTTTATTCAGAAAAGTCATCATCAACAAAAAAAAAAATAAAGAGTCACATGCCATTTCTTGTCATTATCACAAGTTTTGTGTCATATTTTGGTATTCTACTTTGAAATGCATAGACTTTTTTTTTCTTTTGCTTCAAATTCCCACATACTGCGTTCGTTATTTCGGGGACAACATTCAGAGAAACTGATTATACCTTCGATGACTAGACCCACGGAGCTATATTACGCATTTGTTTTCCGCTGCCAATGACAGCTGAACGGGAGGAAGGGGGGACTTGGGAATCAGACTTCAATGAACGTAGTGGGGAGTAAAGATGATTCCCCCCAATATCTGCAAAGTGCTCCGAGAATGAATGAAAAAGGATGGATAATTCATTATGATTCTTGAATCATCTCCACCCATCTATCCATCTGGTATGTATTATCATTTTTCATAGATTGATTGTTTTCTTATTACATGAAAAATTACAGACATGAGATCCGTATTTAAATGCTAGGTGGATACAGCTTGGAACACTCCTTGTATGCTCAGCGCCAACCGATGGTAGCGATCCCCTCAGGTAGTCCTGCCGGCGTTAAGTCGTTCCCCCCCCCCCCTCCCCACTCCCGAGCAATACATGTTTTCTCTTCTTTGGGGACCTTTGGATGGACACTGAGTTTGTTGATGTGTTCCACCAATTGGAGAATTAAGCAGGCTATAGGACTAGTGCCTAGCAATGCGTTCATACAGGAATACGCAATACGTATCAGATCCCGAACGGACAATAACTGAAAACACTGAGAAATCTGTTTTGACTATACGCCATGCCATCCTTTCGATTGAATTCCGGTTACCAAAATGGGATAAATTTATCGAAGGAAATGTCACATGGTGGGGAGGTCCAGTCTCTTGGAAAGGTACCAAATGATACTATTGAAATAAATGCATCCGCATGTGAAAGCCGGGATAGAGCTGTTTGTACCATGGCACTATATCATGGGTTCGTCTAGCGCTCGCCGAATACAGTTGTACATACAATAATTAGAAGAGACGTAAAAGGTGCTCTGCCCTGTATTTTTACATCCACCGGGAACCCCGGAAGGTAATTATATACAAAATATAGTATAGTACAAAACAAAATTAGACTTGTCTGCTAAACAAAATTATTACGCCACCTGTAACCGTGATGTCGGGTGACGCAAGAGTATGAATTATCTTAAAAGAAACATGCAAATTATGATGTACAAAAATTGCTTCTTTACTTGACACCTTAACAATATTTTCACACCATAACTATAACCATAACGAACAGATGAGTTGAATTGGCCAATATACACTTGAAAGTAAATAGAACAATAACTTGGGGAAATCTTGAGGCAAAGTTGACCGGCTCCAATAGCGACGATACTTGTCGATGTTATACAATACTGGTAATATCACTGTGAGGGAACTGCCCTCAGCTACATGTGAAGTTGACTTAACTTCGAAAACGAGGGGTGGCTAAATATAACCCTCAATTGCCTAATAACGAGGTAAGGTTGAACCTCGGCTAACGAGGAATAAACTTCAGAAGTATCTGCCCAACTACATCTGCAAGACTGGGCGCCTGACCACAATAATACAAGTCGCACCGATAAAACGGACACCTTATTCACCTATAAATTCATTCCATATTGTTCAAAGTACTTGTGTTTTTCTGTTGCGTATTCCAGAGTGCTTGCTACATAGCACAGGACACAAAACAGAGGCATGAGAGAACTATTCTCCAATGTCATGTAACAATAAAAAAGAACGCTTAAAGGCTGTATTGCATCACCCTAAGCTATATTTTTACCTCCCTGAAAGGAAAATTCTCAACTGGTTCTAAGTTACAGTACTCTTAGATTGCCAGCAAATTCGAAAGATGCAGAGCAGCTCGTATTACACAGCGTACACAGGGATCCATTATTTTGATTACACATGTGGAGGAATGTAAGACAGGCTGAGGGAGGAACTAGAGGTAGGTGGTTGGAAGAATTGAAACTGTCTGGGGTGATGCATTACAGCCTTTACGAGTTACATCAGATTGCACCAGGCATCTGACACACTACAACCAGTAGATCATGTGGTGAGACATCCTTGCTCATACACTGCACACGTTTTGTGTTTCACTTGCTGAGGTGTATCGAACACGGATCAAATTATTAATACTTTGATTTAAATTCACAGGTATGAATCACTTGATAAAACTACTGTATTTGGCAATAAGGTATAAAGAAAAGCAGAAGATTTTCAATCACAAGTGCTCCGATCACCACATCACAATAATTTCTTATGAACTTTCAATCTGGGAGATGTTGAAAAGCAAACAACATACTTAGATGGCATTTGTAACAGTGTTAACCATGAGGTACCATAGTATTTCATGTGACTACAACATTTCATTGTCAAAAGTTCTGACATTCCTTCTTTATTGAAGTCCTCAATCGTTTTGTAACGACTGCATCCCTTCTGGCAACTTCAGCTATAAACCAGCTCATCGAGTTAATGTTGATAAATTTGTTTGAAGTTTGAAGGGTGCAACCATATGGTGATGCTTGTACGTAGCATAGTTTTCAATTGTGAAGTTTCGCATCATTGTTATTTTTCTTTTTAATTTTGACAATGGCTTTGTGCTGACTTTGTGTCTATAATTGACACTTATGGAACAAGGTGTCTAGTCGCGTCATTAGTATATCATACAGAAAATTTGTCAAGTTTGGAAACTTTCGCAAAGCAACTCAACTTAGAAGACAATAGAGAGTTTCATCGAACATGTCACTTCTGACACGGAGCGCCATCATGACAACTAACCCCAACTAACCCCAACTAACCCCAACACCTCAGAACCACAAACCATGTAGGCCTACTCTTGGAAGTCGAAATGAGGTGGACGAAAAGGATAACAACCAGATAATCGTGTGCGGAAAAAGGAAGCAACCAAAATAAAGACACTGACAAAAATGCAGATCAAAATCTGCAAAAATGAAGACACGGAAGACTTTTTCAAAAATTTAATCTTCCTCATTCTGTAACCTCATACACATTTGTGTGGGTGAGAGAGCTAACAAAAAAAAAACACTATTTCGAAGGGCCACGACCAAGACTGGCTGTATAGGGGGCGCACTGAAGAAATCAGATATGTATAGAGGGCGCACTGAAGCAATGGCATATGTCAGTAGAGCGACGAACGACGTAATGGAATACCTAAATTCACAATTTTGAGTTATACATGGAAAAGTTTAAAACGTCCATTCACTTTAAATCAATGCGGTCAACCATTTTAAAATGGAGATGAGTTTCTTTCTTTTGTTTTGTTTTTTTTGCAGAGAATCTTACAGATACTAAGTAGAGCTGAGGACCGTCTTACCATCTTACCTTTCCCACAGATAGCTTGATCAAAGTGTAAAATCACAGCCTAGTAATTTATTCAGAATATAAATTTAGTTCTGTATGTAGTGTCTACAATAGCCAATGGAAATGCTACGATGATGATATTCATCCCATAGGTATCAGATATGAGGTCCCCCAAGACAGAAAATAAATCAGGAAATTGATTCTTTTGTGTTGATAATAACGATGATGATGATGATGATGATGATGATGATGATGATGATGATGATGATCTAGTGGTGAGATTTCATGTTTTAACATAACAATCCAAGTTGGTTTCTTCATAAATGAACGACCCTATAGCTTGTCCGGACTGTATCAAGCAGTACACTAATACTTTGAACTTATCTCACTTAAAAACTGAATTGGCCCTTGGATATGATGAGAAAAACAATGATAACAGTGGACAACAACATTCATTTTGAAATGTAATTGGATAATTGCCTGTTTAGCAGTAATGCTGTCAAACGAAATACTGTTCCAATATACTGTGTTACAACAGGGTGCAAAAGACTTGTAGGAATTCCAGAATATTATCAGTCTCACACTCCTACTAAATCAAACATATATCATGCGTGGGGGCCGGCCATAGTTCTTTTACCCTATTTTCAATTTTGTCCAAGCAATGTTGAAAAGCTACACGAGAAAAAGAAACTTTAATGACAAAAAGACAAGTAACATCAATATTTTTCCCCACTTAAGTTTTAGTACATCGTTCTTTGATAGATTAACATCAATTGATAACTGCGACTTGCCTGGAAGAAAATTTATTAAGGAAGTTAGAGGTAAATGACAATAGACAATAAAAAAAAAATTATTACGACGTAAGAGTATCCTCCACAATAAAGTTTAAACCATTTAAGTAACAGGGTTGTTTAAAAGGAGCATGATGGGCGGTCCTGAGAGAATACTTTCAACATACCAATGGACGTTGTCAGCATTTTTTTGCATGTCAGCATTTCTGAAACTTTGTGGACACACTCATCAAAAGAAGAAGTACAAGCCAAGTGCTGTCTCTAATGGCACACATACACAAGCACACGCACCCGTGAACACACAAAATCACACGAAAGAGCATCGTGATTAATGGAGAAGAGATGGCACAAGTAAAAACCATATATATATATATGTGTGTGTGTGTATTTTTATCCATTATTTTTTTTTCGTTGTGTATACTCTTAATTTCAACCGTTTACGGTCCTCCGCTCAGACACTCCTTCCACAATTCCCCCGCACCCCTCTCTCTCTAATTTAGCCCCATACCCTTTTTTGAAATGTCTTGACCCGAGCCTGTCAAACCATCTTATTGGCATTTATCATAGTTTACTCTTTAATTCAGAAATTCCAGATATGATATCCTTATTTCGAGGCTGGAGACCTCATCCTCCCCAATCTTTCTTTCCAGGTCAAACCCCCTCGGCAAATCCTGCGTACACCTGAGCCGGGAAAACTATGTAATGTAGTCCCTTTTAAATCCCCTTGAAATACAATTCCCTGCGCGCTGGCAAGTATTGGGGTCAACAAACTTCTCGTGCGCTACACGCCAACGACGGTGGCGCTCTACGGTGAGAAAGCAATTTTCTTAATATTCCCAAGAATCCTTGCCCACCCCCCCCCCTTTTTTTGAAGTCCTCTTCAATGAATTGTATTCCTCACATCTCTGTCTCAATTGATCTGTATGCTCCTTCGTCTACAGTAGATTATTCACATTTGGAGTCCCCCTCCCCCACCCCACCCGGTTTAGTAATCATGGCTACGCTAGGCAATTCCTGTCTGCTACAGTATTTTCAACAGGGTGCATACGTTGACAAAAAGAAATATTTTATTAAAAACTGTTGACATACTTGTGAGGCAGTCGTAGTGGATCTGACTCAGCTTATCGGGCTCTAACATACACTGCTGTCATTTAGCAAAACGAAAGAGCGACCTCTAATTTTTCAGCCTCATCGTCAAACGAAACTGTGAAGGATATTGGCGTTAAGTTTTGGCAACCTCATGAGGAACCATAGCTCCCTGACTTTAAGCCCTTAATATGTTAATCACCTGTTTTGGTTGTTTTTCTTTCCGGGACGGATATTCGCTATGCTTCATTACTCATATGTTGGTCCGAAAGATTTCGAGGCACATGTGCTTAATCTGGTACTTATCCAAAATGTATAGAACTAAGTTCACCGTTGGTAAATTAGAAACAGCTTCCAATTGTAATGCATTAGACCCGGGGTTAAAAAAAAAAAGTATAAAGAGAATAGGGTTTGTTTCAGTGCGGTCCACCCATAGCAGATGTAGGTTGTTCTGTGTAAAAGCTACCTGTAGGATTACTTGACTGGATTTAATGATCTAAAGCTCCATAGCCACTTAGACCATCCAGTCACTTCCACCATGCAGCCACCCACTCAAAAGTCCCTCCATCAAATCGACTTTTAATCTGAGCTGCACCTTATTAAACAAGTAGCGTCTAATTTTGGCATTTATGGTGCTTTTGATAGATAGTTAAATGCTTGATTATATAAATGCCCCCACTTTGGTAAATACGATACCCCAAAGTTTCAGGGGACTTTGCACCCCGCAGAGAGGTGTTGGATCTAGACCCCACTAGTAGGAAGCTTGGGACCCCCTCGTTTCCGCATTGCCAACGTCAAACAGTATAAGACACACAAACCTTCATGGCAATCTGTCGTTTGCTTTCCAGTTCTTTGCGTCAGGGGAAAATTCCCCGACTGTGGGGACTGCCATCCTGGTGCTGACCCTCCCTCTTCTTTTGACATGCTGGTACACCCTGGTTATGAACAGGGTATTGGTGTGTGGTTTGAAAGATTTTTATCCACCACACAGGCCAGAAAGACACACACACAGTTTTGGACATGTTGCTACATTCCTGGTTTATGAACAAGATATAGGAGTGTGGTTTGAAGATTTTTGAAAACCCCAGTCCCCCTCCACACACACACACACCCTCACACACGCACACACACACACATTGTAAGGCACATTGCTACACCCTTGGTTTGTTGAACAAGATACAGGAGTGTGGTTTGAAGTTCCTGGAATGAGAGGATTCTTTTGTTATAAAGATACAATAAGTTGTCAGTGGAAGATCACTTAAATTGTTGTTCGCTGACCTTTAAATATCTTTTGGCCGAGGCTCTTTGTTAGCCCTTAATTAAACACTTAATCCACACACAATTACTGGTACTTTCTTCTTTTTCAGGCTTAATCAAGGACGAGCAAAAATACCAGACTTTTAATTTAAAGTAATGTATACTGTATCGTACACCGTACGCTGTGGTTAGTAAGATGCTGGTGACAACACTACACCATGTGTAATATAGTAGTAATTCGTTTAGAAGTCTCTTAATTTCACTAAATTATGTCGTTAATCTGTCAAAAAAGGCTGGTTAACGTCAACCTTTCATTTATGGTAATGTTTCGAATATACTTCGAGAACATTATATATGTATATATGAGAACATTAGTTTTGGTCTCAAAATTATCGGAACAGCAACAGCAATTCATAACTCAACTATTATCTCGTATTGCATATTTTTTTTAATGATAGCCCACCGTTAATGAAAATGAATTTCATCATTTAATCATCATAATTTAGTCATTCAGTCATTGCAAACTTAATTCAATTCAGTTATCGCGCTAAAAGGTGGTGTGACATGAAATGTCGCATTGGGGTACTGGGTGTACTAATAGATTAATAATTCAAAAAGATCAAAATATCCACAAATACCACCAAAATCTATACATTAACAATTTTATACAGGCAAATTCCTGTCTCACACCTGCATCATGAATAAACATTCTCAATTTTGTGACGTCACTAGAAGTGGAACTCTCTCAAAAGTCTTACGTCATAGCTTTTTTTTCATCTTTAATTCAAGGACAATACAGAATTTATTATTCCTAGAGAATTTTATTTTGGAAGGGTATAATTTTCTTCTTCAAAAATGTTTATAACTTACCAATGTGAAACGGAGTAATTAACTCATTAAAGAGATCAATATAGGGCTAACAAAAGAATACTGATTCTGTGCAACACTCCACGTAATCCAATTTAAATTTTTATCAAACTTTGGAAGGTCCTATCTAAAAGAAGGTAATAGATATAATCACAAGTCAAACGGATTTTCATCCAGGGTTTTACTCTGCAACTTCTGAGTGATATGAGCTCTTTTCTACACACGATCACACGATCTATGACGGAAGCACAGGGGGGCACGGGGTTCCACTTTCCAGAGAGAGGTTTTTTAAATAATTATCTCAAACTGAGCTATAAGCTACGGATTCCTGTAACGGGAAGGGTGAAATACACATTCTACAGGGTTTCTCTTGCTTGGCGTGCTTTTCAATCGCCTCGACACAAATCATAATTTAACTTAAAAAAATGTCCCAACAGTATTCCTTCATTTCCAGAGCACGATAGTTTTCTCGGCACCCCCCCCCCCCCTCACAAAAAGACAAAAATACTTTTGACGCACTGTGTAATAGTTGCCATATGCGACATAACGCGCTTTGGGAGCGATTTTTACATACATACTTCAACTTTTGGACATTTTTGCCTCCCGAAATTTCCATTCGGTCTCCGACGTGCTCCAGCCACATACAAATCTCTTCTTTTACTCATTTTATCCCAACCCCCATTTTCGACGCCAATGCACGGTATCTTTTCAGCCATATATTTTATAAAAACCTAACCCACTCCAACCCACTCCATCCCTTTCCCTTCCTCACCCCCTCCCCCTCCCTTCGATAATCTAGCAAATTCTTATTAGCATCATCCTCCACCTTCCGTTACCGATCCTATCTACAGCAAACTGTTTTGAACGACATATGGTCTCTTCAATTCGCTACGTTGCGCTCTACAAAAAAATAATTTCTAAGATTTGCTGACCTATTTCCATTTGACCGGTTTAGACTGCTTAAAAGTAATACTCACTTCACCCAAGTCCGAGAGGAAAAAGTTGCTATATATATATATATCACGCATACACGTATGCAGTCTGGTATGCCGTGCATACTGTACGTATAAGGTCAACGTAAGTTCAGTTCTAGATTAGCGTTTAACGTATGAGTTACTCTGGCAGTAGTCTTTTACTTGATCTATAACGGCCAGATAAGGATACCAATTAAATTAACGGTAATTAGATATCGTTACTACTTAACCATTTACCTCCTAAAATTGAATGACTGCATGTTAAAGGCTTAACGTATTTCGCGGCTGCGTTGCTAAGCGTATACGAGGTTGCATCGGAGTCGTAATCCAGCTGCCGACTGCCCAAATGACTTTTTTATTGAAGGGTAACGCAAAAGAAGTGCGTCAGTAAATATAAGTTAACCAAAGTTCCTTTTTATTTAAAGTTTGTTTGTGTTATCTTATCTGTTTATAAAAGGCATATTTTACTGACAATTGAAGGGTTTTATGTGAAAGAGTATATTTTTTCCACTGCAGGCATTTTAGACCATGTGGAAACATCCTGCTCTCACTCAAGATATTGCTGTTTAAAATATTTCCCCAGTCAAGAAAGATTTCTAGTCGCCTCAAGGGTTACTACAATGCAATGTAACAGTGGTAAATTATTGCAAGAAGTCTTTGTTTTCCATTGAAATAGACCTTGACCTTTGACATTGACCTTGACACTAGTGAAAATGAAAATTGGACATAGCCTATAACGTGTAGATTTACCCCACAATGTTGTCGAAAATAACGTCACATCTTTTAAACTATTGTAATGTTTCTTTTGAGACAGTCAAGATTGTAAAGAAATACAAACTATATTCACATGCCTGTACTTGGAAGACACCACAACTTCCCCATTACCCAATATACCACTTTTGAAATGATTATTTCTTTAAAAATTCATAACTTCCGGACCGAACTTGCTATGAAGGTACGGTTTTTTTTACCAAAAATATTTCTAATTTTTATGAAATATCAATATCCTTTGGTAGCTAATACATGTGAGTATTATTTTATTAACTCCACATATGAAAATTTAGTGGTTTTATATGACTTAAAATATACGTTGAAACTTGATGCATTGAAAAGGCAAATAGTGTACATTAGGGAGGACATATAATAATTTCTACCGGAACGTGTAAACTTTGACCGTCGAAGTAATTCCAGATACGTTTGTGTGGTACTTTGAAAATAAGTGTATTGAAATATTAATCAGACGTCATGTTACAGGCCCCTTTAAGGCCTTTTGCTTGGAACTTATAAAAAGTCTTCTGATTATACGTTGTGTACCTAAAAATGGTTGCAAACGGAGAACAATCCACATTTTTCCCAGCTCTTATTCTGGATCAGTTGAGTAGTCCTTTGTAGACTGTTTAAAGTTTAAACAGATTCTTAATGAAGGGTAATACACGTTGGCTTCTGTCACAAAATCGTAACTCACCGTCACAAACCATCTGAAGATTTTTTTTTTTTTGGTTGCCGCTGATTGCTAGTTTTAAGTATTATGCGTAAATAACCAGTGTAATTCCCTGATATGACTTGCTTAAAGGGTCTCATTGAGTTAACATTTTTTTTTTATTATTTTCTGACGAGATTGAATGGCAACCATTGCCTGCCAGCCCTTTTTATTAGATTCATATTGCCTAGTCATGTTTATACAGTATTCCTATAGTTGCTGAAGACTAATGTGAGAAATTGTAATATTTTGTTAACAGAAGTTGACTTTGGTGGTTAGTACCATATTTCTGGTCATATGATTTGCAATTAGTGATACAAATCATTAAGTACTATGTCGTTGCTTCAGTTGTGTGTCAAATGTTTAGAATGTTTCACCACCGATCATCAACATATGAGCAATACGCAACAGGTGGGACAAAACATCATGGACTTTGTAAACCAACTCAATAAGTCCCTTTTTACACTGCAGATGAAAATACCGTAACGGCGCTTGTCAATGTTTTCACAAATAGGCCCTCTATAGATAGACGGGGTATTTTGCGTAATAGTAATTGGCTGGATGGATATAAAGTTTACTCTGTCACCTACATTCCATTGGTATTCCTATTGATTCATCGGTGACCCACGGTTTGGCTTCCTTTATATATATTTCCCTCTCAAAGGCTAGTCCCTGGAAAAACCTCCAGTTACACAGGTTTCCTTTTTCCCCCAATTTTGGAGTCTTTGTTCCCACGCAACCGTCCGAACAGCTCACGATTATGATGATGGTTTTTAAGGCAAACGGTTAAAAAAATAAGGTGACTCCCTTAAGGAGACTTAAAATAGTTTGTAAAGTATTCTGTCCCCCATTTTCCGAATCAATGATCTATTCGAAGGAAATGCAAATGTAAAGGGAATTACCTGATGCAGTCCCCCAGTCCCCCCCCCCCAAAAAAAAAATCCACTCGTGTGATCTGCGTTCTTTTTCTGTTTGTCTACTCTTCTTTCTGTGATGCAAATGAATTACGGATCAAGCCAGAAATGAATTCGACGTTTTTCCTAAAAAATCCCACGTGATTTAGTTTGGCACCCCGCTATTACTCTCTCCATCGACTTTCATTCTAAAATATCGGACCTTAGTTTGACGGTCCTTCGTCCATGCAAGAGAGATCATATCACTCATTCTCTATACTTTTCATAATTATGAGAGCTAATGGCTTGGTCTATCATGGCATTAACACATTCCATCATGTCAACAATTAAGATTTTGAGCTACTTAGTAAAGGAGGGTGGAACCTTAGAGTGGCACTCTGTCACCCCACGCCATCTTCACCGTCTGTCTGAACGGAAATGTCACTGCGATACTTGGGCATTTCTAAAACAATCTTAGTCTCCACCAGTCTTCCTAATTTTTCTTCAGTATCTGTGATCTAATTGGTGCTCTTTTAACACCACAGTTAAAAATAGTGAGGGTACCTGGACAGATGACGAAAAAGTATCGCTGTAGCTCATTTTACGTGCTTTTACCAAACAAGGAGAACGTTTCCTGCAGTTGTACATTATCTAATGGTGGTACGTTACCTAAGATAGATAGTTTGAGTGCTCTCTGAAGTATGATGAAATAGCGCCCACGATTAATGATTGACCAATCGGAATGAAGAAAACCTAAATGCCCTTAACGTTGGCACGTTGGTATGTGCGCCAAATTGCTACCACTGACTTTCAAGTGAACACCAAGAGACGATGAGTCCATAACAAGTGAACCTACATAGGATAACAGCTTCAAATGCTCTGATCATTTCAACTTCTGTGACACCAGACGAAACATTCTAAGAATTGAATCCATCTCACAGCCGATATGATGTTCTTGATGAACTGTTGTAATCCCTCCACTCCGTTGAAACTCAGTTCGGGGCTATCTTATACGTTGTCGTTAAATTCTCTTTGGTGATTTGCTTGCAGTATATATATATTGTAATGTTTTTAATGGTTTCTTCCTTTAACCTGACACTTTTGTCAAGGTATATCATCATTTCTACGAGGAAACAAAAACTGAATTTCGGAACAGAATTTCATTCGTAGATGTTAAAACCACTTTTTTTCTTCTGGAAATCTAAAAGCCATACAAACAAGTTGTATTGTTGGACTTATTTATTCCTCGTTTCCCCGACATTAGAAATAAGAACGGGGCGCCCTCACCAAGTGAAGCTGTAGACTGTTGTCTGTCAGTTCAGTGTAATTATTTTGTAGCTCATTTTAAGATTGATTCCAAAAGTAGTGTGTAAGCCTCTTCCGTAGACAATGGAATGGAACTTTAAATAACTTCATAGTGTAAGATGGATATAAACCCAGCTATCGTGCTCCTGATCAAAGCCAGGGCTTAACTTTGGTGAATGTTTATCAAGAGATGAATAGGCTCTTCTTATGCACCAATGCTCGTATTGATCCTTCAACGGGCTATCCAAGCCTCTGTGAAGGACTCGACCGATGCGACTATTATACCGAGTGTCATTGGCGGCTGCATAGTTGAGGTAATCACTCGCGCGTAATGGAAGCAAATGGATAAAATACACGGGCACATATACCACTTCAGTGTGATGTTTCGTGGCCGCATAGCCGGGATCTTCATAATCATTATTATCTTGTGTTGATTACTTTCAATTTTGATGGAATATTTTACTTTTGTCCGCTTCCATAGAAGTGCTCAAATATTTACAAACGCTATCACAATTTGAGGAAGAGAGACCATTTATTGTGCAATTGGAATCTTTCACTAAGTCGGCAAAGAAAATATACAACTTCTGTGAGTGAAGTATTTGAAATATAAAAAAGGTGAATCTTCTTTATCTCTGCTGTCAGTTGTTGTCTTTGAGAATGATGGCAATGTCTATGTTAACTCTATATTCGAAAAGCGAAAAGAAAAGATAAAAGAACAAATTTTCCAAGGGAACTTGCAAACCTATAACAAACCATTGAAAGGCTGCGATATTGTAGTTGTTTTGGATGCGATAACATCATGGCCAATAATCTTTGGGAACCGGACATCCCATATCAAATTACTGAACAGCAGGATCTATTATTCGAAAGTTCCTCTGTGGCATCCAATGCAAGTTTTGGCATCAATCAACCTTCCTTAGTCAAGTCCATTTTGTTGGGAACTTTGCTCTCCTGCATAGCCTTTGCGACGATTTTAGGTAACCTTTTGGTCATTCTTTCTGTTTGCGTTGACCGCCATTTGCATTCTCCCCCGAACATCCTCATTGTGAATCTTGCCGTAGCCGACCTCCTCGTTGGTTTGCTGGTGATGCCGTTCGGTATTGCCGAACTCGTCGGCCGTCCTTGGATCTGGGGCAGATTCACCTGTGAGCTATACATCAGTGCGGACGTTATCTGTTGTACTGCCTCGATCGTCAACCTCTGTATGATTAGCGTGGACAGGTATCTGGCCATAACTAGACCGTTCAAGTACGCCCAAAAGAGAACTCCTCGGCTGATGTTGCTGATGGTCTTTGTCGTTTGGATCCTAGGTGCTTCCATTTCAATATCGCCCCAGATATGGGGAAACGAATACGGCAAATACAAATGCCTATTAACACAAGAAAAATTATACACTATCTACTCAACTGGGGGTGCGTTCTACTTTCCATTAATCGTCATGTTAATTGTGTATTATAAAATCTACAGAGCAGCAAAATTATCTCAAAAGGCGGAGATGCAGCGAAGACCGAGCATCCTGCCAAACTCTAGGAGGAGCTCTCATGCATCCGAAAATGGTGATTTAAGTGGGAGAAGGATGTCGCTTCTTAAGTTCGCAGACTATCTGAAAAACAAGGCCCGTCCTTCGATTGTCAGCATGAAACATGGGAATGGAAAATTTAGGATTTCATTGAGAGGGGAGAGGAAAGCGGCCAAAACCCTCGGAGTGATAATGGGTGCTTTCATCCTCTGTTGGTTACCATTCTTTCTTTTAGCGTTGGTGCGTCCTTTTTGCAATTGTATCATTCCCCCTCTTTTAAATTACATTTTATTGTGGTTAGGTTACGTGAACTCGACTATAAATCCTGTCATATATCCCCTGTTTAACAAAGACTTCGTTCCAGCGTATAAACGCCTTCTGGGTTGCAAATGTCTGGGTGAGTTCGTGCACAGCCACCAGTCGTCTCTCCGGTACAGTTATTCGGGACCGACGAGGACGGCCCCGAACGTAACAGTACAGTTGCACGGGGACTCCAAACGTGACGGTAACGATATCAACATATACAGTAAGGTTGGCGAGAACTACGATACCGCAGATATAGCTACAACAGACTTGCTCAATGGAAACGTCATTGTTGATCGACGAACTAGTGACCTAGAGAAAATATCAGAGGCAAGTGACGAATCTGGATGTGAGGTGTAAACGTTTTCCTAATTAAGTACAAATAACTGGAATATTGTGATTTTTTTGTCTAGATATTAGCAGCATGTTTACAATGGTGGGTATGGCCTACGGTGGCTGTCCATTAAAAAAACAACTTATATGTTAAACAGGTCGTGTTAACTTGTCCATACAATGAACGTTACCATCTGACATTCAAAGAGTGCGGACTGCTCGAGAAGACTCTCAACCCTCAGTGTGATATCATTAGAGCTAATGCAGCTTTGTACAGGTTCTATTACAATTTCCTTTTGTGATAATGATTCTAGTAGCATCTAGTAAGAGGCAAAAACTTTTGTACTATCAGCATCGGAAACCATCATGCCGATAATCGGAGTTGTTAATATAGTAAAAGAAGCCGCGATGACAAACCGTAGCTCGTGTAATAGCAAACGATGGTTTGGTTGATCTTATGGCTATTATGTTACATCTCAACAGCACTTGAAATACCGTTCGTTAAAACTGAAATGAGAGCTATGCAAAGGACGATGAAGGCTCAGTATCAAGAACTTATTAATAAAAGTAATTAATACATGCTTTCTAATACAGTGCTGTGCCCAGTTACCAAAACCCTGTGCCCTATCTAGACCAACAGATTAATTTTCACTAAATGCATGCAAATTGGGCTCTACTGTATGCCGGGGATTTCACTCGAGTTGTAAAGGGAGGAAGTGGGCCATAAAAAAGGAGATAATAATCAGTGAGATTACATCGAATACGTGTTGAAAACTATCCAAGATTCCCCCAAAGTGAAGAAAACTTGGAGACGCTGACTTATGCTGTTAACTCCAAAAATTGAGACTTATATTGTAATAATATACAACCGACAGATTAAATCTCCAGCAAGTCAACGAGTACTCATGTAAAGCTGACTATGCCGTCTTCCAATGGAAAGTCTGATCCTGATCGAAGCATGGTTAATTAGTGCAGACTGTCAAAAGATAATGAAGTTTCTGCTTTAAATTCACCATAATTGAAATTGTAAGATTCTAAAATATATTTCATAAAACGAAGAGAATACGAGGAGAATTAAAATCAAAAACTTGAAATTTCGTCTCACCGAATCACATATCTGGTAAAACTGTTCAAAAGTTATTCCTTGAATTATTTGAGGGATGGTGGTAATATCAAAAGACAAAATATTGATTTTCATGATTTCGATATTTTGTTAGAGGTTTGATGAGACGTTTCAAGCTGTACGAAATTGTTGCCATCATCACACACCGTACCATAAAAGTGTTCATATTGGTAAATATGTATAGCTTGGTACTATCTGTTCTTCCCATTAGAAGTTTCTGTACTGTACAAACGTATATAAACTTATGTGCGGGTAAATTGTGAATTTGATTGTTCACACATTACAGCACTTATACAGTACTTACTTACGGTTTTTATTTCTTTCTTTTTTCGGGGGGGGGGGGTGTTTGGTTGAAGTTGTATTTTACTATTATGTGTACATTTGTGCACAGATAATTGAACATCTCTATGGTTTACGGTTTAATAACTAAAACAAACGAAACTAGTTGTGGAAATTTCAGTGTAGACAAGTTATTGGACTTGTTATTCAAAGTTTTCAGTGCAGGATATGTATGTATTCCTGTGTACTCATGTGCTCTTTCAGTGCAGGATATTTATGTGCCCAAAATGAAGGATTAAAATTTGTCTGGGCATTCCAATAAACTTCTGTATCAATTTACCACACATCATTTGCGAACTTAAGTGTTTTAACAGCTTTAAGACCAGATATTTATAAATAAGTGCTTGGACCAAGGAAAACATGCAGTAAGTCTGTACAACGTTGCTAGCCAAATGATGTAACGTAGGATCTGATGTAATCCCAGTGCGGTTGACCAAATGTAGAGATATATGTAACCTATTTAACGTTCTCGACAGAATGATTTCGATTACTTATCCTTGTGTCACTGTGTGTTTTCAAGAAGACAGACTACTGTGAATTGAAACACAATCGCCATGTTGTTGCGCATCACAATCGTTTTAAGTTTGGATCCCGTATACATGTAATGGATCGACTCTTCGTAGCTCAACCAGATGATAAGAATAACGGTGATCCATTATCATTGTGAATAAGGCGTTACTGATACACATAGGCTCACTAACGGTACGTGGGTTCTTCATTTCAAGTTTAGCATAGGCCTACATCTGATAAAACAATGCTCGAAAAAAGCACACTTGATAACTAGGAAGGAGGTGGCATAGGAGCATGAGGGTGGAGGAATGAACCTAAAGTATGATTACTTGCTAAAATGTGACGAGCAAACTACAACGATGATTTTCTTAAAGAGCCAAAGTTAGGAAATCAGTCTGCTTTAGATTCACTCTACAATCGTCTCTTAAACATAAAACTTTTGAGACCAGGATTAATGAAATGTGGTGTAAAATAAAAAAAATGTTTGACCGTTTTTCTACAGGAGCATTAACAATCGTCTCCAAAACTTGAACATTCATTGGTAGTAGAGAAAGTCCTAGAAAACAACAACTGAGTGCACACATTTTGGTTTTATGCAGGGTGAGTTTGTAAACTCAGTCCAATCTCGATTTGGAATATAGCCTCTCCTTTTACCTGAAGCCATTTTATGTCATTTTCGGTAAAGGAAAGTTCTCGAACATGACACAGCAAATTGGCAATAATGAATCGATACATGCCAGAAAGTGTGCACCAATGCATATAAAATGTTGGCTATACTTTTGCTTACATCACGGTTTACGCAAGGTATCATGTTGCGGAACTGGTATCTATCGATGTAGACAAGTTACGTATTGGTACAGTTGCGTTATATAAAATATCCTAAGGAAAGAACTGTTCTGCGTTTAGTTAACTTATAAACGTTATCGTTTCTCTGAACCCTACTTCTCATACCCCCTCCCCTCCCCTGTTAAAAATGAATGAGGGCAATTTACGTAAAGGTATATTTATCTAACGTTGCTCTTATGTAGAATCGTGCTCTTTTCCCATCGCGGGATCGACGGGGAGAATATAACCATAATTTTTTTTTGTAACCAGAATTTGTTCCAATTTGCCATTCCGTGAGTGGAGGTTGGGCTCCTTTCAGTGGCGGATATATGCAGACATATTAGGTCTACAGTAATCCCACACTATACCCACTTCGTAGCACTGGGTAATATATAGGGAACGTGTGAGGAATGACTGGTTAGAATAATTAAGAAGGTACACTACATTACAGAGACCCATTACAGAGACACACGTACACGCGTACTGCATGGGTAACTTTCTGTTACCCAGTCCTTCCTTATTTTAATTTCTCTTTAAAAGTTCATTTCAAATAATTTTATTTATGCAACTGATCATAAAATCTTTCAGTTTTTATTTTTGTTTTATTATTTATATTCAGCATATTTAAAACTTTTCTTTATATACTTGTCAAATTAATGTTTTCATGTATTGTATAATAGTGGTGACGTCTGTAAAATATGACGTTAAATTCAAGAAGTGCAATATATATTTTCAAACGTTGATTCCATGCCTAGTTAACGAAAGTTACAGAATAACATTGCTCGATTTTTTCTTTAATTTCTTTAAAACATTTAGTATTCTCTTTTGTACAGTCATGATGAAACCGTTGCATACGTTATGTAAATAATGTGATGATTCCAAAATAATGGTAATAATAAACAACTATTACGCAATAATCAATACAGAAGAATCGATAAAAATACAGATGGGAATATGGACCCCAACTCATGACACAAGGACGAAAGAAGGTATAATGGAACGTCCTTTTGTCACGCGATTAGTCAAGTACTTCCTTATTAAAAGTTGCTGTCGGTTTTACGTCCCGAAGTTATATACTTCACGGCATGATTGACTCATCTGACGCTACGAATGGAGTTCGTTGGTGATATTTAACGGGGTCAACTAGTAATAATGAGAAACTCATTCAGATCCAATGATACCTTTAACTGACTCTCAACGCCATGGACTCCCTCCTCATTTTATCATATTTTTAAAACCTGTAATAACCGTTTTGACATTTACAGGCATTGGTCACTGTAAGAAATTGATATTTCGTAAAAAAATAGAGATATGTTTCCACTCTTAATCGGTAAAAACCGTATCTCAATAGCATCTTCGTTTTAGAAGATGTGAATTTTTAGAGAAATATTTATTTTAAAATGGTACATTGCGTAATTGGGAACTTGTTATGTCACCCAGGCACAACTACATGAAAGTCCTTTGTATTTCTTCATAATCTTGACCGTATCAAAAGAAACATTACAATAGTTTAAGAGATGTGACTTTAATTTCAACAATATTCGAAGTTAACTATACAATACAACCAATCTACATCTTCCCTAGTGTCAAATTTCAAGGTTAAATGAGGGCTTCAATTTTAAAGAAAAACAATGGTTTCTTTCTGTAATTTGGAGCTGTAATATGCCATTTTGGTAACCTTGAGACAACTGGAAATCTTTCTTGACCACAGAAATCTTTCTTCAAACGGTAATATGTTGAGTTAGGAACAAGATTTTGACTTTGGGTGTGAAATCCCCACCGAGGAAAATTCTTCTCTTTCATTTAAGAACTCCTACAATTTTCAGTAAATTATGCCTTTAAATGATACCCTGTACGAATGTTATAACTCCCTCGTAAAGTCTTTTCATACATAAGTGAGTTAAAGTGACCAAGACTCTGAATCACCCTGCAGTCTATTTTGAATTTCATGCTATCTGCACCAGATGGTGCGAGTCTTAGTCTGTTTTCCTGTGGGAAAGTCCCACGTTGTGCATACCTCATGTTATTACACTTGAACAGCTACTGAAAGACCCAACGGTATCTTAATCAGTATGTCCACAACAGCAAACGATGCTCTAGAGAAAACAGTTGAGTGTGTATAGGTTAATTTGTCGAGACCCTATGTAGGACAACAGGTCAGTGAAATACGTCATCGAAAGGTTTTAGGAGCTATAATTCCCGCCAACATAGTATATGTTTTTTGTGGGAACTGATGTCCCATGCTTGTGTCGTGGGTTAGGATTAATTAAATGAAGTATCACAAAATATACTGAGAGCATAACTCGTTCACGTCATACAACGTACTGTAATTCATCTGACAATTAGCACACACCGTGTTGTGATTGGTCAGCTGACATTGTCGGAAAAACACAGACACAATCAATAAGTTACATAGTAACAGAGTTACCGGTATATCACGCGAAGCCATGACACATATATACATATCTGTGTCGTTTTCGAAATAAAGTGTGTATAAAAATGTACCTGGTGTAGAAACTTTAACTAGCCGCATAACGGTCATAAACATTCCTCAAATAGTCGGGAATTTTCAGATATCTTAGTCCTTATTTATGTCATCACTCTTAAGGATGTATTCAAAGTTAAGTTAATATCTCTATTGAGAGATTTTCTTTGGTCAAGTCTCTGCATTCGACGTATGGTATGGGTGCATGTTTCAGGGTCATTCTCTCGCACAAGTACTTACAAACTTCCTGATTGTTATGACAAATATACGAGATTTTCAATGCATATTCATGTCCTGAATAATTTGATACACACTTTTCGTAAGTCTTTTACCGTACGGGATAATTTCAAAGAGAAAAAGAACGTAATAATCTACCAACGCAATAACGTTTATATGTAATATGATTTAAATGTATTTGCGTGTTGCTTGATATTGTTGTACACAAAAACAAGCAAATATACAAAAAGAGAAACAATACGAATTGAGTACTGTCATTGTTTATTCTGTTCAACGATTGTGCTCGCGAATAGTCTCTGCTACAGTCGTTTTGCATTATTGAAGCATGTGAAGTGGTTCTGTGGAGAGCTGAGTCGCTGTGATCGATCCTCAAACTCCAAAATATTAGATTTTACAGATTTGAAACAATGGAGGTTACTTCTCAAACTTCAATTTATAATGGAAAAGGGCATAATATTAGCACACAATGTAGCCTGAATAGAGAGGAATTGAACAATAGTTGAGTCTTTTGTGGGGCACATTGACACAGACTTTCAAAAGTGCGACAGAAATATCATAACTGATTAGGGAAGGGGAGAGAGGCTCATTCACAAAAGTAACGTAAAGATACACTTTTATGGGCAAATTCAGGGAGGGTTATAAATCGCAATAATGGCCCATTCGTATGGCGAAGGAATGATTTTACTTAAGCCGATCGTGTAAACTCCTTGTATTCCCTTCGCAATTGTTCAGACAGTGTTTCTCGTAACTATAACAGTTATATATATCCCATGTTGAATGTTGTTGGAATTATTTCATTTCAGACACCTTTATTTTACACACATCAAAACCTAATAAGTACAAGATGAATATCGCTAACATAATACATTATAAGATATAATTCGGGAGTTCCACTAGAAAACTACTCAAAGGTTGTGAGGAAGTATCGCTAAACTGAAGGAGTAGTAAACAAGTGATGGAATATGTTTATCCCAGATAAAAAAAACAGCCAAAACAAAAACATACCTTCCCCCACCTCCACAGAAAGGTCACTTTCCAAATGATCTTATAGTGACAACTTCTTTGAGTGACTCTGTTAAATTATTCCTTAAAACAGGTCCGGTATAAGTAATGTTATGTTGAGTTAGTAACAGTCTACCCTGGATAGCTGGATTTTGTGGTCGGAGCTATACATCAATGGAGTTTTATTTTAGATAATGAATAAATCATTCCACCACATGGTGTTCTTTAAAAGACTCCTTAGTTAAAGAAAGAAATATGTAACTACAAGTTGACCTGACATCTTTATCGTGAAAGCGAAAAAAAAAGACACAAAAACATGTACACATAGGCCTAGATATAGAAATGAAATGCAACTAAGTGATTTTGATTGTTGCCGATTTGGTTATTACTGTTGCTGTTGTTTTTCTGTTTTATTACTTTTAAATCCTCCAGTGAGGTCATCTATTAAATAACGGGATTACATATCCTTTTGTTCTTGGATGTAACAACGTTTGTCTCTTTATTTTACTCACTACGGAATACTTGCTACCCGTACAGTCAATTTTCGGTTTTAATATTCAAAGGTAAAAAAGAACGGTGATCCGCGAGTGTAAAGAGTACTTATAGAAATTTGAAATGCCAGGAATCGAATCAATGAATAGGAAGGTTAAATTCAATCCAGCAACAGCAATTAAAAGAGTTCCAAGAAACGAAGAGGAGGTATTTAATGTGTGGTTAACAACAACCGCTGTGCAACAATCGCGGAAAGTTTGACGTTATATTTAGAAGTGATTACGAAGAAAACACCACTGCTGTCGTTGTTTTGTAAATATATATACATTAAGTGTAGGTTGAGATTGCAACACACACTATACGGTTCCTCTTTGAAGATTTTGTCGAACTCATCCGCTAGGTTTATTTTGGTCCAGTATCGCGCACTGAAATTTCGTAACTGCGATAAAACACCTTTACCACGATTTAAAATAATGGTTCAAAAAGAGACATTTTCTTACAGATTTGGACCACAGACTGAGGGAAGTCAAATCAGCAGCATGTACACTCGACTAAAGACAACCTAATTCCAAGAATAATAGAGGACAAAAGAAAAAACAAAAGCATATGACACTCTTCTCACGCTATCCATCGATTTAACGAGATATTACGTAAGAGTTACTTGACTTAATTTCCGTTACAAGCAGTTTAGTAACAAATGTTATTAATCAAAGCAAGAAAGGAGAGAGACAGAGGGGGAAAAATTAAATTTAACCCACCGGTTGAGATTTCGTCTAACTTAAACCTACAGCATTCTTCAAACTGAAGCAACAATGTTTATTTTATTTATAGCCATTCCTCTCAGAACAAAACGGATTAATTAAACATACACCGTGTAGAAGTCAACACTTTCGAATTTATAAAGGTGCGACCGACTCACCTAGAACTTACGGTAGTTCAAATCATGGGGCTACGTGACTTGTTATATGTATCACCTAAAAAGCTGGCCAGTGCATACGCTACCATCTAGATTCCTATCTGAGAAAGATAATTTCCTTTTCAGGTTTTGGAACGCCTACTGGTAGCTCGGGTTTCCTTTTCATTTATTAAGCTAATTAAATATTCACAAACTTCGAAGATGAGACACCGTACCTTGACAGATAGTAACTCACAGCCCCCCCCCCCCCCCAACACACACACACGCACGCACACTCAATTCCACCTCTAGTCCTCCACACCAAAGGGAAGAAACAGTTTTAATGAAAAACTTTTTCTTTTATGTCACTCAACTTATATGTTGCACTGGCATATGTGTTTCGCAGTGTGTTAATGCTGTCTTTACTCAATTTTAAAGATATTATTTAAGGCCGATGATTTGCTTCTGCTGGTTGCGTTGTATATAGCAATGAATTTAAATTGTAGAAGATGAATAAACTTCCAAATGACTTGGTGATTTTGTTTGCTTAATCGTTTGCTTGATTTAACCCTTTTCCCTAAAGTTTCCTTACGATTATTGTATTTGGCATAATACTACAGCTATTACCAATTACGTTCACGGGCAAGCAAAACAATCCGTCCCTCGACCACGTCCTTGAGACTGTACAGAAGCAAGTTTTTCTCTCGGGGTGGGTTGGGGTGGGCCGGGCAAAGATAGTCGTCAAGTTGAAGTTTCACTGAAGTTGTCACTCCGGGTTGACGTTCGTCAAGGGGGGGGTGGCACAAGTCATCTTAGAAGGAAATTATTGCACCAGTTGTTGAATCTGTTGGGTCGTCGTCATAACAACAGATTGACAATGCGCCTTACGATCTAAGGGCCCAGTAATGCACACGCCAGAATGTTTCGTTACGCACCGACCTCATGACGCACTCCCTCTTTTCTCTATCGGGCTTAAAAACTGAAAGTCAATACTTTTGTTAATGAAAGATTAACAGAATCACATTTGAATCAAAAGGGACGCCAGTTGGAATCAGTACTTTGCTACATGCGTACCTGCACGCCAATTAGTTGTAGGGTGGATGCAAGTGGCAGACGTTATCGGCTCTACGTAAACATCAAAGACACGCAAAACATTGCCCGAGCCTGAGAGGTCAAGCATCAGTCGCAGGCAGGAGAGCGCTAGGCCTACATGAAGAATCAGTCCATACAACAACAGACGCTCACTACATCACCAAGGCCAAGGTTTGATGTTTACAGAAATGAAGCAATTAGCCCGCGGTAATGGTAATGTTTAATTCTCTGCTGTACCTGACCCCATACCGTGAGCTCAATCAATGATGCTGTTGCTCGGCGTGAATCCTGTTTATAACTTTAGGCCAAAAGTTAAGTTACGTAATCTTCCCTTTTTATATTCAATTCTTCCTTTATGGTGCTGGCCAAGCACTTCCAATCATTATTGTAAGTTGTTGGCCGTTTTTTTCGGCACCTCACGTGGAGCCTCCTAGGATAATAATACATGGTACAGGAGAAAACCTGTCCGGATTTGCGTAATCGCAAACGACAAAGAGTTCAAGGTTTTAACGTCAATTTAAAACGACAGGGGTCTACGTGAACGAGAAAACGTGTGATTGAGTGGATGAACTTCGATCTAAATTTACCGCTGAATCAGGAAGATAACATCGATTTCCCTTTCGGTTGGAGATTACCAGCAGATCGAAATGTAGCTGAATGAGCCAAGGTCACCGATTGTTCACAATTATTTTAATTAGCAGCACGATCAAACAGGGATGCGAAAATGATGTTCCGAGAGAACGGAATGACAAACAATAGACAGAAAGACAAATAGAGAAAGATTAATTCACAAAAATGTCTGGACATAGTTTTTTTTTTTTATAAAGGAAATAAACCAACCTACCATGAATTTGAAAGGGAAAGTAGATGTGTCACACCCTGAATATGGGTTTGACCTCTGACCTCATGAATCTCAAGAACAGTCATCATTATGCTCGATAATTAGTTAATCTGTTTCCAATGTACCTGTCACATGGGAGAATGGTACGGTCACGTACATATAAAACGCATGTGCATAAGTATATTATATAGTACACATGAATACGTACCATAGCACTGTCTATAATTATACATGCGGCATCTCTCATTATGTGTACTGCGTCTCTCTACATGTTACTAAATGCTCAACATAGAGTTAGGCGAGTGGGAAATGATAATTTATTATTCAAGAGTTGGCGCGTTCCTGAGCGATCATCAGACTACTCGTTACTAATATAACAATCGTCGTGATGTTTAAAGGGATCCCCTCCAGAAAATTGGGGGCGTTGTCAGCTTCAATTTTCGGGCTGATCCGTTCTAAAAGCCTGGTACATCTTGCTCACAAAGCGTACTAAGTAGCTATAGCTTGTTATTAAAAATCACATCCACACGTATCCGAAGCATCAGACCGTAGATATTCCAGCTCGAGATAGTATATCGCTTATGAAATGAGGAAGCGCATAGTAACTAATAAAAAATTAGGATACCCACCTCACTTTTCGGGCGAGTGGGCCTTTAACAACCACGTGCTCTTCTATAAGTCTCAATCCATTCTAAATAATTAACCAGTCGTGCACTCTTACGGAAGTTTCTGAAAACTATTATACACATATCTGTTCATTCTCGTATTTATTTTTCATATTGTTCTGAGGTAATGTGAGACACGCGGCGACCCATTTCTTCAGTAGAAGCGAGGAATCTGTTTACCTGAAGAAATGCAAGGACCTTTCAATAACCTCCATTACAATATTGCCCAGAGAAAAATCGAATGACACTTAAAATGTGCAAGTTCGTACTGCTGACCGTAACACGATATCGCGGCGTGCGTTTCATGCCAACATATTGCTTTCAGCAGCAATGGTGACCTTGCAATAAATGGTAACTTACAGCAGGGAGTCGTTATATAACTGCGTATGGTACCTGTTTTAATTTACCAGTTTTTTATTTATCTTTACTTTCCACGAAGTTTTCATTTGCATGTATCTTTATTCTGGTTCAAAGTCAAATGTACACCTTGGCGTTCACGCAGGATTTTACCGTAGGCCTAATGATAAAGTCCTGTTACGAGTTTTCTTTCAACACTATAGTTGCACTGTCGATGGGTCGAAGGTCAGGGAGCAAACTAATTAATTAATAGCTTATAATGCATGGGTAGACGTCATTCAAGAGACATTCCATCCTGAAAATAAAGGTTTCGTGTTTTGCAGTCAGAGCAGGATACATCTGGAAAAAGTTTTCTGATGACGTAAGTGGGTTGGAAAACCAGGCTCTTCAAGCTGTGTGACACTGTAGACTTCTAAAAACTCGGTGGTTTCAACAGTGTACATTTGCAACATCATGTGTGGGGAGAGAGGGCAACCATAATAGTTCTTCATTTGCCTGGACACAAACATTTTTTTTTGTCACTTTTACAGCAGGTTGAGTGGTCCTCCCCCCCAATCAAAACGATTACCGGGCCCTTTTCAGTCGGCTTTTCATAAAAAAAAGGGGAAAAAATAAAAAGATAGAAAAAAATAAGAATGAGGGGGAAAATGAAAGAAATGGTAAAGAAAATGCAAGTTTGAATACTTCAGGGTCCTCCGCATCCAGGAAATGATGATTATGTTGCCAATTTTCTGTCTTCAAATTTAAACTAGTATAGTATTTACCATGAAATGTGCAACTTTGATCTGACTTTTTTAGCGACCTGACTTTTTTCAGAACAGGTAACTCCCAAATGAGATTAATTTTTCATCCAAGAAAATACTGACAATACCGTTTTTTTGGAGCTTACTTGCTGAGCTTGGGAGGGGCGATTTCTGACAATCTACTAGTAGGGGGTGGGGGGGATTTTTACTTATTTTCCAATAAAACGATGCTTGGTTGGGCCCACTTAGAGTCTTCAAACAATTCTCAGTTCACCCCTAGTAAAATCTTATGGCTGGGACAATGCAAGAGGGGCGTACTGTATATCCGTATCACACTGTACCACATTCATTGATGTCCCCTCAACCATGTCCAAGGCTCAGTAAGAAAACAAATCTAGCTGAACCCGAGGCCCACTTTGAGTCTCTTGAAACCATCTGAAATACTGTGACTCTACTGCCCAATACACACAAAAAAAAAAACATGTGGGACTGAAGATATATTCATCCCCACTCAAATATTGGTCAAGTGCTCCAAGAATATATGTAAAAGGATGAATAATTTATGATTTTTGCGCTTTCAGCTATGTATTAGCATTTTCATAAATTTACCTTTGCTCTCATGAATTTGAGGAATTGCAATCAAGAGATCCTTGTTTCACGACTGTGCATGTGCAGCTTATAACACCCAGGAAGTGCCGTTTTCGGCCATCTGGTTACTTTGAAAAGCCAAAATTTTCTTGTACGTTTCGCTCCAACTGATGGTGGCGCTTCGCTTAGATGGTTTCATATAGAGAGGGTTGCGAAAACAGGTTAGTTAACGGCATTTTGCCTCCAACTGTAAGGCCTTTTCATCTTTTGTGAGACAGGATAACCAATACTGTACAAATTGCCGTTTTACAGATCTGTTTTCACTGAATAACTTCAGATCATGTGCCACCGCTCGACTAACATGTATGCACGTACATAGCCTAAAATAATTGCCCAGGTGGAGAGAAATGCCTAAAACCGCAAATCTTTCTACATAGAAACCTTAATAATCCTGCCGGACGGACACTCACTCCTCTCCACCAACTTCTATTTCTAATATATTTAAAAAGCAGTGGGTACTCCTATTATACTGCACCTCTAAAGCAATTTTCTCCCCCTCTGACTGAAACTGCTAGCTCCACCACACTTTTGGGGGGAGGCTGCTAGGGTATTTGAAATTTCATTTGGCTGCACCCCCCCCCCTTCGCCCTTCCCTTTCCACCTTTGTAGCTACGCCTTGCCAGTCACCTAACGCTGACTAAAAGCCTACACCTCTTCTAGCTGTGGTTGCCTCCCTGTCGTTTGTTTCTGTAATAAGAGAATGATTTACACCCAGTGTATGAAATATTTATATGTTTTAATCAGCGATCTTCAATAATTTAGAAGAGAAAGCAAATTGCTTTTTATTAGTCTTCCCTGTTATTGATCTCTAAGGCAATATTTTATCTTACCGCCACATCCATCTCCTTCAACTGGCTGGTCTCTCTAGTTTCTTTGACCATACTTTGACCCTTCTTGTCAAGTTCGGTTTTCTTAGACCAGAAATTATTGACCGGTCAATGACCCAGAGGAATCTAGGTACGATAATAAAGTACCGTTATGATGAATTTGTGTTAAAGTAGTCTATCGACTTTCTAGTCATTTTGTTGTTTACTAACTGTTTAGTTTGCCTCAATTTGAAATTTATATCCAACGCTCCTCTATACAGGTTGGTTACATGATATCTAAAAGTATGTCCAAACGTGCTGGCAAACAGTAACCCAAGCTACAGATTGTAAGTAGTGGCTATTAATATCTAGTAGCTTATCATGGATCTACATATAGAACCATATAATGTTCAAATGATGTTAAGTTTTCAAGTGTAAAATTTGTAGTTCATCGAATTCAATTAAAAAGCAGTATCAGTATCCGCACGAAAACACTGAGAAGTGAGGACCTCTTTATTATTTAGTTTGGTTGTTGGAAGGTCACTGAGTAGTGGGGCCGTCACTGGCAGGGGGGGGGGCATGGAGTACACCAGCGTACGGTTCATACGTTACAAAAAATATTTACTTGAAAATGTATTTAAGCTGTACATCTGTTTGTAGGGGTAGGGTTAGATGTAAATAAACAGAAAAAGAAATGCTATTTCAGGTTATCTGAGGGGTGTTTCCAGTCGTGCAGCCCCCCCCCCCCCAGTTATTGGACCCTGGCCGGAGTTATTCGAGTCCCGTCCTCTGTGTCTAATTAGTCACTCCGTTTGTTTGTTTGTTTCTTGTTTGTGTGATCGTTTGTTTGATCGTTCGTTGTTTCTCATTGCTTGACTGATTGTTCGTTTGTTACGTTGTCTATATCCATGTTTGTCTGTTTTACTGTTCTGTCTCTGACTTAAAGGAGAAGGAAACCCTGGGAATATATTCATCAAAATGAAGCAGAAGTGTTTGACAAACATCTTCCCAAAGTTTCATTCAGAGATATTTTTTCCTATCCAAGTTACACTGTTTTGAAATTCAGAGAAGGGTGCTGCCATTTTTGCCTAAGTTGAATGTAAAGCAACTTGAGTAAGTCGAATAATGATGTCACATAACCACTGATAGCAAAAATTTTAATGTATTTCTTTATATTCTTTACCTGTTATTTCTATCAATCCGAAACACACTTGTACACATTTCGTGTTGAATTACTGAGGTGTATCATGCAATAATCAAATCATTAATACTATGACTTGAATCTATGCATGACTGTTAAAATTTATTGACAATGAAATATAAAGAAAAACAAAAGCTTTTCAATCACATATGGTCTGGTGATGTCATCGCAATTTCAAAATGGCAGCTTCCTGATAATTTTCTAAGAATATTCAAATTGCAATATCTTGGAAAGTAAGCAACGTATTTAACTGAAATTTGGTAATGGTGTTCACCATATATTAGTCTCTCATTTAACATTGTCAAAGGTCCTGACTTGCCTTCTCCTTTAACGACCACTATAGTGGACGTTTTAACGGTTGCTACTATTAAGCTAGCTGGCTTTAACTTTGTGGTACCATGAAGCTATGGTATCACACATAACAGTAAGATGCAGAGGTTTCATTGCCTTTTCTGTCAGTGTTAGCAATGCCGGATTTACAGGGGGGGAGGATGAAAATTTTCAACCAGAATTTTCATAGCACGTAAATCATGTAAACTTCACCCATGTAGTCCAAGCTTATTTCTTGCTGGTACAACTGCTAAATTTTCAGCTCATGAAGTATTTGTATGCTTAAATTTTGCGTCTGATCAATGTCGTTCTCAAAATTTGCACACCCTCAAAAAGCATGTCTGGCGCTCTAAGCCCCCACCCAGCATGCTAGAAATGTCGCATAATTTGGGCCCATCCCTCATAGCATGGATCCGGTTTAACAGGAATCTCCCGAAAATATACCCTCGAGGAGGAAATTTTCCTGGGGAAGTATTCTCCCCCACAGGGCCCTGAAAATCGACCCACCATATAGTTCAATTTACTCCTCAGTATTTCTTAATGTGAACTCCATATTTTTCATTGATAATGTTCCTCTTGGGCTTGACAGTAGAAATACATAGATTTTGAGAGATTTTGTATAGACAGTGTATCAAAACAAAATTAAAACTTTCAATGCCATATTTCAAAGATATGAAATGAATGTCAGCTTACAAAGAATTGCTAATAGGGAACCTTCTGTCCTGATTAATCTCTGTGGTGTACCAGTGGCTCAGTAGTAATATCGATCATAACAACATTTTGACTAATAACATAGACTGTAACCTCATCCTAATTTACCTGTAACAGTGATGTCTGCTTGAATGGTTGGATTAATCCCCTAGCTTCAATTTCTTTCAATGTCAGTGATTTATTCAAGCCTGTTCATTCTTAAGGTAAATTAATCAAAACGGCCTTTATTCGTTCCATGAAGCTACGTCGTTTTGACTAAAACTTAGTCAAATAATGCCTTGTAGAACTAATTAAAGCTGTTTTGACTCATTTATTTTAAGAGTGGTTGCTTAAGCACTTAATCAATAATCGATAAACTGTCAACAATCAACTGCTCCAACACATTATTCCCATTAGGCCTACCTCTAGAAACAAATCAGGTACGTACATGCCAAACTGTAGAGGAGCAACTTCTACAAGATAATGTGAAAATGGAGGAGGTGGGGGATTTTCAGATTGGAGGTACATTTTTCCCAGGAAATATACCGGAGGGAATATCCTAGAAATCTTCACTAGGGGGAATTTTCCTTGCTCGAGGGGTGGGGGAGGGGGATTTCCAGGAGGGAAATTCCCCTCACACAGTCATTGGTCAAGTTAGCTTATCTAAGGTGTTCCATGGAAAGTGC
The DNA here is from genome assembly GCA_021234535.1 of Stichopus chloronotus. NCBI lineage: Eukaryota > Metazoa > Echinodermata > Holothuroidea > Aspidochirotida > Stichopodidae > Stichopus > Stichopus chloronotus. Next base: position 27,226,315 of record CM037841.1, read on the forward strand.
ATGCAACATTTTACACTTTACTCACTTTACACATTGTTACTTATGTTACCAACTATGTGTGAGTTGTGTCACTGTTCATCAAATGCATTCACGGTGTAGGATCGTGCCATCGCAGAATCTATGTCATCGGTTGTTCATCTTCTCTACCATTATCATCTTTTCACAATGAGATGAGTCTCTTTCTTGTCGTGTTTGAATAGCAATCTTTGGTCACAAAAGATAGTCCGCTAGTGGCGTATTCATTGTGAATTCTCTCTCAAGAGGGGTATCTATAGCGACAGTTCTAAAAATAGATGTTTAGCCCATACTTAAATTTGCAGACAATACACGGTGAGCCGATAAAGAGATAACGGGAAGAGACTTTCATACATACTTTTCTTTCTCTAACAACTGTATATTACTTCGGCTCTATTTCGTTTTAAGTTTTGACTCTGAATAAACTCAGAAGTCTATCGAAGTCCGAACAAAACATCCTTTCTCATCCCTTTTTGAAGTAAAAGATTTAATTCTTCAACTGTCAACTCATTTATAAACATTTACTGTCGATAATTGCCTGAAAGCAGACCACTTCCGCTAAATTTGACTTTGTTTACCACAAACAGTTATTATCTCACTTATAACGTATTACAGCTTACATGAAGACTGGGTGCACTTATAAGTGCCTATTATAGAATTAAAAGTTAAAAGTTACTTTCCTCCAGAATAAAGAAAAAAAAACACAAATTACCCAGAGGAGATTTGATTCGAAATAGCCACGAAGTCCCCCCCCCCCCCGAAAGTTCGTCAAGTTTGCTCCTTGTGGTCATCTGGTATGCCCGAATCGTAACTACGGAGTATGGGAAATTATGGACAGAGGCGAAGGAATTTACGATTCCTTTCTAGAATTTTTAGTCTAATGTGAAAGTGACTATAGTTTGGGCATGATTTAGTATCGATTGTTTCACTCATTCGGGTTGAGGGGTGATGGTAGTCGGTGGTATCTGGTGGGAGTATTCGATTTATCATCTACATCAGAGGCAGATCCAGGTTTTTTTTTTTTTGTTGGGGGTGCACTAGATTCACCCTATGCCAGAGACTAGCCTACTCAGAGTGTCTTCCATCCAAAGAAGTTACATAGAATAGTGCTCTCAATGCGGCGAAGGAGTTCCTATGCCAATACCATGACAAGAAGAGCAATAGTTAGATATCTGCATTGTAATATTAAAAGCACAATTGATGAAATTTGGAAATATTTCGAGGGTGAACATGTACCCACATGTTACTCACTGAAACAAAATATTCCGATTCCTTAAGATTAAACTGAAAGTTTGGGTTTTTCTTTTCTGTACAAGTTTTTCCTTACTCCTTACATGTATATTGAAACTTCTTGAGGTGAAAAAAGTCATGGCTTACTTAACAACTCTTTCAAGGACTTGTCACACTATATGTATATTTACCATATTTTTCGTTTTCACAGTTTTGCAAGGTAAGTGGCTGTTCTTACTTTTATTCTCTCTCTATGTTTTTTACTTTCTTTTTTTTTTCATCCCGCTTATTTAGAGTTCATTTGAAACACTCCATGACAAGTGAGATGAAATACGTAAGATGAAGAGCATCTTTGATAAATTAAGAAAAAAATGATGAATGCGCTCAGCCTCACCAACTGCGAGGGGCCGAGTGTGAGGAAGAGGAAGAAAAGCTTCGTCCTGTTATTGGATACGATTTAGTGCAGGGATAAAATTTGCACGCACATGAATATTGAATCTGATCTGTAAGAGTGACTGTCGCTGGTCAATTTCACGCATGCGTGTTCCTAATTTTAGGTAATAGTTTTACGTAATTTTACTTACCTAATTTATTTCTTGATGATGACTGGGTGCAATTCCCAGCCAGATCCGACCTTGCTTGGTTAAGTTATGGCATTCAATAAAAAAAAAGGGCGGTCATCTTTGATTTTTTTTCAATACCGACTGACGTGAATTTTGTTCAAGTGTTTTTGTTATTTGGCATCTTTGATACAACCTCATCCTGATGCTGATTTGGTAAGAAACTAAACGAATTCCGGCCCCCACCCACCCCACCCCTCACCCTCTTTTTCGCACACACCTTCTTCCATGCCCGGCTTGAACCTTCACGTCTATCTGTGAGTTCGTCTATTTATTCATCTCCATTTGAGAGTAGCCTCTTTGTCGATGTAATTGATGGATATGGTTTGACAACCCTTATGCGGGAGCAAACCACTTGTGAAAATTTAACTCTTTCAACTAACTCGATGTCCGATCTAAATATAGAGGATCGAATCAATGCTAACAACAACCTGTCGATAACGTAAACTCCTCAAGAGGCTTATCCCCATTGAAAGTGTAGACGAGAATAAAATGATACGTTCGTAATACGTTAACGAGTGATTCAACTCAGTTTTGAGTTCTTTCAATCTTCGGATGAGATTATTCGCGTTCAGTAGGCCGTGAGAAAAAATGCTCGCCAATAGATTCCTCTTTTGACGTAAGAGTGTACACAGTTTATCTTCCCGCTGTTTCGCAGCCACTTACAATTGGTTCAAGCCAACAGAGACCGCCAGTGGTACAATCCATGATTTACCTTAACTAATTAACAGTTATATCATTTGCTTTAGAAGTACAGGCCGAACCAAAAGGCTTCCCTCCCCATACTCTCTTGTCGGTGGAACCTTAGTAAGGCATCCACTCTCCAAGTCCTCTGGTAATGGCCGACCTAGTAACGTATTCACTGCCCTATCGCTTGACTACTTCAATTACTGTCAACGCTCTCTATTCAGAATTCCCCCCCCCCCCACCCGTCCCCAATTGCCTCCTTTCCACTCAGATGAAGTATAGTGGCCTGGCAGATACAATTCCGCATATTTATTTCCTGTTATACGTATTGTTTACACCTTTTCTGTTTCAATACATACCGAGACTACCCCCCACTGGACCCCAGGCTCACAGACGCTTTGCCGCTGGACGCCACCAATAAAAAACATCAAACTTAGTGGCGCTAAGTTTGATGTTTTTTGTAAACTTAAAGAAATAACATAAATATATGGAAATCATTTAGACTTTTCGTATTGGGAAATATACACAAAATATACCCACCCAGAGATATGCTAAAATGTCAAAGCTTCTTAGGGATTTGGCCCTTGGAACCACACTGGGACTTTACCCCCGGAGTCTATCAGAGGCCCGAAGTTATTATGGTTGTCAACTGACAGGAGTACCCAAAATCATTGAAATTATTTGGTATCTTTGCACTAGGTGACGCATTAGTAACGAAAATATACTTACCTGGTTACTTGACTTTTCACCCACAGACATGCTAAAACCTCAGAGCCTCCGGACCTCGGTTCCTGCACCCCCGTTTGGACTTTACCCTTGGGGGCCATCATGAAAGACCCCATAGCCTAAACGGTTGATATCGCCCTTAATTTGCTTGCCCCAACAGTGATTTTAGCCCTCCATTTCCTCCTCTTCCTGATGCCGCCAAGTGGGAGGACACCTATACTTGTATTTCGCCTACCTAACCGAGAACTTGCTCGTCACACAAAATGTGTACTCCCTTTTTTTTAGATTAAAGTCCTCCCAAATCACTATTCGCTACCGAGGTGTAAATATTTGGAATTCCCTCCATGATTACGTGCAACACAGCAAATGCTTGAACACTTTTAAAAAAGCTTAAACCATTTAGTTTGTAAACAGGATTAATTTCACCTGTTACTCACTTTTCTTCGTTTCTCCTTTTTTTTTTTTTTTTTTTTTTGTTTCCTTGCTGTTTGTTCTCTTTTTCCTTTGCTTTTGTATTTTGATTTAGCTTTCTTTTTCAGGGGTGATTGCCCCGACAAGCTTTGTAAAGCTTTTTGTAATCACTCCTCAGTATTTCATTGTAATTTTTCTTTTTAACTATTCATATCGAGACTGAAATAAAGTTACAGTTACAACAACAACGCTGAAAGTCTGTCATACCGCAGTGAAGGTGGTTAATTAAGGGACGTCACGGATGGCTAAATTAATGTTTTGTTTTTTATTTTACTATTGTTATTTTTTATTATGATATGCCTGCCAGGTAGAGTGTAGTATTCCTTAGCAAAATGTACGTTACCTTGACGTTAAGAGTTTGAGGTACGTTCTGATATATCAGTTCCGGGGGGCTTGGTCTTTCAGCTACCTGCTTAGTAAGAGCAATGGCGGCCAATTTAACATCAGTCAGGTAAAAGTTCCCGTGACCTGTTATTGACCGTATAGTGCGTCTCTTTGGTTGTTCATTGTTACATAACCGATAAATTCCTGCCATAGCTGCTTTCATCAATTTTGAACAAAAGACTATGGCATGTCATTGACAAATTGGATGATATACCGTTTCTGTACCTGAGAGGCTCGTGCTGGGCTGGCTTACAGCTGGTTTTGTATGTCTTGCCTCTAAATCTAAGAATAACACAAACCGATATAAAACACTAATAGATCAATAAATTTCAAGTTGGTATATTCTTTTTTTTTCTTTAATCTGGCAATGTTAGGCTCTTAACGCTAGGCTAAGATACTTCAATAACAACAGCGGTTTACACGAACCTATCCTTAAACCTTCCTGGTGACATGTCAATGTCTTATGATTTACAATATTCGTAATAAGTTAATTTCATTACCAACTTCCTGCTGTGCCGTCGGTAATTGTGCTCGTTAAAATCTTAGTGTAAGGAAGGAAGATAACCTGTGCATTAATCAATTAATCATAGTTTAGCTCCTGCCAAATACGACAGAACAGTCCATTTCATCTGCACCCTTCTGTCCGACCTTTAACCGGGTGAAGCACTGGGGGTTCTGAATTTCTTGCCCGTGAATCAAAGTTGACGTCATATTGACGTAATGCAACACTCTGTAGTAAGTCTGAGACTGTGGTTTGAGTGACAGCCTTTACTTTAAAAGTTTTATTCTGTCAGTGTTAAGTCAACCCTCGAAACCTTAAAATTGATGCACAAACATTCTAGTCACTCTCGTCCCGTCAGGACTGTTCCAGGAAGTTATTCTCAGCCATTTTGCCATATCTCAATGACTGATTACAACATCATGAGATGCGATTCAAAGATAGAAGTCATTATGATAAGATCAGCCTGTCTCGGACATGATGCACCAGATGATTTGTAATTTTTCATATTATAATATTGACCTCAAATCTAGCACGCCAAATTTTTTCTCTCAATGAGTTGAAATATTACAAACAACGTCTGCTACACACATAACTTCTCAGTCAAGGGCCCAGTGGCTTCTCAATGTACTGACAAAATGTACCCTCTCATGTATCAATTAATAGGCAAAAACTAAAATGTGGAACGGTGAAAAGAATTAACAACCATTTTCCAGGACATGTGGATTTGTATATAGTTACAGCATTACAGTGGATCTGTTAAGTTAGAACCGAGAAAACTTCAGCCATGTCCCCCTGGGCCGACATAACCCTTCCTTTGTTCTTAAATCATTGCTCTATTATTACTGTTTTTTGTTCTTTCTCAGCATTCTCGTTGATTTTGTTTGTTTGTTTGGTTGGTTGTTTGTTTGTTTGTTTTACTCTGATCTCGGAGTAGTACCCGGACGCCGGGGGATCTACTGTCCGAATTCAGAGGATGTGGACAGTGCCTTGGTGTGCTGTCTCTCTGAGTTGTTTACCACTTTGAGTGGTTGCCATGAATTTGTTGTAGATGTCTCTCTAGATTGTCGGTGGTTGCTCCGAGTACACCGAGTACTCTGTGGAAGACTTTCCACTCTGATGCCTCACACTTCTGTACTTCAAGTAGCGGGTCCTCATACTAGTCTATCATTTCATTTTCTTGCTCGAACTATCTGTGAGTCATTGAGTAAATTACCACATCTATCATTAGTACCTGTTCCTATAGCGTGCTTCCATGTCTGTGATTCCCGGGCAGGCTTCTGAGAGGTACTTCGAAATCCCAGCGGATCTTGTCGTTTTCTTCAGTGGGGGTTGGGTTTGTGAAGCCACGGTTGTCGTTGGGATACAGTATAACACTGACGTACGTCGTTATGCATTTCGAAGGCTACATTGTTGTGTCTGGCCTAAAAGAGATCTATTAGACAATCTTGGCGCAAGCTGTGATCATGCATTTGGGCAATTCTCTCATCTTTTTAATTGGACATTCTGCACTTGGGATCATTCATTAATAAAGATTATTAAGAATAATTATTAATAATTAATAATATTAATAGTAATTATCATCATCATTACTAATTAATGAATTTTCAATGATCTTACACAGTTCTGCTTGTTTTGTTTTTTCAAGTTTTTTTTTTCTTAGCAAGACTTGCATTTGCTTCCACTTTTCTTGTTTGGACTTCAAGTTTCAGTATTCTCAAGACTGATGTCTCTCTCATGGGAGCAGTCACCATCCTCATCAATTATCCATCCTCACCAATTATCCTACCTGCTTTCACCATAGCCAACACTTACGATGTAACGATTTGCAATTATACTGTCACACCTGCAAAAACTCCAAAGTACTTCCACTAACAGGAAGTTCAATTAGATATCACTGTCTAACCTTAACTTCCAGAATTTATTTCCACGTGCTTTCTAGAAAAGAAAAAGAAAGCAATCGTCATCGGCTTGTTTGAGTTTATCTGATTATGTTTCTCTGAATTTATCGATTTCAAAAGAACAAAAGAAATGTCTGGTGTATCGTTTATATTACCTTTGTATACTTTGAATGGCAACTGTCCGAACATTGATAATAAGCCGAATAGCGGGTGGATGTACATGGAATTCTATGAAAGCATGTACTGAATGAGAAGGGTGTATACAAAAGCAAAAGTGACTACATGAAAGGACCTTATGACCTTGGGCTGTCTTACGCCATGATGAATACACAATGAGTAACTTTGTGATGGAGTTTAAATCAAGTGGAACAGACAAAACGGGATAAAGAAAGGTATTTAAGTTGTCCCACGCACTTTGGGTCCAAACTCTCAGTAGTAATGAGATTAAGGATCGTCGATATTGGAAAAGGGGCCGATCTCACTGAGGAGGGGGGCAGCATCACCTCCCGGAGGTGCACTTTTAATTGAACAAAAAATGGGGAGCGGTTTCGCAGACGAGCTAGAAACCATATGCGTGGAATCTCAACAAATGTCACTCTACATAACGAAGAGTCGCAGTATTGACGCTTAATTTGCAATTTAGGCCTTTAGGAGCCGGAGTTAGAGAAAACAAAAACTTACCCTAGCCAATAGGTTACGCTTGGTCTACTATCCTATATTGAAAGGAGATACCATAATGATACTTAGGAAAGAACTGATAAGTTCTTTCAACCCATATCTCTCATCACTCTTTCTCTTCACTTGTTAACTAATCACAACATGCATGTGGCAGCTTTGCTTTGATTATAAAGTCGCTCAGGGGTGGTGGTCAAATCCATCCCTTTTAACATGGTATCGCGCTTCACATCCACTGACCCATAGCCCATACACTCACAAAACGTAACTGTAAAATAAGAACTCCATAACTTTTAGGTAAAATTTTACACACAGTTAATGTAAATCTTACATTGTGTATATAACAATTTTACTAAAATGTAGTAAAATTTACCAAAATTATGTAGAATTTACTCAATATATTATGATTTACAGTGTCGAATGCTTGAGAGAGATACATAAAAATACCAACTGTCGACTGAGTTAAGTTAAAACTATTATTGATAAAATCTACAAAACATCAACATCTGCCATAAAAGTGGAATAACTTTGACGAAATCTGTCAAACTGTTCAGGAGATAGAATACTGTTTTTTGTTACGATTTCAGTTGCTATGCGATAAATACATCATACACAGCATTTCTCGATCTGAGACAGCCTAAAAGGTGCTAGTTGAGATGTCATCAACTCCGACAGAAGACTTACATTTAAGTTGTCCAATAAGTATTAATTATTCCTGAAGGATTAGTAGCAGAAGAGAAAATGAAACAGTTGCAACAGCTGTGCCAGATTTGCCACTGAAAAAAAAATATAGTTCACACAAGTTAAAGAAATCTTTCTGTATTTATTGTGAAACCACATCCCAATCGCATGTTCCTTTTCGACGATTTTTTTTTAAAAAAAAAAAAAGAACTTTCACCCTTTGTCAAAATTGTGCATTGCATGAAATTTTCATGCCTTGGCCATTTGAGTTTGTTGTCGATCTCTATGGGACCTTAGGGGACGACAGCACAACACGGATTTATTTGAGTTGACGCTGTTGTAGAATCCACGTTGCTTACAACTACCTTTAATGGTGCTGATACGAGCAGTGGCAACTTTTGCTCACAAGTCTCACGAAATAGAGGAATTGTGGGCGTTTATCAGGCCCTGTAACGTCAGGCGATTTCAGTTGTATACGATAGATACATCACACACAGCAAAAATCCCGATCTGTCATTGAGCAGGGAGTTTCCCTGACAACTTGTAGTTATTCCTCGTCGGATGAAGAATAATGAAACTGTTGTCAACAAAACACGATGGGCATGTTGATGCCAAATTCTGAGTTGTCCATTATTTGCAAATGTTACGGTAAATGCTCTCCTCACAATGAGGAAGAATTGTCACAATGGAACCAAAGAGGCATGTCTAACTCAGAGCCCTGTCCACATTTTTTGAGTTGATGAAAGCAGTTCATCCGTAAACCAAAAAAAGGGGCCGGAAAGGAAAAGGTCCGTTCTGTAAGGTTGAAGATATCGATCTATCGAATCCAAACAATGATTGTGATAGTCTAAAGTTTAGGAAAGTGTTGGGAAAAAATAAGACTGTCGTCTGAACAGCTTGTTATCCTACCTTTGTTTTGATTGGTTTCATCTCATTTCCTACATGTTGTTTTGGCTATTACTATGATAATTGATAAGCTCCGTCCCATTCATGGCTTTCGTTGGAGAGGAACGAAGTGTTTTGCAGATGTACGTTATTTAAAAATAAAATTTAAGACTTTAGGACAAATTGATATAACATGTCATTTCTATAAAAGGTAGGATCTCAGTTGTCTCTGAAAATTTACCAGGTAAAGCTTTTCTGAGGGAAATTTGGGGTTAATATTGGTCCACTGTATATAGTTGATTTAGAGTCAGACACGTGAGAGAGATACGTCAACAGAATTATCTTCTCGCTGTAAGCTACCAGTTGACGATACATGAGAGAGGTAACACGATGATGATGATGGTGATGGTGATGATGATGATGATGATGGTGATGATGATGATGATGATGGTGATGGTGATGATGATGATGGTGATGATGATGATGATGGTGATGATGATGATGATGATGATGGTGATGGTGATGGTGATGGTGATGGTGATGATGATGATGATGATGATGATGATGATGATGATGATGATGATGGTGATGATGATGATGGTGATGATGGTGATGATGATGATGATGGTGATGATGGTGATGATGGTGATGAAGATGATGATGATGGTGATGGTGATGATGATGATGATTACTATTATTATTATGACAGGATACTGATTTTGACGTTGCTTAAGTTAAAAATATATATATGAATTTGATGCACAAAGATAATTTTAAAATGTTACAATTTGTGCTAGCATAAGATGGTATGTAACTTTTTTACTTTGAAATTTATGTCATTTCTTTGTGTGTTATTTTATCTGTCATTCTTGTCAGGCGGATGATTACGAAGAAACTACCAAAAGTCATAATGTTCTTCGTTTTACATAAATATTACAGATTTGTAACTCTGAATACAATGAATACACTCTAATTTAATGCCAACTGATACACAGTTGGCATTAAATTAGATGATAATTCAAAACAAAGTGACCCATTTCGGTCACATCCTTGGAGCTTAAGTCACAGTCATAACATTATGAGCGTCCTTTAATCTTACTCTCGAGGTCTTTTCAGCTACCCTATATCCAAAGCTGATACTGGGACTTCTTAAGATAATATGGAAACCACATCTTAACTTGACTGTGTACACTTGCTACATTATATGCAGAGACGTGCGTGTTGGTTGTCTGTGGTGGCGCCGTGGTGGTGGGGGGGGGTGAAGTTAAGATTGTATGCTATCTCTGCAATAATCAAAATTTATATAACTGCTTCGATCGAAGTCAATTACAGAGTGCTCATTCGGACCTCTCTTGTTTGCTAGTGTGTTGCTAACTTTCTCTGTTGCCTTGAAATTGACATTATGTCCCGTTTTGAGGTAGCGCCACCATTTTATTTTATCAATTTCTATCTTTTCGCAAGTAGCTTTGTTTTTCGTAAACATGTAACGTATATCTCGTTCGTTCATATTACTTATGAAGAGAAATTCGCAATAATCTATTATTTCGTCAAAGTCTTGTCCACTTTGAAGAGCATCATTAAGTAACTTTATTTTCGTTTTCTTTATATTCATACTTTACTACATGCACACTTGTCACCGGCTCAAAATTCGTTCCAGTAATAATCCTCTAGGTTGTGTCACTGCATCATAACATTATAAAAAAATATGCATTTGAAGACTTTTGTCCCTTAACTCCTTCAGTTGCAATATGCAACAAATATTAACACATAACCTTTAGATAGTAAGCAAATTGTTGCATTCCGTTGTCTTCTTTCTCTGAAGTAGGCTCCTACTAATTATCTTAGGATGCAAGTGTGCCACTTTACATCCTAAGATAATTCAGTTAGCTTGTAATACGCCACGTCCCATCGTGAGGCACTTAATCAAATTTAATCGAAGAAGTCTGCACCAAAGACTTCAAGAGGCAGTTTCTTATCTGTCGTTGATGAATTTACAAGAATACTGATCAAAATAATAATATTCCATTCCAAAATACTCATCTGTAGAACACGAAACCTCCTGCGCAAATTGCAAATTGACCATTGTGTTAGGTGTTAACGGGTACTTGGTCTGAGTGTAAAACGGAAGCAGATCTTTAGCAAAAAAAAAAAAAAATCAAACAAAGGCAGTTGCTTTGAGCATAAGCTGTATAAATACAGCTAACTATAGCAGTTATTTTAATTGGTACTTGTGAAAATTGTGTGAGATATGTTTGTGCCACAACTGCACACTCAACTTGAAGAAAATTTGAAAATAGGTCGTAGTTAAACCAATTGACTTATCTGTTTTGCTTAAAATACAGGCCAAATAATGTTTGATTATACGTGAAAAATTTCTGGTCTGTGGAACCCAAAAATGTATGGCCCTTATCATCTCATAGCCGAATGATTCTTCATGAAAAAAACTAAAAGAATAATCAAATAGATCATTCTCTTTTTATCTTTTAGCTTCCATGTAAAGATCGGTTTTGCCCTTTTGAGAAAATAAGAAAAAATATTAAAGTACACAAGCTAGACAAAATTGGTGTTTCATGACACGAACAAAACCTCTATCTTCTCTCTCTATGTGTTTTCTTTTGTGTACTTTTTAAGTTAGTAATTTAGCAAAGCAATGAAAATTGTTGGTGACGATGAATAAATTATGCAATCAGTTATGATATGACATAAGGTTTTCGGATCAGCATTTGGGGACTCAGACCCCAATCGGGGCGACCGTCTTACGTCTCTTGATTACGAACTCAACCGTGTAGTGTCTCAAGGACTTGTTCACTGAGTCTTGTAATCCTATACTTGCATGTGAGACCTGTATGGCCTATCCCATCTGCAGTGTGTAACTGGCCTATCCATTTAAATGTTTGTACAACAATAAATGAAAATCATTAGCGAGAGACACACACATAAAAATTTGCTGTCTTGTTGAACAGGACTGTGTGTATAATTTGACCGTTCACGCTAATGGAGACATGTGGACCAATTCAGAGTAAAGGACTTAACAGCCAATCAGCCTGTTTAGGGTTATTGATTTAGTTCATTACATCTATCTGGCTATTGTGACCTCCATGTCAAAAAACGGGGCATTTCTATTTCAGGTTTTCCACTCTCTGACCGCAACTCCGTGGGGAATTGACCCATTCATCCTACGAAGCGCATTTCTATAGGCCCATTCTTGCTGTCCCCATTTGACGGGTTTGCCTGGCAAAGATCGCTGGCGACGAATTAATCCCCCAGATCTAAATTGATTAAAAAGAGTGAAAAGGGGGAAATTAGCTAAGTGGTAAACTATTTTATGCTATGTATACGTTGGTACCTGAGAATCAAGGTGTTTACATACATACCGCACATCTAACACAGTTCGCCCTTTCACGAGATAGCCACCGCCGTACATTTCGAGGGTTTCTCTCTTAAAATATCCACCTTTGATAGTTATTTATTTTTTTGCTATTTGTGTATGTTTATTTTTGTTTTGCCTCTCTCTTTTACAGTCACAGTCACTTCTCTTTACCATATTACTCCTGATATTACGTAGGTCATTCATTAAGGGGTAGTGGCCGGATAGAAAAAATTAGGAGATCGTGGATACACTAATACATACAGCGTGTTTTAAATATTTTATTAAGTGACAAACTTCAGTTGGAAACGTACGTCTTTTTCTCTTTTTAGAGAGTAACACATGTTATGTACAATTAGAAGAAAAGTTGAAGTTAGACTGCCATCTTGAGAGAACGATGCTCTAAATTTCGGTTGGTCAACAAGTTTCTAATCAATGTTTGCATGATCCACTGTAGTATCACCAATAAAAGTAATAACAATCATCAATGATACCTGCAATATATGTGGTAATTTTAATCACAAATGTAATAACCGGAATCCACCATGCCATAACAAAAATTTAATAATTATTGAAGCGCCCATACTAGTGGTACTGCATGGGAGCCAAAACAGTTTGTCCTTCTGATATGGGGGGGGGGGGGGGCTGCAGTGACCTACAGTGTGTTAATTCTAGAAAAGAGACGGATTTGCAGAGACGGAGTTGCAGAGTGAAGCCCTGAATGCTAATGCGGTGGTATTGTGTTTATATCTTTTACCCTTTTTTGAGGTGTTTTTTTTTTACAGTTTAATAAAAAAATGCAAAACAGATGATGTGAAATGTTGCACAGTGTCAGTGCTTTTTATAGACATTTTTTATATTAGCTCTTAACCACGGCACTAATTATGAAGAAAACTAATACATGGGTTCAAAATAAGGCCCTCACGACAATTCTCAATTGTCCTTAAAATGTAAACATAATACGTATTACGTGAATCTTCCCTTGACGTCACAAATTTGCATATCTTATGTTTTTTCATGATGCAATTGTAAAAACAAAATTGTTCGTAAAATGTTTGATGAATCTGGTTATTTTCAACAATTTTAATGATTGAATCGGTGAATACACTAATTGTTTTCTTGTCACAGGTACTTTAAATACCTTTGTCTATACTACATGTGTGATCCGAAGGATTGGAGTACGGAACTGCTCTAAAAATAGTACACTCTTAACTACGACGGAGAAATTTAATTAACCTTACATTGACCTCCCTCAACACAAACTAAAAACGGAGGTTATAAATAAAAGTTAATTACAGAAAATTGCCTGAAACTAGGTCAAGACAAGGTCATTCGTTTGACACCTTTCAGAAGAGGAATTATTTTATTCTTTTTATGTGAATAATTTCTCTTGACAGATCACATTTATCGATAGGTCACCCCTACAACAGGTGACGATTAAAACTTCGCCTACAGAAATTTATATGTGATACCATAATTCAATTTAAAACGTCTACATGAAAGTCCACATCACTTGTTAAAATAATCTCATATTGTGTAACCAACTCGGGGTATGTTTTCTTATTTTTTCTTATCCCCGAGAAGCTTGTTCATTGAAATTTAGTTCCATCAAAGTTAAAAATAAAACGACAATGGAAAGATAGCGGATGTGGGGAAAGATTGACAACAAGCGTGAGTATGCACAATAGCTTACAGTACTGACGAACTTACAGGTCGTGTTGTTGTTGTTTTTATTAAATATACGTGTTTGGGTACTTAGGGAGGTGCAATTGAGGAAATAGAATTGGAAGGTTAAAAAGACAATCAGTGTTTGTTCTCAGAGAATTTTCGGGCACCTTACCTCACAGTGAGGCTACTAGACCTCGAAAATTACTAAAAAATAGGAATTTGCGATCCTCCCAAAATCCTCCCCAAAACGACGAAAAATATTAAAAAGAAAAGGGCAATTTGTAGCAAATCGTTTCAACGTGCTAGAACCGAGAGCGGAAGACACGCAATAAATATTCATTACTTACAAAATGACATTTCACCTTGCCATACCGAACCAGGCTCAAACTGTAAACAAGACATATAAGTGACACATAGTTTTACCTGCACCCGTGATGGACTTTTGTCAAACTATCGACAGTAGTTGTCTATGCTGCATTTCAATTGAGTTTGCAATGTTTTTCTCTTATGATAGGAATAGTGTAAGCCTGAAACATTGGCCATAGCATTGGTAAGTAGTGAGTTAGAACAGGGAGTCGATTGCCTGATTAGAATTAGGCCCAAGTCTAACCCCCTAAGTTCATTTCTCTGATTCAACAAAGATGCAAAAGTGGTGTATTATTGTTAATCTCCATCCTCTGTGTCTTGATGGTCAGCCTGCTAATATAGGTGTACCTATGATAGCTTGTTAGGTTGTATTTTGAAATTTGTTCAGACTAGGCATGGATTTTCTTTGAGTATCATCACTAATCGTGACGTAGTAAATAATGACCAGGCTTATATGTAAGTCACCTACCGAGTACAGTTAGGTTTAGTATCGAAAAACTAGCCTAAGCTGCAGCGTCAGCCACTACCCAAAAACGACTTCAATACTTCAAATTACGCAAGAACGAACAATATTCACCGCGGTTATTATTAAAGTTTTAAAGAAATTTACATTTCGGTGACAGACACAACTCACTTTGTGTGTCTCGCCTGACAAACAACAAATATGAACACTACAGACTACAGTGCAGTACACACTACAATAAAATAACATTTAGTTTTACTGTAGCTTCATTTGGCGAATTCTTTAACTCTGTTTGGTATTGCGCAATGCTGTTACAGAGTGTCCTGATTGGTTGTATTCGAATAAAAGGCAGTTGAATTATGTATGAGTCGCCCCAGTAAGTAGTAGCTGGTATTCTATAAAAATACGTATTCTATAAAAAAAATTTTATAAACATCAACGAACGATCACACAAAAATGGCCCAATTTCTTGAACAATTAGGCGAATTTAGGTCTGAAAGTTTCGTGGAGGCTATAATTTGTGTTTAACAAAAGAACCGAATGTGAATATCTCAGTTTGGTTGAAAAAAGGGTAAATTTTAGTCCACAAAATCTTATTGTTCCTTTGATATATGCTAATCCTTCTTAATTTTCTTCGGTGTTATAACTTCAGTCATGAAGGAATGAGAACAGCTTAGAGCGCCGTTCTACTTTTGCGTGATGTACCCATGTCGAGGGTATCCAAGTATAGTAGCCTAATCTTCTATTTCACACCTGCTTATAATCTTTGTAAAGGATTGTATAGAACAAAGCTTCTGTGGAGATTCATTGCCAACAGTCAACTCAAAATCACTGTCTCAAAAATCAAAACCACTGATTATCTCTTTGGAATCAAGACAGACTGGTTTATAAGAATAAGACATACTAGTTTGCCATATGCAAATGACGAAAACGGCCATAAGACTATATTTTAACGTAGCAAAGTTATCAATTTTCGCTAACTTTCGCAAGTTTGCAGAGGGTGTATCCATGTTCAGCAAGTTACAAAACATCAACTTTTTGTAGAGTAACAGGCGTCGGAAAGCGTAGGAATTTGATTTTCAAGAATGACAACTATCAATGTCTTAGCTATGGACAAAATTTTCCGAGCGGTAATTTACAACGTAGCAGACGACATGAACCTTTTATGTTAAGTTCCTAATTTAAAGGGGAAATCAGGGCTTGACTGAGAAAATTCACCTTTAGTTGATTTTTCTTTCTAAACTGATTGTTCACCGAAATATAGACACGTTGGGGAGGTGTTTGATGGTAGAAGAAACGGTAATTATTGCGTTAATTACTGCTGAATGGGAACTCGTAATATTTGTGGGGTAAAAAAATAAACATTCATGTACAAGACAAGACAGCCTCCTGTATACGATTATACCGAATTTGACTCGTTTCTCGAAATTTTCCACATGGTTTGAGATAATCTTGATCATATTTGTTAGTTATAACTCATTGTACGATACCGGTGGGGAATTGTAGTGAAACAAATTGTGAGAATAAACCCTGATTTCCCCCTTTTATTGGAAGATGGAATATGAAATTTGTCAGTGAACCTCAAAATCGACGGAATATGTCAAAGACACTACCGAAAAGAATAAAAAACATTGTTTTATACCCCCATTTTGCATACATATTCATATCCATTACCATTGGTCTGTTTGATTTAAAGTAACGGTAATTGACTGCTATGCTTTCTAGGAGAATTTGAATTTTGTAGGGCCAACAGAAACGTCTAGACAAATTTTATATCCAAATATCTGGAAGATGAGTGCATAGTTTTCTTTCAAATTTTGTGGCAGGTGATCTTTTCCTCTACTTTCTCTTGCCTGAAACACTGACGAAGAAAAAAGATAGATGACCAGGCGATTACCAGCACAACTCACATTCCAGCTTCAATCCCATTGAATCTATAATTGGTGAACAAAAAAGGTGATTTTGGCGGAAAGTAGACTACTTCAAAGAAAGCAGTTCCTGTTGTATCTTCTCCTCAATTTCAACTCCCTGGGATACTTAAAAACCCGCTCTTGAAGAGAGAGGGCGGTATTCCTGCAAATATGCATAACATTGCTATAACCCAAGTTGACTTAGAGAAAGATATCGAACAAGTAAAAGATATATTTCCATCCATCCAGGAGTCTAATTAAATTTCAGACAGTCACGGCAATATTTTATGAGGGAATCTGCAGACGTGAGGTTGCATTGACGGGTTACCAACTCGGTAAAAACTACAGTTCATCTTCAAATTTACGAACAGACAACATGGTAACGTGACAGACATCAGAAAAATTGACGTTTTGATTAGAACAGGAATATCGTCCATGAATCAATTCTCTCCAAATTGACGACTTGTCGATTGATTGTTACCATATCGTCAAAAAAAAGACAAAATTTAAGACAATTGACATTTTGACAACAAAATGGATCTTTCTAATGCAAAGAATTTTTGTCATTGTCCACGTTTCCGTGGTCACGCATCTCCGCTTGCTTCAAGATGACTGACTGGTGTATAGCTTCTCATATTGTGTGACATTAATTAAGGATTGAAAGAATGAAAATGAATAGAAAAAAAAGGGAAACCAGTCTCAAAGAAAAAAAGTTAAATTACGGACTTTATTTATTGATCTAGAACAAAGGCTATAGTGGCAAAATTTTGAAACATGTTGAAAAGGGTTTAAAAATGACATGGGACATATTGTGAATACATGAAAACACATAAAAAACACACACAGTACACTGTTAAAAATGTAAATTGTAAAATGTCAATTTACTGTAAATAAAGACATACAAAGGAATACAGAAACGTTCTGGTGATTAGTTTCCAGACAATTTCTGTAATTCTTACTTAGTTCTTTGTTTTATTTTCTGTAAATTTACAGACATTTTTTACAGTGTATGTAAACTCAAACATATACGTAAGCGTCATACATAGGACTAGCTGCAGGGGCCTCCTTCAAGACTAAATATAATAATCACACTAATTCCTGCAGAAACCAGAAATACGACAACGAAACTGCATTATCCAAGCCGATAATTTGGGGATTAATTGAAAAGAAATGTGATCGAATACGACCAAATGTCTTCTAATATTTGTGTTTTCATTTGTAATATTTAATAAATTTACCTCTACCTCGTTATTGAGCACTCTTACTGCTATAGTGATTCTAACATTCATGTATTTATGTATCACACATACAGAGATTAATGTGTCCTTCTTAGAATTCGAGTGTTTAATTTGAGACATGTCCTGGTTAAAAAGAGAAGTTAGAGTGAAACAAGTTTTAAGTCATGTGACATATAGCAGACAGAAACAAACAAACAAACAAACAAAAAGGCAGGACTGGTTCGCTGCTTTCCAAGTAAGTTTAGAACTTTTCGAGGATTAAAATCAAGGCGCGTAACATGATAACACAAAACAATTCAGATCAAGACTAACTAATGCAGGAAAAGCAAGAAAATCAATGCACAAAAGATCCACTTTGATTCAAAATAATCATTAACACTTTTAAACGAAATGCGAAACTAAGTGGTTGTATCTGAGTACTCTGTAATATAATAAGAAGATAAGGTTATGAAGACAAACGCTATTGGATGATTTCTTTTCGTTGTCTCTCATGTACTGATTACTTTGGGGGGGTGGTGGGACATATGTGACACCACTCAATTTTTCTTTTCTTTCACTCAACCAATTGACAATTTAATTTTGAGATACAATCATCCCATTTTGGGTCATCTTTGTCTTTTCATACAAAAATCCATTCTCCCTTTTGTCCTTCTGGGATGACATCACTTTGATTTCAATTCTGTTCCCCCATACAGGAATCTTATCCCCCCCCCCCCCAATGTCACGGTATACCTACACTTCTAGGTCAGTTTCCAAGTTGAGGAAACTGCAAGATAATGACTGATGTATAAGATATTAAGTTTTAGCTGTTCCTCCTCCGTTTCAACAGTTTTGTGGTTCGTGCAACTATCTCTTTCTCATGAGGCGGCACATTGCAGTCGGGCACATCGAAAATTTTGTGAGGGTTTTGAAGGGACTACTTCATGATAATAAGCAAAATTTACCAAGTTCCACATCTACTAGTAACAAAAAGCGTCGATAGGTTCAATTTTTGTTTTCCATCGTGGCTTATAACGATCGTGTGCATGTGGTTAATATTAAGGTAAATGGACACTTTGATCTTCCATCTCATTGGAAATTAGGTATTATGGAGGATATTTAAAAACAAACACTATCAAAGAGAGGCCGTCATTTCCCATGTCTCAAACAGTGTCTTCAAACTTTGCGAGTACCTGACTGATTTAATGGATCAATTTGTTATTTTTTTAATCGATATTTGCAGATGACAACATAACACCTTATATTTTGATAGTAACTTAGTGGTTTTACAACGTCTTGATTTAGTCCTGAATAATTTTACTACGTGTTGGAAACACATTTGTAGACGGTTCGTACAAAGGGTCAAATTCCTACTTCTACACATCCCTGCAAACCAAAGTGGCCATCAACAGTACTTTTTTGTTTTGGCGAATAGTTTTCATAATTGTAATTCTTTGATACTTTTCTATTTGTTTGTGATGTTATGTTTGAAAAATCACCTCTTAGTTCATTAGCATTCAAAAACCCATGACGTCACGAAACGTCATGCATAAAATGTGAGAGAAGGAAGCTCTTTTTTGAGTGGTTGCGGATAGACTGCTATGTCGGTGTGACGTAAGTGAAAACACCTATAATGTCACAATGGCAAGTCAGAGCTACCATCCATCCCCCCCCCCCCCCACACTTCCAGACCAATGATATCATTTTACTGGTTTCAGCATACAACATTAAAGGGGAGTACGAGAGGTAACTATTTTAGTAAAACGAGGAAAAAGAAAGATAGGCCCATGTCCCCGGAGCATTTTAAAGAGACTTAAAACTCCTGGTCGTTATAACTCTGATTCAGTACAGTCATATCAATGGCTCCTGATCTGGAGTATGGGTTGGGATTGGCATATCGTCCACCTTGCGGGTATCCTCCTTGGTAGGCTCGGTATGAAGGTGGGTCATCATAGTCCACATACCCGCTATTACGGTGACCGTGAGGAGGATTTGAGTATCTGTCGTAGGGTTTATTTTTACCTGGAAGAAAAATCACATACATCATGCTTACATCAGTGAGTTTGCCAAGGCCAAGTTGATAAATGTGACAGAACGTTTGAAATTTATGGGGAGTAACTAAAGTGCCGGTAAATCATGGAAATGAGGTATTTCAAACTTCAATATGGCAGTTTCTTGTGTTTCAAATGAAGAACGAAGTTCTCGTCATGTGTAAGAAATCGACGTCAGGACCCTTTTCAAGTTGCTAACAGGAAGAATCTGTTAATGTTAGCTTGAATTAAAGTGACAGATGCCGTACCCAAGTTTCTTTTGCGGTATGTGGGATTTTCATTGCTCTCATTGGTTAGGCACGTGATAGTTTCTATAGTGATGAATAATGATAATAAAAAATTGTCGCACGTCGAATTAAATCAAAATATGTAATTTTCAGCACAACACGACAAGTGCGTCAACTAGATCGAATCCGATACAGTCAATACAACTGTATCTATACATGTTTGTATAGCGAGGTAAAGTTATGCCCTGGAACCTACCAGCCCCTCATTCTTGCAGTATACGACAACAATAAATAAGATCCTTATTTAAACTAATCTGATCTCAATATGTCGGCCCATATGCCATTATTGAACCAGATTGGTATCTACACACATTTCACTTTATACCGACAATGATATAAGTCTCCTTGTTACCCAAATAGAAATAAGACTCACTGTAAAAAGTGTGCGCAATATACAGACTGTCGTAGTATTACAGAACAAAAGTAAAGAAACATTAATAGGAAACGGAAAAGTACTGTCAATGTTTTGAAGCAACTTGACAGCACCTTTGGAATGTATATTTGTTATTTTTTGTTCTGTAAATTTACAGACATTATTGGCAGTGCGCGATAAATAAGCCTGCATAGCTGTCTTACAAAGTGTGTTTTCGTGTAACCAGTTTATGGTAATGAGTGCTAGTCAAGTTATATAAGCTGTTTAATTATATATGGAGGAAGAGAAACAGATGAAACACCTCATTCAAAATGTCACATGCACTTCACTTGTCCCAAGTTGACTACCCGGTCGCGGATGGAAGAGTGGAGGGACGGTTTTCATTAACTTTAAATTTTGCTATATAAGACTATTCCCAATGCCAGACTCTACTCACTTTTAGTTAAACGTCAAGCCGCACCTCTGTTCCAATCGCGAACTACCACAGTAGAATCCTCAGCAGTCAATCCCCCCCCCCCCCCCACACACACACACACACACCATCTGCAAGTGCACAAAGCAAAAGAACTATGGGGTAATGAAAAGTTGCATTTTGACTTCGATTAATTTCTGATAATAGTCGAAAACCCTTGTCACGTCATACAAACCTGAAGGTCATGATAATATCTTTGCAACCTCTTCTCTTTCTTCCACTCGGTTTGATGACATAGATGGAAAGACAGTCCTAGGCGGTGGAGGAGGTGGGGGAGATGGTGGAGGCGATGGTGGTGGCGATGGCGGCGGTGGTGGCGTGGATGAATGTTGTGATGATGTCGACAGTGGTGGTGGAGGAGTCTTTGGCGGCGATGGTGGCGATGGTGGCGGTGACGGATAAGTAAAAGAAGCGATGCGAGGTGCCGGTACTGGAGCGAATTTAGGGTCAGAAGTTGGATGGGGAACAGAGGAAGCAGATGCAGGAGTAGCAAGGGGAAGGGGAGGGGAAGGACAAGTGATGACCGATCGGGTGAAGAAACTCGCTGGAGGATGGGGGAGGGTAATTGGTGTGGGAGGGGTAATTATGAAAGGGGGAGGTGATGGAAAAATTTGAGATGACTGAGAGGCATTGGAAAGAGACCGAAAGAAATCGGGGGGAGGGGGAAGGAAAGCGAGAGAATCGGAAGAACAAAGAAGCGATCTACGACGGCCATCAGAGAGAGGTGCGTTTGGACAAATAGGAGGAGGGGGAGGAGGGAGAGCTAAAGGGCAGAAGATGACGAAAGTGATAAATGATGTAAATCTAACTTGTGTTTATCAGTAGAAATGAATTTCGTACAAATGTAGTTTGAGTTCGGGGTTTTAAACAACAAAAGACTCACCAGGGCAGGAAAAAATGAGTTCGTATGAGTTCGCATAGCTCTTATTCTTATAAAAGCGATGGTTATAAAAAAACAATAATTTTTACATTTCTTCAAACCATCTGCCCTTATCTCAGTCGTCAGTAAGAGTTGTCACTGACAGACCACCCCAGTCAAGTACACTGGGCCCTTAGTTATGAGTACGTCGTTGCCATAGTTTCACCCAGCCCTTGCCCACAATACTTCAACCCTCTTGCCTCTTTAACCCGAGTATAAAATTGTTTACAAAGGCCTATAAATTAAACAGTATTGTCATCATCGTAACATGAACTTAGTTTTAACGAATACAAGGTCATCAAATATCTAAGAACAGAGAAAGTAGAATTGATCGTATTATATCATCTCCGTTAGTTTAGTTTAGCTATAACATTAAGTATCGTCGTGATAGATGAATAACAAGAAAGAAATATGTTAGCTGCGTTCGATTTACCGGAAGGAGTGGTTCGGCTACCTCGAGTCAGCCTTCGACTTGTAAGACGTCTGCGGGAGGCCATGGACCGAGACCGCTGACAGGCGACACTGTTTTAAAAGTCACTCAGCCGTGATCGCAGTTGCAACTCAAGCTAAAATGTATAGCTCTGCACTGACTGAGTAAAACAGCGGTGAAGAAAACGATTTTAAATATCTTTCTAATCTTGCGAGGATTTACTTGAATCCTATGGAATCTTGGTTCCCATCGAGGGGGTGGGGGTACTAGTAACCATAGAAAGAACAAGCGAACACCACATGGGGGTGCATGTGGTGCTCATGTCTCTTGGAGCTATCCAGTAATCAAATGTGACGGGGGGGGACTCATTTAGCATAATTATGAACGAATGCATTAACAAAGAAAAGTTTCAGAAATGTTCATAGCCATGATTGCACTCTGAATTTTCACTTCTTTAGTTATGGTAGCGAATTCCAAAAGGATGAGAACCACCCTTCTTGGACGAAGCGAAAGGTATGTCAAATATCTTTCCCAAAAGGAGTTACGATCCTTCTTTGTACATGGGCTGAGTCCCGTCGCAAACAAGTACAGTTTCGAAATGTTACGATTAGCCACTCGAGTTTGTGCCTAGTTCGTCCCATCACTACGGAAGGTCATGATGGTGCCACCTGCTCCCTCCCATCTGAATATCGAACACGACTAACAATAACAACAGACAAGCCACGGGAAAACGTGACGGTGAGGGTAGAGTGGAATTGGAGCTGAGGGTGGGGGAAAGAAGGGGGGACGGAGAGTAATTTACCCTCTTCGAATGATTGATCTCGTTGAGGGAATCGTCTCAATAAACTAGCAGGATGTGATGAATCGTCGTCTGTGTTGGAAAACAAAGTAATGTGGTAAAGTTATACCGTATGATAAGAACAGAGGTAAATTTCTAAGACGTTCTAAGACATCGCAGTTCAGTTGATGCTATTGCTTAACTTGTGTAACCGATTGCTGCTTAACCTGTGTCACCTGGAGCCCAACTTAATCCTATGCTAGCACTTAGATGCGATAAGTGTTTCTTCGTGCAAAATTGGTCTCCTGTCAATCTGTATATATGCGTCGTGAACGACTCTCCCCTCTGAACCCCCCCCCCCCCCCCGCGCGCCCCTCTGAACCCCTCTCGTACCACTTTCAACACACAAAACATAGACTCCTTTCTCATTTTAACTTTTAAGGTCAAAAGTTGGGTTAGAAGTATTAAATGTACCATTATCATTTTGTGTCATGGTTTCCGTTCGCATCCACCCACACTAAAACGTTTTGTTTTGTTCATGGACTTATGTTGTTACCTCCCAAGTCAATGGTAGTCTGCCTCTCCCAACTGCGATGTGGCCAGAGATGTTCAAGGCTGGAACTCTGACGAGCTAGGGTCACGTGATGACAGTCGTAGGATTGATGATAGAGATGAAGATCATGATGATGAGGAGGAAGATGACGGCAAGAATGTTGATGACAGTGAAACAGAGAAATAAATAGCCTATCACAACAGTATCCTTGATAATGCCTGTAATTACGACAAATCATTAACTTGGTTATACGTTCGACAGTTGCAGGCATTTCCTTTTCACAAAACATTTTTTTTATCATCAATCTTGTCACAAAAAGCGGTTGATAAAACGGTAGAAAAAAACACGATCACCTCTTGCTTATTGTGTCTTCAATACATTGTGACTTACATGTACCTTCACCCAGTTTTGATAACGCTATGCTCAGATCCTAACCACGATGCAAAGTTTACAAGTCATGTTGTAATCCTCTGTCGTTTTCAAACTAAAGCTAGTATCTCACGAAGATAAATTCGCACGTTTCATTTTTTTACTATTGCGTTTCTGAACGCAAAATGGTCGCAAAAATAAACGTGCGAATTCGTGCACCTGGATAAAATTATGATATCACAAAGAAAAACTTGCACGTTTATCGTTGTGACTGCTGCATTTTCGAAAACGCAATAGGCGCAAAAATAAACGTGCGAAGTAAGTGAAAATGTCTCACGTGAAGACAGAAACTCCAAAGTTACGCCAGACAGTCGCAGAATATTTGCACCAACTTTTTACTAACTTATCAGCATCAGTAATGTCGTTACACAACCTAGGCAAAATCAGAGGGTTATTTGGCCAAGGGCGAAACCTATAAAACGCGCGTCGTTAGTTCTACATTAATGCTACATTAGTGAAAATGTTTTACTAAAATTTTGCTATCATTTGCATTAGATTTTCGCAAAATCGTCCCAGAAAGTGTTGAATAAGTTCAAAGCTGGTGGCGATGCCTTGATATTCAGGAGGATTTACGCGACAGTTTTGCTAATGTTTTACTTATATTTGGGAATTTACGAACTTCAGACGCAAACCATATGAGAGAAGAAATAGAGAGAGAGAAGAAATCATAAAATGAAGAAATCATAAAATGTCGATTATTTTCAAAGACTCAGAAAATAGTCACATAATTCAAAATCTCCACCAGAGAGTGGTAGTAAGTTATCTAGCAAGGATTCTGACCCACAGTCGCTATTTCTAGAAATCGAAACCATTTTTTTTGTAGGGAGGGGGGAGACAAAGGTGACTTTCGTTGAACGCCATAAATTTGAAATCAAAGCAGTAATCAGGGTATGTGGGACTTTTGAAATAACTCGTCTTTCCAAGGAGTTTACATTCGTTTGGGTAGGTAAATGCGACGAAACGTTTCCACAAGTCTTGTATGCAATTGATCGTCTTATTTAACGAGAAGCAATGACTTTAAACAGTGAATAAAATATAAAGGATTGTATGACTCCGAAAGCAGCAAAAAACGTCCATTTTTATCACTATTCTTTTCAGCTTTGTTAAAGATTATTAACTGAGGTTTAAGTGCATTTCAAAATTTTAACAATGCATACCGTCGCATCATATATCAACTACATATAGTGACAGGCTCAGCCCCCCCCCCCCCCCCTGCACACACACGCACATCTTTTACGTAATGCATGTATTAACTATATAAAATCGTGCAAAAATACAATTTAATACACGAAAATGGGTCAAAATTCTGCGTGCTCTTGTTTCCTTTTTCTTTCCTTTTCTTTGTTTTGCTATAGAAGTATACATGTTGCCATTTATTAAACTAGGTCTTCCCTCTTTTTCAAGTTAGGTTATATGATCGTTTGGTGGGACGATGGCATCTCATTTTGATTTGACAGTTTTTTGTCAATTCCGCCGAAATTTAGATGCAAATCCGCGGCAATATGGTTGTCGTTAAACTTGCCGAACCACTGCGAAAAGGGTTGCCTTGTGTTTGTCAGGCTGTTCTCATTTTAGACTATACCTATAGCTTAATATGAGCAGTTTTCTTTGACTTATTGATAAATTAATTTCCAAACCTTCTCTAGAGGATTTTGCAACATTTAAAAACGATAACCATTTTCACACAAGGAAGATGGAAGAGAAGAGTGAAAGAAAGTTTCGTTGTCATTTACAAAATCCCTGGGGCGCAAACCGTGGAGTTATCCCTTTTAGGGTTTTTTTTTTCGAAACCAAATCGATAATGTGTTCTCATCACATCCTCCACGACAGGCTTCCTTCATGCAGAAGTGTAGCTAGAGATATGGAGGGTGACCCTACAAGAATTTATGACGCATTGCATAGTGAGAAGAGAAAAACAAAATGGGATGTAAGAAGAAAAACAAATCCAAACATTACACAACCTCAAGTTTATATGTTAATTTGTTGTGATTTTCTTGTAAGGTGATGGCGGGAAACTCACTCCATAATTTCTTTCTGTTATGCGGATAATGTTCGGTGATTGGATGATGCCATGGATACGGTGAAAGAAGTGAAGTTCTTTGGCGACATGGAACCAAATCGTCTGAAATCGAATGACCGCAACACAACAACACAAAAATGAAAAAAAAAAAAACACAGGGATGAATTGAAAGCAGTTACAAGAGAATCCTATTGTGTAATTTAATAAAGTGATATTCGTGTTTGCCAAAATAGCCATCAAAACGTGACAGATGGTGATACTGGGTGTGATGAGGGAGGAATACCAGAGAAAGGTGGAGGGAAATCAAAATGATGCAACCTCAGGTGTACTAGGTACTATAGCGAATACCATGTAAATAGCAATATAAGCTTATATATTTATCTGTATATCTGTATCGGTTCCCGGACAATTTCCCCTCCCCCTGACAATTTCCCTAAAATATTCCTTAACCCTCCCCCCCCCCCCCTTTTCCTGAAGGAATTTTTCAATGTCGAGTCGTCCCAGTTGAAATTCTCAGTTTTGAGAATTGTGTGGGTTGGAATTGGCCAGTCCGTCACGAAAGGTTGTTCAAGGCGGATTTTTTTTTTTGGGGGGGGGGGGGGGTAATTGTCAGCATGTGAGAAACTTTCCGGTTGGGAGTTGAGTTTACTTCTACATCAATGTGCATGCCAATTTATGACGAGCAGTAAACAATATGATCTAAATGTCACTATAGACAGCGCCACTCATCTAATTTCCTCATTCCGTTTTCAACATAAATGTTCAAGTTCGACGATTACTTTATTACGTTACTCACATTGCCAGCATATGGTGCACCCCTTCTTTAAAGTTTTATTTTCAACAAACATCGTCGTATTATGAATATTAGTCAATACGTTTATATAAGCCACACGTGTCCGACATATTTATCCGAGTATCATCCATAGATACAATCATATATCCCATAATCTTATTTACGTTTATAGTTTACCATCATCGAAAGAATATTGCCGTCCGAAACTTCTGAATTCCTGGGCACGTCTAATGGCGAGTTGGCTCCTTCGCATGTTAGTCCCGGTTACTTGATTGTGAGAAAGAACTTTATGTAAAACAATCAATCAATCAATCCCTTGAACTCAGTCAATGCTTTAATCGAATGTATAGTTTTATGCACACAGTAACATTGTAGTTGGTTACTCATTACGCAGGCGGGACAAGAGAGGACAGTCGACCATTCGGGAATCCTTACATGTAACCAACTGCGGAATTATGACACCTGGTAAGTAGTCACTGCTACAGGACTTAAAATGAAAAAAGGTGCGAAAACGGGAAACTTCTTTTGGATTTGCCCACCCAGGTTTTGAAAATAAGAATGGATATTTACATTGTTCAGTTCTTTGTTAGTGTGTTTTGCTCAGTCTCTTTCTGACCACCCCCCCCCCACCCCACCCCTTCCAATCTTTGCGTGAGCATGTTATGGCTACGGATTGTTCTCCCCATATAGAGTAAGTCACATTCATACACATGTCACAATAGTATAATTCAGCTACAAGGGTCAATCGTTACTCAATGCTGTGTACAATTCGACAAGAATAGGTTAGCCTTGATCACAAAACGTGTTAGGCTAGGAGATTATCCACATGTACTACTTGAGAAAACGAATGTGTTAGATTTTGCTATCCAACGAGACAATAATCGAGTACAAATTGTTAGTTTTTAAACAATTGATGTCACTAACATTTAACTGGCAAATTACCAAGTTAGTACGGCATCCGACGGCAAAAAGTAATTCCACTGGGAAACACCACCCACTCCAAACCGTGGACAAACGGAACCAATGGTTACGTCTTTACAGGCTACATATATCTCTTTCCTAAACTGGCAATTTTGTGAACTCACTACAAATTTTAACAGCTAGAATCCGTT
The DNA here is from genome assembly GCA_021234535.1 of Stichopus chloronotus. NCBI lineage: Eukaryota > Metazoa > Echinodermata > Holothuroidea > Aspidochirotida > Stichopodidae > Stichopus > Stichopus chloronotus. The sequence goes on from CM037841.1 coordinate 27,254,297, forward strand.
CGATTTCATTCATTCCTTAGGTCTAATAAAAGTCCACCCGGGACATCAAAGTTTAAAGATAGCGGATCGTCTCATGAATCAAGCGTCTCTGAATTCGTTACGTCACTTCCGTCAATTTAGTCTACGGTTATTGATCAGACAAATCGATCGAGTTCATAATAACAGTTGACTTGCTCCCACGAGCAACGAGGTTGTGCAGTATACGTGGAATTACACAGTGCAAGTAGGCGCTCGTGCGATTCATAAGACGATTCGTGGGTTTCGGGGCTATAGTTCCGTAAGTCAGACAATCAAAACAACAATAAAGACAGGAAGAAAAACATCGAAGTAACATAGCCAAAGAGGAAGACAATAAAGGCAGTGACACATATTAATATGTTTACCACTATCCGATATAATACTGTCGTCGTTTAGGAGTAAGTCCCTCATTAGATTACGCTGTAGTCTGTCTTCTGTCAGAGTTTTGCGTGCAGGAAAGATGAAATATATACAGTTGGTTAACTTCGATAAACCTCTAATAATCTCCTTGAATTCCTGGTCAGGGCGGATTAATCAATAACCTTAAAACCTATTGATAATGGCCCGTGCGACTAGGTGGGGGTGGGGTTGTGGGAATTGAGATACGGACGTATCTGCACATACCTTTTACACATAGCTGTTATATTGTTCGACAAAAAAACGTCGATTCATTGGCTATTATCGGCTGGTATTTGAAAAAATTGCCTGTTACGTCAACATATTTGTAATGTCGTTACCTTAACAAAGCCTAGACGAACACTAAACGACCATGCGATCTACTCGTTAGTTACCCTCACACAACTCTTTTCGTGACGTCAGTACGTTTTCCGCAAATCACAAACGATCGAATTTTAGTTCACCGCACGAGTTAGTAAGTATACAACAAGATCCCTTGAATGAGTGTTCTGTTCAAGACATTGACGTGTCCATCTGCTGCGCTGTCCTTTAGAGAGAGAGAGCATTTAATAAGGGATACTTATACGAACAGTTAACTACTTATGATGCAGATCATTTACAAGACAAGAGTCCCCCCCCCCCTTCCGGGAGTCTAATAATGACTGAATGAGGTAAAGGACATATGGGGCGAGGCCCAGATCAACGGTATTGGAGTACTGTTAGTTACAATCGTCATCCTTAAGATGTGCCATTATAACTGTCTTTGTATTTTGTATTATTTTCAGACACAGAAGCAAATTCACTTTTTTGTAACCTTCAACTTCCATTCTATTCTTCTCTCTCACGTGACTTTATACGACCTCGGAACATATCCAGCTTTTGCTGATGGATGCTACGCCCGTGGAAGTTCACCGTTCAGAGTGCGGGGAAATACCGGTTTCAATCGAATTAAAATTCAATTATTAGGCGTTCGATTATACCGCTTGCCATTTTTTATTTTTAAATTCCGTGAAAACTCTTATAAAACAGCATCTGTTGTCAGCGTCAGAAATATATTTATGTTGTCAAAGACCATGGATACCACAATTCGTTTTACTTGATCTACTTTTTTTATATCACACTACCCACGTTACGTTACGGAGAAGCCCAAAATAGTGCACGTGTGTACCAAAATTATGTTGCCTGTAACCACTTTCAAAGCATGAACGAGGGTCGTGAAATCGACAGGAAAGCATACGCCAATTTCAGCGACGTCACCATGTTACTTATTGTACGTTTCAAAATAATTTTGATGTTCTCCTTTAAGATGTATTAACTAACCTTTTGGCAGACTGAACACTCTCGGTGGGAATGTTCCCTGCGTGGTGTTTGCTTTATTGCAATAGAAAAAAATACATTCAAAGCTATGATAGCTGTCGGAAAGCGTGATGTTGCGTATTTGCGTGTTTTGAGGAGATATGAGTGGGCTGCGCATGACAACAAGCACTCATTAACATGGACAACCTGATAAAAAAAAATGGAAGCGTTTGTCGAAGAAATAATTCACTTTTGTAGGCTTTGTATCCATGTGAGTGAAATTCTACACCATTCTCTTGGAATGAACTGCGGTATCCTCGACGTCACATTAATGTTGCGACAAAAGGACAAAAGCGACGGAGAAATGAATATTAAAAAGAAGGACAAAATGTTAGACAATATAGAGAATTTCGGCTCTTAACTTCTGTATTACCACTGGTAACACCACAACTTCTCCGACTAAACCGTATAAATTTCGTTACCTTATTTTTTTTTTGGTCTGTTTTTGTACATGTCAAGTTAGAAGTGAAAATCAAAACGTAAGATAATTGCTTCTGTCTCTCTCAAAAAAAAAAAAAAAAAAAAAAAAAACATGTGAATACAGAGTAAATGGACTTTGTACTGAATAAAAGTGATTTCCAAAGGAAAAAAAAAACATCAGGGAGAGCAGAAACAAACAAATTATACAAAGAATCGCATACTCCCACATGCGCACGTCACACAAGGTATTAATAAAAACAACTAAAAATCAGACTAAGATAATGAAACGACATTTGGCAAGAGTCCAACTACGTATTGCCACAGATAACTTGCCGTTGAGATAAGTAATCATAACAAATTGAATGTTGTAACTTAATGAACGGTAACTAAAATGAGAAAAAAATGGGTGCTTTGGCAATCTTGAACGTTCTCAGAAAAAAAAAAATTCTGAAGAAAGGAACTGTTATTACTTTACCCGATGATTTCAAAAAAAAAAAAAACATGTATAAAGTAAACATTAACAACTATTTACTTACTATTGTTATAGTTTGGTAATTTTTAAGGACTTTCCACTCCAAAGAGATAGGGGTCATGAAATTGTAATGAGATTTCGATACTTGGCAAGGACCTGATGAGCTCTTTGTTATTGATATCAGATTGTCCAACGAAGGAAAAAAAAAACTTGCCGTTGTTTATTCCTTCTGGCGATGTGTAGTGTTAATTTAGTGACTTTTGCTTTGTAATGCAAACATTGACCTTCTTCAATAATTCAATAACAGAGAATGACAATAACAATATCAACTGATCCTGTGATGATAGTTTAAGATAAAAAAAAATAATCCACTGAATGGCATTTGTTTTTCAATTTGATTTGAAAGATTCTAAGAACATTTTCAGGAAAAAAAATATAATCGGGCTTTGTAACTGGGACTTTTGCATTACAAAATTGGAATTTTGAAATTAAGAGAGAGAGAAGGGGAAAAAAAAAAAACAGGTCACTTCTGTTTGTTTCCTGTGTATGTTTATGAATGAATAGCCTACTCACTTAGTTTTTAAATGATTCATACTGGGAGGAAGAGGAATATTTCTAGAAACATTTTTTTTTTTTTTTTTAAAATCAATCATTAGTTCTGTTCATAATTATTTCTAGTTCATTTTTTCTATTCGAAGTAAGAATGAATATTCATACCACTGATGAGGTAATGAGATGCAATCCTGCGATACATTTCAGACAATTCATATCACAACAAAGATAACCACAGTAAAAAAAAACAATAATAATTAATTATCAAAGAGCGAAAAAAAAAATGTTATATCAGAACAGGAACCTGAAAATTTGCATTTAAACTTTTCGTTACGATAATTTTCAATGTTTTGTATTTACACTATACATGTTTCTTTAAACCAGCAATGCCTACCACAAGGTATGGTCTCCACTTTATGTGTGATGTGAAGTATTGCATTACTAGCTCGAGACTCACTGAATTTTCTGTTGCCCTCTTTCCATCACACCTGGTGCACCTTTTAAACTCCTCAAACCATATGTTGTACATCGAACATGCCAGGTAAGTGAGCAAACTGGCAAGAATATATCAAATATGTTACAAACCAAAGTTTCCAGACATTTAAATTCACCTAGGTTCACTCCTTTTTCTTGAATGAACCTTCCACCATCTGAACCTAGTCAATAAATTTTTGGGCATCCCTCCTGCCAACTCCCTTAACCCCAACCCCCCTCCACCCCACTTTCTCTGTCCTTTTTTTTTAATTATATTAATACACTAAACCTCTGATTTTTTTCTAATTTTACTGAGATATCAATCAATTCACTCTTTAATCCCATGGGTGCAATTGCAAATCTCTCGATCTATTTTTTTATATGACGTTTACTACTCCCTCTTGTTAAAAAGAGATTAAAAAAATAATTATTTTCACATGCTTATTGTAATATTTAGTACTCTTAAAATGGTATACCTTGCAAAGTTTCAGTTAGTACTTTTTTTTAGAATGTTATTAAATGTCAGACTGACAATGTTACATCTCACAGTAATGAGAAGTATAAAGCTTGACCTTTTAAAGTTCTTTAAAGTAAACTTCAAATAGAACTCTCTCGACTATACATTAAAAGGTATTCTACTAGTGAAAAGAAATCTGCCCGTTCTCTAGAGTGCTCATTTCTCCCACCATTTGTTCCTTTACTTTTCACATTCCATTTCAAAGACCTCACAAACTTCGATCCTGAAATATTTTCAAAACACCTTTCTGAATAAAATAACTTAACTTAGTTGCGACTATCGATTGATAATATTCCTATATTCCTTACCTGCGTTCAAACTTACATACCCACATACATAACGTACATACATACCAGAAACAGTCGCAAACAAAAATGATGAATGTGCTTCATATCCATGTAGTTTATAAATTACACTGCCATAGCCATATCAGACCACACAATCATCGCGGTACAGAGACTATATTAAAGATTGCGACAGCTCAAAGGGATCCTCTATTCTCTGTCTGTTACCATCATACACCCCGGCTGCCCCCCCCCCCCCAAAAAAAAAGAAAAAAGAAGAAATGAAAGTAGACTAACTTGGAAGACTAATTGATATAACTGATTCCACGTCAAACCAGTTGTCAAACAAAGAGGCATCTTCATACTGCTGATATCTTAAACATAACAGTATTACATCCCCTGATTCTGCCCCGCCCCCATCTGTCCTCTCCTCCTAGCACTCATGCCCATCCTCCAGTGACTATTTAAAATACAATGAAGATATGTTTAGTTCTTCAGGTCCATAGCCAGCTAAACCACTGTGCCCCCCCCCCCCCCCATGTGGAAAATCAATAGAAAATAAAATTTTACTTCACTTCTAGTAAATGGGGGTTCTGGTGTAATGTCCAGGCAATTATTCACCTAACACAAGAAATTTAATAAGGGACACTCATTCCATACATGGTGGTTGTGTCAATGTTCCACAATTAATCTTTTGTGCACCCATCATTCTAAAGAAACGCGATACATAACTGAATCATTAACATAAGAAGTTCTTTTCCTTTTGTTACTGTTTGGAAGAATCTTAATTCATGATCTTAATTCAACATGTACTGACAATTGTTTCAGTTTATTCCAATCTGGTAGACCCCCCTCCACCTCAAAAGACCCGGCTTCATCCAGGACATTGACGACATTTCTCATGTTGTACCAGGTGGTTGGACTACCATATCCCCTATCCCCTTCCACCCTTCCTCAGCAAACATTTTGGGGTTTTTGCAAGAGAGGAAGGTGGCGCTCTCCTCATAAAGTCCTTAATTCTACCAAGTATTTAAAGGGGCTCATTGAGTTGATATCAGTAAAGACTGCGGTGATTCTGAAGTATACAGACACACGACAATACTCACAATTAGCATAATTAATCAAGTTTCACATCCAATAGTTATATGAAAACTGTCAATTTTTTTCGAATTTTTGACCGTTACTTGCTCTGATTGTGTGCATGTGAATGAACTAATGTGAAAATGTCTGGTCACAAAGTTTCAAAAACCAAATTCAATCGTTGGTTACTCACTCATTAATGTTCCAACGTATGTAAAACTTTGGGATCCTTTTAGTTTGACTGTTTGTCATTAGTATGTGAAGGAAACTTGACTGGTTTAGAAAAATTGAGTGAATTTCACAACACAACTCAATGAGCCTCTTTAAGTGACAATAGGCCTACTTGGGCCTCCCCACCACATTGCAGGAAAGTGCATCCACCCCACCACTGGTCTTGTCCCTTTGTGAGGTATTTTTACCACCCCAGTGACAGTTCTAGGCTATGGACCTGTAATTCTTCACCTAACAGATTTCAATTCTTACAGTATTGTTTTAGTGATGGTGGAACTTGATGTGGAGTGGGGGGATGGAGGGACACTGCTTAGGGACTTACTCTGTAAACCACTACATTTACAACTGCAAACAAAGAGAACCTCAGCTCCTGAGACCTCCTAACATCTTGTAATCCTTACATAACGTTTCCAGCTTCTAACAACTCTCCTCCACCCCCCCTTCCACTCTGTCCACTCCCCCTGTCTCATGTCCACTTAAAGGCATAATGGCTAAGATACAAAAGTCTAGAACAAGGCCTCTAGAAGAAAGAAAATCCGACCAACGTGGGCTAATAAACAGCAAAACTTTTGAAGTAATATGACAAGTAACCAGACATGACTAGCACACCCATTTATTACAAGAAGGTCTGTTCTGCACACAAATGTACACATGCGCACACATATGATGACAACAAGGCTTTGATAATGGGTAACCATGGAAATGAGAGGGTTAAATAGTTTAAATACGGTTATTTGATATCATAGGCAAAATACAACATGAGATCTGTCATCAGCGATGTAGCTCAACACACACACCATCAACAAAAACACAATATAGAGATGAAGGTGGCCCTGTAGGATCAAAGTCTTAGGAGCGTTACTAATGCAAAAAAAAAAAAAACACAAAACCATCTAATCCAGCATACAGTGTTAGGAGGGAAAGTAAATCATAAAAAGTTTGGTACCATTAACATTAACTACATAATCAAATGGAAAACAACAATCAATTTAAAAATGGCAAGTTGCACTGGCAACAAGGTTTTCCATCCCTTGTGTCTTAGCTGCATGTCAAGATTGAGCAAACATTAGTGACAAAAGGTACACTTTAAAATGAAAATCATTTATGTGAAGAAATTTAAATAGTAAATTGAAGCAGTTTCCAACAACACACAACTTTCATACCTATCTGTTCTCTCGTTTTACTACCGCCATTCCAGACAGAGAGAGACCTAAGGTTTGGTAGTTCCACCAACTGACCATGGAATCAATTCCTCCCCGAGGGCATTCATTTCAAAGTGACGATTGTTTGTACAGGAGTTTCCTCCAAGCTTGACATGCAGCCAAGAGCGATCACACGGATCTCACGAAAGAGACGCTGTCCTTTCTATTCTCTTTGGTGATTGGAGGGAGGTGAGCGGAGTGAATTCTATGAATATTCACAAGCAGCTGACTTTGACAATTATTTTCAATTTTCTTCCTAGATTGCACAATTTGGAAGCACAAGATGAGGGAAGCAGACAGGAAGGGACGAATGACTTTGGCCAAGGACGAATAAACTCTTACAAGTATAGCACATTTCTCTCTCTATAATTGAGGCCTCTTGCCCCAGCCTCCTAATTTTCCTCAAAACATGAGAGGCTGTCTTTTGAGGATCTTCAAAAGGCTGTTTTGATGGCACACAAACAGTGAAGCAGTGATGGGAAAACATTTTCATGTCAACAGAAAAGCACCAAAAAAAAAAAGCCTAAGTCATAAAGTGGAGCAAATGACAAACTCAGCAGCGGGTAACTATTACAGCTGCACATAATTAACTTTCTGTGAATGTAAATCCAGCTTGCATAATACCACATAACCACTGCAAAAGAGTACTTCGCTTTGTCTCAAACATATGTACATTTGCAGAATTCGCAAAAGCAGTACACTAGCACCATCCTTCCACAACGTACCCACAACTCTGATGGTATTCAGATAGATTTGAAATCCACCAGCGGGAACCTTACAGAGTAACATTTGATCTGTCCTCTGTCTCTTTTTTTGATGTGTGGTAGTGGTTGGAGGTGACCACACTGGGGAATGACCGCATGATAATGAAAATTTTCATCATAGAAAGATTTATTATGTAAAAAAAGAATGGAAGCAAGGTGACACATACGGTGGGATAGTAGTCTGAAAAAGCACTGAAAGATGACAAGAAAAGCTAAAAATACGAGTTATGTAGAGGCGGTAGGCTGAATTCCTCACCGTAATTGTAGGCAGGAGGGGGCGCGATGGGGTTCCCTTTGTAATCATAGGCCATAATCGGACCGTCATCTGAAAAAAAAACAAATGCAAAAAAGAAATGATCTCGACTTGCAAATTATCAAATATGGAAATGATATAACTTTTGCACCTTTTATTGGTGAAAACAACAACTACTTGTATGGAATTGAAAGAAACACATAAGACTCTTTGAATGATAACAAGCAACTGGCTTAAATGATTAATTGATGATGAAGATGATAGGTCACCGCATTCTCTTCCTTTAAAGCAAGCTGTAATACACATGTGGAGGGAGTCACAACAAATTTCAGTGCCAGGCTCCAAGCAATGTAACCAGCTATTTCTAGTGGGTGGGGTCCTGAGGCTCACACCAGGGCCCGATGCAAGGGGGCCAAGTGCCAGAGCAAATCCATGGGGCAGTGCCCTGGAGCACATTATGTCTTAGCAATGTTATGAGAAAGTACTCAAAAAACCTTTTAAGTTCGGCTCAAGAGGCACTTTCTCCCACCACATTTACAACATTTTGTGAAGTTAGTGCAGGGCAGTAACGTGTAAACTAATTGTGAATGCTGGACCGGAATTAATGGTCACAAGCGGGGCCACCTGGTGATGCCAATGCAGCTACAACATTGATCACACCAATGAGCACAGATGGCACCAGTGGTTTACGAAGTGGTTTACGACACTAACGTTAACAAGGCTACCTCCAACTGTACTGAGATACGACACTAATATTTACAAAGCTGACCTGGGGATCATGGATACCTCTCACTTCAGTGGTTTACAACACTAACGCTTTTTAAGCGGTGAACCCCAATTTTACGACATTCGTAACATCCAGCCTGCAACCCTGCTGAACCCTTCATATCACTTACATGGCAAGCAAATACTGCATGACTGTGGACGATATTCTTTGCAAGCTTTAACTTTTAGGAGCTCATCCAAAAACTGATGATGAAAAGCCAGAGGAATATGAAATCAATTTGTTGATTCTCTTAGTTTGAATATGACAACGATGCAATGATAATCAGCTATATGTTACCAAACCAATGTACATATAGAGAAGATCATATTCAATAACTGCCGATGGTGGCCATAATGCAATCAATGAACTGGTTAAATAAATGGTTAACTGTACGGTGATAATACCTGGTATAAATATATGTATTTACCCAACGTGCATAATACGTATGATGTATGTAATCATGACAATGGCATGGAATGTAATCCAGAAAACGAGAGTTTGGTCTGCAGTCATAATTCAATGTTACCCTATTACAAGGATGGAATGACAGAGACCAGCGATGCTTCTGTACGTTGGCGCTGAATGGAACGTGACTGTTGCACGCAGAAATCTCTGCCTACATTGGTAACAAATACCATAAATGCTTCAAACTGTGTCTGTTTTTGCCTTCTTGATTAAGGCTTGATTGATAAATAGGGACTACACTACCATATTAAAGGCACAAAACAAGGACGAGGGGCTAGCAAAGACTTGGATGAGCGAGGAGTCAAAGTGCATGTCATTGTATCGACAAGATACCGATGAATCTCCTCAGGTTACAGAATTAGTGTAACTGCAATTATCATTTTCCTTTTTTTTGTGGGAGGAGGGTTCGCAGCCTGTCAATGGGGAGGATAACTTAGCATGACTCCTTGCAACAACATCTGCAAACTATTAACATATCAGGACTGATCATTAACTTTAAAAAACAACCTGCCTGGTGAGCCAAGTGTCATTCAGAATTTACTTGCCCTGATAAACATTTAATTGCCCTGTGTAACAGCACAATCCTTAGTGTCTAGCCCTGTATCAAGTATACATGCTGAGACCAAAAGGTGAACTACCGCAAACTCTGTAAACAAAAAGGAGTCATTTGACATCATTTATTTAAGCCAAAACCTACTTTTGAATAATTCATTGACAATGAAATATTGACTAGTATCCAGTGGGATAAGTTATCACTGTAAATGAATTTTTTTCTCTTTTCTTTTTTTTTTGCTCCTAACATTAGCAAAATTTGACTGGCATTCAAGTTTCGCTGGATCATGAAGGGAAAGAAATTCCTGATGTTTTTCAGGAGTCTGTTGAGAACGAGATCTAGAGTCCAGGTTTTGATTGCAAGCTTCACAATCACAACTTCTGAGCAAGCAAACTTGAACAAAATACGTAGCAAACCTCCACTTTCATGAAAAGTTTTCAGGCATGATTTTTGCAGCATGTTACAATAACAAATGCAGGGCACAGCTGAACGCTCAGAAAAAAAAGAGAGAAAGTTCCAAGAGCGATGAGAAAAATCAAGAACACTCATTATCAGGGAGTTATGAAGGGTATCACACAGATCCATGCACGGATGCATCAAGTGACGGAGTATCATTCCATTTTTTTTTTCAGTATCGGCAGTTTCTCCACTGTGATCACGATGCACCTTGCTGCGTCCATGCACTGAGGTAATCTTTCACACTCCCCCTCCCCTCCAAGAGAGACCACAAATCATCAATTTGTTGTTGTCTAGTTTGCGTCTATTCATGCGTCTCATCAAGATGCAAAGCACTCGTCACAAAAACATCCAAAAAAATATATGAGCCGTTACCTCTCTCCATCCAACCATTACGTGACCTAGGCACTGAGGATGAAAACAAAATTCCGCCATCTTTTGTGTTTACTCATAGTAAATAAACATGCTTCGGAGTTGCTCTGAGAGACAGTTCATTTCTTTTTTGTGAGGGCGGGAGGCAAAGCCCAATGAGAAATGTTTCAGGCGTATCATGGATATCCTACTAAGGTAGCAAATTGGGGACCATGTTGATGCCATATAAGAGAAATGGTAGATCCTTATCTGAGGTCCATGTCTACTTAAAGTTTTAGCAATGTCCTACTATCCCCTTTCCTGACCTTGATCACTCAGATACCGCATTTCAGCTTCTGATCTTGCTCTCCATGTCCACAAGGGAAGTTTTTTACTTTTTTCTAATTTATGAGTGCATCAAATGTCCTCCAGATGCTTTCCATATTCGTAATTAATAATATGTTAATTATGAATATTCAAAGCATCTGGAGGACTAATTATTATATTTTTCTCTCTCACTTATGTCATTAATTTGCCAGTCTGGGTACGTCAATGACGGTAGAAGCAACCGCAGACAATTGCCTTTAAGGAAATTGACCATTCAATCCTTGGGAGCTGACTGTTGTTGTGAAGACCACTCTGAAGCTGATGAACTGATTTTTCTCTTGTTTTTCTTCCGTCTTGTTTATTAAAATGAGAGCATGCATGAAATGATGAATACCTGGAATAAACTGTGGGTTGTCTACAGGTGTCATACCTCCTCCGCCTCTGTATCTTTCCTGCTGGTACTGGTTGTGCAGAAGTCTCTCCTCGTAACCTGTATGAGCAAAGCCAAGCTGGTTAAATAGAAGCCAAGCAACACCAGGACACCACACTCTCTTGGTTACAAGTGACAGAGAGCTGGCTATGAGTGAAATCATTTCACTTGCCACTAGGCCTTGTCAACCAGAAAGCCAAAAGGCTTTATGATTCCTTGTGACATGATTATATTATAACAAACATGAATTATCCACATGACAAGTATGAGATCAACTACAACTATTGTTCTTGAAACACCACAATAATAAGCCTTTCACCCAAAATGACCTTTTTTTTGGTGACCTCAAATGACATTTGACTCCCACCAAAAGCAATAGGGATCACCTACTCAATATGACCAATCCACACACCAGGAATGACATCAGTCAAAGTTACCATTCTGGAGATATTGTGTTCACAAGGTTTTCACAGTTTGACCTCTGGTGACCTCAATGACCTTTGATATCCACCAAAATCAAAAACAGTATTCTACTCACTGTATACAATCCACACACCAAGTATGACATCAATCACAGTTACCCTTCTGGAGAAATTGTGTTTACAAGGTTTTCACAGGTTGACTTCTGGTGACCTCAAATGACCTTTTACCTCGACCAAAAACAATAGAAATCATCTACTCGATATGACCAATCTACACATCAAGTATGACATCAGTCACAGGTACTCTTCTGGAGATATTGTGTTCACATGGTTTTTACAATTTGACCTCTGCTGACCTCAAATGACCTTTGACCTCGACCAAAAACAAAAGGGATCTTCTGCTCATAATTACCAACCCACACACCACATATGACATCAGGCACAGTTACCCTTCTGGAGATATTTTGTTTACAAGGTTTTTACAGTTTGGCCTCTGGTGACCTCAAATGACCTTTGACCTCGACCAAAACCAATAGGGATCATCTACTCAATATCACCAACCCACACACCAAGTATGACATCAGTCACAGTTACCCTTCTGGAAATATGGTGTTTACAAGATTTCTACAGTTTGACCTCTGGTGACCTCAAATGACCTTTGACCTCGACCAAAAACAATAGGGATCATCTACTCAATATAACCAATCTACACACTACGTATGACACCAGTCACAGTTACCCTTCTGGAGATATTGTGTTTACGAGGTTTTCACATTCTGACCTCTTATGACCTCAAATGACCTTTGACCTTCACCAAAAACAATAGGGACCTTCTATACCATATGGGCAATCCACATGCCAAGTATGAAATCCCTCAGAGTTACCCTTCTTGAGATATTGTGTTTACAAGCAAAGTGTCACATACACACCCACATACGCACACACACATGACATCACCATCGCATAGATTCCTTGCCTGCCTTCAGCAAGGAATAAAAAAAACGTCAGACTAAAACCTACCTACCCCCACCCACCTGCTTTATCAATCCTTGCACCCGATGACTATCAAATTACATACCTCCCTCCCTTAAAGCAGTTGGAGGGTTCTCTAATATGAAATACAGGGGATTATAAAATCTGTCTCTGCCCAAAGCAATACTGAGGAACCTTCAAACCCATCCTCAGAGGCACTCTGTTCGGAACTCAAAAAGAGCTCATTCCAAATTCCTGCTGGAATGAAGTAACGTGATGATAAAGGGGGAGCTTATCAGCCAGCCTTGTTGTGACATGATAAAGGAGTACTCGTGGAGGATATGAGTCAAAGTCTGCATCTGCTATTGTCATGAGAGGATGCAAAAGTCTAATGAAGATGATGTGATCCCTCTGATCCATTTCCAACTCAGTTGATCACCATATGGAGAGGGAGGGTAGGTGAATCTATACATTGGACACACCATGGGTCCCCCAACACACTATTATAAGAAACAAGACAAGGAATAATCCACACACACACACACACCATTGGTGCCAACTCACTATCATATGAAAAGAGGCAAGGAATAATCCATACACACACACCATGGGTCCTTACTTACAATCACATGAAAAGAGACAAGGAATAATCCATACACACACCATGAGTCCGTAACAATGTTATCACATGAAAAGAGACAAGGAATAAAAATTTAATGTAGAGCTTTTTATTTTCATTGATTGTAAATCAAGGGTCTTCTCAATTTTCCCCTGATTCACATTGCCATAACAAGATAACCTCTTATTCTCTTGTTGCGTCTTACTTGAACACATGTTCACTGTTGTTTTACCTTTCTGATAAGAAAAGCAGGGTAAATATGATCACCATCCCACCCACTCCAAATGAGGAAATTAAGGAGCACTGACCCCATCCCTCTACACTTCCAGATCTTTGTTACACAAACAGCTCTACAACTTATTTCAAAATCCCCCGCTTCTCCTTTCTAGTTCAACAAACTAGAAAGCCAAAAGGCTTAGTGCTTCCTTGCCTCATGATATATATTGGAACAAACATGAATCGCCCACACGACAAGCATGAGATCCCACACAGTTATCCTACTTGAGATACCATCTTAGTGAGGTCAAAACCTTTTGAAATCTCGTGACTCAAAATGACCTTTCACCTCCACTTACAACAATAGGGATCACCTACCCTATATGGCCATCAACATGCTAAATATGAACAATTCACAATTTAAGTATAACATACCTCACATTTATCACCCTTAAAATATCATGTAAACAAGGTTTTGACCTTTTGTCACCCCAAATAACCTTTGACCTACACAAACATGAGAAAACTCCCAAACGGATAAGATGCTGCAGGGGAACAAATTATATTTTGTCGTGTCTAATAACTTGATAAAAAGGTAAACATGTTTATTTAATCAAAATTATAGCACTTCATTTTGTCGAGTTACAGCTATTGGTGGCAGCTCTTCCGTATTTGATTTTTTGGCGTGATGCCCTTCCCAATGGCTATGAGGTCCTTGAAAATTAGCAAAAACGGATAACCCTATTAAACCAGAATCTAGCATGACTTGCAATTTTGCCTTTAGTCTACTTAAAGACACAACACACAGTACAAGTTTCCTTGGTTTGATACACAGTAGTCATTTGTTTAAAGCTTACCTGAACTACTGTACAGTGAAATAGGGCGTTTAGAATACACCAACATGGCGTACGAAGAAATTCGCTTCAACCACTGTTAAACCATTCAGTCTCATCAATAAATATCTGTCAAAGCTTCATCTCCTCAAGCATTATGCATGTGATAAGTAATAAATGCATCATTTGAATTTTAAAAAGTTTGGGTGAACAAATTATTGTTGAGCAACAAATAACTAAATTTCTGATCTGTGAGAATCTTATTCCTTGAAAATAAGGCTACTGTAATTCATTATTTTGAATAATCTATCATTCTATGTCCACAAATAATGGTTTTAAAAATATGGTTGTTTTCTGTTAAACAAACGCCCTATTTCCCTTTAAGGGCTAAACAGAGATACTGTTTATAGAGTAAATGGTTAAGTCCATTAAGCACCTGGCTCAACAGACTGTATGATTTATTCTGGACATTGTCGTTTCTACTGGCAGTCAACTGTGATAAATTATGTCAGATAACAGAGACCAATTTGAACAGAGGTGGGTCAGTTACAATTTGATTCATTCAATTAAGCAATCACAGTTCATGCACGCTCAAGGGTATTTGATCCAAATGATCAGTAATTTAGTTCTTTTTATAAAGCTAATAACCCGTGGTATATTTAATCAATTCCAATTTACAATTCATGAATGCTCACATGTCCTTATGAGGACAGTGGCAGGTTTGCCAAATAATAATCTTTGATACCAAATTTAATGTTGTCTTCATCTTTTCTTTATGGTTATCAAAGAGACTATGTTGGTATGTCTAAAAGAAGTTCTCAAATCAACAACAGGATTCTACATTACAAGTATAAAATTCACTAGAAGTTCTTTAAATATTGTAGATTCAAGTTTTGCACATTTTGACCTCCCATGACCCCAAATGACCTTTCACCTCTGCCAAAAAAAAAATAGGGATCATCTACTCGATATGGGCAAACCACACGCTAACTATGAGATCCTCACATTTACTGTTCTGGGGATATCGTGTTTACAAGCAATTTTCAAGGTATTTACCTTCTGACCTCTGGTGACCCTTGCACTCAATAAGATACACCTACACACTTCGTATGACATCTGCTCAAGCTTCTCTTCTTGAGATATCGTGTTTACATGGTTTTCACAATTTGACCCCTGTTGACCCCAAATGACCTTTGACCTCCACTGAAAACAATAGGGTTCCTCTACTTAACATGGTACACCTACCTACTAGACATGAGATTTCTACAAGCTTCCTTTCTTGAGATATCATGTTTACAAGGTTTTCACAATCTGACCCATGTTGACCCCAAATGACCTTTGACCTCCACCAAAAACGATAGGGATCATCTACTCAATAAGGGCAACCTTCATGCCAAGTATGAGATCACTCAAAGTTACAATTCAGGAGATATCGTGTTTACAAGCAATTTTCAAGGTATTTACCTTTTGACCTCTAGTGACCCCAAATGACCTTTGACCTCCACCAAAAACAATAGGGATCATCTACTCAATAAGGGCAATCTACATGCCAAGTATGAGATCACTCAGAGTTACGCTTCTTGAGATATCGTGTTTACAAGCAGGCGTCACACACGCACATACATACACACACACACACGACATCACCATCGCATAGATTCCTCTGCCTTCGGCAAGGAATCAAAAAACATACCCCCTTCTAATTTAAAATAAAACACCTCCCCCACAAAATATAACCCCTACCCAACCCGAGAGAAAACGCAGGGAAAGTTTCTCACCACCACCACCATGGTGACCATTCATGTCGTTCATGTGGAGTTCCTCATCTGAACGTCGGTTATTGCTCTGCTTCTTAGCTTTCGGTGGTCGTACCTTCTTCATGATCCTGTAATACTTGGCTAGTTTCACCGAAAATATAATGGAGGGCAAGAAGAAGAACACCGACCAGCCGATGGTGAACCACAAGGCATTCTGATCGATGAAACAAATACAGAGACAACCTTGACATCAATGAAATTAAAAACAGTGAAAAGTAGTTTTAATTGGCTCCGACATAAAAAAAACTGGCAACCATCGTCGACGTCACCGGGCATTATGATTAATATGAAAAAGTAGTGACGACCGCCCTTTGTGTTATTGATCGTATAAAGTGCGCTATTATTTTAATGTTGCTAATAGAAAGAAGGAACACATTTGAATAACAACTATTGTTTTTATCCATTCCTCTCTGTTCCTTTTGTGACGAGAAGAGTAGTGAGCTCTCGGAGAATACCCCCATTAAAATATCAATACAATGATGTTAGCAAAGACAGATACAATTTTGTTTTTATGACTATGTTTTCTTCAACCAGTGTGGAAAACAAGCACGTCCACATGGCATTTATAAACCATACGATACCTGCTGGTGACCAATGGAACACCAGTCTGTAAATCGTCAAACCCTTTTTTATTTTTTGGGTTTGTGTTAAATTTATTTTTATTGTAGTTTTTATTGTAGATTATTTCAAATAAACTGACCCAAACTTGTACCAACAAATCTGTTGAGTTAACTGCAGAATGTGACTTGACTAGGATTACAAATTCTAGCCATTACAGCTTGAAGCTTTAATGGGTTACTGCTTTCTTAATTATACAAATGTTCTAAGCATTGGAAGTCAAAATGTAAGCGCATACTCACAAAAGAATTCAAAACATAGTCACAGACGTAGAGCAGGGACACAGAATACATGTCCCAAACGTTTTGGCATTTTGCAAAATCGTTTTCAATCTGTTTGGAAAAAAAAAACACAAGGAAATAATCAAAGGGAAATAGGGCATTTAACATGTATCCACATGGCATACCAAGAAAATGGCTTTACACATTAAACCATACAGGCTCATCTATAAACATCATCTACTAAAGCTTCAGCTCCTCAAAACATCGTGAATAAGATGAGCTATGGAAAATGCATCATTTGAATTTCTTAAGTTTGAGTGAAAACTTTTTCTTTGCCACAAATGACTGAATTGTTATTTGTGAGGACATTATATCTTGAAAATTAGGCCACAGTCCTTCCTAATTTTGAATACTGTATCATTCAGTGTTCAAAATGTTAGCTTTAAAAATACATTCGTTTGTGTAAAACAAACGCCTCATTTTCCTTTTAAAAGAATATTTGAGATCATTCCAAACTACATGACACAAACAGAGAATATTTGATAATGATAATATGAGTGATTTTTCCATAAAAGTAACACCCACTTGGTCCACAAAAATATTGCAATAGTAATGCATTTCATGATAACAAACGTTTGAGAGAACCTCATGACTAATTCATAATCATGGCTTGATGATATAAAAGTTGCACAATAGTTTTGTTGTCCCTCGCGTCTGTGTGACTTCTACATCATAAGCTCCGTTGGCCTATTCAAAGACTTGAAGCAAATTGAAAATTGTTGACATGAAGTTTTGCATTGTTATGGACTTTACGAGAATCTTTGGAATATTGCCTGGCTTATTCTTTCAAGCTCCAGACTGAAACAGTATGTATGTAAATGGAAAAACTGTTTTTGTTTTATTTAGTTTTATTTTTTTTGTGTGTGTGTGTGTTTGGTTGAGAATGGTTAACAAGGATTCAGTAAATATTCAATTTGTCATACAGCCACTCATCGTATATCGAGAGCTAGACTACTAAACTACTGAAAAGTGAAAATGAAAATATGTGAAGTAGTTTCCAACAATGTCTTTTCAGCTTGTGTTGCTTGCCTTCGCAATGGAGGCTATGGAGAGAAAAGAAACCTTATGGATTTTTTTTGGTTTCTATTCAGTATGGTATATCTGCACACAAAAGATGAAAATTCTGCACATACTAAAGGAATCAGCCACTGAAGAAGACTGATATTTTCTTGGAGAGAACAATCTTTCAATAATATATTCCATTATCAATATGTAACATATATAACAAATATTGAAATATCTATTTTAAAATGTTACAATGTATTATGCAAAATCTGCGATGTAACACAGACAGAATTACTGGAATGTCCTTGATTTGTTTTTGTTATAATGTTGACTGCACTGTCTTATGAGAAACATTACCGTACTTTAAGAGATGAACTTCCACATTTTATGGTATATCTTCAAAAAACTCACTCTTAAGTTTTCCCTGTTTCAAATATCAAAGTTAAACATGTTCTCCAATTTCAGCAAATTCGTCCTGTTAAATAGTATATTGTAACCTTAAACCAACTGGACCAACCAACTATATACCAGGAAAAACATTCCTCAACACAAACATATTTTGAGTTATACAAAAGAAATTGGTGTCGGGTTGAAATGCCTGCAATGACGATATTTTTTTTTCCTTTTTTAATTTAGAACCCCTTCACTTATCAATGGAACATTTCTTTTAACGTTACCATAGAAATAATTAGAATGACATTCTTGTAGACCACTCACCTGGTCTACGGTTTGATCAAAGTAACTTTCTGCGATGCCTATCAGATACGATATGTACACTTCCGTGATATTAATGGCTAGCTCTGTTTCGTTGACAGAGCTCAGGGCATTTTCGAAATCCGTCGTCGCCTGCAGAGTTTGGTCAATGTTCAATGGCAGAGTGTCATTGACTGTTTCTATGGTGACGATGCTGCTGTGGATGGATTCCTGGTGAATATGAATCATACGCCAGGTAAAATTTTAGACAAATCAAGATATCAGTCTTGTCTTTTGTCAAAATAAACAGAAGGTTATGGTGAAAGCTATGACTGTTTTAATTGCAAAACAAGGGAAATTTATAGATGCATCATATATGATTAATAGATACATACATAATATGACAGAACAGGTATGTGCATGTGGTCAACGCATAGCACTGTGTGCAGATCTCCACACTCGTGACAGCCCTAGCATACATATTTACATTTTCATTATGCAGCCTCTTCAGCGAGCAAACCTGACAGCTCACCATGTATAACAACTGCATGTATTGACATAAGTGTTTGCACCAGGTCCACAATTCGGACCCCGGGAACCTGCGGTCCATGTAGCGGAAAATATAACTTCCATTAGATCATAAGTCTCTTATGAAGTCATGATATGACATTTTGCTTTGCAATACAACACCATGTATCTCACACACAGGCATGACAACAAAGCGTTCTAAGTTAGGCATACATGACAATGAAGTGTTCTAAGCTAAAGATACATGACAACAAAGTGTTCTAAGGTAGGCATACATGACAATGAAGTGTTCTAAGAAAGGCCTACATGACAAATTTCGTGACAAGCACAGTTAGTAAATGTTTGGATCTGGGAAGCATATCAAAAACAGGATACAATGCCATACCGTTGGAATCAAAATTTTGGAAGCATTTATAAAAATTAGAAATTAGAATTTGATTTAAATGAGGAAGTTGAGGATACTTATTAGAGGCATCGCAGAGATCCAGCGTACCTTGAACTACTGAATAGTTCGTACCCCATTCCATACAGAGTATCACAGAAGACACGTTAACTGCTCAGGCAAATGCTACATTTGTCACATTTGTGGGTTACCGGGGTGACAAAAATTCTTGCAAACCCCTTAGGAAGAACCTTCATGGATAGCTATGACCAACATTCTTGTTGGCCATTACATATCGTAGAAGGAGAATCCAATAACGTGGAATAGTGAGAATGACGCACTTCTGAAGAAAATGCAACGAAACTCAAGGAACAACGAAATCTTAACAATCTGTCCTTCACTCTTCAAAAAATACTTAAATCTGATGGTACTTAGAGAGATGTCGATATGACAAAATCTTACCACCGACAGGGTCATTGGTTCGACGACAGAAGTCTGAATGGAGCGTAAGTCATCCGCAATGCTGGTCAGCACTTCCTGTTCACTCTGAATGAAAGGCAAAGAGGAAGAACAATATTAAGTGAAGCCACTCCCTCATGCGGGTCCAATCACATCTTGCCCGCAAAGTTGTTGTGAAAGTGATTCTCTGCTTAAAGCTAAGGATAGATTAAGGCAAGCAAAACTGGATTACTCTCTTAAATATCTCTTTTTCTTGTTGCTTAGTCATAAAACTAACTTTTTAGAGTTGGTATAATTCATGCCACTGGACAATGGAGACCAACCCTCCACCACCATTTCAAACCCACAGCATTGTCCGTTTTCTCTGGCAACAGTATTGCTAGAAGCAGATGGTTGGTTAGATCCCGATAAGAACGTACGGCCGTCACAACTTGCCTACTACAGCAATGCCACACACACACACACACAAGCAAGAATCATAAAATAACGCCACTTACCTGATTCAGTCCAGAGGCGATGTCGTCCAGTTCATTGGCATAATTGGTCAGATAGTCAGGTTCTTTTGTTATTGGTTCTGAAAGCTAAACAAAACAACAGATTTTCTGGATAGTTCATGTGACAATCCCCATGTTTCTGGTACATAACAACAGTGAGACTACAAGGATATTTTCCACTTGGCTTTCTGTGGTCCTGATCATTCAATCTTTGGGGAACTCCAGTTGATTTTTTTTTGCTGATTTAACAGCAACAAGGGACACAAGACGCATGTCAGGATCACTCATATTAAATTTGCACGAAAATATCGCCACTGTGAGGTTGTCTAAAATTGCATCGTGGATGTATCGTATGTGTTTTAAGTTCACGTCACAGTCTTCAACATGCTCACATATCTGACAAGAAGTCACATTAATGTTGCCTAATCATCATGACTGTTAACTAGGTACTGAAGAATGATTGCCAATGCTGAGGTAAAATGATACTGCTTCTGTTTTATCACATCCACAAACACTAACGGGTTTTTTGGTTCACAAGATAAGTGCTGCATAAATATTTGAATGGATTGCTCTCGACAAGACTAGTTCTAGCTTTACTTCAAAGTCATTTTCAACTTTAGTTACAAAGTTACAAAATGGAGAATATACTACATTTAAAACATTTCTAGGTATTTCGTTAAGATCTTCATACTGAACTGAAACTATTATAAATCTGCACAAATCTACATTTTAAGATGGAAAACTAAATACCTAAACTTGTCCCCAAAAATTATAACTTTTCAAGATGTTAAAATCTCCCCACTGGTTCCTTACACAAATTTTTAACATATTAAATAGGTACTACTGTAATACTACTGGGTGTACTCTAGTACCGAAAGTCGAAACGAAGCAACGTTTACACAGGACTCTGACAGCATTTTAAACAATGGCTTTCTGATAAACCTCAGCTAGGAAATTTATTCACAAGAATGCTCCTCGCTTAGTTTCTTTTATCTGCAAAGTAATTCACTTACCACATCCTTGAAACTATCAACATCAAAGTCATTGATTCCTACTTCTGAAATTAGATCGTTCAAATCATTAACTAGCTCATCAGGAACAATGTTATCAAAATCCAGAGGAACGTCCTTGATGTCTCCTATGAAATTGTCCAGATTGTCTTCGACCTTCTCGAACTCCTGAAATGGACACAAGAGGGTGCTTAGAGCTCTAGCACAGTTCAAAGACTTTCCTCAAACCCCATGTAAATCTCCACACTTCAAAAAACAAATTGTACTTGACCATTGCTACTACAGTTATAGCCTTAACTACAAAAAGGAAAGAACTGAAAGTATTCCATGACTACATCAAACTGATTCATTATTTTTTATATGTCAAAAATATATGGATGTTCGACAAGTACATCACATCAACATTTTTCACATGTGCTTTTGAACAAAAAGACAGGCAAGGATATATTGTGTCTTCAGTATCTTTGTGGTCAATACCATTTAAATGGGTATCACATGTTTTGTCTAACATAATTTAATCACATTACTTGTGTTCTACGATGATAACATAGTGCTGCTCTAGATAACCCAAAATAAGCATCAGCACCATAATGTTATTCTTCTGACATACTCACCTTTTTCAGTTCCACAAAGTCAATGACATAATCCAATTTAGCTGCTTTGTATAGCGTTTCATCTTCCTGGCAGCTCTGTAGCAGTCCCGAGACGGTGACTTGGTAACTGCCGTTGTCGTAGATGAGGTGTCCCAAATAGTACCCTGCCACAATGCCGTCAGGGTAGTCCACGGTCTGTATGTGACAACAGCAAAAACACTGAAAGTTAACGATCTATTTGAAATGCTTCCAAACTGATAATTTATCTGGGCTGAAAGTTTGGACTACGGGGTGATTTAACATCCCAGATAAATGCAATTCTGAAATGTCTCTCTGTTTGCTTAAGATGACAACTAACTCCAAATCAGCATACCTGATTAAACCTGCCAATGGTTGTTCACCTGCTGCATTTGTTTGTACACTAGTGTACAGTATTCATGTGTGTGATACCAACAGGACATGTAGGAATATCTATGAATGAATCTAGCTACAGTATTGCTCATAAATAAACATCACATTGGTGACTGGTTGAATTTGGAAACAACTGTTGCATGTTATAAATATCAAAGAAGTATATTGCCCTGTGGACATTTGGCCAAGAATCAAGCATATGGTTTTAATTATTCATTAATTAATTAATGTTCATTAGTGGGGGAAAAAGCCTAAATGAATGTTTAGTTTGATACTCCATGTCAGCATTGCACTACAAACTGCATAGATATCACAAAATGGGAAGAAGTTAGTGTTCTGATGCAAAATGGTTCAAGTAGCCCTGGCCTACCAATTCAAGTAATAACAGGTTGTTTTCCCTTTTCTGTCACATTCAAAGAATAGTCCAGACCTTTCCCCAATCTCTGGTTACAAATGGAAAACACAAAGGGGATTTTCCTGTAAAAGCAACACCGAATTGGTTCACGAAAATATCCAAAGTGTAAGTCATTTCACCAAGAGGGACTTTCACGACAGCTTCATCAATAATTTACAATCACTACACCATGAGTTTAAGTAGGACAATGGTTTCTTCACACTTGTTAACCACGCTCCATCTACGTCACAAGTCTTGGTCGGCGTATCAAAAATTTTTGAAGGTTTCATACAATTCATATCTATACACCACAAAGACTGGAAGCAGAATGTGAGTTGCAGGCATGTTTGTTTTACATTTATATCCATTTTATGAGAATATTTTGAATATTGCCTTTGTTCTTTTCAGTTTTCTGATAACAGATTAAACTGAACTATACGATCAAAACGATGGTTATGCACCACAGGAAATATTCAAGGAAAAGTTTTATGTCTAGAACAAGAATCTTGCTTCACAATGTAGACAAAGGATTTTTAAAATTAATCCCCCCTCCTCGAAAAACAGAAAAATTTTCCCATGCCCTCTATAATTCATGGAATGGCAGAGACCACTGATGCTTTGGACTTGTCCTTTATGAATTAACAAAATAAAAAGCTGAACACTCTCAAAGCAACAGAGAGCATCAAAAGATTAGATCAAAAGATTAATAAGAACAGTGCCAAAGTGTAGCGGAACATTCTTGGCTCTGGTTCGAGCAGAAATGACTGAGCTCCAATAAGAGTTTGATCAGATATCTGTAATTGGGAGTTTTAGTTTGGTACCACTGGGAGATTCACATATAGTGTAGATTTTCTCAAAGAGATTGCAATAGCATTAAGAATGGATATCCAAACCACATTTTCATTTTTCTCTTGAAAAAAAAGTGGAATATGTGATGAAACAGCTCACCTCTCTGTAGATCTCTAGAGTTTCGAGTGGGGTACATGCGGCCGTGCCTAAGCTGAAAGCTGCAAACATCGCACACGTCAGGAGTATGAGGAATGGGAACAGTACGAACATGATGAAGACAGTGCTGTAGAAAGAGAAGAGAAACTGGATGAGCAGAGGACTACTTGTCCTGGTGTCTCTTTTATCTCGTGAATGAAAAATACGATGGATGAAATTATATATCAAAGGAGTTACCAGTCAGTTGCACTGCTGAGTCATCACAGAACTGTTGACCTCAAGGAAGCTACTCTTGGTGAGATGTCAGCATGTTGTTGGAGGAGCTGAACTTTTGCAGAAATGCTACAGCATCCAGGTTGGTTTCAGAATGTGACCTCAATTACAAACATCGGTCATCTGTCCCTCATGATCTTCAAATAATCTGCAGCCATTGCACTATTACCACAAGATTATTTCAACTGATAGAGGTAAATGCATTTGCAAAGTGAAATCTCATCTTCTACACATATATAGAAATGCACAACAATATCCCTGTCAAACAGGCTTTGTTACTTTAAAACCCGCTGAAAAGATACCTCGTAGATCTACCACCATCTGTCCAACTGGTGACCCACCACTGCTGGTCCCCTGCTGACCCACCACTGCTGGTCCCCTGCTGATCCACCACTGCTGGTCCCCTGCTGATCCACCACTGCTGGTCCCCTACTGACCCACCACTGCTGGTCCCCTGCTGATCCACCACTTCTGGTCCCCTGCTGACCCACCACTGCTGGTCCCCTACTGATCCACCACTGCTGGTCCCCTGCTGACCCACCACTGCTGGTCCCCTGCTGACCCACCACTGCTGGTCCCCTGCTGATCCACCCCTGCTGATCCACCACTGCTGGTCCCCTGCTGATCCACTACTGCTGGTCCCCTGCTGACCCACCACTGCTGGTCCCCTGCTGACCCACCACTGCTGGTCCTTGCTGATCCACCACTGCTGGTCCCCTGCTGACCCACCACTGCTGATCCCCTGCTGACCCACCACTGCTGGTCCCCTGCTGATCCACCACTGCTGGTCCCCTGCTGACCCACCACTGCTGGTCCCCTGCTGACCCACCACTGCTGATCCCCTGCTGACCCACCACTGCTGATCCCCTGCTGACCCACCACTGCTGGTCCCCTGTTAATCCCCTGCTGTGTTCCCCATTACTGATCCACCAATGCATTGCCTTTTGCTGACCCACAGCTGTCAATCCCCCATAAATCCACCACTGTCCATTCACAGACATCTTTCTTTAATGAACCACCGTTGCTGGTTCTCCTGTTAGTCCGCCACTGCCACCTAACTACCCACTCACAGATGTCTTCTTCATGGTGACCCACCATTGCCAATCCCCTGCTAATCCACAACTGTCCACCCACCTGCCAACCTATAGATGTCTCCCTCTGCTGACCTGCCATTGCATGGCCCATAATTACGTGTTCCTCTTCTAAGACCTTCAAGTCAACTATAAACCATACTCACAACATCAGGCAGTTTCCTCCCATGTTGGATGAACTGGAACGATCCCTGGGGCTTCCCTTCCTGTAACATATGGTGCCCATGGCAAAGCCCAAAATCATCAATATCAGGACCAAGAGTATGAGGCAGGAAATACCAAGGAAGAAGTACCATCTGGCGAGAAACAAACCAGAGAGAAAACATCAAAATGAAATCTCTTCTTATGCAAATACGGAGCCTACAGAACCTTTCAATCTGCATGAGTAAATAAGGCTGGAGAGCAGGGAAGACTAGAGGAGAAGAGAGCACTGGCAGAGCTGAGAGGCAGGGAAGACTAGAGGAGAAGAGAGCGCTGGTAGAGTCGAGAGGCAGGGAAGAATAGAGGAGCAGGGAGCACTTGTAGGGCAGAGATTACTGGAGGGTGTAATGAAGAATTGGAGAGGTAGAGATGGCTACTAAAAGATTCAGCAAATATTGGACATGTGTAAGCTGGAGGAGCAGGGGAGACTGGAACAGGGGAAAACCTTTCAAGTACAATTACTGCTGTTCTGGTAGCAGAAATGAGTACAGAGATTCTGAGAAATCTTGGGCTTGTTTTTTGTCAACATTTAGCAGCTACAACAAAGTCTCTTTAGAGACGTTGAAAAAGGTGAAATAGCTGTGTCAATACATTGCATGTGATCAAGGGTGAGGTAAATTCTAGCAACCCCAGGAATCCACAGCCTTGTCCAATGGGCCGCCTAAAACACAAACAGCTGGTTTTCCTACCTGTAGTCGAGATATTTTTCTATTTCAGTCAGTTGATTCGCATAGCTTTCTTGAGCATCTTTGACAGCATCAGTGGCCTGTTGAGAAATATGGAAACCATGGAAACTATATCACGCGGAATTGAAAAATATTTCCTGTGGTGATTGTGGCAAACGTTGATGATAATGAAGTAGTTTCCCACTCACAAATCTTGCTTTTAAAACCTTGTTGTGACAACTACATTCTCACATCATATTCCCCCTCCCCACACTCACTTACCCACACTCCTTTACCCACACTCCCTTCTCCACACTTCCTTCCCCACTCTGCCCCAGGCATGGTGATACAGTATACTACGAGAATACATCATGCCAGGGTCTTTTGTCATCAATTTAGTTGCTACAAAAAAAATATGTAGTTAAGACGTTTCTTCATGATAGTTATCTACTGCCTCTGGTCGTAGATCTATCTACTCATACCATAGATAATCCACTGTTGGCAACACAAAGGCATTTTTCAAGACCAATGCCCCAACAGGAGGTACTTCTTCACAGCATGTCTACTATGTATTAAAAATCTCCTTGCTTCACATCATCCATGTTCAGTTTAACAACATCACCTGTGAAGATGACATTGACCCAACATTTCTAATAAAGGTCTGTGAATGCCACGAACTGTCTACTTTTTTCACATCCCTATAGAAAAGGGAGAGACTCTGAAGGAAGTGTGAACTTATTCTCATAACTGGACAATG
This sequence comes from Stichopus chloronotus, assembly GCA_021234535.1. NCBI lineage: Eukaryota > Metazoa > Echinodermata > Holothuroidea > Aspidochirotida > Stichopodidae > Stichopus > Stichopus chloronotus. Next base: position 27,281,343 of record CM037841.1, read on the forward strand.
AAATCATTTTGAAAGTTGACCGATCCATAATTTCTACCCACAAGTCCCCTCTCGTAAATTATGAATTCACTAATCATCTACGCAATTATCGAACCAACTTTAAAAGGATGGTCACGCCACAATGTAGCTTGAATATATTGAAGTGCAAGTAAATCTGACCATTATAGTGAGACTTCCATTCAATTCCCACGCGTGGTTCCCGAGATATGAGCAGTTCAAGTTGACACATTTGTTACTGAAATTTAACTTGAAGCAAGCAGGAATGATGTCATCTCACCACATGGATAAAACATTTTGTGTTTTTCTTTAAAATTTACCCCAAATTTCATACTTCAATATCTAGTACTATCATAATGTAAATGTATGAGGGGTATGAGAGTTTTGCAACATTCACACAACCACTACTTAAGCTGACACCCTATTGATTTCAAGGTCAAAATGTCACTCCTGCTTGCTTCAAGTTCACAGTTGGTAGCAAAGGGGATAACTTCAACTGATATCTCAAGAACCAAACATTGGAACTGAATGGAAGTTTCACCAGAATGGTTAGATTAACTAACCCTTAACCATATCAAAGCTAAATTTGTGGCTGGACCATCCTTTTAAATTTAACTCCCTGTCGACTATAAAGGAGTGTCTAACCTGCTTCATACCAGTTGTCTATACTGAATCATTAATCATCTCTATGAGTGCTTTCATACCTTGTTTAGGGCATCTTCAACTTCCGTATAACTGTCAGAGATCACCCTCTGGACGTTGTCCAACTCTTTGATCACTTCCGCCACCGTCTGGTTTGTCTCCTCATCAATCGTGGTCTCAATATCTTGCAGTGCTTCATTGATCTAATTTGGTAAGAAGAAACAATTTAAGTGAAGACCTTTTCTCACCGGAATATCGATTGCGCATTCTGGCCGTTTCATCTGATCGGAATCCCAAAATACTGCCAAATTTTGGACTGGGGGTTTGTCGAGAGTCAGCGGTTGGATATTCTCCTTTGAAACTAAACATATCTTCTTTTTTTTAAGTATTGACAATTTTGCAACAGACAGTCCATTGGCACACATAATAAGCCAGCCAGCTGTGCTTGCTATGGGTTTTCTCTTTATACATGTCCAGGTTGTAAAGTATACTGTATATTCTTAAGTCACTCAGATTGTTCATGACTTAAGAAGTCTGCTGATTTCTGTAACTGACAACTGAAAGGGAAATGAGATATTTTTTTACAGACCAGAAAGCCAAAAGGCTTTGTGATTCCTTGCCATATGGTTATACTATAACAAACATGAATTACCCACATGACAAGTATGAGATCAGCTACAGTTATTGTGCTTGAAACACCACATTAATGAGTCTTTTACCCCAAATGACCTATTTTTGGTGACCTCAAATGACATTTAACTTCCACCAAAAGCAATAGGGATCACCTACCCAGTATGGCCAACCCACATATCAAGTATGACATCAGTCTTCATCACCCTTCTGGAGATAATGTGTTTGCAAGGTTTTCAGTATGACCTCGGTGACCTCAAATGACCTTTGACGACCCACACAATAAGTATGACATCAGTCACAGTTACCATTCTTGAGATATCATGTTTACAAGGTTTTCACATTTTGACCTCTGGTGACCTCAAATGACCTTTGACCTCAACCAAAAACAATAGGAATCATCTACCTAGTTTGACCAACCAACACACTAAGTATGACATCAGTCACAGTTAACGTTCTTGAGATATCGTGTTCACAAGATTTTCACAGTTTGATCTCTGGTGACCTCAAATGACCTTTGACTTCCACCAAAAACGATAGGGATCATCTACTTAATATGACCAACCCATACACCAAGTGTGACATCAGTCACAGTTACCATTTTTGAGATATCGTGTTTACAAGGTTTTCACAGTTTGACCTCGACCAAAAACAATAGGGATCATCTACTCAGTATAATCAACCCACACACCAAGTATGACATCAGTCATGGTTACACTTCTTGAGATATCGTGTTTACAAGCAAGGCGTCGCATACACACGAACATACGCACACACACACGACATCACCATCGCATAGATTCCTTCTAGCTTCGACAAGGAATCAAAAAGTAATATTTTTTAAAACAATATTCGTGGACACAGAATGACAGATTATCATTGTACGATGCATCTTCCATAAACTCATCTTGTGGATAATATTTTGAGGAGATAAATCTTTTGTAGATTTTTACTGATGAGTTTGATGGTTTAACAACATTTAAGGCTTTTTCTCTGTATGCAATTTTTGGTGCATTCTAAACTCCCTATTTCCCTTCAAAGAGAAAACATAGGCAATCAATTTCAAAATGTATACAACAATCAAACTGATCAAACAATTTAAAGGAGCTATCTTATCACTTCACGTCTAGCACTGTCCAAGCAATGTCGAAGTTTAGATGATGTATTTAATACATAACACAAACAGTGCTGCCATGGGCAAAGAATGTCAACAATCGTTACCTCAACTTGTTTGCAGAACTGTTACAATTGTTACGTTGTTTACATAGTCATAGCCAAAACTAGTTTGTTTCTGTAAAATGGTTTTGTACCTCACCAAAAGTGCATACTCCCAAATGTTTGGAACAGTCGAGATATTAATTAGGACACTGAGAAAAATTTTTGAAGGTAAAGTATTCAATAGCCAGCTGCTAAGGAAACATATCCAAGGATGTCACATATTGGAATAATGCCTTTGTCATTCTTTAGAATGTATTTTCAAATAAAAGATCAGAGATCTCACAAATTAGGACAGGAGAAGAAGAGAGACATGCAATGCAGGTGACGAGAATTTCTCTAAAATGAAAATAAATGTCATTCAAACACAAATGATGTACAGGTGAAGGATGAACGCTGTCGTGGTTTCACAAGATGGAAACCTCATACACACCTTTGTGTTTATGTCCTCCACAGTTTGCGCTCCATCCTGAACGCTATTGATTTGTTGCTCGGTCACATTAGGAAGCTGATGAGAGAAAACCGATTGTGACATTAAATTGACAAAGTGATGATATTCCACTGATGTGAGAAATGAATACACTGCTCTCAGCCAGTGATGAGACAACTGCAACATTCAACTCCACCTTTTCCTGAAGCTTCCTTCCCCTTCCCTCCCCCCACTAGCTTCCCACAACAAGAACCTACCCCCCTTATCATGACGAAGCATGTCGGGTTTATGAAGATTTGACAAGTCTATCGTTAAAATTCTTCTTTTTCCTGAGCTCAAAATCTCAGAAAACTTCACACATGGTTTGAATTTGGACACCACTGTACTTATCTTGCATTAAATCTGCACAATTCATCAAAGTCAAAAAGCTTTCTTGCATTCTGGTGTAAGTGTGGTCCAACAGCAAATCACATTCATGCGATCAATTTCATTTCATGAGATATTATGAATGTGACATTTTCAGTTCCACCTCTCTGACCTTTGACCTTTACAAGAACTGCTATGGATCTTGCACTCGGTGTGGTTCATCACGTTAGCAAAAATGAGATCAGCCAAACCTTGTATTATTGAGACATGGTGTTTTCAAGATATTCACAGTTTGACCTCTGTTGACCTTAAATGACCTTTGACCCCTACCAAACACAATAGGGTTCTGCAATCAATGTGATACATGCATATACCAAGTATGTTATCAGTGCAAACTTCCCTTTATAAGATACTGTGTTTACAAGGTTTGAACATTACGACCTCTGCTGACTTCACATGATCTTCGACTTCCACCAAAAACAATAGGCACCTTGTACTCTAAACGGTCCTTGCATATACCACATATGACATCAGTTCAAGCTTTTCTTCTTGAGGTATCATGTTTACAATCTTCTATATAAGTCTGACTGCTGTTGACCTCAAATGGCGTATGGCCTGCACCAAAATCAATAGGCTTCTTCAATTAATGTCTTTCACCCACACATCAAATATGACTTAAGGCCAACTTTTCCCTTCTTGAGAATCATGTTCCGAGCAAGTGTGACAAACACACACACATGCCTATGTCACTGCATAGTTACAACAATCATTGACACTAAAAATAGCTAAAGCTACCCTAACTTAAGAAGCAAATTTTAGCACAACGCCTATTACGTTAATCCTTGCAGATTTTGAAACAGTGGCGTCCTAGATTTCAGAGGTATCCAACGGTGCATGAGATGTGTAACCTGCATAGCTGTAAATAGCAAAAAATTATACAAAATCAAGATTCCAAAAGCTACATCGATGTTCTTTCAAAGCCACCCTCAGAGGTCTGGCTTACCATGTTGAAGTCTTCTGCTGCCTGAGGGTCAAACGGGGGCAGGCAGGACGGACAACTTGTATTAAATGTACGTAACCTGTCCTCAACACTGCTGAGATTGTGCATCAGAATGTTGTCATTTCTTACAAGTTCTTCCCGTTGGTCGTTGATGTTGTTAAATGACGTTTCCACGGACCTCAAATCTACCAGGATGGGAGTAGAGAAAGATCCATGTTAAAGATTACATACATATTGTACATTGTTAAAAACAAATATTGTCAAAGTGATGGTAACTTATCAGGTTTAGTGGTGCTACAATCTGGAACAAGAAAAATTCAGGAACAAGTTATTCTAGCAAAAACTGAGGACTTAAACAATGATCTTGAAAAAGGGCTTGTGAGAGCATCATGTGAGAATGACAGAAATTAGGCTAAGAATTAAATCCCTCATCCACTACTCATCCACTACTCATCCACTACTCATCCACTACTCATCCACTACTCATCCACTACTCATCCACTACTCATCCACTACTCATCCACTACTCATCCACTACTGTAAACACACCTACAGTATATATCTTAAGGCTTTTGTGATTGTGCTACAGGGAAATAAATGATATTTTGACACCCTAACCCCAAAGAAAGAGTACTTTTTGTGTAGCTGTATTTTTATTTGATGGAAGAGGAGGGATTATGGGATTAAGATTTCTGTTGTTTTTTTTTCTTGCTTTCTAAATTTGAATTAAATTTCCCATTTTGTATCAGAAATTTTCCATTTTGCAAATCTAGAATTCCATTCTGTAGAGAAGATGGAACACAAAAATTCATCGGCTTACATTTTCAGTTGATCAAAGAGTCTTGGGTCACACTCCAACATTTGTTAAAAGATGATGGGAAAATACTAAAATTGCTACAAATATGAATACTTTTAAATTTTCAAGTGATTTTCTCTTTATTTTTGTCTCCTCAATTCTAGCATTTTCCATGTTGTAATGTGAATTCCATTCTGTAGAGAAGATGGAACACAAAAATTCATCGGCTTACATTTTCAGTTGATCAAAGAGTCTTGGGTCACACTCCAACATTTGTTAAAAGATGATGGGAAAATACTACAATTGCTACAAATATGAATACTTTTAAATTTTCAAGTGATTTTCTCTTTATTTTTGTCTCCTCAATTCTAGCATTTTCCATGTTGTAATGTGATTTCCATGTTTTGTTTTTTTTGTCCTCAGCAAAAGGGTAAACACTTCTTGCTTTATTAAATGTGCAGTACTGTTTCAAGTCAGATGCTCTGAAACACCTAGCTAACTGAAGTAATTGATATACATCAGACTTATTTTTAGTAACATTACATCATCTCTCACATGCTGTAGGTCAATAAATGGCCGCTTCAAAGGACACCAACTCATCAGCGTCTCACCGGCACATCAAGTGATTTAAAACTGATAGCAGACTTTGATATATCAAAACAAATAGATAGAGACATTGTACTTTGCTCTTGAGTTAACCCTCTTCCTCCTTCCTCATCTGGCAGAGCGACTTGTCACTGATGCCTTTGGTTGAAGAACATGTACCCACAATGCCTTGCTGTTTCAATTTTAGTGCCACCAAACGCACATTCATTTTATGAATCTCACACTGTGCAAACTAAAGAGGGTCTACACAGCATTCTTGACCTTAGTTACAAACACTGTAAAGTGTTGAAATGTAAGTAACCTTCCGGGTGACAGTTGCTGGTATGAGGTGATGACTAAAGGGGATGTCAGAAGATAGTGTGATACCTTCGAATAAATTAATCATAAGATTTCCTCCAAACTTCTCCATGCTGAGATTAAGTCTGTCATCACACACATACACATACACAAACATACAGGCATACACACAAATGTCATTATGACTGGAGAGACTTTGATTCAATTCAATCAAACTAACACTCAGATGAAGCTATCGTAATGAAACAGACAATGTGTGATACTGTTCACATTTCAAAGTATCGTAAATTTTCAGCAAACCCTCCAAAATATACAGAATATCATCTGGCAGGCCTGGAATCAAGACCCCCGGGGATTCTACAGGGTATACGAAAAGTTATCATTGCTCTCAAATCCAGTTCTGTCAAATTGCACAACAGCACAACATCCCAACCAAATGAAGACACAACCACTGCAAAAACACACGGACATCAATATCATAGTATTGCCAGAGGAGGCTTTGTTTTAGCACATTCAAAAGCTCATTTCTTTTTGTTTCAAATTCCAAAGATGCATAAATTTTTTATGTTTGATCAACCTTTCTTGAGGTGAGATAGACTAGCAGTAAGTGTAATGTACATGACATATGCATTTGAGCTGATTGTGCTCAAGTAGTGTGGGGGGACATGATAGTGTACACAGGAAAAGAGATGAATGAAAACTTCTAACCGTTTGAAATCGTTTCCAGACCACCTGTAACCGCTTCCAACTTGAGTTCTTCGTTGATGTAATCAGTTACGTCTGTGGCAAGAGTATTCTCTGAGGAAAGAGGATTAACGATACAGTAGACTCAAGTGCGGTTGTTGTGTAGGGACAGGTGGGAATGCTTTTTAGAACTATATCAAAATTGAAGGTTACAGGACAAGATATCAAAGAGATGTGGTCGCAGCAAAGGGCATTACAGTATCACATCTTCATACCACTTTACAGGGTGTTTGGTCATTTTTGTGATCACAAAAAGAGTTTTTGTTATGACACACTGTCCTCTAGAAAATATCTGGAAGATAGAAAAAAAAAAGAACCAGAGATTCTGGCAAAGTCCATTGACAAGAAATGACATAAACAACTGACATCAGCGTGAGATTTTTTGAGAACTTCCATACGAGCTGTCCAATGATTTGTTTGATTCACAAATTATGATAATAACAACAACAGCAAGTGATTGTACACTGTAGAAAAGGCTTCCCAAATTGGCAGCATGCACGCCTCTTTTAATGAGTGATGTGGTTTAGAAAAAAAAAAAATACTGGAAAAACTGGGACATATTACAAACATGCCGACAGGAATTATTCTGCCTCAAAATTAAGTTAAATAAATCTGTTCTTTGGCCAAACTCACAGGCTGACAAGTCTGGTGATATTTTGTTTGGTCTTACAAAAAGAAAAGTAACCATCAATTAAAAAAGTTTGACATTTTGTGGAAAAAAAAACATGGCTTGGAAAAGTTAACAAAGCATGCAGCATTTTAAGTCTGAGTCCCTTCTGAAACCCCAAGAAAGTCAAGGTGTAGAGTAAGTGCAGGAGGACACCGCCTTATGCTCCTCTCCCAGGATGAAGATCGGTGGAAAATTACTCAGATAAAATTGCAATGGTAGATTTCATGAAATAGAAGAGGCTTGCTGCAGAAAATAAAACTGGCAGAAAGGAAAGTATTGATTGTCAAGTGGCTACCAAAATGTAACTTTAGATACAAAATCTGAGACAACAGCTTACGAAGAAATTCATTTTGTGTCATTAAAAAATAATCCCTGTGATGTATGCTACATCCTTTCAGTCAGTCTTTTTTTGCTTGGAATTTTTTTGTCCTTTTCAGCCTGGAATTGTTTGTTTTCAGATGTATGACTTTCAGCCTGGAATGGAACTAAACCTAATCTAACTATGTAAAAGCACAGTAATTAAACAAGGAAATAAAAGATCTTATCCCACGCTGTCTTATGCAAGAGTCAATTAACACCAACGACAGAAAGTGAGAGAAATCTGAAAGAGATATTCCGGAGAAGCAAATATATTTACACAAGGAGAAGATAAAAGCAACAAGGAAGTACGTGACACATCTATCGGCGAAACTTCAACGAAGCAAAAGACCAAATCATCAAGCTTCACCATCTGAGAACTTTGGCAGACTTTCCCCTGTCAACCTCGAGTAGATCACGACAATTTACCGTGGCACTTTGGCATCGGCAGCATGATTTTGTGAAATGAGAATTAAATGAGGAAATGATAGCAGAAAGCAAGCCATCGTTACAACATAAGCTGGCTGTCAGATGCAAATCGACTGATTGGCTAACTTTCTACGGTAACTTGGTTGACTGAGATTAAAACTTGATAAAACTGCACTGACTTGGATTTTTGATCTATCTTTTTGCTGGAAACAAAATGCATACTAACGCATAAGATCTGTCAACATTTTGTTGTGAATAATTTAATACAACTGTCATGAAAAACTACATTTGCTATTTCTGAGGAAGCAATACAAGCACCAGGTAAACTATTTGTCATCCAAGACCACAGGTGGAGATGAGAAATTGTCTAAAGAGATTTCTTTTAAAGACTTTCTTAAAGAGATTTACAACATAACCAGAAAGCCAAAAGGCTTTGTGATTCCTTGCGACATGGTTATATTATAACAAACATAAATTATCCACATGACAAGTAAGAGATCAACTACAGTTATTGTTCTTGCAGCACCACATTAATAAGCCTTTAAGATATTGTGTATACAACGTTTTTACAGGTTGACTTCTGGTGAACGGAAATGACCTTTGACCTCGACCAAAAACAACAGGGATCATCTGCTTAATATGACCAATATACACACCAAATATGACATCAGTCACAGTTACCCTTCTGGAGATACAGTATTGTGTTTACAAGGTTTTTACAGTTTAGCCTCTGGTGACCTCAAATGACCTTTGACCTGGACCACAGCAATAGGGACCATCTACTCAATATGACCAACCCACACACCAAGTATCCCATCAGTCACAGTTACCCTTCTGGAGATATGGTGTTTACAAGGTTTTTACAGTTTGACCTCTGGTGACCTCAAATGACCTTTGACGTTCACCAAAAACAATAGGGACCTTCTATATCATATGGGCAATCCACATGCCAAGTACAAAATCCCTCAGAATTACCCTTCTTGAGATATCGTGTTTACAACAAAGCGTCACATACACACGCACATACGCGCACACACACGACATCAATATCGCATAGACTCCTTGCCTGCCTTCGGCAAGGAATCAAAAAGAGACAACTTACCTATTAAATCTCAGGGTGAAACCAAATTAAGTTCAGAGACAATTTGGAAGTTTTGAAAATAGAATGCAAAACTGCCTTTCAGGGTGTTACAGAAAAAATTACAAGGCTCCCAGAACCAGAGGGAAAAATTAATAACTTGCACCATTGTAACACAGATGAGTCTTTTGGCAAATATTTATTTCCCAAGCGTATCAAATGAGGTTATGTGACATAATGGTCTTCGTTTTGCATAACTTGACTCACCTGTCAAACTTGTTCGAATCAGTTCGTCCGCGTATCTGTACTGTACGTCCACCATGAAATCCACTTGCTGTGAACCAAAAAATAAAAACAGAACAAACCTATGGCTTCCAGACTCTTACATAACTGCCGTGGTTTCTCCTTCAATAGTTTACCATTATTCTCTTCTAACATTTGACTGAGACACAGTGAATATTTCTCCAGATGCCAAATGGCCACAGGTATTTATTAATGTGTTGAGAGTTCTCACTTATGTTATGAATGTGAACATGACTGATTATCAACTTCCTACCAGTTTTGCTTTCTTTCTCACTTTCCTGAAAAAGTTCCACCTCCCCCTCCATAAACTTTAAAATATTGACATGCAATGAAATACACAAATGTTTACTTTATGAAGGTTCTAAAAGGTTATTCAGAATTTTCTAATAGCTTCAAACAAAAAAGGAAGTGATTGTAAACTGTATTGTTAAATTTCAAAGTTTGCTAATATTTTGCAACAATGTCTTCAGTGTTAATTTATAAAACTTTACAGCTTCCAACATAATTACAGTTTAATAGTCTGTCAGTCACAGGCACTTAAAATAGCTGTCAACTACTATACAGTCGATGAAAGCCACCCCACGCAGTTCTGAGAGGTTAGTTGAATTTGACAACAACAACCAACATGTACGTGATTTTTCAGTTAGAAAGTATTTCTTCCATGCACTTCCTTCTTGACTCTTACATCACTTATGCAATAACAAAAGTATTAGCAGTTCGGTCATTGCCAAAGCATGTTAAAAACTTTGCCTTTTTCCAGTTCATTTAGCTTGTAAGAGCAGTGTATAATAGTACGCTGTCACTGTCTTCTAGCATACAGTATGCTACGGTGATCTCGATAATTAGTCTAAACAAGTATTCCTGTGAATTTGGTTGCTTCACAGTCTGTTACTGGTTGCCAGCAACATATTAACCCATGTTTTGTCCGCGTCATATACTTTCTGTGCACACAAAATTTGTTCTTGTCCCCAAATTCCTCATCGAGCTACAACTTCAGCTCTGAAACTGAACATAATCTGAACCACCACACAAAAACCATAACCTAAGACTGAAACAGAAAATTCATCAAGTTACTACATGTCTAAGTCAAAGTAGTCAATAGCTTGTCTGTGTCAAGCAAATGCACTGTACAGGTATGTAATCAATACTAAATTGCGTGATAATTCTGCTTTCTATCTGGTTGCTACAACGTTTTCTTTCTTACCAATGAAAAATCGTCAATAGTTTCTTTGCAAGGAAAAGTTCAAAAGGATTATGGTAATGCAAAGGTTGCAGACTCTTAGCAGTTTACTTCATATTGCAAAAATGAATTTAAAAGGGCACTTTTAGTTATATTGTGAAAATCACTAAATTTTTCCAAGCCTGTCAAGTTTCCTTCAAATACTGCATGACAAATTGTCAAACTATGAGGATCCCCATGAAACATACGGATGAATGTTTATGAGTGTATGTCACCAAAAACTTTTCACATTGGTACTATTAAAATCAAATGCACATAGCCTAACAGTTTGGCAGTTTTCATAAATATTGAATATGAAACTTGACTAACTATGCTAATTATCAGCATACCATGTGGTTGTGTCTTTCAAAAATGCTCACAAATTTATCAATGTTAACTCAACATGGCAACTTAAATGCACATCATCCAAGCCTAATGTAACTGAAAATGAAAATCATGTTATGTTTAGTGATAGTGATGTTTTGACATTTAGAAAACAAAAAAGAGACCAAATGGTGCTTTGGAGGTCTACAGAAGGTGGTTTTAAAAATGTGTTTAGTGAAGGATATGAAGAGCCAAATTTGCAAAAAATGAGACTTGTGAAAGGGGAGCCAAATCAAAGCCGTGACGATAAAATATCACTCAGATATCACTGTGCGATAGCAGGTTTGGAGATCACCGTTGACATTTTATCCATGTCATATGGTTGCCAAATGGACAAGTAAATTGGAAACTAAGCTGTCCTTTTAACATAAATATTGTCCTAACCAAAAATGATGTGATGAATGTAATGTACTAACATAATTATCCAGCTGGCTACATATCAAGGGCGCAAATTGCATAGAACTCCTTTTGTAATACACGACAATTAGTTGCCGCTGTTTGATATCGGTTTCACAGACATCCCAAATAATGCGTGCAGTGTGTTTATAGAACAATGTTTCACACACATGTTCATGCTGTAGAATATTAATTCATCTCAGATGCCAGGACTACTGAAAATTTTCTTCACTGTGGATGACTAGCATTTTGAGTTGATTTGGGATTCCAAAATTAGGAGAGATACTGTATAGGCAAACCTGGTGTGATGTCATAATGACATGGAACACTCACTTTCATCAGTTATGTTCTTTTAAATTTGATTTGTTGATAAGTGATTGGTTGTCTTCATGTTGTCTTTACAGGGTGAACTGCAACAGGCACATGAACACCAATGCAGCTGGTGTATACATGAACACCAGTGCAGTTGGTGTATTTGATAATTGTGGGAGAAACAGATGCTGAGTTGACTTTTGGTCGAAACTGTTTGACGTTCGAGTCCAATGACGATGATATCATAGATGTGAATGTAACCTTCAGCTACATGAAAAAACAGGCAGCAACGACTAATATCAAACAATACAAAGGAATCAAAATGCATTTAATATCACAAACTTCTTAGTCATGATCACTCTTTTAAAATGTTGAATGGCCTCAAATACGATTCGCTTGATAGCAGCTGTTCCACATGGGGTTCCAAATGGGGTAGATTGCTCCATTCTTGGCAGCAGAGCATGACACACTAGACACTGGGGCAGTTTAAGGTACATCAAAATGATTTTTGAACTCTACTACAATCTGATTCATCTACAACATCAGAAAATCAAGACTAAAGCTGCTGACTGCTGTGATTTCTGATTCACTTTAATTTCCAGTATCTTGCAAAGGATAGTCACGCAATCATCCCACACACACGTTTGATCGGCAATTCCTCTTGAATGTGACTTGTGTTTTACACTGAGTGCAAAACAAACAACACTGCCCTGGCCAAAACAATGTGTTCATGAGACTGGTTTCTTGGCAGCATTTCAAACATGCACAGATTCCAAATCAGGAGAGATCCCTCTCAGAATAATTATAAAACAATAACAATTACAGCTGATGTCCTACAGTGACCCCACATTTTTTTAACCTTCAGGGAAACCTTAACGACCACCTTGTCGAAAGTGAAAGAATATGATGATGTTACATTAAACAAACAAAACACGCACATGCACAGGCAGGTACGAACTGAACTTTTGGCTGAGACTCCTGTAATCACTGACCATGATAACATCAACAACCAGCAGTGTTATTCTTTACATTTATGCAGCAGAGCAAACTAGGTCTTTTGCAAAAGAACTAGTTAGTAAACAGTAGGGTCCTCGTATTTGCTACTTCTAAGCAAGGATGTGAAATGCAAGAAAACATACTCCCCGACTTTCAAAATATCCAAGACTGAATTCACACATATTGATAACTTCGTTGATTTGCAAAAATGATGATAACACCTTCAAATACCACATGTGGGGAGGCCTCTATCGTTAGTTATGTCAAAATTCACCTGCTGGGATTATTGACTGACTTACCTGTCTCAACACAACAACTGCACACCAATTACCCATACCTATAGTGCAGGTAATCTTTTAGACATAATCTATGATGGTCTAAGCCCTATGGCACTAGGGCTCCTTTCACATTCTGATATCTCAGAGAACAAGAGTCAGCAATTGCATGTGGACACAGTTTTCAAGCTCCATCTGGCCTTCCATCTAACCTAGGTGTAGTTCTTTTTGATGGTGTTAAAAGGTTTCCAACACTATTTGCATAGATGGGAGTGCACTTGTTGTGCAGTCGCAGGTAAGTGAGAAGCAACGTAAACAGCCTTCTAAAGTCACACTTCATTGGTGCTGTAGCCGAGTCCTGACATAACCAAGTCCAAGGTTGGGCTTGAACACAGACTTGTAACACTACATGTAAGACAGCCTGGAGGCTTTGGGGCCACTTGAGCCATGAGACTCTGAGGCTGGTTTCAACTACAACTCTGCACCTCATATGTGTGACTGGTTTCCCTGACTAATAAATTACCTTTAAGACTTCCTTGGTGTAGTTCAGAAAACCATCACTGATGGAATTAAAAGCTTCATCTGATCTGTCCAAGGCGCTCCGTTGAAAGTCATTTGCACTGTTTGTAAAAGCCATTCCAGCACTACGAGTAAGGAAGAAAAAAAAAATATGAGCACAAAGGCAAAACAGTGTCTCTGCTAATGATAAGCTTTGACAAAGAGAAAGTGTCCTTGTCCTTGAAAGATCTGAGACATTCCCACTAACACACACACACACGCACGCACACACACATCCACCATCAGAATGAAAAGGCAACAACTGTACAAAAGAGAGATCCATAAGCTTAAATGTTTCCATGGAGACGTTGACAGAACAATAGAGTTAAGAGGAAAGTAACTTTGTCTGACAAAGTAGTGCACTTCTGTCAGGTTTAACAAGCATGATGGGAACAATATATACGTATCTCTAAGAAAGATTATGTCAAGAGTCGGTGATGTTTGACGAAAGCAAGGGAACCTATTCTGCTCATCTAACATTAACAGGTCACCCTGCAGAACAAATATAAACTTCCAAAGTCAATTTCAATAAATAGCGTATGATCTGTCCATCTTCAAAAGAAGTAGGGCGTATTTGTTTTACAGAAAAAAAGGATTCTATTAAAACCAATATTTGTGGGCATAGAATGATAGATTATTCAAAATAAGTCAGGACAGTGGCATTCTCTTCCATGATTACATTTCTCACAGACAGAAATTCAGTTATTCGTCACTTAAGACTAATTTGTTCACCCAGACCTTCATAAATTCAAATGATGCATCTTCCGTAACTCCTCTAATGTATTCACATTAGATTAAGCTTTTGTAGCTGTTTATTGATGAAACTTACTGGTTTAACAACGATAAAAGCTTTTCTGTTCGTATACCATATTGCAGCATCGTAAGCAACATATTTCCAAGAGAATGTCTTCCTTCAAAATACCCATAGTACGATTTAATGTCTGTTCTTCTTCCAGGTAATTGATTTGGAAACCCGTTTTCTTTCTATCATGTGTAAAAATCTACGTAAACATCGAGTAAATATGGGTGGCATTTAGGGAAGGAGGAGCTAATCCATAGAGCGAAGGTAGAGGGGGCGTTAAAGTTTACCGGTTTTTTTCTGGCACGCTAGTGGGACATGGGACACTATCAGTACCTTCGGTGTGCGATGAGACTTTACAGAGGGCATTCACACATTGCTCTCTCCGTCGGTGTCAGTTTTGTGTATCGGTGCCTCTCATCCCTCTTACCGCGTACTGTCTTGTATTAACATTGAAAATGTATTTGTTGTGGTTGAAAGGCATCACAACATTTTTTACATGTTTGGCTGTACATACAGTATTTGGCTGTGCACACAGTTTTGACTGTGGAGGATCATAAAACCAACAGCTGAGGTTCAAATTACGACATGTTGATTGCCTGCCAGAAATGATCTCTTTTAGAGGGTCACACACTTCATCAAGAAGGTGTTTACAGGATTCCGCTTATCCATATGTTGCAGTTTAGATGGTAGCATGAACGATCCATAAAATCACATGTTTCCGTTGTGGGGGGTTGAGAAAAAGAGAGGTGAAGAGAGAGAAAAGAAGGGTCACTCACCCCAGAATACCAATGAGAGCCAGAAATATTAACGAAAATGTCACTCTCTTGCAACCAAGATTGGAGTCAATCTGTTCCCTCTTGCCTCCGCAGTTGTTGCAGCATCGGCAGCAGCAGAAACAGAGGCCGATCAGGGGCACCAGGAGGAACAACAGGATACCAATGAGGACTAACACTAGCACGCCGATGAAACCCTTTGTCACCTGAGGGAAAACGAAAAAAAACGTTAAGGGACGGTCATTACAGCTACCTCATCTGCAAAGTGCCAAATCAGCACTGTTCATTTATCACCTTACGAAAGAAAAAGCAATTGATAGAATCAGATGCCTAATACTTGTACTTCAATTACAATCGGATTTTCTCCACACTTTGCAGGTTCCATGATAACAGCAACCATTGACAAAGGGTCAATAACTATTGATGCTGCTTCTTTGTTGCTAATAAATCTCAGCAAAAGTAGCAGAGTTTTCCATCAGTTTCACTTCAATTGGACCACTATTTTCACAATAATTCTACAACTGTTTTGAATATTTGTTGATGCTTGTTTTTCTGCACAACAAGCATCACAGAATTTTCTGCAGCAAAAAGGACAGATACTGTATGAAAACACTATGGGACTTGAAAGCTACGTTGAGAAAAAAAGAACTGTCGACACCGGGTGATGGTTGACAGAGCACTTGCTTCAGCAGAGAAAACTTGGATAACAAACAATTGTAAATTAAAGGTGAGACATCACCGTACTGTACATTTAAGGTTGCGTACTGTATGAGGTGATTATAGATCTGACAAAATTAGGGCATACCCTTTGTTAACTCACAAACTTCCCACAACTTACTGGTATGGGTATTCATAAGTGGCTAACACTCACTAATTGCTTTCACTAATGCATTGTTCAGTCCAGCACAAAGCGCTCTGAAATAAAGTTCTAGCACAGCGCCCTCTACACTCGAAATCAACGTTTTTTTGGACTTCCCTGAAAGGTGTTTTGAGGGTGAGAATGATAAATTTTTCCTTCCTTGTGCATTTTTGACAAATTTACAGGCTCTGTGTGCTAAAATTCCACTGGTGAAAACCTTTCATTAGTCATAATATCTTTAATCAAATATTCTTTCCTTTGATGAAAGTTAAATACCAGCATGGCCAAAAGAGTAATCCGATGAAACTGCTAAAATGAGGACTTGTAAGAAAGTACTTGCAAGCCAGGTTTGGATGTTTTTGAGCAGTCAGCCTACCATAAATGTAATTAATATAAATTAATGTGCTTAAGTAAAATTAAAAGCAGACTTTGTGGTTCTTCAAGGCAAGAAGCATTCCACATTGGATGACTGTTCGTCTGTTAGGCAAAGTATCTGTCATAATTTAGCATAGCACCCTGGGTTCTTACACATTCTATCTTGACAATGCACATCCAAAGTAAAGTGGAAAAAAGCATTGCGAGACAAACTTGGTTTGGATATTCGCTAACTTTTGAAAGAGGATAAGTTTAGAACTGGTTGTGCAATCAACATGATCATTACTTTACTTTTAGCACCACAGTAAATATTTATGCTGCTACGATGATTGTGTACGATAGGTGCACATAACTAATCACAGCAATAAAAAGAACCCATGAAAGGTCAAAGTCAACGTATTATGCATGTTTTAAGGGCAAGCCTCCACTGGTACAGCAGTTTCCTGTAAACAAGGCATGGTGGTACAAGGAGGGAAAGAAAACACCATAAAAATGGACAAAAAAAGGCTTTAGCAAGAGGTTACTGTAGCACCACTATGATGACACACGTAACATGTGTTTAATATTGTAGTTTAAATTACTGGTTTTAATAATGGATAAATTTGAGGAGACAGTCCTGTTTTGAAGGGGTTACCTCATTTTAGTTTTACCTTGCACTTAAACTGTTTTGTGAGGCTAAAAGGAAATAACAAGCAGATGGAAAGAAAACAACCCCAAAATCAACATTGCCATGTGCAGCAAACTGATAGGATTACTTTGATTTTACTTGCAATGGTAACAGAATTTAAATTAGTTTCAAAATCGACAAACATATCAGTTCCTTGAGCCTCTAAATTATACGACAATGCAAAACGCAAGAAATGTTTCTCCTTATTGTGAGGATCTGTGAGTCTGTAAAACCTCCAAAACTTAACTGGATTGGTCATTCACCATCTACCCACTCACCTGTTTCAACAAGACAATTGCTCTAAGATCTACCATGTCAAAAGTGCGGGTAACGTTTCAACACCCCCTCTGGTAGCATAGTGTCTACTACCAGATGGGACAAGTGCCAAGACTGCAGATGTTGTATTGAGACAGGTAAGTGAGAAGTGAAGTAAGATGGTGGGCTAATGCTTGTCTAAGAGTTACTCATTTCATTTCCGGTATGATGCAACTTATTTAGCAATAATTTTAGGCTGATGCACATGACTTGATTTCAAGAATTCATTGGCCTGCCGCTGTATTTCAGAACCAAATTACATATGCGATTCCCAAATTTTACAAGAAATCCCAAGTAGATCAATGGGAGATAAGGTAGTATCTATTTAAAAAAATCAAATTTGTGTATTGCCAATTCTAATGTGTACTGGCAAATTTTCTATTCTACAGTTGGGCAGACAGATCATTGTTTACACCCACAGCAAAAGGTGACATCAACACCAGTGCAGATGTTAATCACTTCTAAACACATACAATCTGAGTCTCCATGACAACATGTGCTCTCTCTGTCTTGCTGCAGATTCATGAGGCAAGTGCATCAAGGAGTGACGCACAATGCTAGCGGTGTATGTACTTTTCTACTACAAAAGTGCGCACTCAATGACTGAATAAAAACTCTGTCCAGTGCATCATGAGCAGCCACTTACCTCCCACACATTAGACTTTGTTACTCCTTCGCCACTTTCGATGTCTTTCAAAAGACCCCTCGTTGCCTCTGTGAAAGAACAAAATAAATAATTTAAAGGAGTAAAGACTGGTGTAGTCACAGAAAAAGGGATGACTTTGTACAACAAGAATGGACGGCAGATGATGTGCATTTTACTATTAGAGTGAAGAGGACGTGATCACCATTCTTCAAACTGTCAAACTACTTCTCAATTTATATGCTACTGCACATAATGAACATTAAACGAGAGTATAACTTCGATGGATGTTGTAAGCCTGCAAGGCACCCTTTGACCCATCTGGGTTTTGGTAGCTAGAGGGACGAGAGCATGCTTTGGTAGAGAAGCGGGATTTGAGCTGTTCATTGTTCATTAGTGTGTGCTATAAACAGAAAGTGCATAGTTTGTTGATGGGATAACAGGTAACTGAACGATGACCAGTAAATTGCTTCATTGTATTTAAAATAATGAAGGCAGAGTATGTTTGCTAGGGCGATTCAACAAAAGATTAAACTTAAATCAACTAAACTGAGGCAATTTGAAGTTGATTATCAAAGCTACAGTATTCAGAATAAACAAATGTTACGTATGAATTTTTCTTTCAATTGTAGTTTCCAACCTTCCATTAACAGATGAATCTATTCACATCCATAATGTAAGCAGCATGTAAACTTGTGGTGTTTTAATTGAGACTTGAAAGATATGTTGAATCTCGTTAGTGTGACCCAGCCTTACACATCCAAATTGCAATGGTTAGTGGGGGTAAATATGTGCTACTGCAAGCTAGGAGCACAATATGTTAGTAAGTGGTTGCAATTGAGGGACCACTAAAGTTCAACTTTATTAACGAGAATTTTTTGACCAGAAAGTATTAACATTTCTCGGCTTTGGTTTGTCTCGTAAATTTGATTGAAGGTATCTTCAAAATCTTCCGTTTCATTAGTCGATGGACTGTAGTTTTTCGTGCTAGTGCTGAATGAGGCTGACAAAGTGGTTGGTAGAACAGTGACTATCATTTTAATTGCTGGCTTTATGCATCTGGCAACAAGCAACATGAGAGTAGAATTGACTAACACCATTTACCCATGTAGTTTTCCAACCGAGCATTTGTGTACCATGGGGGCAGTTAAGTGACACTCTTTACATTTCCTCCGCACTTCATCATGGTTGGAAGCGACAGATCGCAACAGGACACTAATAGATTTCACTGGACAATTTCAGCATTTCCCTGGGGAACTTGGGCTAAATGAGCCCCTTTGGTTTTAGCCGGTGAGGAAATTGCTGGTCAGAGCAGGATTATGAATCAGTAATTCCAGGATTACAAAATCAACTTGTACTAAACACAGTGTACTGTTATTAGTTGGGTACAGTAACACAAAGCAACCTTCAAGTCAGTAGCTATTGATGAGCCAACAAAAATTAGCCTTAACTTTACTTTGCATTATTAAACTGCTATGAGCCAAGATATGCAACACACCTTAATTACTGTGTATCAAATTCGATCCACATGGGGGAAATTTCCCAAGATTTCAACTTTGCTTCCAAAAAAACACAGAACATGATGTCAAACTGTTACAGGAAATACGCTTGGCATGTTTAAATCACTTACAGTACTTTAGGAAACAGAGAAGATATTGCTTGATTGTGGTAAAGAATATTATTCGGTGTATTTCCTTGTCACGTAGTCGACGACAGAATGTTTGTGATGTCTGATCTGTCCACAGAGAAGCAATTTCTAGGTGAATTAGTGATAAAAATGTGATGGAAATTTCTATTCCATTCTCACTGCAGACAAAGGTGAGAGGTGAACTAGAACATACTACTGTAATTAATGAGAAAGTTTACTCAGAGTATGTGATACAGAAAAAAAAAGCAAACGTGGAAATTATGAGGAGGAGGGAAAGTACAATACAAACAATAAACTTTTCACTGCACAACGTAAGGATAGAGAAAAATATTAAACGGCATCAAACCTACACAAGTCTTTACTTGTGATGGATATACTGTAGCTGCATACTACATGTATGAACAATAAATGAAAGTACTGTACACTACAGTGGTGGAGTGGAAGCAAATGGCAACATCAGTAGTGCTGTAGTACATACACCGGCAGTGAGAACTCACCGTACGGTAGTCCGTGAACGACAAAGTCGACAAACCCCTGAGCCATATCCAAGATCACATCCGGCTTTTTAACGTCCTCAAACAACGTGTACAAGTTCATGTCGGAGATGGGGTCAAACTCTCCCCAATTGATGTTACCATTGGCATCTTTGCTGGGATACTCTACAGCATTCGTCTGACTCCTCTGGAGTATTGCAGTGATGAGGATGAGATTGCAGAAGAGGACCCAGGCAAACTGGCTGATAACTTGCTTCATCGTTCTCGTCATTTTCCGTGGCTAGAGTTCTCCTCCGGTGTAATATTGCACACTGCCCGCAGTGGCTGCTGACCTCCTCGCGGTCGAGAGTCTGTTGAGAAGTTGCTCAAAGTTGAGGACCTAACAAATAGAAACAAGGACATTAATTAGTAAAGAAAGTGACATAAACAAGAGCCCAATGGGCACTATGGTTCCTTGCAAAGAAATTAGGGCAAGTGAAAAGTTGGGTCCTCAAAACTGGAGACCCAAAAATTTGGGCTATCAAGAATGGGGCCCAAATATGGAGTCCAAATCAGGTCCAAACATGTAGGCCCATCTGTACAGTGTCCCCATTGAATTAACAAAAACACCAAATGTTTAGATAATGAACTAAAAAAAATTGGGACCCAAAAATTGAGCTCAAACTGGGTCCCAAACATTTTGGGTCCATGTATAAACATTAAATGAACAAACAACTAAACATGTTAAGATATAATGAATTAAACAGTTCCCCATTTTTTCAAATTTAAGGATAATGCAAATTCAATTGGAACACACATTGACTATACTGGCTACCATACTGTAGTTGTCTACCAATTACTAAACTAACAACTCACTATTACATGTTCAGACAAAGTGACTGAAACTGTTTCCCAACCCATTGCAATCTGTAAAGATAATGCAAATTCATCCATTACATACATTAACTGATGGTCATCTAAGCTACCATAGCACTGAAACAGAGCAACAATTTTCCAATGACCAAAATCCTATTAACTGACCAGTCACTAAAACCACAAAATTTTCCCCCTCTATCAATAAGCATTACTTTCATAGGGATGTGAATCTGTCAATAACAGAAAACCATATATCAAGATTAAAACAAATCTGACCCACAGTTATGGAAATACAGCAGTTTTAAGACTTTTATGTTTGACCCTACAGTTTAACCCCATTAAGGTGGAAGATATGGACACCAAAAACAATAGGGCACTTTTACCCACTATGACAGACCTGTACACCAACCTATGAGAACCTATAAAGATAATGCAATTTCAAACATGACATACATTCCCTGATGGTCATCCAAGGCTATCATAGCCTTAAAACAAGGCAAAAATTTTCCAATGACCAAAATCCTATTGAGTTAACTGTGTCACTTAAACCACAAACTGCCAATATGAATTTTACACACTGTAGCCCATAAGCTTTTCAACTAATTTGTGTGGTAGCCTATAATAACCATAATATTGGTGTTAAGACTAACATTATTGTTTTAGAGTGAAAAATTTACCCTTACCCTCTACTAATAAGCATTAAATTTCACAGGGTCATGAACCTGTCAATAACAGACAAACTTATCAAGTTTAATACAAATTTGACGTGCATAAGTTAGATGGAGACAGGTAAGTTCGGAATGATGTAAATACAGGTATGTAAGTGAGGAGAGAATGGAAGGAACCATGTGCAACAATCTGACAGATGATACTTCCCACAGTGACACATAAAATCTGACCCAATGCATACAATCTTCACTCGCTGTATGCACATTTGTTGGAAAATTATACAAGAAAGGCAAGAGACAGGGACAGCAACCAGAAACATTGTCTTGGGTAGAAAGTGCCCCCCTCCCTTTGATCGTGGGATGGTTGACAATCAGCTTTTCTCATCCTGAATTTGACCAGAATATACTTTGCTAAAGAAGCATAATCAAAAGAACCTTTCACAAATGTAAAGGCCTGTAATTACTGACTTCAAAGTGAACACCGCCACAGACTACTAAAGCGCAAGCTAGCATCATGTGATGCATCAGTGTCACATGTACTTGTATTACCCAACAGATCAAGGGTTCTTAAAACTGGAAACAGCTCCTTGCTTTAATACTGCTTCTCTACCTCTATGTACAGATACTTTTGTGGACAGGTTGTTAACTACACAAACACACACTCACAGTTTCTCTCTCATTTGAAACCTTAAACTTACTCACTTTGTGACTTTGACTGGACAAAATCATTAATGCAGAGTTTACACTTGAGTCACTTCATCAACTTCACCAATCATGGAAGTAAAGGAGCTACCCTAGCGAAACAAACGTGGAAAATCTGTACTACAGCAGAATTGCTCAAGTGCAAATACTGCAGTGACAACACTGGTGTTAACTGAGTTGTATAGTACAGCATATTCAGTAATTAAAGAACTGTGCATGTGCACCTTACAGTATATCTGTCAGATCAGGGAGTTGTCCAATAGCAACTCCCTTGTCAGATTACCTGACAACTGACCTGTAAGAAGAAAGGGTACCATCTGTTGTAATGTCATCACACTTCAATGACCAAATGATGAAATTATAGACACCATTGCACTCAAAAGGAAAGGCCACACCCTGAGTTCTGTGAAATCAAGATGTTGTACGTCATGTAACTTGATGCAGGAATATAGGATTCCCTATTGTTGTTGTGATAATGTAAAACAACTTACAGATTTTTGAAACAATATTTACTGAAAGAGCATGGACGATGGAGAAAACGAATGCACCAAACTGAACAAACTTCAGTGTTTCGCTGAGTAAGAGCTCTGAAAGCTTGTATACATGAAGTATAGGATGCCTACTGTACTCCAATACAGTAATTTTATGAAACCATTGGTGAGCAATACAGGTAGAAAAGGTTGTCCACAGGGGTAGAGCCCTTACAAACGAGGAATGAATCAAAAGTGAAAAATGCATGAGCAAGTAGCAGTACTTCAGCAAAGTAGTACTTTTGGGAGAGAGTTTGGGAAGGACGGGCTAGTCTTCTTTGGGTTAGGGCAAAGGTAGCTCTGCTTTGTCAAAGTTTACCACTTATTTCTGGCACGGGGAATGAGTGATGCTGTGAAGTTTACAATAACGAAGAAAACTGACTGAAAAGAAATAATCCTTTGATGAGAAACTGTTAGTAACCAGACCTCAAAACCCACTTTAAGTGCTTTGAACTTAATACTGTACATCTGAAGTCTGAAAACTATATGGATGGTTTTTAGTGGGAGAGAGAGTATACAGCTACCAATACATGACTATGGTCATGCCTCCAAATCAAGAGTGAAGTTCCAAGATATAGAATACTTTTTAATAATGCTATCTGTTTGTCTACGAAAATGTTTACAAGTTATTATCGGATAAACATTGAAAAGAGATACGAAACTGCGTCACCATCAAAGGTTATCTTAATGCACAATAAATGACCTACAATCTTGTGTTTAAATATAATAATAGAAGTACTGTACTGAGACCTGTCAAAATGTGTGGTTAAATCCACCTGATGTTACTTTATTCATCAAATTTTTGCCCATTGAATAGTAAAACAAAAATTTCATGGTCTTACATTGGCTTTTTCAAGAACAACTGAAGTGTGAAAAAAGAAACGAGATTTTAAGTGATTGAGTGGTGGAGATGACAATAAAGTGCAATGGAAAGAAAACATGTGTTGACAATACAACATCATTGAGGAAATCAAGTAAAAAAGCCTGCACGAAAAGCTGATTAATAATCAACACACTGAGGGTATGTAGCGTATGTTGTTGGCAAGAACATCAATTGGGTAAACACAGGCAAGCGATTAATATCCTGCTAGGCAATAAAAAGAGAATGTAAATTATTAACAACCAAGCCAAACATCAAGACATCTGGGACTCTTCACCCTTACACACAGGGAGAAAAATCACTGCATGGCTTCACCATAATCAGTGGTACTGTACTCTTGTGTTTTCACAAACCACGGTCCAAAAATGTTTTATCTTGTGCAATTGGATGAGTTTCAAAATCAATAAAATTTGAGCAAGTATGTGAAGCAACCTTCCCTTCTGACCTGCAGTACAGATGTAAGTATTTGACCAGTTACTGTGATCCTATAATTAAAATTCTTTTCCTGGATTATGGCTTTGGCTTTAAATCTTTACAGTATGTTGAATATTTTACTTCCTATTTGAAGTTCTGTGGTAGTTTTTACTGTATGTATTACAACCTCTGAATCTGACTTCAGCACCAAACTTCAGTGTACAAGACGAGTGAAGCCCAACTGTAGCACCGCAATGACACTGTACTGTAGTCACTTTTTAATAACTGAACGCCATGAATTGAACTCTCCACTGCATGTTCAGCATGTGGTGTATGGTGTATACAGTATACAAAGCATAGTGTGCTGTGACTAATAATGCACTACACACATAGTACTGTACATAAAAGAGTGCATCATTGATATGTTAGGTGTGTGATACATTACACCTTTGATGCTATGATACTGCAGGTTTACATCTCAACTACATGTTCATGTTTACATCTGTAACAAGAAGTGCTATTTAAAGAGAAACTGACACACACGGTATATGCTTTTAAACTGGTTGCTACAAGTTTGTAATGGAATATTAAACTGTTTTGAGTGACCATTAACAATTCCACAACGAGCATTCAAACTGAACAGTGTGCACTGGTGTATTTCTATGTGTGTGTGTGTGTCAATGAGTTTGTGCAAGGTTTGGTTTTGAATAAAGATTATTCATCTGTATCACGTTGGTAATTTTCAGTTGGTTATTCCTACATGACAAGTTATCCTAATCAATTACGATAAGATGTTGGCAGATTTTCTTCTCATCTCATGAACACCAAACATCCGGTTTAAAACTCTCTTGTCATACTTAAACTACAGGTGAACAACTCCAAATATGGTTTATCAAATCTTCTAGCCTCCTAGTTTCATTTAAATACATTTAGACTGGGAAGTGGCAACAAAGAAACAGTACCCTGTACCATACTGCACAAGTTTCTCCAAAATTTTAAGAGTTATATACATTTATTATTATTTGTACAAGTTGTGATAAAACAAATAAATAACTAAAACGAAACATGTCACTTTAAGTGTACATATGAAACTCTAAAGGGACAAATTTTGACAACAGACCTGGACCTTGTGTAAGGGTGTGTTACAATGTATAGTATAGCAGTATGTACCATACAAAACAGGATACATTCTGAAGTTACAATGAGAGATGGAAGAAACGTTGTCTACGTTAATATCTCTAGCTCTACAAAAATGAAATACCCCCAAAAAAAAACTTGAATTGCTTCCTTTGAGCATATTAAAACTACTGAAAATGCTCAGAGAAATTATATATTTTGTTACAAACATTGGTTGTGAATTGTTAACACCTTATGGTAAAACAAAATCCGGTCACAAATGTGCATGAACGATTTTTCATCATTGGTTACTGAATCATTGTGGCTTTACTTGTGCATCATATGTTAAGAATCTCTTCGCTTTGGCCATTTACCATCAACATAGGAGTAACAGTCAACAGATAAGACAAAATACCATGAATTTCTGGAACCAACTCGGTGAGGTCCTTTAAGTCACTTTGAGAAAACTGGACAGTCATTTACTGGAGACATATCTTAGGAGAAGACTGCCCAAACATGTATGACAATCTCTATTCTCAGAACTTCACAAAGTTACTCATTTTCAATTTAACCTTTATGCTAAATTCTTGGAAATTTTGCTTTTATGAACTATGAAAGCTCGATGCATGGCACGCACTACGTGCACAGGAACTCTGGGGTCAAAATTTCGAATCAGATTACTTGTTTACTGAAGTGAATAGCCCTTGAACAGGAAGAAGGTGATGTAGCGAAAATGCTGTGCATGAAAAATAAAACCAGTTTTGGAGTTTCAATAACTTCCATAGAAGATAACGTCACATTTAACAACAGTGTTCCCTGGCATTTACTTCAGAAGAAAACCAATTAACCACAATCACTGAGCGGAAAACGGAACTCCCAAACAAGATGCCAGCAGTTCATGCACAATGACTCAAAACTGAAAGTACATGTCTGATCCATGTAAACACACACCCATGAAAAGGTATCACGTGTTACCGAACAGTGAACTTCATTAAACAAACATTTGAAAATAGCCATTAATTCCATCAAAGTGTATCAAATATTGACAATTTTACAGGCAAATTCAAAGCCATCAGTATCATGATTAGCACAAAGATTGGCCAAATATGCAAATCACAAAAGAGAAGGGACTTGCTTCATATACTTTACTTCAAGGACAATTAAAAATTTAGTAAGCCCTTCGAAAGCATGCAGTTTCTTCTTTTTAAATAGGCCTACTGATATCACTGACCAATGTGTAAGCCAGAACACAAGTAATTAAGTGACAATGTATATAGCCCTGACAAAAGAAATACCAACACTGTGCAACACTCCATATCATTAACTTATTAAAAAAGCCATAAATAAAACCTTTCAATGTATTATCATTCAGGGTTTTCATTCTGCAAGGTCTTATTCATCAAAAACATTTTCCTTGACCCCCCCAAGTTGCAGACAATAGCCTATTTCTCTTTTGGGTAATGTTCTTTATGATTCAATAGGCTTTAGAGATGTTAGGAAACTTAGGGAACTAAGTACAAGGAGGGCTGTCATCTGCTGATCTCAAAGAGCAGATCTGGAAATTCGCCCCTTGCTTTGACATAGCCCGTAACTTAGACCTACAAAATTCATTTGAGGCTTTTGACGCAATTCAATGCAAGTTATTAAAACATGCTTGTCTGGTTCTCTGTATTTTGCTTGATATGGGTGGGTCTCATAAATCAGGTAAGCCAATGCAAGTGCTAATGCAATTCGGACAGTAATTGTTTAGTCTTATCCCACTTTTGCTCATTTGTATCAATCACTTGGTGGTCTATTGCCAGCATCATCAAGTTCCTCGTCAGTAAACGGTCATTTTGAATGTCAAAACAATGTTTAGTACTGTACTTGACTGTTTGCAACTAGTTAGACAAAAAAGCATTGTTTAGATCCCTTTTGTTTCAATGGTCACAGGTATGGGGTTGCTGAGCTATAAGACAAAGGAATTCAATACCCTTTAGTTCAATAAATCCCTAATTTAAGGATTTAGTTTCCTCTCTATCATCAGCATCATTGGATAAGCATGAACTAATCTCTGCAACTTCTGAATGAAGCCAACTCTTAAAAGCAGGCATGCCACCAAACCTTTATCACAAATACACAAACCAAATGACAGTAAACTTGAAAAAAAACATCACCCTAAAGCTGATTCTTTTCTGACATTTTACGACCTACGTTCAATACCAGCAAATGCAAGAATTAATTCTCAACAGTCACTACGACGACAAGCTTCAAACATTTGCTCGCCACAGATTCATTTTGAGATACAAATGTTCTGTTAAATGACTTCCTAAATAGCATCAACTTGTATCACTCCTTTTCAAATCATGGACCAAAAAAGCGCATCAATGTCTGCACTTTATGCAAAATTTACATTCATCTGCAGGGTGGAGCCACTCAAGTAGAAAATGTAATATTAGCTGTCCTCTGAAAAAATGTGATACATCATGCATGGTAGATTGAACAACAACAAAAAAGTACTGTGTTCTGTACGGTACCGCAGTAACCCAAACACTGGCTTGTGTACAGATACTGTAGTACTGTCTACTATAGAAAAACAACAAATAACCTTTTCATGGATAAACAATTATTTTGGGAGAGGCAGAAAAACTCTTCCATTTTGTTGAAATACTCAATAAGTCTGTGCAGTACCTACAGTGTGTACTGGTATTTAAGCAAATTTTTATGTTGTATAGTTAGCGAGTTACGGTAAATATACACATCAGATTCAAAATTAACTCTCTGCAAAATGGAAAAGCCACTAATGTCAGAAAGCCTACCATCAACTCCAGATGTCATACTGATGGCAAATTGATTCTTATTGATTTTTTCTTTTATTGTAGTTCCAGTCACATACCATACCATACCGCACTACTGCAAATGGCTTAAGCTCTCATAAACATGCAGTTCAACATCTGCCGATGATATGCAAACAAGATTTGATGACTGGTTCGACTGGTAAAATATTTGCTGTTTCGAAGATTATATCAATTTTAAATACTGTAAAGTAATATGTATGTGTGCAACACAGCAGTGATATACAGCACTGAATGTCTCCCAGAACTACATGTACTTTCATATGCACATAGCACAAGGTCATGTGGAGTTTTGTTTAACTATATTTTGTTTTAACGCCAATTAAAAGGAACTAAAGAGACAAATTGTTGTGAAAAGCTGAGCAGCTGTTTCCACTTCATCTTGCTTTCAAGTTAGCAGATCACATGTGTGGTGATCCCACATTAAGTTTTTCATTGCAAATGAATGCAGTCCTGCACAAGGTGTAAAAGTTCTGTGTGATGAAGTATCAAAAAGGGCTACAGCTGGGACATGCAGAGCGGTACCATATGATTCCGAATTGCCATAGAGTGTGCAAAATGGCACTGTTAAAGGTTGTGTGACATACATCTTGAAAACAGCTGGCCCATCGCCCATTTCCCAAAAGTTGCAAAGTGAAACCCTGAGAGAAGGAAATTTTGTTTCAACTGTGTTCCTGTCTATCACCGTTTTTGAGATACCACTTTTCGAAGTGTGATGAAAATGCAAATATGATGACATGGAGTGTTGCATGTGCTATTTCTTTTGTTAGATTTGTATCTACTATGTCTTAATTACTGGGTTTCACATTGATAAGTGATACTGATATCGTTGAAGAAGAAAATACATGCTTCCAAAACAAACCCTTGGTGGACTAAAAAATTCTCAATTGTCCTTCAAATCTATCAAAAAAGATAAAACCACAATTCCAACAGATTTTCATTCAAGATTTCACTCAGCAACTTGTGAACAAAGCCAACTCTTTTCTGGATGTATGTAACACAACACTGAAGACATACTGTAACATGCAGGTCCCTCTCTTGAAGTCATAAATTTGCATACTTAGCCAATGTTTATTCATGATGAATTTGCCTGTAGATTGTCAACATTTCATGGATTTTGATTGAATTTGTGGCTATGTTCAACATTTTTAATGATTTATGCAGCCATTATTCCAAAATATCTTTTTTTTCATGTCACTTAACCTTTCAATGTGGATAGCTGAGCTCTGGACTATAGTTTATTGTATTCGTTTTTTTTTCTTTTTTTTTCTCCAAGACTCATCTCCCTCAATTACTGCAAGTTTAATTAAGTGCCACATGATGAAATCATGTTGATGTAATGCACCACTGGTCACCACCCTGAGGTTAAGGGGTGCCCCATTCCCTAATACCCACTGAATTTTTCTACCTCAGAAAGTGGTCAGCCCGATGCAAAATGGTGCAAAGTTCATCAACATTTCCAAGAGGATTTTTCTACACAATACCAAAGTCTTTAGTAATTGAGATAAACTTTTTCTTTTCAAAAACAGTTGCACACCAACTCCAAACCACTCTGGGCACCATGAGTAGCGCATACATTTGAAGAAGTCTGTCCTATGTACAGACATATACATGTGCAGTCTTGAACAGTGATTTGGTCACAGTATGTAGAAAGAATTATATTTAGGTTCTGGTGACATCAAATTCCTGACTCACTCCACACTGTTCATTGTTGAACCTTTGGCAATCAGATGCAGTATTCTTATTATTTAAAAACAGTGCACTTTATGTGGAATGTTACCAATGTGGTTTTTATACCAACCACGGCACCGCCTACAAGGCAACCACACTGTGACTGATTACAGTAGTGTTCATTTAACTCAAAGGAGATAATGGACTATGTAATGTACTGAGAAGAAAGTACTCCAGGCACTGAAAATAATGGGAACATTCTATACACTACGGTAGAAAGGAAAACAAACTATACAATGAAATTGATGGTCACAAGTAGTGCCAGTTTTCCAAATATTCAGACTATTTTTAATATGTCATAACCAACAGTTCATAACTCATAACCACATTAATCACATCAACAGTATCTTAAAAGATATTAAAAGCACTGACCCAGCCCTTTAACCACAAAGGCATGAAGCAAAAGCTGATGGGATTTATACATCGGCACTTGTACATTACATTATTAATTCTCATCTGTGCATACTGCAGTACAGTAGCAATGTCTCACGAAGACACAAATAGTGACTCCATCAGAAAACAATAGGATTCTTACCATTAGAATACTGAATGTGGTAAAGGGGAGTATGTAAATATGACATCAGCCTAAGCTTATACTCGTGAGACATGTTGTCTAAGCGAAGAGTCACTTTCAGACACATACAGTACTGTGCCATCATAATTACAAACGTAGTGGGTTTGAATATTCATCCAAGCCAAGAGCAAGGTACTTAAAGACCCTGACCCACATGAATTTTTGGACCATTCTTAAAACAAGATTTATGTAAAAGAATTTACATCACATATGAAATTATACAATATCCAGTGCTAGGACTTGTCTTTAACTTAACAATTTCAAAGATTTTGTTCCCATTATTAATGTGTCAAATGGTTTGCAAGCAGCTATTTAGAAAAATCAAGTGGCTGCTACCTTCCTAAACTCATTGAATCTAGGGGTCATTGCCAATTTTTATTGCCGTGTGGACAGTGCTTGCTCACGATTACTGACAAAAATCGATTTTAAGTGTCACCACTAGTGACAATTTCGCTAAAAAGGAAATGTTTTTTTTTAACAGAAAAAAAGTATCTTTGTAAAACCAATAATTATGGATGCAGAATGATAGATCATTCAAAATAAGAGTAGACTGTAGCCTTTTTTCTCAGTCTTGACAGAAGTTTCTCACAGATACTGTAGAAAGTCATTTATTGGTTGCTTAAGGGTAATTCGTTTACCAAAACTTTAAAAATTCAAATGATGCATCTTCTGTAACTAATCTTCAGCATAATGTTCTGAGGAGAAGATAAATTTGCTTACTTTTCATGTTGATGTGAGACTAAATGGTTTAAATATGATTTAAAGCCCTTTCCTTTGAAAGCCATATTGGCGCAGTGTAAATACCTCATTTCCCTTTTTAATACTATAACTATGGACAGTCCTGTACAGTGGTCATGGCAACCTTATGAGGCAATCTCCACATTCATGCCACATGTTTGAATGTTAAGGTAACCACCTTTCAGTTCAAAGGGATTCATAACAATTAAAATTGAATTTAAGAAAATTAAATCACGAAAATGTGAAATCGCAAAAAGATTCAACTGGTCTGCAGGTGGAATCTGTCCTAATAAAGATATGATACTGTATGTTTAGAGCAGAAACGATGGGTGGTTTAAAAGTCATCTCAAAAAACTTTATTGGAGAGTCTTTGAGATAATTTTCAGGTTGAACTCTTCTTGTAAACGAGACACACGCATGCATACCTCCTGCAAAAGAAATGCAAACAGACAAACTGACCAAAAACTATCAAAAAGGTTTGAAAAAATAGTCCTTGGAGTTGATGGAATTCACAGTTTAATTCACAGTTTAATTCACATTTTTCTGACATAGTTAGAGCACTAGCTTTTCATGGGATCAATTTTCATGACTTTTCCGTGGCTTTTCCAGAACCAAACAGAGAATTTCAACGACAAGGCTCCTTAATATTTCTTACATTAAAGTGTTCAACTATAACAGCAATACACAAAGCACTCTGAGGAGAAGAGAAGAACTTTGATGTCAGAACACATTTTGTTAATAATGTGTGAAAAGGAACAATGTCACTTCGTGAAATTTCCTTGACTTTTCCCAGCACTTCACACACTTTCTCTGATTTCGAAACTTTTCCAGGTCTTGAAATGATATTCCAGTTTATACCGGTTGCAGGACTTAAATCAAGCCAATTGAAACCACTAATAAAATTATTTTTTTTAAAATCATGATTTAAATTGATTTGATTAAAATCAAGGAAATTGATTTAAATCATATAAAAAATCAACGACCCTGTTTTCCAGGGTTTCCATGACCTCAGGAACTGTGTTTCTCAAGTGTGGGTGTCACCTCTTGGGAGAGAAGAAACAGGTCAAAGTGGATTTTTGTTAAAAATATTACTCAGAAATTACAGGTGATGTAAAAGTAGTGAAAAAATTTCAGATCCGAAGGTGTGAGGGGAAAAAGTGTAAAGAGCGTGCTGAATTTTACTCCTGAAGATTTACACAAGTTGCATCTGAAGTTATAACTGCTGCAGAAGCATTGTTTATTTACCGTATTACCTTCATTTGTAGGCAAACTATGCAAACTAATACTAGTGTTTGCACTGGGACCAAAACCTGGACCTCAGTATCGGTACCTGCAGACCATACTGGGACCGGTACCAGGGACTCAAACATATAATTTTCGATAGGCTATGAATTTGTTGCAAAGTCATAGTGCCATATTTTGCTTTGCACATAACAGAACACAATGTACAGTACCTGGCAAAGCAATGAGGTCTCCTCAATTACTGTAGGCATGTATGTTGATTTTGTCAAAAGCACAATAATAGTGGTATGTTAAATCTGGGTAGCAATTTCAGAACCAGGTCTTGACGTCATCTATCCAGTGCCCTAGTGCTGACACTAAATAATACAGAACTTTCTGTACAAAAAGTTTTTCTCACATTTGCTGATGACAGTATTCATGTATTTTTTTTAATGGTCGTGCCAGCACTTGGAAAGCGATCAATGACGAGTTGCAAACACCAAATGATGAATTGAAATACTGTATCTCATGAATAAAAATTAAAGTAAAAAAAACAATCATGTCATAATATTTTTTTATGTTTTGGGCTAACACTTAGCATCGCTGTTCTCAGAATCGGTATGTTATTTTAACTTGTTTTCATGTAACAACAAAGGTTTGATTTTGTTTCAGAATCACATTATTTGGGCTTAAAAATTGCAAAATTTTCTAAGGAGACTTCCAGCACTGTTGACCCCCATCCAGGGGTCCTGACGCTTGGAACCCCAGACCCCCCACTTGATGAGTTCAGCAGTATCACTGGCGCAAACACTGGTCCTCCACATGAAACTTCTCATTGCAACAAAAACCCAACAGTGATAAAAAGCAGCCATACTGTAGTTTCAATTCCTTTAACCCATTTAGCTACTGTATAGTACCACTGTACACTTCAACAATATGCTGATAAATTTGCAATACAGTACGAAAACAGGATATTTAATCTGTAACAAATATTAACCATACAGTATTACAATGCCACAGCCAATACATACCCTAACTGGATGCAAATCACTGCAGACGCCGTGACATCAACTAACAATTATGAAATATTGGTGGTAACGCCGGTTGTGCAGTAAGAGTTGATTCTCCTGTATGTAGTACAAATTTGGTAAATTCCACTCCTTCGATCGACAGAACTAAAAACATGTACAGTAATGCAGGTTCCCAACATCACACTAACAAACCTGTCTGTGGCACCGTTCGGCTCGAATGAAAAAGCAACAAGTTAATCTTCAACAGAGCTCAGTCGGTAATAATTTCCAAACTACTGTGGGATGTTATCTGATGTATTCCTGAAGTGCAATGTGCACAGCACTGCTGCAGTCAAGTCAACTGTATCTATCCAGTGATGTAATAAATATATTTGGACAGTGCTACAGAAGTATAGAAGAAAGATGATGACTGTGACAACAGTTAACGAAATAGCTATGACTCAATTCCACAAGACCTTTGAAATGGAAAAAAGGTATTCTGGTCACTTCAAGCTAA
This sequence comes from Stichopus chloronotus, assembly GCA_021234535.1. NCBI lineage: Eukaryota > Metazoa > Echinodermata > Holothuroidea > Aspidochirotida > Stichopodidae > Stichopus > Stichopus chloronotus. The sequence continues at coordinate 27,315,409 of CM037841.1, forward strand.
ATCGGTGCCTGAACAAATACAGCCAGTCTGCATTGTCTATGCAAAACATTGTACAGTAAGACATCAGATACTGTATACAATTTACATCTTTTGTATTTCAAGGAACTGCAATTACACCAGCCGAGCTAATAACAATGGTTTTGTCAGTTGTTATCTGATATCAAACATGGAATTTGACCCTCTAACTAGAGCTGATAAAGAAACACCCTCTGACTTCCTTTACAACTGGATACTTGAATGTGGTTTCCCAAAAATGTTTTCTTATGTTTCTTTTATATTTTCATGAGAAGTTGTGTTTAAATTCACACAAAATATAAGCATCAAAAGAAAATACCTTTAACCATTATTGAGCCATTGTCTCACTGATAAACATCAGCATCACAATAGCTTTTAACATCTCCCCAAATTGTACGCATTAAACAAGATACAGAAGTTGCGTATATTTAAGTTTCAGAATTTCAGGTGAAAAACTTCTGTTGAACAACACTATCTGAATTTTTATGTTTGAGAAACTTGTTTCTAAAACAAGAGGCTACCAGACTGCCTTATTCTGAATAATCCATCCTGCTGGATATATCGGTTTTGAGAAAATGATTTTTTTCTACAAACAAGTACAGATTTTCCCTTTAACAGTTACAAGTGTTTATTTGAGTCAATAGTAACCAAGGAACTCATAATCAATGGTAAACAGCTTACAGCAAAGTTATCCCCACAATAAGTCATCCTTGTGTATGCTCAAGGATTACATAAAGCTTAAGGGTTGGTAAAACACTAAAGGTTTTTCCCCTAAAAAAACCTTTCCACTAATTTTTAAAATCCGTCATTTGTCACACACTGCAACAGTTTTCCTTTTTCTGTCTTTCTTTTCAAAATATATGTTCAATAAGAAAGAAATGGTAACATTTTGCTTCAAAAATTTGCAAAATTTCCTTGCTTAAATGTAATGAAGAACCACCTAGAACTATGCAAACTCACTGAGTACGCAACAGCTCCTTATACTCCTTGTGTAGCCTTCAAAGTATGTGTTGGTACGTACCATTTTTCTAATGTAGATACCCTAACACCTGCAATCAATTTCAGATTTATCTGCCCTAAAACCTAAGATCCAAGGTTTATATACATAAATTACTAAACTGATAAAACATCACAAACTGGACATACAGTACAAAGTAGTACCTGCTCTGCACCTGCCTGCAGAGTATACATAAAACTGCTGCATTCGAGTGACAAAATGATCAGGTTCACATGACAATTTGTGACACAAAACTCCCAGGTGCGACTCAAGTTCAACTTTGTGTACAGTATTTAAGCTTTGCAAGCAACAGTTGCAAATCTGTCTTTTCTCTGGACCTTCCTGAAATGTTGATATCTCTCTCCACTTGTTGGTCAGGTCACAAATTTTGCTTATGGAATATCAGTGAGCCAGTAACATATATATCCAACTTATTCACACCACAGTCTCTACCATAAATTTGCGAATCAAAATGGGTTCAACATCGACCAATTCACACATCAATCAACAAAAAGTGTTGATGAAATTTGTTCACACAATATTGTTCCCTGAATGATATAGTGGTCACAAAATGTGTTGTTTTGACCACTGGCACACTGACCATAAAGCTCTTCCTGTCTCAATATCCTGTCTAAATTGTCCCTTTCATCTTTCTTGGGGAATATTCCCACCTTCACAGGACCATCTCTACAACAATTCACATACTATCACTCAACCTAAACTGAGCATCTATCATCTAGCACAGCGTCTTCTTTCTTTTTAGTTTTTTTTTTTTTTTCTTGTCTGGAGCTGTGATCACAGCTTTATTGAGGTATTTGTGAGCAAACACCTTTGTAACACTTCCAACCCCATAAACCAAAGTTTGTAAAATACACAAATGATCAAAGAGTAAAAGTAAAAGCAGTTCACAAGGGTTATCGGCTCTATATGGGCAGTAAGTGCTTATCTGCAGGTCTCATTAATTGCATCTGGCTTTAAGTGAACCTTTTTGTCCTTGTTGTTATGAGTTAACACACCATTGTAGTGGGCAATTAAATTTTGTAAGATGTTAACACCCAAACTAAAAACCACAGAATCAAAATCTCCATATACACTAGAGTCCCATGATCAGATTCTAGAGTGAGTCACAGTTGTAACACAGTTGACCTATACTCAGCAATAACCCATCACATTGTGTGATGTATTGCTAGAGTGACCTTATCAAAAACGTTTAAAATGCACTAATTTCACTTTTTAACTTCTTGTTGAGGGTAACTTGGTTCATTAATCTCCCATGATTCCCTAAACTGATGACAAATTATCAGGAAAAGCACGACAGAGTAGAGTGCAAACGATCAGTGAAAGGACTACAGAATAAAAGAGAGATTTAACATGATACATTACATTGAAACATTCTTAGCAAACTAGAAGGCCTAAAAACAACAGCATATGAGAAAGCAGTATGATTAAAGATAGGATATGAGGTGAAAACTCAAAACAGGTTCAGGAACGAATATGTATTATGTAACTTCTTCTGCAGAGAAACATGAACATACACGAGAAAAATGTCATTTACTGTATGTTTGAACTTTGAAAACTATATTCCTCTGACACTTGAAAAGTTCATAACTTTTGCACTGAAGGAATTTTAAACCCGGAGCAAATATCTTGATCCTAACTCAAGATATGGAGTTACTTGCAAGAGATCTACGTTGCTCTTTAAATTGAAACAAGTGAGGATGCATCTCTTAAATTATCAAAATGTTTTTTTTTTTTTTAAGACAGTCAAAATTATAAAGACATGCAAAAAACATTCAAGAAGTGCCACAACAGGTGTAAGCATACCCATGATACAACTTTGATAGGAGAGATTCATAGAAGGGCAGGTCCAAGCTATTGTATCCATCAAAGCCAAATTTCAAACTTAACTGAAATACCCTTAATGTGGTATCATGTTAAAGCTGAATTTTTGAAATTTCATATTTCTATAATTTTTTTAAATTTTCTTTTACTATTTTGAACAATTACATCCATCTAATTAGCATAAATTGAAATTTCAGTGTGACGTATGGGACATTGAGAATCTTGCCTCCCTGCCAACGTAAGGAACTAATTGAATGTAAGTTGTGTGGGACATGAACCACCTTTCCTTCCAATAATTCTGACATATTATGTTTGGGGGTGCGTTAATTAAATATGCTAATTAGCTCCTGTCCAATTACAGATGTCCCGTACGTCGCAATTTTCAGCACTTTTCTTAATGTTTTAATATGAGAAAACAATAACTTTTGAGTGATATTCTACAAAGTTCTAATTAAGGACATTGCTCAGCAAAATCCATCAAAAATTAATCGAAATGTTATTCACAGTAAATTTTATTATCAAATTAAAAATGTGACGTACAGGACAAAACGTGACGTACGGGACACAGTGTGGGAGTAACCCTACAGGTATATAGTTAATCATGGTTAACATGCATGGGCTTCAATAGAAACATCTATACTGGGAACCTGATGGTAGTTATTGCGTTGAAAGATTGTAATCCCTGCCTCCCCCAACAGCACCTCATAGCAGCAAATAAACTATTGACTTGTGACCATCACCAGCATGTGTGTGTGGGGAGGTGGAGGTCATGTGCAATGCTTTTCAGTGGCTAAGTCACATTTCCTGTGTAAAGTTAAGCAGATTTCAATAGAAGACATTGGGGATTTAATCCAAGGGTGAACAGACTGTGTAAAAATAGTCTGATTGGCTGAAGATGATCAAGTGTTGGATCAATGCAGCTTCACTCAAAGGACTATTTCAGGTGTCAATGCTTTGCACAACATAAGGCTAAGGTTTCATTGTATATTTGCTAATAATGCTGCAGGTTAAAAATCACTTGTTGTCTGATTCTCTTGCTGGTTGGTTCTCTGAATTTAGGTATTTTGAAAGGATTTGTGTGGTGTTTGAATGAGATGGACTACATTTTTCAGAGGCAGGGAGTCTATTGCAGGGTGATACTGTCCAGTGTCACAATACATGTCACATGGATGAGCAGTGCCTATCACAATAATACTGTGGAATGTTTCGAATGAGATGGAATTTTTAGAAGCAGGGATTTCAACGCAGTGTTGTACTGTACAGTGTTACAGTACATGCATACCAAAACTGTTTATTTGTTGAATTTGCATTTTCCAGCATGACTTATTTTGGACTAATGCAGCTAGAATTGATGTTACAGATTATTTGATATATGTGTAGAGTAGATTATTTGATGTATTTCATGTTTTATGTGGAGGAATGATCCGAAATATGGTCACCGCTCTTTCCGCATCCCACATAAAAGGATTTATATGGCATGAAATTGCCACTGACATAACTGTAGGGTATCCCACAAAATATTTTCAAGTAGAAATGAGCATGTTATGGTAAATCCAGCAATAAAAATATGAGATTTTACAGTCAATTTGTACATGGACAAACTGTCCCGTACGTCACATGTCCCATACGTCACATGACATTTTTACTTTGCGTAATCACAATACCAGAAACGCTGCATATTTTAAAAAAATATTTTGCAGTTTATTCATAGGAAGGATAGGGTAGTCACTAATCATAACAGTTTTATCACTGCTTTTCTAATTTCAGGGGGATTACAATTTTGCTCTTCAGTGAAAAAATCACAAAATTCTCTCGTCCCGTACGTCACACTGTATATTAATTAGTGTATGACCTAATTAAAGCAGGTGTATTAAATCTCCATGATTCTGTTTTAAAGTAGCAGCAATAACAAAAGTATAAACTAGAAAAAGTTTTTGGAAAATTCATTTTTACAGTGTTCAGACACATTTATATCTCTGAAATGTCCCGTACGTCACAGTGCAAATAATTTTAACCTGCCCAGAAAAGATGTTTAAGGACCTATCACCATTAACATGGAACTGATCGTGACATGACTTTAAAATGGTCATCTTAAAGGTTGTGTAACATGCTTCTAGAATGAGCATCATTTGTGAAAAAGTTGCATTGTAAATCCCTGAGTACAAATTCATTGGAATTTTGTTTATATCTATATTACCATTTTTGAGATATGACTTTTCAAACTTTGAAAAGAACAATGTGAAACAGATGATGTGGAGTGTTGCACAATGTCATATTTTTCTTTTGTAAACGCTATATATTTTGCCTCTTCATTACTGAGTTTCAATTGGTAAGTGAAATCCATATTTTTGAAGGAAAAAATACATGCTTCGAAAATAAAACCGTTTGGATTTAAAAAGTACTCAAATGTCCTTAAAATAAAGGTTACATAAACAAAGGATCAACATAAGACAGTCCATCTCTTGATGACACAAATTTGCATACTTAATTGTAGCCAATGGTTTTTCATGACACAGCTGAGGGACACTAATTTGTGTGTGAATTTTTCAATCTTTGACAGATCTGGATGGAATTTGTGGCTATTTTCAACATTTTCAATGCTTAATGCACCCAATACTCCAAACATGTCACACGACCTTTAATGCTGTTTATAGTAGGCCTACTGTACCCTGTATCAATTTATGTAATATCAATGGCACTAGGCCTTCAGTACATTAAAAACAACCTGAGGCTGAGCCATACTGGAAATTACTGTATGTTTACCACGCCACAAAAATTACACTAAGGTTGATCATCTGAACCTTTTCTGTATTTGTACCCCCGGCTTTCCGAGCGAAGCACCACGATCAGTCACCGCCAATTTCTGCCAAATTCGCCAATGGCATGTGAACTACAAGAAAATTTTGTTCAACAATGCTGCCCCACTCCCAGATGGCAGGAAACTGCACTTCCCAGACAATTCACTGAAAGGTACGTCTAGCCCACACATGTATAATTTGAAGTTTAGTGTGATGAAAATTTACGAAATTGCGAATCAATGAAGGTGCTTGTACTTGTACACCATGCCAACTGCTGTTCTTTTTCCCTATAGCAGAGCGGTACACCATACATCACATTCAATGGCGAACATTTCCATACAGAAAGATCTTTGTGTGAAAGGTCATACTTTCCAATATGGAGGCTGTAGGCCATTCGGTTACCAGTCGCTTCTCCCCTTGAAAGTTCATCCAAAAGTGTAAGTTGTTGAACCCCCAAATACCTACCAGTTCGCCTCCTTGACTAAATGACATCAAATGCTGTTGTGACAGTTTTCGACTAGAATTTTTACGATAACAAAAACAATTTTCACAATATCAAAAACTGTTACAGCAGCAATGTGGGTAAATTGTGGACCATCAATCATAAAAAATGACTGTCATCAGATGACTTTATGCTTGATGTCTGTGCTAGGTGAAGTTCAGTTATTTCTTGCTGTTTTTAATTGAAGATATCTGTTTTTAGTAATATTTCATCCAACTGAGAAAAATACACATGTCACTTTACCAATCAAGCAATATGTTTAATTGGAATTTTGAGGGAAAACAAGAGATATCAGACACAACCAAAATTAACATAGTACGTCAATAACACAAGATCAAATGACCATTTGAGTTCGTTCCCACCTTCTTTCTGACATACTATAACCATCAAGTTTTGGGGGAATTACTGGTCCGCACTTGGGGGCAAACTGGTACAGCCAGGTCTTTGGGGGCAAACTGGTTGGGACGAACTTGTGAGGGGGCAAAACAGCTGGTTACCAGCTATTCATATTGTTGTTGGGGTTAGGGTTACCATCTGTCCAAATGAATCACAACTGTCCCATTTTTTACAAGAAAGTGAGCGTCCTGAAAAATCATGCAAATTTTCCCAAAGAGATATCTATATGCCCAAATGTTATGGTTCTGTATGCATGCTTTTTACATACACTTGCAGTAAAAATTTATTTGCGCTGTGTAATAAGGTTACTGTACAGTATGTGCATCACATATATAACATGCTTCCTTTCAGCAATATGGGCGATACTAGCACCCCCCCCACACCCCAAAATGGGAGACTTAAAGGCTGTATTGCATCACCCTAAGCTATATTTTTACCTCCCTGAAAGGAAAATTCTCAACTGGTTCTAAGTTACAGTACTCTTGGATTGCCAGCAAATTCGAAAGATGCAGAGCAGCTCGTATTACACAGAGTACACAGGGATCCATTGTTTTGATAATACATGTGGAGGAATGCAAGACAGGCTGAGGGAGGGACTAGAGGTAGGTGGTTGGGAGAATTGAAACTGCCTGGGGTGATGCATTACAGCCTTTAATAAAGATGAGTCTCTAAAGTTATGTCACACTTTCAGCTTCTTAAAAGACATATTGGCACCCCAGTTTCTACCAAGATTACAGTAATTTACACCAGCAGTTTTATGTACAGTGAAATCGATGCTCAGTCTTGGTATACTATGCGGTTACATAAAGTACAGTAGGGATCAGCGCTGAGGCCCTCACGTTAGCTGTTACTTAGGCCCAGGCCCTGCACTAGGCTCTGAGTTACGTCTAAAATAAACGTTAGTGATCAACTTAGGCTACGTTGTATGCTAACTTCCATTTCAATAAATTCACACTTAACCATGCGAATAACTGGCTTTTCCTTCAACGTTAGGCGACTTACTTTGCAAATACCTCCAATGACATGCGCTGTAAATCTTCAATTGAGTTATTAGTTGTTTTAGCTCAAATTCATCTTTGCTTCTGCTAACAATTCAAGCTGGCGTGTAATGCACCGTTCACATCGAGCTTGTCGACTGTACATAATGGATGTTGCTGATATGATCAATATAGGCTAGGCCTTGACTTCTCACACCGCATTTTCAATAATGTGTAAGTTACACTCGTCCTACCTGCAGACTTTTTCTTGCTACGATCATAACAAAGCACGTGACGTCACTGTGATGCATGGGATTTCTTCATGACTAATCGTTGTATTTGCCCGCCCAACTTTCTCACGCTCTCTCTGTGAACGTTGATGAATAAACAATCGTACATAAAATTCGTCTTTTAGAACGATTCCAATTGAATATTCTGATCAGATGAGTGATATGGTTTCCTCAGTGCCGGAAGAGGATGTGTCTTGGAAGTTGTGCGGACTGAGCTCAAAACTGCACATTTACTTGATATTGATAAATTTGTCAGGATTTTTGACCCACATGGCAATGCCCTAGTAATGTAGCATTTAGAACTGAAGCATAACACGAGTTTACAATACGCAATAGTTATGAAAACGATCAAAATTCTAAGTTTTTTTTTCTCTGTTTTGCATAATGGTTACAAGTGTGCGTATATGATAGTACTGTACTTATGCTTCTGGTCAAAACTTGTTAAACCCTAATTGAATCGTTATTTACTCACTCATTGATTTTCATTTGTGTGCATGGGCGTCAACAGGTGGGGGACAGGGGGGACATGTCCCCCCCCCACTTTCAAAAGTGGAGGGGATATCATATCATTTGTCCCACCCACTTTTCAGAGCAGTTATTAAAAAAATCACATGCATATGCGCGATTTTCTATCACAATTGTGATGGACGCTGTGTAATTCGTCTCCCTTGGTGTCAGAGCGGCATCTTTCTACCAGTACTTTCTGTCGGAATTTAGTTTTGTGAGACAAAACTCACAGATCTGGTTCTGATGTAACTAAAAACGACTCAGGAAGGCCTTCTCCTGCGATCTAGGGGGTCTTACGTACCCAGAATTTTCTGGTAGCTACGCGCCAACCAATGGTGGCGCTCCGCTTAGATAGTATAGTGTCCCCCTCACTTTCTCAAACCTGCTGACGCCCATGTTTGAGTGTGACACACGAGAAACCGCTTAGTTTGACCATTTATCATTAGATGTAGGCCTAGTATTTGTATCTGAAAGAAACTCGGACGAAAATAAGTGAATATCACGAAACAACTCAAAGTGCCCATATAATGCAGGGCTCGCTTTCACTTGATAGAAGATACTGTGCAGTACTTGCGTTCTTGTTTCATAACTTCTCAATCACACAGTTAACAATAGGCAACTTGAACAGTCCACAAGTGGACTAGCACAACTATAAGGACAATATGGGTGATTGTTCTTTTTTTCAGCGTATATTATTACATGTTATGCGGGTGCGTGTAGCATGCCATTTTAGTTTCATTCAAAAATGTATGATATGAACAATTATTTGATGATATTATCAATCATTTGATAATGTGACTAGTTTATTTAGTTATATTAGCAATTGTTTGATGATGTCATTATATGTATGATGATATCAACAATTCAGTTGATGACATTGTTAATATCATCAACTGAATTATTCATATCATCAAATAATTGGTGATATCAACAATTGTTTGATATATCCAAATATTTAATGATATCATCAAACATTTGCTGTTATCAACAAATACAATAACATATCAAAAATTGATAAATTGATATTATCTTATGATAACAATTGGGGATATCAACAACTCTTTGATATATCCAAATATTTAATGATATCATCAAACATTTGCTGTTATCAACAAATACATTAACGATGTCAAAAATTGATATATTGATATCATCATATGATTACAATTGGTGATAACATTGATATTGGCTGATATCAGCAATTGATCAAAAGACATCAGCAAATGGTATAATAATATCTTCAATTCATTTGATGATATCAGCAATATGAACTGGTGAATTCACGTTATGTTCTGTTTGTTGATACCACTACTTCAGTTGAAATACTGTATCACCAACTGGGTGCGACATATCATCAACAACTTGAAATCAAAGTAAAAGCTGATTACCTATTGATAGAGCGCCATCTACTTTTACTGCGCACACATCCGCACAATAAGTCACTATGCTTTGCTAGATTGGCGGTTAACACAAATTTAGATTCAAATGATGGAATTAATTGAGTAATTTAATTAGTTAATGAAGCTCCCATTACCACCGATATCTGACAGATCTGTAAGGTGTTTGCGATAGATGGCACACAACGTCTAAAATGGCCTCTTTTCCAAAATGCTTGTGTATCCAGGCCCTTTAATTTGGCTCATGACAGAGAAAAAAAATTGAGTTTTGGGGTCCTGCAATTCCTGTTATCTATCTACTGAGCTTTCATCGCTGTTACACTTTTAAGCTTCTCCTATAGTCCTAGAAAAGTTGAAGGAACTGGCCGCGAAGAATAGTTTTTTTCTCTTTTTCCGGGTAAATCATATTTCCAGAGCATGTTACATCTTAGGGATCACAAAAATACCAACGACAGGAACTTTTTCCTGTACTTGGTACCAGGCAATAGCCCAGACTGGGTCCCATAGTCCACAACTAGTTTTTTTTTTTCAGTTGAAGAAGTGCATGAATAATTCTTTTTGTATTTGAGAGAGTACATCTTATGGACCACAAAATACCAATGAAAGCAGCAAACAAAGGCGCCCGCCATTTGTTTCATGATCGCGGAGAGGCATATGATGAAAACTGCATACATATGATGCAAACAGCATATGTTCAATAAGACAAGTTTTCAACATCCTTATGTCGAATTTGACATGTCGATAGACAAACTGGATTGAATTTGTTATTTCCTTGCCATGCTGATATGCAAGTATAACATGTCAATATATATATATACATAATATTATTACCTTTGTTGCTTCACTCCTTTTCGATATTTATGAAATAGTCCGGGAGCAAGCGGAGAATTAATTCACAACCCGAGTACAAAAGGTTTGATTGCATGAATGGAAAAGGGGTGGTGTGGGAACGTAGGAATGGACATTCTTAAATTTTGAAAATGGTTGTTCTAGGGGTGTGGGAAAGTTGAATGAGCCCCCCTCCCCCCCCCAAAAAAAAAAATACGTTTAAATTACATTTTTTAGTACATCCACGCAGTCTGGTCAATTCCATTTTCCTGATGTTCTTAAGTGCACAAAATGGTGCAAAAGGCATTTAAGATGGGCGTGTTTTTCACATTTAAATCACATATCGAGTACATCGATGAAACTTTGCAAGTACATTCTTTGCATGCCCCTGATAACAGATCAGCAAAAGGCACCGAAGAGCTCCCCCGAAGGGGATGCTGTTTTTTGGATCAGTCTAGGGTAGATCAGTCAATCTCACCAAACACATTCTCAAACACAATTATGCTCTGTTCATGGAGCAAGTGCCGTCAGTCAACTCTCTTCTGTCCTCGAACCAGCTCTCTTTAATGCCTTTGCGGAGTTGAGGAATAATATATAATAGTAGAAATTATGTGCCATTAGTAGGGAGCTTTCTATTTGCACGTCGATATTGTCGATTGCTTCGATTAAGTACCATTACTACGTCAATTTTTAGCCCATGCGCATGCGTGTCGTCGTCTCCCTTGTCCACTTCACAAACCGAGAATTCGTAAACCGTGTTTTAGCCGTCCTCAATTTGGCAAGTGGACGAGAGAGACGACGTGACTCATGCTCAGAGAATAAAACATGACGTAACAGTCGTAGCAGCCGACTAGTGAATATACAAATCGAAACCACGTTATTGAAGATTCAGTGTATTTTGCAGCTAAATTGTAATAAAATGATGGAAAATATTAAGAAGGACTTTGAAAAAAAGTCCTGGCGGAACCATACTGTATTTCACTATCTGGCCAGATAATCCGACCGGATCGGATATCTGGCACACTCCTACTAAAGTCTTATGTATTTCCACCTGACCTTATGTTACGTCATTCCTTTGTGTGTGTGTTTTTCAAAAGCTTACATACTGCTGATACAGAGTTAATCACTGTCCTCTTGAACAATCAGATGTAGCTTGCACTGATATCTTAAACTTAGCCCACCTAAATGATTTTTTAAAAGTAGCTTGTGACTACCGAAGCGTAATGTTGTCACGTAAAAAAATAACTTTTCGAACGATCGAAAATCTTTTCGTGCATTCTAAAGAAACTGTTCGAACGTGCGAAATGTTCTCCAAAAAAAAAAAAAGGAGCCAAACAAGATCCCAAATTATCCAATGTTTATTCCCTGGCTAGGAGTGTGTCGAAAGTAAGACGGCCTGCAACTCCGAGCACTAATTAGTCCAGAGAAATGCACTTCTTAATACGACACAGCCTAGCATTGGAGTCGTAGCTGCCCCCCCCCCCCCCCGACACACGCACTAACAGAGCAATGCATTTACTTTGGACCCATCAGAATGGAATGGAGCCTAACCAACGTGAGCAGGCTTGCAATTTCCGTCTATCTAGGGATATTTGTCCCCAGCATTTTCAAGTATGCTCTGCCAAACCGATAGTAGCTTAGATAACCTTTCAACAATATAGGCTATCACGTAAGTGATGATGGCCACCATTTGAGAATCGACCCCTCTCTCAGGGGGGGGGGGGCTGCAACCACACGGCGGCTGCTTAACGTAGCTGCAAGTTACAAGCCTAGGCCACACATAAGAAGGCTTCGAAACATGTTATATACCCCCTGTTAAGGAGAAAAAATGATAAAAGTTCCTTTAGATCAGGATACTGCCTTTCATTCCTCTTGACTGGCGGCGTGATACAAGTCAATGGATACAGATGAATTATGTTTGTATGGTTGCGTCAACATAAGAACTGAAGTGAGCGTCACCTTCAGCACTGAGAAGCGAAGCTGAAATCAAGTTGTAGTTGAAATCAAAGAACCTAAAAGCATCTTGTACGAAAAATTCAAAGAATGCATAATGCAACCTTGTGTTAAAGGGAAACAGGGCGTTTGTTCTCGAGAAAACGTCCATATTTTCTAAACCAATGTTTGTGGACGTAGAATGATAGACTTTTCAAAATAAGGAAGGACAGAAGCCTTCTTTTCGAGAGGTTTCTCACAGATAGAAATTCAGTTACTTGTTGCTCAAAACTGATTTGTTCAGACAAACTTTTCAAAATTCAATTGATGCATCTTTCATTGGGCTACTCATCACATGCATAATCGTTTGAGGAGATGAAGCTTTGGTAGATGTTTATTGATGAGACTGAATGGTTTAACAATGATTACCGTTAGTTTCTTTTGTATGTCATGTTGGTGAATTCTAAACGCCCTACTTCCCTTTTGATTTGCATCGATACATCTAAAAATGTATGTGTGTTTGAGTTAAGGGGAAACTACACAAGAGACAAGACGAACTCCTTTATAGCCTCTCCCGTTTCAACTGGTGAATCTTCTTGTAAGAAGTGAAGACCTTTAACCTTGGCAGTCTTCTGATTCTTCCAGCCATCGGTAATGAGACGAAGCCCTGAGCTAAATAATCCAGGTTCACTGTCAATGAAAAGCTTAGGGATGTCGTCGGACTTCTCCAACCAACCTGCATAGGCACCAATGATTTCAATCATGTATTGTGGCCCAGAATCGAGAAAGGGTATCTCCCTGGGCCATGTCAGGGTTGGACGTCTAGATTCACCGGGCACCAGGTATGGTTCTCTGTAGGCTGCCATTTCGACTGGGTGCAACTCCCTCAGTATAGACGATGGAAGAATTTTGTCAACGAAGATATTATTTTTGATTACCATTTCCTCTCCCGCTTTTGAACGAAGACGTCTGAAGGCTTCCTGAGCTTGGGCAGGAAATATGTCGAGACTCGGAGGAACAAGGAGAAGGCCCTCCATGTAAACCAACCCTTCGATGTGATCTTGATGTTCATAGGCCCAGTGGAGGCCAAGGCCAGAACCCCAGTCGTGGCAAACAATCGTGATCTGTATTACAAAATGACAGAAAGAAACACTTAGACTACATGTAGGTTCTTTAACGAATATGCATCCCTAAATGCTATTATCCCCCACCTGTCCCCAACCCCACTCTGTCCAACTCGTAACCAGACTTGCAAATCAGAAGGGGGAAACCAAGCTCAGGGGTTGGTTAAATGGAGAAACGTAACTAAAACTGACACTTTGTTTCGAAGAATTTCTAGAAAATATCAAATATGTAATTATGCTATTGCACAACGCCCGTGTATGCCAGGGGACCGGGGAAAGTCAAGGAGAAGCGGGCTGGCCCCAAATGTGAAGTTTCAATGCACATGATATATTGTTCCAGTCACACTCTTAAAAGTGTAAATGTAAAATGTAAATTTACAGAAAAAAATAAAAAAATACAAAAGGAATACAGAAATGTTCTGGTAATTAGTTTCCAGACAATTTCTGTAATTCTTATTTATTTCTTTGTTTCATTTTCTGTTAATTTACAGACATTTTTTACAGTGCACAACGTATGCTTTCGTCGTCACATCAAAAATTTGGAAAGTCACAAGTAGTTTTTCCGCCATCACAACTACACCCTATACTTACATTATCTCAGTACATTTTCTTATCACCGAGCGGCATTTAAAATGGTCAGTGCAGCAGTCGTTGAGTTTTTCTCGCGTTAACGGGATAATCCTGACACAACGACGTAGGCCCTATATCAGGGGTCTTAAATGGCGGCTAGCGGGCCACATCAGGCCCGCCAGTAAATTTGGTCCTGCCCGCGGACTGAAATCCGGCCGGTCAAAAAATATGACACGTAATGCTATTTTTCGATACGCTAAGCAAGTCTTTGTAGAGAAAGTATACAACGTTAATGGAGTCATTTCTTCCCTCATTTCAGTCCTTCGCCTAAAGTAAGTATCCGAGTTGTGATAAAACTTAAAACATAGCCTCAGTAATGGCTAATCAACAAAATAGGGGAGCGGGTTTGCGACTACGAGTTTTGGACATAACTAATATGCACAACTGGACACTGTAAGAGGTTCCGCAGCTGGTTCCAGTCGAGGTCCTAGGGCGGACCGCGGACAACACACAGATTTGCTCGCACTCTTCGCGTGCCCGTTATAGGGTACACAAACGCTAGCAGGAAACCAGAAACTGCAGACATACGATCCAGAGGTAAAGGTCGGATACATGCAGCTCAGAACACACGGGAAGTACCGTTTCCTGCCATCTGGAGAGTTTGCAAAGCCCAAAATGTTCTAGTACACTCCGCGCCAACTAATAGTGGCGCTCCGCAACAATCACCCCCCCCGCCATAATGTTTTTCAGTCCACCGACTTACACTATGGCTTACACCCATTACAGGAAAAGAAAATTGGCCAGATGTCCCCATCACACCCCCCCCCCCCCCCGCACCCACTTTTAATATCAAATCGACGCCCATGTATCAGATTATGAAACGTTCCACTCGCTAAAGACAAAATGAGAGGTAAGTTAGTAAAGCGCATGCAATATGATAGTGCTGGGTTTGCATGAAGTGTTGGGGCGAGAGACCCTGGCTCAATCTGATCACAACTTAACCTAACGCGGCCTGCTGAAGAAAATAATTAAGAACCCCTGCCCTACATCTTTCAAGTAGAAAATTCCTTAAAATAGCTTCTTCGAGAATGCCGACCGTAAGCATAATCAAATCACAAATGAAATACATATAAATGTATATAGGCCTGTTTCTTTATAATATAATGTAAATATAATAACACATAATTGAGTAGTAATAAACTAATTGATCATTATTGGAAATAAGTTGTAACTATAATTTCCTCTAGTCGTGACAGTGGAGAGATGTGGTAACGGCTTTGATTTTCCTTAATTTGTTCTAATATCCGATGTTAAAGTGGTTTTGACACATACTCTAGGTGATTTTACTCATTTATAATCTCACCTTTTCTGGCAAGTTGAGTGAATCCAACCATCCACATAGGTACTTGTAATGATCGGCAAATGTGTACATCGATCCTGGTAGTTTACTGGATCTCCCCATTCCTATCAAGTCAGGGGCTAGACACCTGGCGACCCCCTCTACTCGTGGAATGACCCCTCTCCATAGATACGAAGAGGTGGGGTTGCCATGGAGAAACACGACTGCTTTCTTTGAATTGATCTGTTCTGGATCCGAATCGAAGTAACTAATCTCTCCATTGAGGACCTTCTTACGGTAATGTCTTTTCCACCATTGGTCTGCGGTAATGACCGGCATACTGCTGGTCTTCTGTGTGGTTACTTTCTCTTTGTGAGTTTGGAGATGTCTCTTCAAGCAAAGGAGACGGTATTCTGCTACCCTATTAAAATCCATGATGATTAACCATCGAATGGTATAGGTTGGTGAAGTATGCGTTGTAGTTACTGTTAGGCCCTATATCATGTTTGTTTCGTTGTTTACCGAGGGGTAAAAGGTTGTTGGTATCCTGTGTTGTCTTATGATAAACTAATGATGAACTTAACTACACACCAACATGAGTTTCATACATAGTCCTTCACAGCGCGGCTAGAAGTCTGCTTCAGAGGCCGCAGCACCATCATGTGTAAAAGCAATGGGTCACTATAGCAGCTGTCTTGTTCTCGACTTAAACTGTAATACTGGCCAGTGAGTTGTAGCTATAGACTGCTTGAGAACAAAAGCACTGAAATTACTTAAGGACTCTTTTTATAGGAAAAGCACATGATTTACGTTTACAGAGAGTTGGTGCATTTTATTCCGGCCCGTTAACATAAAACTTGTTTAGGTACCGATGTTCCTACAAGTTTTATAATTACGTCGAACCTTAAGTCCTAAGTACAATTCAGGTAGGTAAGTTATTGTACTTAAGTGGAAGGCATTCCACTTAATTAGAATACAATTCTACTGAAGTGGAATACATCACCCCATATATCAGTTCCACGTAAGTGGAATTACAGATGCGTGTTATGATTATGAACATACAACACGTGCACCCTGGTGTACAACTACCCTGTATAGCAGCCAAAAGTAAAGACATATCCAAGACAAGAGTAAAGACATTATCCTTGTAAAATAAAGTAATCATTAAAAAATACTTGAACAAATATTTATTTATCAACTTAAATAAGATAACGCCCATTTTATTGGGTAAAGATTTCGCCATTGTCTCTCAAAGTCGAAGAACCTGCCGGAACACGGATTTCTCGAACTTCTAGCCTGTATGGGAGTTCATCTATACCTGACCTACTTTTCCTTCAACAACCACAAAGCTGTAGTGGAATAGCGCTCTTGTCCGTCAGCGGGCTCAGTGAAGTCTACTAACACCACTAAGGCTACGGTTGTGACTTTCACATATGTAACACTGGGGTTGTTTCGAAAATTGGTTCAATTTGAAATAATTAAGTTTGAAAATCCACATATCTGGTCCCTATCAGTAGCAAATAGAATTTTTTTTAGTTGCCATTCCTTCCTTTGTATTATTTGTATTATTTAGTTTATTTTGTCTTATTTATTTATTACCTCTAAAACTAAAAACGTAAAACACTGATTAGCCAAATCGACTTTAGCCCTTCGGTCCCCTTGCAACCTCCTCCAAATCAGAACTAGTGAACTTACCCTTGCCACAGATCGACCACGAAGACTAAGAGATTAGGTTGCAAAGTGTTTATTAGTCTGTGTTACTGATTAAGTGGTGAGCAAATAAACCTTTGTACTCTAGAGAAAATTATATGCAGCAAAATAGAAGGGTTGTTAGTCTGGCGGAGCACTCTAAGTTGTTTTCTGTGCATGTCACTGTTTCATTTAACACATCTGCACGAATGAGCTTGCTAAAATGGCGGATAATTTAAGTTTATCCTTCATCGACTTCCTGTCCATCTAAAGAGATTCAGGCAAGGACATCCCAGGACGGTAATAGCTTTATGCAAATGGTAAGCATCAACAGTAACTTAAAATTCCTAGCTATAGTTTGATTTAGCAGGACAAAGCATACTGTTGACATGTTATTGAACTTTAATGTTCTAAACGTAAAAACATCCTTTTTTTTCACCAGTGAAGTTTGCTTTTAATTATTTAGACTGACGGTTGAAAACAACGGAAAGACAGCATGGATCGAACTGAATGCATGGGTTATCACATTTCCTTGGACCATGCCTGTCGTTCATTTTTGGAAACGAGTTTGAGCCCTGCACGAATTGTTTCTAGCTCAGCGAACCATACACGGCCAACCATATATGTTAAGTTCAAAATTAAACAACACAGAAAATCAGCACCTTTATTCATTATATCTTGTTCTTCATGTCCTGGTGTAGTGCCTCTGCTACTTCTTATTAGATAGGCCAGGATGATTTTATGTTTGACTCACAAATTTGCAAATGATTACGGTAAAATTAAACTATGTCTATTGTTAGAATTGAGCATCACTTACAAAGAGTCAATTATCTATGTTCATGGACCGAGGCTGCCGATGGATCATGGGAATAAGAAGTGGAAGGGGGAGAGCTGGTGTTCAACACAGGCCTTGCTTTATAAATTCTTGACCATCGTTATTTTCTCTATTCATTATTTATTTCTAAGCTAGTAAAATTCATTTCAATGCAGAGTTTATCAATCAGAGTTTTGTTGTAATCTCTCTTTGTTTATAAGAGTTATCACTTCTTTTCTTCTTTTTTCGGAGACGTAGAAACAACAAAATTTTTCTTAATACTAATGATGACCACAGAAGATGAAACCATGGACGGAGAATTTTTGGTCAAGAAGTTGAAGAAGATTCTGTTAGTTTGCGTCGGATTCCTTTTTGTTTTGATAAGTCTTCACTATAAAGTAGTGCGTCCTCAACCTGTGCTTAGACCGACAATAGACCATTCACGGGATACATCATATACAAGGTATGTCAGTACTCAACTCAACAATGATGACATGTTGATGAGAAATATGAATACCATAATTTACTATTCAGATTAGAATTTAGATTAAGCACATTAATAGACGGTGATAATTTAAGGTGAATCATGTTACCTTAGTAACCATCATGTGACCAGTGTTTAAACTGAAGATTTTTCGATTTACTGGGGGTGAAGAGGCGAAAGGCATAATGCAGTCTTTCTTGATCCATCAGAAGTGAACACAAATGATATTTTTGGAGTCACCAAAGGGGAGGGGAGCTCTTTAGTGTGTTTAAGTAGAAGAAGTAAAGTGAATGTATTTCTGAGACCTGTCACAAGTATCCTTACAGCACCCCCTCCCAGCCTCTGCAATGACGAACCTGTTTCATTTAGTACTTAATGCTTTTCTGTTTTTATCTTTCAGAATGTTTAATCATAACAAACCATTGCCGATGAAACTGAATTCGACGGATTCAGTAGACAAAACATTAAGTAAAGTGATTCAAAACTTCCAGTATAAAAGGAAAAAAACGAAGCCTAAGCAAGTTCACCTGACTCCACAAACAGATATAAATATGACCGACATCAAGAGGATATTCTCCAAGACATGGAAAGCCAACAAGACAAGGTTTATGTTGCTCAGGTAAGACTGCCTTCAAAATAGTTGTTTTTTCTTTTCTCTATTACTTGCACAATAATATCCATAAATTAATGCATTGAACTGAATGCATTAAAGACGTACAATACATACTGGTCCTTAACACTCACAAGACATTAAGTAATGGGCGAATGATTTAAAAAGAAATTGTTGAAAAATAATGTTAGTTAATGCATTCTATGTAATACGGTAACTAGAACCACTTTACTGCTTCATGAAAGAAATACGGTTAGTCGCACGGATAAAACAACACAGCGAAAAAGAATGTAAGACAGAAATATAAATATAATAAGACAAGAATAGGAAAACCAGAATGCACAAATGGATTGTGGTTTGTGGTTTTGATAACCGAATTTTGAGTGTTTTATTTTTTCAAACTGACATTATAGCACTAGAATAAGTCACGGGCTACCTATGCTTTATATGAAATATGAGATCTGTACAAGCTTCCTTTTTGAGATCATGTTCATAAGGTTTTTACAATTTGACCCCTGTTGACCTCAAGTGACATTTGATATCGAAAAAAAACATTAATAGGGACCTTTGACATAAAGTGGTATACCTACATACCAAATATGAGATTTGTCCAACCAAAGCTTTATATATATTTGTGTTTACAAGGTTTTCACATTTTGACCACTGTTGACCTCAAATGACTTTTGACCTACACTTAAAACAATAAGGATCTTTAACTTGATGAGAAACACCTACATACTAAATGTTAGATTTACGCGAGCTTCTCTTCTTGAGATATTGCGTTTACAAGGTTTTCAAAGTTTGACCCCGTTGACCTCAAATGTCCTTTGACTTCCATCAAATCAATAAGGATCTTGTGCTTAATGTGATACATCTACATACCAACTAGAAGATTTGCCCAAGTTTTCCTTCTTGAGATATCGTGTTTACAAGAACTGAAATGATACATACAGTAAAATGGACACCCTTGGTGATAAACTCTCTGATTGAAGGCCCCGATGTACTGCTTTGAAGAATAAAATATGATTTGACCTGATTACATTATCATGTGTATGGTATTTGTATACATCATTTGATGTTATGGTTTGGGTGTTTTTTGCTGCTCAATTAAAAGTGTCTTGCAGGCATATCTCATTACTACGGTGTCCACAAGCTATTTAAGCCTCATTCTGGTCTTCCTATGTATAAACTTATTTCTGCTGTGAAAAATCAAATAAATGAATGACTGCATATCATATTTTCAGTTTAAAAACATAATTCTTTAGTATTTTCTTAATTCGATATCCGTTGAAAAACGTATGAGTCAGAGTTCAGGAAGTTTAAATGCAAATGGAACAGGATGACACAGGTGTGTTTAAAACAATATTTCACAATGATGTAACCCGCGTCTTTAACGAAAACTTAAAAGTCTTTGGAATAAACACTGCAGTGTCAGCAATATATCCACACCGTCATATTTATTTTAAGTGAAAATTATGTATTGTAATCAATTGTTTCAAAGAATTTACTTTCGAACAGAGTTTTCTCCCCTCCCCCTTTTTAACACATTTGGTTTTGTAACGCGTTGTTTCTGACTAACAACATTAGATTAATTATTGTCTTGGAGTAGTCAGATAACGAAATGAAACATATCGTTGAAGGTCATCTTTACATTCATTGGCCTCAAATTACTGCATGTATTATAATATATATTCAATTTGATCAAAGCAGATTCTCACCTAGAACATTTTTCAGACATTGGCCTACTTTGGAAACCGCAAAAAGGTTAATTGGCTAGTAACATAACTAAATGAAAGCCTCTGTAGTAGAAAAGACATGTAAAGGCAAAGAAACTTATTGTTGGACTTTTTTTTCGAGGGGGGGTAACTATGCAAAAAAACAAATTAGATATGTTAGAACAAATCATGGATGTCAGCCTTTGTTTTCTCATTGGAATTGCTGAGGATTTTTTCATTGTAGCGCATTTACTTTTTGGGTTGTTGACATTTCCTGTTCGTAAACATAGGCATTGACTGTAAACATAGACATTGACAAGTCTTCATATATACTTGCAGATCAGAACTCAACAGCCTGATTAATTCTCATGAGTACTTCGCTGTTAGCCAGGAGAATACAAAACCCGGAGAAAATTTAACTATGGCTCACCAAGATAAAGTTGCGAGGACTGTTTTTGAGGATATCCATTCCAGATTACCTAAGGTACAAACATACTAGATTCGAAATATCAAGTTATGTTTGCAGAGAGAAACAGAAAGGTGGAGCAAAATACCTCAGCATTGACAAGCAGACTTTCAATGTTTTTTTTTTTTTTTTATAGATATTTTTCTCTGCTCCATGTGTGTGCTGTATGTATTTTAATTAATATTCATTTCCATATATGTCATAAGACAGCCAAATTCGTTTATTTTGTTTTGGGCTTAGTACCGGCAAAACAATCACATACAGTTGTATTTTCTAAACCTATTTAAATGGCGATATATTTCCTAGTTGTTTGTATTCAAGTACAAAAATAAAATTTTGCGTTGGAACTCAGTGACGTATAGGTACGTAGGTGACATGGGGAAAATTTGCCTCCACCCCTCACCCCCCCCCCCCCCATCTGAAAATTATTTTTTGGAAATTTGGGAAATAATATGCTCCTTTCCGCATTTCTCGAAATTTTAAAATAAGAAATATTTGAGAAATTCCCATGGATAATTGGTATTTTCATACAACATATTTACCCAGATTTTGTGTGTCACTTCAGTCTGAAGCTTGCCTGAGTCCCGTTTCGCAGAAGTGCCCTCCCCTAGCTAGCTGCGGCAGCTGGAGTGTGTACCCGCGAGCGTTATTATGTAATATCTTATAATTGTAGAAACATTAGTTAAAATTGAATTGAGAAACTGATTAAAAATCCATGTTAATTTACTCTTATACTGAGGCCTCTCGAGCATGTAAACTCTACACAAATGTAAAGTGTGTCGAAGACCCGATTACGATCGAAGTACCTATTTCTAGATGTCTGGTTATACCTTATACGTCTGTTTTGTAAAATACCGTAAGAACTTATCCTGCACTATCAGGGATACTAACTTATACAGATAGGCCTATATGTCGGTGCTAAAAATTACTAAAAAAATTCAGATAACAATGAAAGTTTCCTGAATTGTAATGACACACACAAACTGTCTGCAAGTGTCTTATCTCTTTGAATTTGCTAGTCTCATATCAATTCTCTTTCTCAATAAAGCCTATGAAGCCCGGTCAGAATTATTAGTCTCAGATCACCTTATTTTATTTTTTTTATTTTTTTGGGGGGGTTCTATCAAACCAATTTTCTTCTTCAGTATAGAACGTTAGAACTGTTGCTTAGCGTATTCAAGAAAAATCTTAAAACGCATCTGTTCAACATTGCCTTTCCATGACTACATGTAGGCCTAAGTTTCAGCACTTGTACACAATTTCTGCACTTTTTTTGCTTCGGTGTTCGCTTACCTTTACCTTATAGTAAAGCGCTTTGGGATGACGTTTTACTAAAGGCGCTGTATAAATGTAATAATAGTAGGCTCATGTCACCTTAGAATCGTTAGCCTCAGATCAACTTAAGAGTTGTTCGTCGCCTTCCTTCTGTTAGGTTGAGAACAACTACACCATATTAACTTATTCTCTCTATGATTTATCGATGACAGGTATCACCATTCAAGAAAGTAAACTTCCCTCGTTGTGTTGTGATGGGAAGCAGTGGGATGCTCACTGATAGTCACTGTGGTTCTGAAATTGATGAAGCCAGCTATGTCTTCAGGTCAGAAATACTTGAAATGTAATCATGTCACTAATGATCGATACAAGAGACACATACACAATGTAGCAAACCTATTGACGGTAGTAGCTTCATGTTCTCATCATAATAAATTAAAGCAACATGATCTGTAATCAGGTAGTGTCATAAAATGTTTTCCTTTTGTAATTAAAGACTCGATCACTGTATATAGTTAATGGGCCTTTCATGGCATCTCCAGTTTCCAGTTACCGAGAGGTTATCGAAAATTTTGGAAATCTAATCATAGAAAGAGAGAGAAAGGGAGAGAGGGGGAGACTGAAAACTCAAAACTGATCAAAGGGCTTAAATATCCCGAATCGAATTTCAACTAAAAATATCTCCAAATCATTTGGTGGAATATTTCACAAAAATCGCGCCAAATTTCATCATTCTTTTTTTTACCTGAGCGGGAACGCCTGCTGAGTAACAGCAACTTCTGCGAAGGGCGCCACACTTCTTTCTGATTCTTTCTGATTTTTAAATCGAACAGTGACAGAGACAGGTTGGGGGGGGGGGGAGGACGGTACCGTCTACCTGGCAACACGGAGGTGTAGCTAGAGGGTCGATTGAGGCACATCCGCTTGTAGTGCAAAGTTGATAGAATATGTTTAAGTTGCATGAAACTATGACGCTATCTGTTCTTCAATATGTTGCGTTTTTTCAGGTGTAACATGCCGCCAATAAAGAATTTCAAGGCCGACGCAGGCTCAAGGTCAAATCTCACCACAATGAACGTTATGTCTATCGTTGCAGACAGGTAAGCTACATAAAAGCTCAAAGTCCATGGGCCCGATGCACGACCCCCCCCCCCCCCCCGTGCATCCCCGCCCCGGCTCCCTTGCAGTGAATGTCATCTCAGCCAGTACTTACTGTATGCCTGAAATCTTTTAATTCGTGAACGGTAACACTTTATTCTAATTCTCGTCCAGGTATCATCTCCTCTCAAATTCATTGGAAGAAGACAAATTCCTCCGAGATTTAGGAGAGTACAGTGGCCACTTCTGGTTACCGGTATTCGGAATGGGCTCCACCTATTCCTTTGGTTTGAGGGTATTTCGCTTTTTGGATAAACGACTGAAGGGAACTAATTTAGATGTTGTCGTAGGACATCCAGAACACTTCAGAAAAGTGAAGCAGTTTTGGGAGAAGAGAGGTATTGTTCACCGACCAAGCACAGGTAACTGTTAAACGTAACAGGAAATTTCAAATCTAAATTGAAGTAATTTACATATCGCCGGTGACGTATAGTGCTGACTTAAGAGTCTTTGTCTCTTACCTCTTGTAGGCTGTCACTGCTTCTTACAAATGCGTAATCCTCACACTGTTGTTAACATTGAAAACGTTATAGGTATCCTTACTGATATCGATCCTATACACAGGATGTATTGCATAAACATGTATCTATGATCCATAAATTAAAGTCGACGTCAGTGGAAGAGTATCCCGGACTAATGTTCTGCTCTGAAATACGTTATCAAAATTAATCGTGACGAAACTTCCGTAATTTCCTCATTTATAATGGTGTCATATACACTTCACGATTTGCAAACTTTTATTGCAAATTTGAAGGATAAAGGGGGTACTGAGAGTTTTGATTTGGACATTTGTATATGCTAAGCTTATTAAAATTATCCGCAGGCCTATGTTAGAGGGCCTCCGTTGGGAAATGAGTTGAGATTAATAAACTAGAAAATGCAGTGAATATCATTTTTTATATTCTTTCAAATTAATGTTTGAGCTTCCATTTCTACTTGATATCAATAATTGGTACTCACAAGTTTATCCTAATCTCTTTTTCCATCAGGTTTGTACTTGACAACCACAGCTTTAGCGCTCTGTGATAAAGTCGATCTGTATGGATTCTGGCCGTTACCACGTGATATTCACGGCCATGACGTTAAGTACCATTACTATGAAGATAAACCATCGCCTACCATCATGCACGACTTTCATCTAGAGTTTAAGAAACTAGCCGATTTACACGAACATGGAGTCATTCAGATACACACTGGCGAATGTACCTGAGGTTTTCAAATTATGTTAAGATGTTAATGATACGTTTACATGTATATATTGCCCACATCTCGTAAAGGGAGTATGAAATAATGTAAATACAATTCGATGTAAGTTCATTGTAAATAGCTTACTATTACGACCATTATAGAGGCTACCATTGAAGTTCGCTGAACCCATGTTTAATCCCAGAATGGCACGTTTTGTATAGTTGAGGAAAATGCTGCGGAGGGTGGGGGGGGGGGGTAAACGCTCCTTACGGTTCCATAGAATTCTTTAAAAATGAAGGCCGGTAAATTATGATTGTACTACAACATAATGACTGTCGAGAGAAAACACGCAGAGATTTTTTTTTTCATTTGGTGTGTCGCTGAATTGCATACAGGCAAGTGATGATTCTGATTTATATTGGGGGAGGGTTTAGAGGGGTCACTAAGTTTCCTTTCCCACTTAGGAAATACAAAGAGGGAAAGGTCTACAATATCACCAAGAAGAAATGTTTGTGAATTCAACGACGGAAATATGTTTAACTTTCGTCTAAATTTCGAGTGCGATGGCCCACGGAATTCAAATAAACACATTTAGGCAGGCAACACCACATGTAGTAGTGCTTTCGGACAGTCCACTGCCGAACGGAACTGATCGCCTAGCTGTCCGGAGGTTTTAATGATGTCACAGTATCATTACATAGTAGTAATTATAGTATCCGGTAAAAGTACGGTAGCCTCATACATAATCCTGTGCGTCTGTAATTTACCAGGCCCGGCTGTTACAGCTTTCCTGGCCCTTCCGCTGGATTACATACTATCTCTATGTAACGAGGGATTTAACATTACGACGGTGACACAAGTTATGCACATGTACGGTGATCGAGGCCATCCACCTGTTTTGGATTCTGAATGCTCTGTAACTTCTCACCTGTAGCTTCATGTTTTTCATCAGAAGTGACATTTCTACGGTGGCCGACAGAGACCAATATTTAAAAAATCACAGAGACCTCAAACTTTTTTTTTTGTGATAGGCCAATCAGTCGACATTTTGATATAGTGAGTCAAAATTTTGAGATAACATGTCAAAATTTTGAGATAATGCTTGTTTCTGTATTTACTCGACTTTGTCGGCCACCGTACTCTTTTTTTTAAAGGCCAAAGGTATTTTCCACTGCAGTACCGTATGCTGACAAAATGTTCAATTGCAGATATCATAGTGCATAGGTTCAGGATAGTTGTTGTATGCTTTACCTCCCCATCATCGTTGGTAACTATCATTTGATGCTATGTTCTCATATGCAATGACACATGCCCAGGGTTCCAGTCACGACGGCCGGCTGCAGTCAGCACTGACACTCATCAGCCGGCATGAACTTTGAAGAGCAAATCGCTAGACAGGAAATGCACTGATTTCTGACAATTTATGAAAATAAAAACTATTGCAATATTCAACAAACAGCAGTTTTATCTGGTCATTTGATGTAAAACGCGACATCCATCTAGAGTTCCAAAACATCGCAATAATTGATTCCCTAACTCTGAGATCCATCCACCAGGACAATGTTAAGGCTACACTGACATAGCACTACAGCAGGTCACTCCGAATCAGCCAGCTTGAATCGTATACATGCGCATTTCGATAACAAGAACTTCAACTTACCAACACATCTAACTGTGGCTTTGAGCAGATACAAAAGGAGCGCACCACGGGAGAGGGTGTGGCTAAAGGAATGTGTCATTGACAAATGACGGGTTCTGACATGAAAGAGCATATTTTCACTACATTCATTTCAAACCCCATGCCAATATCTACCTCAATACAGTAACTGTTTGTAGAAGGACTTTTCTGGGAAAGAATCACTTCCAGTTGCCTCAAGGTTACCAAAATGTCATGAAACACCTAAAAATTACTGTGAAATGTTTTTTTTCTTGTTCTTTGAACTTGACACCAGGGAAAATTTAGAATGAGTTTATCTTAAATTTATCTTAAAATAGTGTTTAAATTAAGTTCGCACATCGTAATGTTTCTTTTAAGGCAGTCAGCATTTTAAAGAAAAACATAGATTACTCAAATATTGTGCAAGTGGGACAACATGATTTCCCATAATGGAACATACCACTTTGAAACAGGCGTTTCTTTAAAATCCATAACTTGCAAAGGGAGTATGCTTTTGAGATATGGCTCTCCCCCAAGAAATTGAGACAAACTTCACTAATTTTTATGACATGTGAGTCTTCTTCAGTAGACAATCCCTTTTAAGTTTACAGCAATATTAATATGAGATGAATGAACAAATAGACCAAGATTCATCCATGACCTTTTAGCTTTTCTAGACTAGTGAAATGTAAGGGATCAAGAATTGTGGAAAACTGGACTGTTCTACTAACGAGGGCTAGTTTTAGGCTGCTTATTCTTTGGTTTCCTTTCATATCACGTTCCATGGCAGTTGATGATAACAGTAGGTTGTGGAAACTGGCAGAAGTAAGATGATGTGGAAATAAATACAGATTAGTCTGCAAAAATTGACAATGGCAGAATGATACACCTCCTCTTTCTCTATTTTAAACAGTATGAAAAAGAAAGCAATTACAAAATGTGCATATTAATTCTTATTACGAAAGATTTGTATGTTTTTCTCAACATTTGTAGTAGCACAATACCCGCCAAATACATCAATGTTTAAGAAAAAGCATCATGTTTGCAAAGACACATAGCAAGCTGTAGAAATTAGAAATAGTTCATAATGCATAAAATTCAGAAAGGAATGTCAAAAAAAAACTTTTAAGAGCTATGGGCTCATCAGTTTGCCAGTTGTATGATGTGACATGAATATAAAATGAAAAGACTTAAAAATGTGGAGACACCCTAATCTGGATATCACATCGGATATAACTATTGGTGATATCATACACAACTATCTACTGGCGATATCACATAGCTATCAAGGATATCACATAACTATTGTTGATATCAAAATAACTATTGGTGATATCTTTTTACTAAGCAATATAAAATGCAACACATTAAGACAATACTTGTTGTCTTTTTAAGCAAGTTTCTGCCTAATGACAGCATTATAGTACAAACTACCATCAGATGAAGCAATACAAATGTCCAGTGTATTGATGCCGTTAGCACTTTGCAATTAACACTACTGCTTGTCATTGTGAGTATTTCCTAACATCGAAAAGACGCTTCATAGAACACACAGAAGAGAACGTTACACTGATGAAGAAACACTACCCACAGCTGGAAACTGAATGCCACAATCAGCATCAATCAGGAAATGCTGTAAAAACATTCATGGAAGAGTGAAAACAGATTTTGGAATATATTCATGGAATGAATCATTGATAAAAAGATAATTTGCATATTAACTACATGATTATGAAAGGACTAGCGGGGAGGCATGATTCACGAAAACGCTCACTGATTGTATCAAGATAAGATTATCTTTATCAAAAGTTAAAAATCAACTCTTCATTCAATCCAGTGAGACAGCTCTTCATTCACTTCATAAAAGAAAAACAAGAAAATGGGAACGAATCTACAAAATATGTACTTTGATGGATATTGTATAGTGTAACTACATCTTGAAGAGAGGAAAAACAGCAAGCTGAGATGAAAATATAAAGACATCACTTCATTATTGTCGATTTGAAAGCTAATTTACTTTTTGATAACATGATGATTATCCATGCATTGCTAATTCCTTCTAATCTGCTGCCATCTCTGACGACCTAATTGTCAGCTTTGGTAATTTAGTACTATGTGCACATCAGCCAATGTGATGAAGCATGATTTTCTCATAAGTTAAGCAACTTAATCTAATTTAATTCTGAAATGATGGTGACAAAAACTCTCAGAATTCACACATAAACAGTGTTTTTCCCAAACCTGGCAACATGAGCTGACAAGACCAAATCATATCAAGAATGAGCTAGATCTGATCACATGTGGTATGAGGAATGCTAGATCAGATCACATCTAAAATGAATTACGCTAAATCAGATCACATACAAACTGTGCTAGGTCAGATCACACTTGATATGAACTACACTAAATTAGAGCCACTAATCTCTATATGAACTGAATTGGTAGAAGGATGTTTCTCAACACTAATTGACTAGTCTCCATTGAAGCCATCGAAAGTGTGGTTTCAGCCACTTTGCTTCAATCAAAAAAGTAAAAACACTGTACTGTCCTTTGTAGAGATTCTTCACAAACGCCATTGCACTGCGCATCTTTTTACTTTGACTGTCAGTCGTCCATTGTTCAACAATTGTAATGACGGTAGTATAATGTGCCCATATGGATAACACACCATCTGCGCATGTTCAGTGACGGAGAGTACACCAAACTGAAATGCAATGATGCCATGTTTGTTTACCCGAAAGACTAGTAGTTTACGGTGCTTTCACAGCAATGAGCTGTTCCCCCAATCCAGTTATTGTAAAGATCAGTGGCTCCGATCACATCACCTATAAGCTGTTCTAGATTAGATCATATCAGATATGAGCTGTACTAGATCGGATCACATTAGGTATGAGCTATACTACATCAGATCACATCACCTATAAGCTGTTCTAGATTAGATCATATCAGATATGAGCTGTACTAGATCAGATCACATTAGGTATGAGCTAGACTACATCAGATCACATCACCTGTGAGCAGTGCTAGATAACATCACATAAGGTATGAGCTAGGCTAGATCAGATCATGTTAGGTATGAGCTAGGCCACATCAGATCACATCACCTGTGAGCTGTGCTAGATAACATCACATAAGGTATGAGCTAGGCTAGATCAGATCACATTAAGCTATGGGCTAGTAGGCCTATAGATTAAAACAGCGAGTTGTCAATCGTAAAGTTCATAAACTCTCGTGGAATAATTGATCAGCTCACATGAGCACGTGATCATAAAACAAAATTCTGGTGTCAAAGTTGGTAAAATCAATCCTATCTCCAATTTTCGACAGTAACTTTTGGCTCAGCTTTAATGAAACCGCTTCACACTACTCTAAAAGCTCTACGTAGTTTGCAGGGAATAAACCGTTATGGCCGTCTGGTCCCGTGCCTCTCCACCATCCCTCATCGATCTGTTCAATATCTTCTATGATGTCACCTGGGTCAAAGGTTATCTCTGTTTCATCCTCTGAAAATGAATAAAAATAACATGTCAGGAAATTTTTTCTTTTCCATATGTGGAATATATATCTGCTCAAGTGTTTTGTGATTTGTAATAAAATATCCATCAAAGGTGTATGAGACTTTAGGGAATACATTTCACTGACATGTGAACAGGATCTTAAATAAAAAAGAATTATTTTTGACCACAGGAATTTCAAACCCATGCCGTATTCAGTTTCTAACTCAAGATATTGGAAGAAAGGCTCCTCTGGTCAAGAAAGATTTCTAGTTGCCTCAGGGTTAACAAAATGCCATGTTACAGTGTCAACTAATTGCAAGCAGTCTTTGTTGTTCTTTGAAATTAAAACCCTCATTTAATCTTGAAATTTGATACCAATGAAGAATTAAAGATTGGTTTATTGTAGATGTACCTTAAAATATTGAGGGAAATTAAGGTCACATCTCTTACACTAGTGGAGTTTCTGTTAAGACAGTCAAAACTTCTTGGAAATAACCAGAATGCAGAAATGCATTGTGGTTTCGATGATCTATTTTAGGGAAATTTTTTTCTGAATCTGATATAATAGCATTAGTATGTGTCACATTTGCCACATTTTCACAATCTGACCCCTGTTGACCCCAAATGACCTTTGACCTTCACAAAAAACGATAGGGTTCATCTACTCAACATGGTACAACTACATACAAAACATGAGATCTCTACAAGCTTCCTTTCTTGAGATATCGTGTTTTCAACGTTTTCACAACTTGACCCCTGATGTCCCCAAATGACCTTTGACCCCTACCATAAACAATAGGATTCTTCTTCTCAATATGGTACACCAACATACTAAATATGAGATCACTACAAGGTTCCTTTCTTGAGATATCGTGTTTTCAAGGTTATCACAATTTGACATCTGTTGACCCCAAATGACCTTTGACCTCCACCAAAAACAATAGGGTTCTTCTTCCCAATATGGTACACCTACATACCAAATATGAGATCTGTCCAAGCTTCCCTCGTTGAGATATCGTGTTTACAATGTTTTCACATTTTGACCCCTGTTGACCCCAAATGACCTTTGACCTCCACCAAAAACACTAGGATTCTTCTTCTCAATATGGTACACCTACATACCAAATATGAGATCTGTCTAAGCTTCCCTTCTTGAGATATCGTGTTTACAATGTAGGGCGTCACGGACATACATACACACACACACACACATACATGCACCCACCCACACACGCACATTCACACATACATACACACACACATGAATGATTACAAATGTTACGATTATCATCGAAACCAAAAAGGACAGTTGAGGAGTGGTGCCTGTGGGATATCACAAATTCCTCATAATGCATGTGCCATTTGATCAAATGGAACCTGCTTTTGACAATATGGATTTCAAGAATACAGAGAGAAAAATACTCCTGTTCTTATGAAATATCAATTTTCTTCAGTAAACAATTTCTTTAACAATATGGGGGTCATATATTCACTTTATTACTTACAAACCGATAACCATTGCTAAAGACTGAGAGAACATTAATTAACATTGACAGTGTAGACTATGAAATTAAGTACAATACAATTTTTCTCACTGAGATTGATTTTCTGGGCCCAAGTATTATAAATCAAATAAGCCATCATTCTTTTGTCATCCTGTGAATTAATCCAAACTATCAACCTGCCACGAACTGCACACTGTACCATCAACTAGAAACTAACTAATGAAGAGGCACTGAACTGCAGCATGGCTTACCATGTCCAAATCAGTGTTACAGTTAGATAATCAACAGCTGTCTTATAACTAGCCTGCATAAAAAACGTGTATTCCTCTTGCATCAGCTCTGACTGCACTCGTAATACCAACGTCAGCGGAATATCGCTTGGATTCTGACTGAAACTGCTCACAGATTGTAAGTTATTAAAATTGATGTATGTCGACATAATCAATTACACTCAGAAGCACTCAATACTTCTTTTTCTTACGCTTTTCTTACGTGTGTATGTTAAAGGAGCATTTAATACAAAACAACACCTGCCAGGAAGGTTACCTTATAACATGAACAACTATATCTGTGAAAAGGTTACCAACTTTTAGCAGGGAAGTTACGCTGTCTGATGTAAAAATATCCAACATATCAGAGTAACTGGCACTGTTAAAACCAAACTAAGCAGTTGCAACATGCTACTGCAGTTTCTAAAGAATAATCAAGACGATGAGACTTCTAGCAAGCAGGCTTAGTAGCCAATAGTCAGCCATGCCACTTCCATCCATGAAAATGTCTTGTGATGATGAGGACTAGACTTAATTAAACAAGGAGGACTTCAAAACATACTAACCTGCTTGATAGTCATAGAGGGCATGAGCCCTCAAACCTCCACCCCCTGGGGCTGGGGCTGACTGGGGGGACTCTGCTTCATCGTACAATTCTTCTTCTTGTCCATGTTGGTCTGGTGGTGGCTGCAGGTCAGTTTCATCGTACAAGGGTTGCTCTGGTTCCTGAGTTTCTTCGTAGAGTGGTTGATCATCCTCCGGTGGTATCTCTGGTTCTGTTATTCAGAGGTAAAATATTGGATGTCAGCAAAAATTATTGTTACAGAAGCGGTAGATGAATTTGTGAGGGTATTGTTTTTAGGCTCTTTTATTCTTTTGCAGGTGCCAATTCAAATTTGTAGAAAATGCTCCCTATTTGAACTTAATACATCTGTTACATATGTACTCATGTCCTATGCACACTATGGGTATGCATACAATATAATCGGGGACAGGGGATGGGATAAATCCCCCTAATGAAAATGGCTAGAGGATATGTAATCCAACATACCTCCCGCAAATCTGGGGGCCAAGAATATTTTAATGTCTGTGTCTACCCATTACCATGCATTTATAAGTCTATTTGGATATATTTCTACCCAACCATTTTAAAATTTCCATTCTTATGCTATGCATGATTATGTCTAGACTAATGGGTAGCACTTAATTGGATCTAAAATACTTTACATGAGTAAGTATTTCTCAAAAGGAAGAGGGGAGCACCCCCTCCCATTAGATTCCTCCCCAGGGTGGTGTCAAATGACTGTAGTGAAGCTTCTACACTTTGCTTCATATCCCCCCATTTGTTCCAAAGCGAAAGGCTCCTAATGTTTATAATGATAACTTTGCACAAGTGCACCAAAGCTTGTGTGAGTTTGAAAGCAATCACTGAAGTAAAAACATGGTCACAGGAGATTTCCATGTAAGGTTGAAGATTTTAGTTCAGTGCATGTGTTGCACATAATTTGACCCTTATGTAAACAAGGCAGTTTTGGTACACAGCAAAATTCCTTAGGCCAGCAATAGGGATACTCTGGAATATTTCACCCATTGAAGTGCAAATTCTATGAAGTAAGCCTGTGTGTACTTCAACTTAGGTGTAATAATGCAGAGTCAGCTAATTGTGTGCATAGTCAGACACTCTACATTTTATGAGACTCACCCCTCAAAAACATCACCATCACTAAATGGGTCTGATACACCTTCAAAGCAACACTTTCAGCTAATTGCTACCCATTCCACCTCGCACTATGATTGCCATCTCCCTACTCCCACATTCCTTTTTAATCGCGAGTTCACGTTGTGGAGAGGCATGACCATTGGCTGATCAAATAAAGGTGATTCTTCTCATCCATTGATTTCTTCCTCACCTCTTCTCTCCTCCATAGCAGGGGGCGGTCGTGCTGGTTCTCGTGTTTCCGTCTCATCGTATAACTCCTCTTCATACTCTTGAACCGGTTCCGGTTCCGGCTCGGGTTCAGGCTCCGGTTCCGGCTCTGGTTCCGGTGCCCTTGGTAGCTGGATCGGTTCTTTACGTGGTGGTGGTGTCGGTTCCTCGGAACCATATGGCCTCTCGAAATGTTCTCTAGGATTGGCTGACCTTTGAGCTAGCAGTTCTCTTGCTTCCTAAGAGAGATATCATACAATCAATTATTCAATCAATCAAATCTTGTGATCAACGAAATGTGTGGTGCAGTACTTCCTTCAAGAATCTAACGGCACAAACTGGAACAAGACAAGCCTTTACCTACACATTTCAATACTCTCATCTTCAGTAATTTTAGCTCTGCAACATTTATCTCATATCTGATGGTATTTGAAAAACTGTAAATAAACAGACAATGTGGATTTTTAAGTTAAACTTTCATCCCTCCAAGTAGCATCTAGTAGGTACATGTGTATGTTCTTCTGTAGTAACAGGCCTGTCACTGGGACTCTTCTTGGAATCCTCATTTCAAACAATTTTTCTTCCTTTTTTGGTAACTTGTGGCTTTTTGTCACTAATGAGGAATCACTACCTTCATACAGATTGATTTTCAGTTGGTCAAGCAGAGGGCTCATATTTCTGAGTTTTCTGGTTTCAAGTCCAGTGGCCCGTGAAGGATTAAGCATCATCTGGCCTCAAGGCACATTTTGGAAATGGCCCAACAATTTTAATTAAATGGACCCCATGGTAATAACTACGAAATGTAAAAATTCCAGCTATCGTGATTACTCATTTAATGGTAACTATAGTCAGCCTGAAATAGTCACTGTTGTTGGTCTGCTACAAAATGTCTCAGAGTTTTCTGGCCTAATACCAGAAAATAGAGGGTAAATAATACTGCAGTCCAACTTTGATGGCCCATCATTTTCGCCTGGCCCATGTAATATTTGCCTCATGATTAATCTGGCACTGTGGGTGGCAGGCGCGACCAGACAGAATTTAGTACATACCTTCGTCCTCTCGGCCGATGGAACGGTACGTGAGGCACTTGTATCAACATCTGCTTCGGACCTTTCCTGTTTGGAAAAGTGGCATCAAACCGTAATGATCACAAAATATACTGCCAAATGAGCAAAGCTAATGTCAGAATGGTACTTCAAAGCACCTCAACAATTGCATCAACTGTTTTATCAACTAAATTAAGGTTTCCGATTGTACCAGATAGACTCTGAATATGTCCGTCTCGTACTTATAACCACTGTGGTTTAATACAGTATTATCTTGTGGGCCTGTAATGTTGGAAGTTACACAATCTACCTAAGCTAGCATACTCACTGTAGTTAAAGACATTTATATAAAAGACAATCAAATGGACCCTACTCATGGCACAATGTCACAATTTGGCATCATTTTTACAAAACTGCAAAGATGTGCTTTGCATTGATCTCTCAATTTCTCCAAGTATTGTTGAGCATTGTACACGATTTCCTACAAAATTAAAAAAGGGGCATGTGATAAGAATTACAGCATTTCCACTTAAAATCTCCTTCAAATGAGGTTTTCTTTAAAGTGTAAAAAAAAAACACTTTCTCGTTAGATCCGTCACCCAGGATGGTGTCTGCCTTACCACCAGATGTATCCCCCATAACCTACGTAGTTAATGAGAGACACATCTGAGTAAATACTGTGCACTCTCATATGAATAAACAACTATCCTATAAGCTCTTTGAGTTAAACTAATTCAAAGTAGTCATGCAAAGTTTCTGTAAAGGCATATTTCCTATCAGGTTCTCATCAGGTCCACCACTCAAGTGTTACTCCAGTCATGATAGAGGAATATTTTGTAACAGAGCAGTGTCAGACGATAACACCCTGTTCCACAAACATACACTCAGAGTAGGTTGGTGTCATAATGGAATGCAGAGGAGAGTGACAGAGAACTAAACCAATAATTTTAGCGTTATGGTTCCTTTTATACAGCCTGGCCAGCTGGTTTAGAGTTAAACATACATGATGCAGACTAAGTCACAACTGATCGTTAATCAATTATACCCTGTTACAAAATACACAAGTACCATGAGCAGTCATCACATTATGCAACAAACTGATACCGTAACATAACCCCCTTCTTACATTATACAAAAAAAGATAATCCCTATGACCCACTGGTGTGGGTATTCACCAGTGACTATATTCTACCCTTTGAGAACGATAAAGCATTCAAGTAAATACGTGTCAACAAGGTGAATTGTAAGATGATCACTACTAATATTATGCAACAAACAGACAATGTAACATGACCACTTATTACATTAGGCAAATAACTGATAATGTAACATGATCACGTATCACATTATGCAAATAACTGATAACGTAACATGACCACTTATCACATTATGCAAAAAACTGATAATGTAATACACGACCACTTATTAAATTATGCAAAAAACTGATAATGTAATATGACCACTTCTTAAATTGAGTTACATATCTCACAATGCAGTAAGCAACTATATATGTTCCCATCATTAGGCACACTGAGTCAGTAAACTGGTAATGTAAATCAAGTCAGTGCTCACATATCTTGCTCTGTCAGCTGCAGCTCTTTCTTCTGCTTCTGCCTCCAATTGTCTCCTAAAAAGAAGAACAAAACAAACAAACAAGTTAACAGGAAAACAAAACGTCCCAAACTGATGTTAATGTATATATAATCTATCTGCATATTTACAAGAATGGCAAGACTTCATAAAATCCTGTCCACATATTCACAAAGCTTTACAGAAAGGGTGAAGTACAATAAAGACCATCTGGTATTTGTTGACAGCTAAACAATAAATTAGAGGCTTCAACTTGCATAAAACACCATCAGTCTCATCCTTCTGCCTTCCCCTCTCCCGCCCTCTCCCTCAGCCGACCACCTCATCAATGTTTGCGAAAAGTGCAGTGTCCTCATCAACCACGCAAAATGTTAATCAGCTAAACGTGATACTAAAGCCCCTGTTCATTGATTCTACAAATGTCTAAATTTAGTATCATTGCAAAGAGAAATGTGCACTGAGCACAAATATCACACTCACTTCCATACCCTGTGAGTTAAATTTAAGCAATTTAAGTTGGTATGAAATTGTCCCATATTCCAAGCCCTGGGAAGCATGTCAAAGATCAAGTTGCTATTTACGTGACATCAAGAAATGGAAAGTACACCAGCCAGCCTTCCATACTCTTGCAAGTTGATGCGCTGTTTTAAAGTGCAGTACATATTAGTTATGCCTTAGTCATTGCTAGGATCCTGGCAGTAGCAAATGCCTTTTCTAAGTTGGAATACAGTGGTCTCTACTAGATTCTTTAGTGTTTCACGACAATAGTCATTGTAAGCGAATGTTTTCTAAATTGGAGTAGTCTAGATGAGATTGTTTTGTTTTACAAATTAACATTTTTAGATCCGGCATCTACACATCTTCTTTTTGAAGTAAACGGACTTTCCAACACAACTCTGTGCAAAGGTAGATGGTTTAGATGATAATGAATTTCTAGGTGTTATTATTCCTTGGAACTCCCTCTGCCTGCTGGCATTCAGCACAAGGCCAGTCTCCAAGTGCTGGAAAGACAGGAAGAGGGCCTGGGGCAGCCCTTCCCAATGGTGAAGAATAAGTTTGGGCTGGTGTTACGCTAGGTGTTGTAAGGGCCTCTGGAATGAATCAAGATGGTGAGAAAGGTTGATTTGCAATGTCCTGGGACAGTGTGCCATTTTTGCATAGAAAAAGTTCTCCGGTTCGGGGACCTCCTTGGAACATCATGGCATGTGGTGCTTGTCAAAATCTAGTTGGGTGCAGAGACCAATACAGATGCTCAAAATTGTTTCCTTCAGACGAAGTTGATCAAGGATTTTTGCAGCTGGAGGAATCATCCAGAGACAGGCTGAAGGTATCTTACCGGGCATAGCACGGATGAAACAGTCACTCCTTGTCACATCACTACAACATGCATCTTCTGCCATTTTCTTTCAGAGCATCACTCTTCTTTTCGCATTCAAAAGACTTCGCCATTACAACTGAACTTTTCAAGGGCAAATAAATGTTGAGTATCAAGCCAACCATGTGACATCTAACTTACATATGGTAGGTTTCTTCGTACCAGCAGACAGTTTGACTAGACTCTCATGCTGTACACATGATAAGCATAGCACCCAACACAGTTTGACAGTCCTGCCGTACCTCCTCTCCATTCTATGATGTCATCAAACTGGGTTGTGAAATTTGCAGTGTTTTCAGTTCACCAGAGTATTTCCACAGGTGGGTAAAAATTACATTTTCCTTCTTTCTCAAACCAATTAGTAACATGGAAAGTGAAATCTCCTATTTTCAGGTGTTTTGATCTATCTTTAGGCATGAAATTTACCTACTTAATATACTTAAATAGTTTTCAATGAACAGGGGCTTTTTAAGACCAGAACGGATGACTTACTGTCTTTCAAGGATGACTTTATTTTTTTCTTGTAATTGTGTCTCTCTCCTTGCTGCCTCTTGTTCCTCCCTCTGCCTCCGCTCCTGTTCTATCTTCTTTGCTTCCGCTTCTCGTTTCTGCTTCTCATGGGCTTGATTTGACTTTTGCTCTTGCTGAAAACAAATGCACACATATTGGGAGATACTATTATGTACTCCTACCTTGAACCAAAGTGACTATACATAAGCATGGAAATGAATACACTATTAGCCTGTACAGAATAGGATTAGGATTATTCAAGTCAGTTTGAGGTTGGCTCATGTGAAGTATGTACCCAAATATCGATATTATTTTTTTTGGTTCATATTCTTGGCATGCTTTGTTGGCATAGTATTACTGACCCTGGGTTCCCATAATGCTGTTTTCTGTAACACCACACACAAGTACTATTAAAAGACAGATATCAGGAGGATCTAAGGTGAAAGGTCACATGAATGGCAATACTTTCTAAGCACTTTTACCAGTTACACCACCACAAAGATTACCTCATAAATAGTTGAATGTGTAAACAAACCCAATCAATCATAAAGAAAGAATAATCCACATAATTCCACATAAAAGTGAAAATATTCTCAAAAGCCCATCATACAATAAAACAACATGCTGACAACTCTTAATGCACTCTGAGTCTTCATGTATAGATACAGATTGTTTGAAACAATCAAAAGTTGCACAGTGATAATTTGGAGCCAAACCAATGACCAACTTCTACAATGTGATTATGAATAATTCATGAGGCTGTCTCAAACATACTTTATCATAAAATGCATCACAGTTTCAATATTTTTGTGGATCACGTAGGTGTTCTTGTATATTCTTTAAAATTTCAGTCTCGTTTGTGACAGGAGTTTTGGGATTGCTTGAACTAACTTTTCAATACTTTTTAATAATGGAGAAATGTCTACCGCCGAGTGAGTACACATTCACTTCGACTCTCCAAACTATTGGATGCTACACCTTGGCTACGTAAGATAGCAGTATATTTCTTGCATCTTCGACTTTATCCTATAACAACGATGAATAACACTCAGAGAGACAGCCTCCCAAGGAAGGTAAAACAAAATAATAAGAGTAATTTGACGGCCAACACAGCTTCTTCATCATCCAAGGTGGCTAGGCCTACGTTAGGCAGGAGCGGCGAAACAGACGGAGCTCGATCCGCCAGCCCAGCTGGACAAGGTGCTCGCCCGAAATCCTCTCAACTTCCAACACCAGCATCTATGGCCGACATTCCAACTACCACCCAGTACAAAGGAGGTGAAATTACAGCTGAAGGGATTGCCCGCTATTTTCAGGAAGCGACAAAGAACTTTGAAATGATGATTAAAAGAGCTGTGGAGTCCCTTCTTGATAATATAAAGCTAGTGGAATCTAAACTGGGGTCTGCTATTGAATTCGAGAGCAGAAGAATCACAGAGTTAGAGGAAAAAAATAAGCATATGGAGAAAGTGATGAAACAGCTTGAGACAGAAGTAACAGATCTCAGAGTGAAAGTGGCCAAACACACTTCGGATATCAACAAAAGTGAAAGATTCTCCCGACGGAACAATATTCGCATCGTGGGAATACCGGAATCCAGTGCGAATGAAGATTGCATTACCTTAGTGGAAGGCATACTGAAGGAAAAGTTCGCTTGCAACATTAAAGTTGAAAGGGCTCATCGCGACGGGAAGTTAATTCAAGGTAAACCTAGACACATCCTATTCAAGACTCTGTCTCACCGTCACAAGACTTACCTGATGAAAAACCAACGCGAAAAATTAGCCAGCGAACCGTTTTATATGACGGACGATCTCACTCTAGATGATCTCGCAGAAAAAAAGAAATGGTCCAAGGCCGCACAAGAACTTTACATGAAGGACGTCAAACTCCGATTTTTTGCAGGGAAATGGCGAACACGTTCTGGAATGCCCTACAACTTCCAATCACGCAATTAGTTATCAGAATGTATGTAT
Source organism: Stichopus chloronotus (assembly GCA_021234535.1). NCBI lineage: Eukaryota > Metazoa > Echinodermata > Holothuroidea > Aspidochirotida > Stichopodidae > Stichopus > Stichopus chloronotus. The sequence continues at coordinate 27,355,674 of CM037841.1, forward strand.
ATTAAAATAACATTATTTTGATTAATATTACAACACCAGAATAAGGTATTTGTCTATTCCCTTCTTTTACCTTCTATCTGACATTATATTCTCTTTGTCTAGCAAACAATTCATAGGCTACCTTATTTGTAACAATTGTCGAACATGCTTATTTATACACACATGATACTACTATTTATCTTCTGCTTGTGCCTAAGGGACACCGGTATATCTTTCTAACCACTGCAAGTCATGGAGAATCGATGGTTTGCTGTGTTCTGTTGTGATTCTTAGCCTAAGTTCAAATTGCTGTATCTAGTTTTGATCAGTCTAGAACAAGCCTTTCTTATGTCTTCTCTTTTTTATACTTTTCTCTACATCACATTTTTGAAACAAATGCATTCCACATTTTTTGCTTCTTTTGCATCTTATAGACTCTTCACATATGTGTATCTGATAATGTTATATACATCCTGCTATGGATATGGATAGTAATGTGAACATAGGTATAAACCATGAAAATTCATGCGATTACTACTTACCTGAAGAATTTTCAAAACGTTTTAGAAACATAACCAAGTTTAGTTTCTTACATTTGAACATTCGCAGTCTATCTAAGAATTTTGATTTGCTGGATACACTCCTTTCAACCCTTTCCCATTCCTTTTCAGTAATAGGCATAACCGAAACATGGCTTCATAATTTTTCACCTCCGATATTTGAAATTAGCAGTTACAGACTTCTTTGTAACAACAGAAAAAATGGCAAAGGAGGTGGTGTGGCTTTGTATGTAAATAATTCTCTGTCTTTCAAATTGAGACCTGACATTTGCCTTAATCAGGAAAGTGCAGAATCTTTATTCATTGAAATTGAAAATGTAAATAGTAAAAATTATATTATAGGAGTAGTATACAAACCACCTAATAGCAATAGTGATCTTTTTCTAGAAGAGTTTGATATATTACTATCGAGGATACTTAGAGAGGGTAAAAGTGTTCACACATTAGGGGATTTCAATATAAACTTACTTTCAAATGATCGAATATCCTTTCAATTCATGAATATTCTCCGTTCCAATTCCTTTGAACCACTCATAGATAAAGCAACTAGAATCACGCCACAAACTGATACTCTCATTGACAATATATTTACTAACATTGACCACACTCTTTTCTCCTCAGGCATTATATACTCTGATATCTCAGACCACTTACCGGTTTTTACACTTTTGTAAGAAATGAAGCAGCAAACCAAACCACATAGTAAAAATGAAACTTACTTGAAACGACAATATACTCCTGGTAAAATAGCTAACCTCAACTTAGATCTAAGCTCTGAAAGCTGGGAAAATGTTTTTCTAGAAGAAAATGCTGAACAAGCCTTTAATATATTTATGTCAAAATTTAATTATTATTTGAACAAAAACATTCCTAAGGCTAATCGAAAGTTAAAGCAAAATTGCTCCATCAAACCCTGGATTACTAAAGGAATACTGAAATCTATAAAAACAAGGAACAAATATTATAAGAGCAGCCTCAAAGACCCCACCACAAATAATATTAACAGATACAAGACGTATCGTAATAAGTTAACATCTATTATACGCTTATCAAAGAAAAAACACTATGGCACAAAAATAGAGAACTCAGATGGTGATGTCACTACCACCTGGAAAATTATCAATGATATCCTTGGTCGATCAAAAAATTCTACTCCTATACATAGGCTTACTCATAATAATTGTATTTATGACCAACCACATGACATCGTCAATGCTTTCAACACGTACTTTGTTAATATAGGACCTGAGCAAGTCTCATCGGTACAGGCTACTAATGTAAATTTTAAACATTTTCTCAAAACACCATGTGTGTCTTCCTTATATTTTACTCCATCTACACCATTTGAAATAATTCAGGTAGTAAACTCACTTAAATCTAGTGACTCAACCAGTCATGATGAAATCAGCAATAATCTTCTGAAGAAAATAATTGCGTTCATCGTCTCCCCTATTACACACATCATCAACTTGTCACTAAGTACTGGTACTTTCCCTACTAAAATGAAACTCGCCAAAGTGATACCCATTTATAAAAAGGACGATGCCTCTCTGATAAGCAATTATCGTCCCATATCTATCCTCTCTAGCTTCTCCAAAATCCTCGAAAGAGTTGTATATAATAGACTGTATTCTTTCTTTATGAAAAACAACTTACTCTTTCCATGTCAATATGGCTTTCAAAAACACAAATCTACAGATATTGCTCTTATTGAGCTTTGTGATAAGATTTCAATTTCATTATCCAAAAAAGAACATGTACTTGGCGTTTTTATGCATCTTAGCAAAGCTTTCGATACTCTTGACCATCATATTTTACTAAACAAATTAAACTTTTATGGTATTAGAGGAATTCCTCTCGTATGGTTTGAAAACTACCTTTCCGACAGAAAACAGTACACTACTTATAATAATGTAAACTCTGATACTTCATTGATCAGATGTGGTGTCCCCCAAGGTTCTATCCTTGGACCCTTGTTATTCCTCATATATATTAATGATATTTGTAACTCATCTTCATTACTTCATTCATCTTATTTGCTGACGATACGAATGTATTTTTATCTCACCATAATTTTGAGCATCTTATTGAAACTATGAATACGGAGCTACCCAAGGTCTCCACATGGTTCAGAAGTAACAGGTTATCATTAAATGTAAATAAAACGAACTTTATGCTCTTCAAGAATCAAAGGTCAATTAACACTTACCCTTCCTTTAATATTTTTATTGACAATATGAAAATTGATCAAAAAGTAGGTACTAAATTCCTAGGTATTACTGTCGATGAGGAATTGAACTGGAATTCTCATATAGCTAACGTTATTACGTCTGTATCACGTGGAGTTGGTGCATTGTATAAAGTAAGTTCTTATATTCCTCGACGAACTTTGATTACTGTTTATAATTCGATTATACTACCCTTCATTTCATACTGTAATATTGTTTGGGCTTGTCAAAAATCTAAAATTAACTCCTTGCTTCTTCTCCAGAAAAAAGCTGTCCGGATTTGTACGAACTCCGATTATCGGGCACATTCGAATCCATTATTTTATGAGCTACACACACTTACTATACATGATATTCATTACCTCCAAATTGCTCTTTTTATGTACAGATTCCATACTCAAGAACTGCCCGCCAACCTGTTACACATGTTTCGCATCAACTCTGCTATCCACAATTATCCAACCCGAATTTCTTTAAATGTTCATCTAGAAAACCCCAAAACAGCTCTCGCCCATCGATCTATTAGACACACTGGCCCCGACCTTTGGAATTCTTTACCTATGGATATTCGAATGTGCCCTACAAAAAATAGCTTTAAGAGACAAATTAAGAGTCTTATCTTGGATAAATATACTATGCAATACTGATTTATTACAAGTGATGTAGAAAACCTTCTTCATCCCTTTCCCTTTGTTTTTCCTACATCCACCCACCTCCCTCCTCCCCACCTTTTTTTTTCTTCCTACTCCTAAGGTTCTTTTCTTATTCTTATTTCATTTCCAATTTTTGTTGTAAATAACTATTGTATAGTTTTGTTGTTCTTAAGTCACCTGATCTTCATTCCCAATTAGTATAACTTTGTTTATTTTCTGTTGGACGTCACCTCAAGCTCTCTCAGAGCTTATGACGTCCCTTTCATGTATGTGTATATAGTACTTAATAATTACGAAACAAGTAACCTATATAATTAAATCATTTGTATATATATACATGCGTGAATGAATAAACTCAAACTCACAAACTCACAATACCATTATAAAAAGTGTAGCTAAGATCTTTCAATACTTCTGGCCTATAGATTGTTAGGTCTCTGTCGCTGTCAGCCATGTCACCATATTAATATACAAGAACAAAACTAAGTGACAACAGAATTACAAAATTCCTGCAGTTGCAGAAAATATTTACAAATTAAGTTACCTCCAGGTCACTCCAGAATTGATCTCTATTCTTGCCTTTGATCTCTGCAGCAGCTACTGTCCTCTTATAAACAGAACCAACAGGTTTTGGTTCTTCAAAGGTTACGGGCTTCTCTTTGTGGAAGCTGTAATTAGAACCCGATGACTTTGAAACCTTGTCAAGGATGAAACTCTCCTCAACGTCATCCTCCGAGCGAGCATTGATGGTGACATGTGCTCCCTGGTGAAAATCATCAGAACCTTTAATCAGCTAAATAGCAGAATCGGCTAAAGGGCAGACAGATCCACCCACTAAAATCCCCATATGTGAAGGACACTTATCGACTTTTCATAATCAGGGGCATCTAGAAGCACTAGGGAGAAGTTCCATGAGAGCAGAAATCCTTAGGAATGGTGGGAAGGACGAAAATTCACAGTTTTCCCAACAGCAGTAGTAAAATCGGTGGTAGTTCAGGAAGGAGGAGCTAATCCATTTTGTGTTGAGGTGAAGGTGGAGGTAGGGTCAAAGGTTACAATTAAAAAGGTTAGCATGGAAGAGTGATGTGCACTAGTTGAGCAGAGACAGGTAAGTTCGGAATGATGTAGATATATTTCACAGAACGTCTGAGTATAAAACAAATGTAAACTGATAGAAGCACTAAAATCTGTAAGCAGGCTAAAACATTTGCATGTAAAGCAGTTCTGCTTTTTTAAAGTTTATATATTTTATTGCACAGCATTGATATAATGCAGTGAATAATTTATCTGATGTTACATCTTCCTTTTGTGACAAAAAATGATAAAATGATAAAAAAGTTTATGTACACAGAACATTTAGAAATTTCTCTAGCACTGCAACCAAAGAAGTCTGAAAAGCGGCTACTCAAATTTTCGACAATAAACTATTCCCTGTGATAAAAGGAGCATATAAATGACTTACTCTTAATATTCTGGCAACATCTGGAAAATGGCGAGAACAAAGTCCCTTTCTGGATTCTGGGCAAGCTTCTCCAATCTAAGCAAATATTGTTGCAAAAGAACCATCTTCACAAATAATACACAGTTATCACAGCTAGCTTACCATTGGCCTAGTCATTTTTAGTTGATATCTCTGAATAAAACTGTTAATATAAGTAGTTTTTAGTCAGCCTCTTTACTTACATTTTGTTACATTCCATCAAACTACAGCAAAACTCACCAACTTTGGTAATAATTTTTTGGGGGTCCCAAGTGTCAGGAATTTTGGTGCCCCACTTACTATAACACCTAGTGAAATGAACTCATTCAATTCTTTTACTTCTGACAAATGCCCCTCTTTTCTAAGGGTTACAGTTTTTGTGACGCAATGTACAAAACATAAACAATCTTCAACTGTTTTAATCCTTAACTAAAGAACCCTATAGGGACACCAAAATGTCAAGCACTGGTCCCTTCATAAATAAAATTATCTCTTTACAACTTAGAATGGTGAAAGAGGGTAAGTAGATACTAAAGATGTCACTGTAGTCTTCTTTCATCATAATGAACCCTTGAACATGAACCCTGCAGGATCTGGCACAGAAACAGATGTAAAGGCCAGAAGAATTGGCAAGAAATTCTCCAAAAAAAAGACAAGAGCCCAAGGGGACTATGGTTCCTTGTACTTGGAACATACATAACTGCAAAATGATATGCCGGACTCTCATAAATATTAAAGGAGACATTTTCAATTAATGCAGTGAATTGAAGATGTTGAGTCCTACGATATGATATGATACAAGGGAGAGGGGTTCAAACTACAAAACACAGAAAAACAGTGGGCTATGAGATGTGTTAGCTTAACAGCATCTGTCTGTTCCAACTGGTATATAAACCTTATTCATTCCATTCATTTTACAAAGCACAAACAGCTGTGAACCTTCCATTTAAAGCCTTAAGACAGAATTCTGCAAATTGCAATAAGGCTAATTGCATCTATGCCCCTTTAAAGTCCACCACCCAACACGACAGCATGTGCCGGGTGGGAGTGCTACTGTCTTCAACTGGATCACATAGGGCAGCTCTAAAAAAATCTGAAAATGATTTATGTTTGACTTTTTTCTGTGATCTTGGAAGCCATCTTGGTAGAAAACGTGATAAACCAAACCTTTGATAGCCTGTAATTTTTATTCACCATATGATTAATGAATCTAAGCCTAATAATCAAGTGATACTTACCCAATTAATTAAAACTAACTTATAGAGATTTGTGTTGGGGTCAGTGACTTGACAGAAAGCATACTGGACTTTACTGCTGCTAAGTTCCTCTGCCATTTCCTCAAGATCTCCATCTGTAAAGTAACACCATCACAAACTTTAAGATTTTAGTTGAAAAATGAAATAATATCGAAGTACTGACAAGACATTCAAGGCATGTGTCCCACAAGATATACTACCAATGTATAATGTGAATTGAAGTCATACTCACGGAAGGAATGATTTATAGAAACTTGTGCACACAGTATGTCAGCAAATTTATGTTGATAATCTTCAACAGCTTCACTTGGATTTCTTTTGGTGTACTCTTCCCTCATCCTCTTTCCTTCCCACCCTCATTTAACCTTCCCATATCCTCTGTATACCTTCCTTTGCACAGCCTCCTCACACCTTACCACAGCCTCTACACACCTTGGTACAGCCTCTGCAGACCTTTAATTACACAGCCTCCACACATCTTTGCACAGCCTCTGCATACCTTTGCACAGCCTCCTCACAACCTCCTTACACGCAAGCACTCTTCTCACACCCTCACTTCCTCCTTACAGATTCCCACCCCCTCCTTGCACCTTCCTTATCACACCTCACACATTATCAAAGGCTTCTCACATCTTCCCCACACCTTTAGTACACCACTGAAATTTGGCAGTATTATATGGTATTATCAGTTAGCTGATAATACCATAAAGTATCCTGCAGGGCAACACCTTACAGGGAAACTTCTATGCTAGCTGATACTTTCTCTGTTTTTTTTCTAGAGGGAGGGCAGCTATGGGTGAAGCACGTACATGATTGCAAAAAGAGAGCTTGGGAGGGGTTCAGGAGAGTGTGCTAAATGATTAAAAATTATGCCAATTAGAGAGGATTTCAGAATGTTCCATTTGAGGTATCAGTAGCCAATTGTCAACTCTGGAGAGGTTGAGTCAAGCTTTTGTAGGGATCGGGAGTTTTTGTGAAGTTGTCCAGCTCAGGCAGAAAGATACAAAATGATGCAGATGCACAAATAGTACAGTTTTGAAGGACTTACTGGGTTTCAGTTCTCACACCACTTGAATTACTGATAATATGTGCATTGAATTAGTTTTGAGCACACAAAGTATATATGTTTCTGGTGGAATAATTTGGCTAATGGCAGAAATAATTAGATCAACACTGAATGAGGCTTACCTCCAGTTTCAACAACCTTTACTTCATCAGTCTTCCCTTCATATCCAAATATGGCCCTGCAGCAAAGAAAGTAAACAGTCTGTTGTTTTAATCAAATTAAATGAAATATATCATAGGAATTATCATTCCAAAGAAATAAGTAAGATTCTTAAAGATGATGGTAGTTTGATTTGAGGTAGCTCCATGCAGTAGCTTTGAAATGTACATTGAACGTAGTGTGACTATTTATCCAGTTGACAGTTTTGTCCTGTTTTTGAGCAAACCGTCATCTGTCTGTGTTCAAATAGTGCCAGGCGTAACCGACGCTCAGTGCCTCCAGGGCTGCAGAGCCTGAGGCAATAACCAAAACTTCCAAAAGAGAAATAAAAAAAAACCATCAAAATTTGATGAGCTTAATAAAGTATGTAACTGCAATTGGTCTATCCCTGAGGTAGGTGGCACCCAATGGCTTGATCTTTTCTTTGTTTTAGGCTAGATAGTGCAAAAAGTAATTTTTTGTTACCTACAGCTATTGAAACCCAGCATAAACAATGGGAGACAGTGTTGAAATTCACTGGTGCACAAAATTTCAGACATGAATTCATTTCTAGACAAATATCTCTCACAACTCTAATTTCTCTCATTTCTCTATTTTCTTTGTTATGAACACAATGTAGTTGTGTTTGAAGAATTATTGTACTATATATCAGCACTACTGTACTTTGGACACAATAAAATTATGTTGCTCAGAGGAGTAGAGGTACAAAGAGACACTTAGCACAGTGTGAACCATCAGAATGTTGCACACAACAGCCCACTAAAGAGCTGTGTATACACAAGATGTGACTTGTTCCCAATAGCTGCATGTCCTTCTGGGTTTCCTAGCACTACATCGCTGATTAATGTAAATGGTGCACGAGGCTACGGGACTGCAGCTGAACAGTGTAAAGTCCAATGAAAAGATCAATTTTCAGTGAGTGAAATTCAAACCATGGTAGAGAGGTGAGCTATTAAAGCATTGGAAGGGAACAAATTGAAGGACCAAATAAGCCAAGTCTGCAGTACATCGATGATGATTTATTCAGACAGCTACGTAGTGGGAACCACCAGACTTCATTAACATATGATCTAGGAATTGCTATTTCTTCCAGAGGAGCGTTAATATGACATTGGGCATCAACATCCACAGTCAAATCTGCATGACACAGTAAAACTGTACACAGAGTTATACAGGTACAGAACCTTAAAGGGTATGACAATTTGCACAGAAATACACCTATCTGAACTTACTGTACATAATTAAAGATCATGCGACATGAAGATGACATTTTGGAGAATTGACTGGATAACAATTATTGAACATGTTGCAAATGGCAGCAAATTCCATCTAAATCAATTCAATGTTGCAAATTTTTTCCGGATAAATTATCTGTCTTACACCTGCAACATGAATAGACATTGACTGAGTATGCAAATTTGTGACAGCAAATGAGGGACTCGCATGATATGTCCAATGCTATAAAAAAAAAAAGGGTCATCATTAAAAGTCGATATTTTCTTCTTCACAAATATTTATGTAATTTACCAATTATGTAAATATTTATGCAAGAGGACAGCATTGAATATCAAGTTACCAACCACTTTAACCATCCAAGCACTATGTACCCTGATATCAGGCACAATGCGTTGTCTACAAAATATCTACACCAAAATAAAAAATAAAGAAAATCAACATCTTGTCGAGCACAACAGGCTAACTGCAATTACATATTCTTGCAATAAATCTCTTAAAGTAACAAAAAAATTGATACTACAGTAAGTAGTTCTGGTGGAAAGAAAATTACCTGACTCGCTCTGCAAGCTCATTTACACCAATAAAAAACAAGATAATACACACCCCTAATTTAAGATGTACCCCATTTGACATGTTGCTGATACATGACTTTAATCACTCTAGCAGCTCAATTAGCTACACGGCATGTACAACCTTGACGTATGAATCACACCAGATCCAATCCAAGAAAATTTATGTAGGTCATGAATACTTTCAAGGGTAACGCAGCAGACCTTTGTGTCCTGCAGCGCATAAAATATTCCAAAGTTTAAACAACACATTGGATTTGTTTCTTGAATATTATTATAGTTGTGACTTACCGTTATTCTCCCACTTTCAACATCAATCTGACATAGCATGTGTGAGTTCCTACCATAAATAAACTTTTTCAACCATGATAAATTTAAAATATTAATCAGAGTTCATCAATGGAATGTTTGCATTAAATGTTGAATATCTACAGCATATGATTAGGATTTACACACCATTTTGCTTGTGTGATTTTCATTTGAAAATGAGGCTGGTGTGGCATGGGTTGCCTTGACAAGAACAGTTTTCAAATATTTTTCTTTAAAAGAAATGAAAATATGGAATACAACAGCATTTTAATAAAGTGAAAAAATTGCATCACTTTGGGTCTCTTTCCAAGGAGGGGGAGGGTGATAAACTCCTCACCTTAGATTCCCCCAGGCCTGTGATTTGATTCCAATTGCAGTCATGGATTTTGCCAGAGACTAGAAGGAAGGGGGAAGCATTTACTACTGCTAAACCTTGGTTCCAAATTTATGTTGTCCTTGACAAAAGGTACAAACTGGGTTCAAACAAAAGTTTGCTTCAGGCTCCATAGGAAGTGCAATTTGAAGGGTTTTAAAGGCAATTTATTCATGTGAGTTCAAACATTGAACATTGTAAACTGACTATTTCTTAAGTAACAATTAAACCAAAGAAATTTAATATTAACATTATTATGGGAATAAAAAAGGGGGATTTTATCCCCTTCTTCTTGGAAGGGGGGGGAATCCACTTTTCCCCAGTGAAACCCATTGCATTGCACAATGATGGACACATTCAACAACTGGAGTAAACCTTCCGAACAGAAATTTTTATCTTTCTAGTATGGATCAGACTTGTAAAAGCGAGATTTAAGAGTATTTATATATGTTTAATGTTTTCAGCTTGTCATGTTTTTTTATCTTCAAAGAAGTTAAAACAAAAGCTTCAATACATTTTCCAACGCACCTGTTCCTGAGGTGTCTAGTATGAAAGCTGTTTGCTGCTTGTATGAAATATGTTTAAGCCATGGGTGGATCCAGGAAGGGTACCAAGTGTGACCATGTGTACCGCCACATCTTAAAGACCAAAATTTTCACTAACTTTTAAATATACCTTACTGTATTAGCATATTCCATTACAGACATTTTACTGTTGCACTCCTTACCAAATATCTGTGCTTTGACACAGCAACCATATTGTGAGGCCAATATTTTCTCAAGTCCTTTAGATGGATGCCACTAGTTCACGATGGGTAATTTAATTACCCCCCCCCCTCCCCCTATCCTCCAAACAAAATTCCTGGCTCCGCCCCTGGCCTCGCTACTTCTAGGTAGCTGTGCAACTACCACTACAGTACATTGTCATGCTACTTTGTTCTCTGACATGATGCCTGTGCAAGAAAACTTTTTTCTAAGCTAACAAATAAGTTACCAGGACTACGAAAATTCCCTATCCCGACAAACACTTGAGATAGAAATTACATATTTTTTTATTTACACGTCAACGTGAATTCTGCACTTAACCACTGAAATGTATACCCGGAAGTTAGTTGCACCCAGGTAGGAACTAGGATATACTACAGCCTAGGCTACAAATGTTTCGAAAGGCTGAGTCAGTGAGTACTGTAACGAAGGATACAGTGTCATAGTAGGAAGTCGTACGTATTACAGGGGCTTGGGCCTTTTCCACAAATGCAAAGAGGAGGATGTCTTATACCAAGTTTACCATTTTGTATCTGAAGATTCACTGCATACATCCTTCCACGCTTGGGTGATTGCATCCCGGTGCTTGACAAATTTGGCCATGATTTTGCAGCGGCTCAGCTTCCTGGTTAATTATGAACTGTGATTGTTTGGTCGGATCGTAAACACCCCAAAGTGCCTGACGATATGTCAAGACTTAAGAGCAGGAAATATTCATAGGTACAACCTCATAACAAACGCCCTCCCAAGCGGGGCTCCATGCACAGATTTCTGTGGCTCCATGTGAGATTAGGTTTTGTCTCTATAGCCTTCTTTTTACAGATAAATGGTTGTGGTTATTACAATTAAAGACATTTTCGAGGTTAATCCCCAAGGCCGTAGATACGGGCTGCAACTACGACTTGAAGGGGAATGATGGGGGAAAGCTTGGGACCCGTTCCCGAAAAAGTATCAGAGTAAGGACATGGGTGCCCCCAGAAAAAATCAGGGGCAAAACTTTCCTTTCATCAGATCAGGGGAATCCAGTGTTACTCCAGAATGAACTTAGTTTACAAGATCCTGTAACGTAACCAGGGCCGTCACGACCGGGGGGATTGGCAAAGATGCCAACTATTGCAGTAAATTATGTCTAATTTTACCTGATAATTGACAAATTTCTCAATAAATCTGAAACACCAGATGAGAGTGTTCACGTTAAAGTGTAAAAGCGATGATAGTCGGAAAATCTGAAATATCAGAAGGACTTTTTTTTACATTTCAGTCTAGCTCATTTTATGACATAGAAAGATGTCTACTATTGTAGCAGATTGTATTTAAGGTTATCTGGTTATTAAAAATTATTCTCAATAACTCCGATGCCTCTTTGTGTTTTCACAACATAACTAATTTCGTAACTAATTTGGACAAACCTCCTCACTTACAACCCTCTCTCAGGCTAACCATCACTCACTTCATGCTTTCCCCACCTATCAAATAATTGGATTACATTTTGCTCATCAAGCTGGCTATCATTTACAAAGTTATCGGTACAAAAAACTGGGTTCATACTTTATTATGCAATCATCGACGGTTGTAGCAAAGTAAAAGGCCTAAAGAAAAAGTCGCAAGAGAGTAAAAGTTGTTGGAACTTAATTGAAACTAGAATTTCTCGGAAAATATTGATTGCAATAAATGCAAATACTGCAGCAGATTTTGTCTAAGTTTACCTGGTAGATGGAAATTTCTAAAATAAAAAAATATCGTTAGAAAGTAAAAGCTGTTGAAGTAACTTTTTTGGAAGTGACAAAAGCATAAATATTCTTATAAGATCAATCCACATTATTACCATTTTTCTATAAAATGTTTTGATCTTTAATTGTAATATTGCAGAAAAACTCCTGTTTTAAGGCTAGGTACATGCAGCTACAGACGGGAAGTAGTTACAATGACGATTTTAATTTACGATAACGATTCTTGTACCACCTCAAAAAAAAAAAGAAAAAAAGAAACATGATATGTACTACCACTAGATTGATTTTCCTTCACAAATGAGTCGAGGCATTGGAGACATGCGTGATATCCATATTTCAAGGCTGGGTACATCCGTACGTGCAGTCCAAGCACACGCGAGAAGTGTCGTTTCCCGCCATCTGGAGGTTTTGAAAAGCCAAAATTTTCTTATATGCTCCATACGCTTATACGCCAAATGATGATGGCGCTCCGCTTAGGATAATCCCATTAGTTAGTAACAAACATAATTAGTTCAAACACTCTCTGCCTCACCCAAGTTTCTAGGCTCCAGTACGCAAATGTGTTCATCAAAAATATTTGTCAAGAACTCAAAAAAATAAAAAAATGAAAGAGGATTCTTAGCTTATGATAAAAAAAAATGAAAGCAGATGCTTAGCTTATTATGATTCTTGTATCACCTCAAAACACTGATCTGTATGACCATTTGTAATAAACTGATTTTTCTTTTCGCACGAATTGATTTATTGCAGACGTGATATCCATATTTCAAGGCTAGGTACATACAGTTCAACTACACCAGGGAAGTGCTGTTTCCTGCCATCTGGAGGTTTAGAAAAGCCATTTTCTTGTACTCTCCACGGCAACTAATGGTGGCGCTCCGCTTGGAGAGTGACCGCTTTAATTAGTCACAAACATAATTGTGAAAATAATCCACCCAAAAAAGTCCTAGCCACCGATGTGCCAGTGTGTTCCACAAAAAAAGGTATTCGTCGAGTACTTAAAAGAAAAAAAATAAAAGGATGCGCAATTCATTGCAGTTCCTGTATCACCTCAACCCACCTATATTACCATTTTTCAAGACTTGATTTTTCTTTTCACATGAATTAAGGAATTGCAGATATATTCATATTTCAAGATTGGGTACATGCAGCTCAAGTACACCCGGAAAGTGCCGTGTCCTGCCATCTGGAGGTTTTGAAAAGCCAAAAGTCTCTTGTACCGGCACTCCGCGCCAACCAATGTGGCGCACCGCTTAGATGGTCTTGCTGTTAATCACCGTCCCCCTCCCCCTTCTCCAAGCTTTCTCTTTTGTTTCGCCGATAATTTGTTTGTTTCGCCTGATAATTCCCTTTTCGTGAAGACTGCACCCCTTTAATTCTTCACAACTTATTGAGGAAGGCATCCCTAATGTCGTCATATAGTTGGAAAAACATCCAGGCAGTCGAAATTTTTACCTTCACACCCTCCCCCCCCCCCCCCCCTAAAGATGTTACTCTCGCTATGGTCCTAAGAGGCATCTTTAGTCATTAAGGATTGCGGAAGGGGATAAAGTGAATGAGTGGAAATGCCGGAATGGCAGGGATGACACTTAATTAGTGAAGCGACTTAATTGGTTGGCATGTAGAGCACTGACAGTAAATTGGTGAAAAGGGCCTCTCAGCTAGCAGGAACTTAATGGCACTAATTCCTAATCTCTGAGGCTCCAGAGTAAGTTCCAAATTTTTGCTAAGTTTTGGAACAGTGTTTCAGATATAGGCCTACACTTCCATTGCAGAAACTTTGATACACATATTATTTTTCTTCAATTTTTGTTTCAAGTATATTTTCGGATGGGAGGGTGTGATGCAAGTTTCCCCATAGTACAAAATAGATCCCTACTCAGTGGCAAACAGATCCCTAGGCCTACTCATAGGATGGACCCCAAGGATGGAAAAGCCTCCCCTTTCCCCTTCGGACGATCATTGAAATACGGGAAAATGGACAACTGTAGTAAGCCAACAGTCCTGAATATGGGTCAATGCATATAGTTCAAAATATTGTTCAATTTTGAACAGGCCAATGAATCCCTTGGCAAAAGGAAAAATATGTACCTTTTGTTCCACATTATTTAATTTGTGTGATAGTGACCAGAATATATAAAACATACACAAAATTGAAACAAGAAGACATACATTGAACAAAAGCAGTAGATCATTTAAAAACACTTTCTTATTCATTGTTTCTCTTCATTTCTTCAATATACATTTGGTGATACAAACAAAAGTTTGAAAATAAACAAAGGTCCTTTAAAAACAAAACTGAGACAGTTCATATTTACCTAGATTTGTGTAAGAGAACAAAATTAAATTAAAACCAAAATAGAACTATGACTGAGAACACAGCAGAAGGTAAGTTATAATGTGACACGGTCAAAAGATTTACAGTCGTACCGTATGTTATCACATCTGAATTTTCATACCATCCCATCTCTCCTGTTTAGATCTGCAGATCTATTAATACATATTGAACAAGACTGACTGCTACAGCTTTAAATCACTGAGGATTGGTTTCGTTTTGGTATATTGTAAAATTCTGTAACATGTTTTATTATTCTATTTATGCATTTAAATACTTACAGTGATAGGCATATTGAACAGTATCCTCCCGCTGTTGAGAAACCTAAGAGGTTTTGGTGGAAAATTTAGAATATTCTCCAGGCAAATAATCTGGATAAAAAAAAGACCGCAATTTGCCAGCTATACTGAAAGAAGCCAACCTCAGGCTTTTTCAAACCATCAAACATGAAAGTAGTATTTTAAATCCATTGTGACAATAAACTATTCATTTTCACATCTCTTTTCAAAGAGTAGGAATTAAGAAATTCCCTTTTGCAGGCTAAGTTACTTTGCCTCCCCCCAACAAAAGTGTTCCCATATACCTATATGATCACAATCACAGCTGCTATAAGGGTTGGCATGACGACCACCTCCGCACTCATTGTTTGCGGAATGTTTGCTTGGAATTACCATTTCTTTGCTTATTATATCATAAAGCAGATTTGGCAGACATCGCCCATGTTACCATGAATCTAATTCACAACCTCGCATCTTCTGGATCTCAAAAAAATCCAACTGAACTTTTGCCATGTCGTCGATTTCACGTTAAAAATATTTCATGCTTCCATGCAAATGAACTCCCTGGATACAATTCCAGTCGAGGTCAGAAGTCAGAAAAGATTAAGACTGTCAAAACATGCTTGTCCATTTCAATGATTTCTACATAACTCTAAACAAACAAGTCAGGCAGGGGGGTGGGGTTGAGGTTGATAGAACAGTGAGTGACACAACAGCAACCATAGGTTTTGGAACCAACAAGTGTTCATACCGTTGGGAGTTGTTAGAAAGGTGAGGGACACAAAGATGATGATGGGGTGTTTGGAACCACCAATTGCCCATGTTATAGGCATGTTCACATCATCATCATCATAACCATCATCATTCTTCTTCTACCAGATTATGCTCAACGTTTATGTCTTTTGTTCTTTTGTCCACCTCGTCCCCCCTTTTTCCTGCTCTCCTGTCCACCGCCGGTCCCCTTCCGGTGACCCGTCTTGGCAATTTTCTTCCATGTGCCTGATGTCTCTTTCTTTTTCCTGAGAACAGAGATGAAGGAAAATAAGACTATCACAAAAAAGAATAAAAGTAAAGAAGAAAATGTTGACCATGTAACTGGAATAACAAGGTGCAATGAGCACAAAAACTCCCTTATTTGGATGTTTTCCATTTTGCTCAAAATGCTTGTCACCATTTGTACAAGGCAATGGACGTAATGAATGAAAGTCAATAACAGATAGATAAATAAGTGCACCAACCTTCTGTTAAGTTGTTTTCTATTCATTGGTAAGTATGCAAACGGATCTGGTTTACCCTTCTTCTTCACATCCCCACCAGCTTTCTGTTGTGAAAAAGCAAATAACTATGAAAAACTGACTATTCATGGCAATCCTTGTGAGGAAAAGACTTTCAAAACAATGAACATAACAGAAAACATAGCGTAACAATTCACCCAATATGACATGGAAGATAATGTTACAAAGAAGATTACATAACAAGGGACATATACGTAAGTAACACAACATGAAAACCTCCTCTCATTCCGATGTGATGGAACCGATCAGATCTGTATGCTCCCTTGAGGAATTTATGGCAAGCAAACAATTGTTTCATGTGTCTTTGCAACTATAAAAGTGACACAATTGTCTTTTCTGTAGCCCCCCCCCACTGGGGGGTCTAAGTCCTTTGTTTGGGAGGGGTCAAACCGGTGGCACGGTGACATCAGGGAGGAGACCAGAGGGGGTGGAGAGAATGCTGCATGGAATCGTAGCCAATGAAACTTTTTCCGTGCCATGTATTTCTGGTTGTAGACCCTGACTTGCTAGAATTGTTTTATCAAAAATATTCCTTTCTGACCTTTGCTCTGTATTCTTCACCAATGACTTTGGCTTTCTTCTCTACAGGATTGGCACGATGTATGCCACCACCTCCAGCTGTAGAAGAACAGAAGATTAGAAAACATGTGGACATTTTTAAAAAAAAAGTGAAGTAAATGGATGATAAAATGCAAGGAACAGAGAAATTGGGGCAAATTCTTTATTGTGCTGACAAATTATGAAAAATCATGGCAGAAAGAGAGTGAGGGCTAAATTAAGAGTAAATATAAAAATATAGGAAAGCAGCAAAAAGGCAAAATTATATTTGAGAGTCACAACAGAGCACCATCTATTTTCTTGTAACTACCACACTACATGAGACACTGATGTACAATTCACATCTTTCTGACATGTTCATTTTAGTTTCACCTTGTGAGGATTAAAATTCTTCTTCTTGACAAACTTAACCATTGAAATTATTAAATTTTCATTTTTCTCGTCCTGACCTTTATACTTAGAGCTAACTTCATCTTCTTCATTGTCACTTGAGTCCATGTCATTCCACTTTCTCTTCACTTTCTACTCAAGGAAAAAGAAAGGAAATAAAGAGGGGTGATTGTACCAAATTTGACAAATTTTTCTACATATTTCAGGCAATAGGTCTATTAAAAGGTAAAATGAAAACTTGACTTGATTTGGTATAGAATAAAATGTTCGATAGTAAAGAAAAACTGCAGAATCAATGTAATTACAACAGAACAAAGGCAAAATATACACAAAGAGAAAACAAGGCAATACATACCAAGCAGAATGTGATCTATTTTGACTGTCATCGCAAAATGTTAGCAGAATAACAACTTGACATCTCAAAGAAAATATAAAATTTTTTCCATTTCTAAATAGAAAATGCAAAGTGTGTTTGCAAATTTTCTCAAAACCTCTGGCAAGAACTACAAAGAAACTATCTTATTCTTTAATGTAGGATTCATACAAACTTTGACTTAAACTTATGTCATGAAGTAAAGGGTAAAAATTCTTTAACTGTCATCTCTAAATGCAAGCACAGCTACAAACTTTTCTCGATGAGAGTTCTTCATCCATCATCGCCTCTAGTTCATCTTCTGGTTCGATCTTTCTTTTTCTACTTCCAGAGGATGGCTTCTCCTCTTTCTCATCCGATGGCTCGGTAATGACTAGTCGGCCATCTGGAAGCTTCTTAAAGTCGTGTTTAATTTCTCTATAAGGACCGGTCTTGTCTGGTCGAGATGCTGTTCGTGAGAGGAGAAAAATCGGTGTTGGTTCCAAACCTTTTAAGTAATTCTTACAGGATCTAAATGCCTTGTCTTTTAGGAGCTCAGGAAAGCCTACTGAGTTGCTGGGTGCACGACTGTCATGAGTATGTTGTTTTTTGACAGGTAAGGGGTAGGTAAGGGCACTTTTATAGACAACAAAATGCATAGCAAACTACAAATGGAAAACTTAAAAAACAACTGGAAATGGAAAAAGAGTCACCACAATGTTTACAAAGAGTGATCACATGCAGAAATAGGTTGCAACATGTTGAAGTAAATTCCTCCAACAAAACCACCACAATCCTCATAGCTCCATCCTCCTCATCCTCATCTCCTCAATCCTCATCTACAGTCTTCCCTCGAGATGATGTTCAAAGTACTGTTCATAATGACATTACCTAAAACTCTCTTTGACACAGTTGGATCCAGGAAGTCAATAGGTTCATCTTTGTCATCTTCTTTGAGCCAGGTTGATCCTCGTTCTGTTTTCCTTGACCTTTTGCCTTTGACCTTTGGCTTCTTCTCATCGTCATCCATGTCACCTTCATCTTCAGAATCTGTTTCCTGAAGAATTTGTTCCATGCTGTCAAAGAAAACGATGTTGTTTGTTTTTTACTTTGTATTTTTTACCTTGGTTCAATATTATTGAAATCGTACCTTGCCATGAAAAAGAGAAAAAAAACATGCAAGTAAGAGAATGACCACACACAGCAAAATAAGAAATATCTCTACAAATATTGAAATGATTGATTGATAGGAGATAATCAGGGATAAGGACCGCTGAATTACTCTCCTTTTACAAAAACATTAGATCTCAATTTTTTTTAGTCGTACTAACGATAATTCCTTGATACTTTGAAAGAATCCTCAACTCCTATTGGGCCATTACAGTCAGGTGATCATGGTATATCGTTGGATAACTGCATGGTAATTTAAGAGTAAAATCACCATAGATCACTGCAGATCGACAGTGCTTTGTTGTCTGTACGCCACTATCTACAAGGCAACGGTGGTTCTTTGTTTAATAAAACAATAATTTAATCTTCATAAATTTAATCTTCATAAAACTATAACATTTTCTCCTTTTGTTTTCACAATTAAAACTTACATTTAAATACTCCACTCAATATCACATGCAATTAATTATGACGATGTAATTTATCATAAGTTAGGCTAACTTAATAGCAGACCCTGCAGTGGGAACATCGGGTTGCTGCATCTGGCTACCTGGTGCTACAGACAAACATTGAGCATTTTGGTTTTCTCCATTTTCTCAATTTTAATTGATGTCCGTCTTGATAAAGAAATGTTCCATTTTGCGGAGCTAGAATTCCGTTCGTAATCAGATAGGACAAGGAAGTCATGAGTGTCCATATTTTTGGTGTGATTATAGCGTCTTGGATCATAATCAAAAGATACATTTGTTCAAAAATGATAGGATACTGAAATTGCTATTAAATTGGACAATCTCAATTTTTCACACAAGTTCTTGTTTACAAATTTTCAGGTTGTCTGTGTTGTGCTTTTATCTCAGTGATTTGTTACCCACTTCCCACAAATGGTTCACTCTTCTCTTTGGCTATTTACCTTTCAGACTTTGGTTTACTTGGCATCAATGCTGCCGTACCATCTTCATCTTCGTCATCGTCATCTTCTTCTCTTTCCTTCGCTGTTCTTAACCGTTTATTCCTTTCTTGTCTCTTCTTGACATTGTGCAGCATCTTCAGTTGCTTGGGAGCGACCATTTTAGCAAGCATCTCGTATCTGAAAAAAAAATCATTTGTTATACTGTAAGAGAAAACATTAATTTTGCATCATTAATATAAAGGAAATTTTCCAATGACTTCATACATGCATAAAATATGTTACTTATGTTGCTAACAATAATGTGATTCTCACATCTGCAACAAGTATGTTATAAAGATAGTTAAAGGCAGTAACTCATCACCCTAAGCTATATTTTTGGCTTCCGGAGAGCAAAATTCTCAACTGGTTCTAAGTTACCGTACTCTTTGATTGACAGCAAATCTGAAAGATGCAGAGTAGCTCATATTACACAGCATACAAAGGGATCCAATGTGTTGATTACAAATATGGAGGAATTTTAGACAGGCCGTGAAAGGGACTAGACGTACATGGTTAGGAGAATTGAAACTGTCTGGGGTGAAGATTTTTTGTCTTTAAAGATGGGCAGTAGTCAACATCTTTGAATATTCTAGTGATCCATTTCTAGCACTTAACAGTCTTACCCATATTTTTTGGTCAGTTGTTTAAAAATAGACTTGATGGGTGCTCTAAGGGCTCTGCTGTTGACATCACTGAGGCTACCGAGATCATCAAGCTATGAGAAACAAAGAAAAAAACTATTGATCAGCACTTTATCAGCACTAATGTCAAAACCAAAGAAACCATCTTCAAACAAAAACCATGAAGCAATGGAATAAATTGAGCAATGGAAGTCACTTTATAGATGATGACGAGGGTGTTTATCCTGCTTGTGGGAAAAGTCCAGATGATTAACAAACTCCTGTCACAAATGATGAATAATCTATAGCCATCATACTGTGCTTTACTCCCCCCCCCAAAAAAAAATAAACAAACCCCCCCAAAAAAAACAAAAAAAAAAGCACTCTCTTGATCCACAGAGGCACTGAAATTTTGACACATTAAGTAAGAGTCAAGATAACCTATTGCATAATTCATAACCATGACATGAAAGTGTCAAAGCCTTTAACCACTTTCTCCAAAACTTTGGCAGTTTCAAATGATGCTTATCCATACACAAATACTCAGAGCAGACTGAAGCAGACTGAGACTTCTTGACACATTTTTTTTTCTACTTTTATTATGGATTAAATTTTTTTTTTCTACTTTTATTATGGATTCAATGTAAAAATGTTTGCAGATTGTCTGGCCAGTTTTTCCCAACTATCTAAGAAATGTTTACTGCAGATTTATGTTTCTACAGTGATCATATTCTTTTGTAATTTCATTTTCCTAATTATCAACATTATTATAACAATTCAGGGCATCTAAACTGCCTCCCATTATTGTCAGCTCGATGAAAAAATCTTACTTGTGTCCCTGATAAAAAAAGACTGGGATCCCTTGAAGTCTTATGACGTCAGTCACAAATTGCTACTATAATTCTACTTACCAGGGGTTGAACATACTGAGCTAAAGAGCTATCATCAATCACAGCACAGATTACTTTGATAAGTCCAAGAGCAGGCCTTAGGATATCTCTGCTTTTGGTTCCCATCAACGTATGAACACTGTCTACCAGCTGTTGAAGTAGCACTCCATCTAAAAGATCTGGCAAGGATATAAAACCAGACTTACATTTGACAGGTTATGTTTGAGACGATGGCTGCCCAAGGACGACTGCAGCCCAATAACAACAGAGAAAAGTGACATCAACTGAATACTGACAATGGCTAACTAGTGGCAATTGTTAACCAATGACAACTGCTAAGCAATGATTATAGCTAGCAAATGACAATAGCAAGCCAATGGTAACTGCTAACCAATGACAATGGCCAACCACTAGCGACTGCTAACCAATGACATGACAGCTGCTAACCAATGATAATAGCTAGTAAGTGATAATAGCCACCTCTCAGTGGCAACTGCTAATCATCGAAAACGACAAACCTGACGATATCTTTCACCAAAGAACATGAAGGAGACAATGAAATAGTAAGAGGTGCAAAAAAGAAATACTCTCTTTGAGTCACTTACCCTTGACTTCATAAATGACTGCAGTGAATGCCAGAACAGTTGCACTGATCATCTGAGTAGAGCCGGCCAAACCAGCAGCTAACATACTCAGATACTGAGTTAGTGAATCTGTGTGAGTATGCAAAAGGTATTTAAAGATGTAGTTAGATCAAAATTTGCAAACTAATCTCCTTTTTCAAGTAACATTTTGACTTATATTACATTTTGACCTTCAGAAATTTCCTTACAAGTATATGACATATTTATTCTCCACAAAGTACAGTTGAAAAAAGTCTCCAAGTTAGAGACTGAGACATAGATTGGAAATGAAATATGCTGATAAAACCGCTATAGTGAAAATGTGTCGTTAGTTGGAAGAACAAGGCAAATATTTACTATTTAGGATGTCATTCAATTCAGTGCAATAAGATTTTCTTTGTAGCTGCTATACTCAGCTCACTACATAAACTCATTTAACTTTTGCTTAATATATAGTTGTCGAAATTACTCCAACCTTATTTGGATAATATTTCAGACACAACACATTCTCTTCTGTTTGTTTTCACTTTGATGTGTCAACTGTGACCACTTACGCCCTACAGCATGACAATACTGACGTTGACAAGTAAACATTGAAACTTATTCCGACTATCTTAACATATCAAAGTGACGGTCTTCTAGTACGCAATCGAGGTGGCTTAATAACCTTGAAACATTAGATGTTCTTCATACCACAAAACGTAAACTAGGACATTCCTCAATCCACGGACATTGGCCTTTATTCTGTTATACAAACATACCTTGTTTACTTGTCTCAGAGCCTCTCATGAGACAATGTCCAATTTCACTGAGGAGAAGAAAAGCCGTATTCCTCGTCTTAGAATTAACTTCCTTGGTGCATAGAATAACTTCTGGAAGAATTGTCTGCAATAGATCCTGTTTATTTGAAGCAAGTTGCTTGACAACATGCAGTAAACACCGTAACCTAGGCTGGATGGGAGAAATCAAGAATTAACACGATGTACACAGGGTGCGTTAGAACAACTAGTGAGGGCATACTTTGTGATGGGTCTAACGGAAAAAAAACTAGAGCTGAAACTCAATATTCTGGTTATTTAATGTTCCTTTGAAAGAATGTGCTAAATATGTTAGAAAAAGTTCAATTGGTATTAAAGAGATTGGTAACTGTCAGAGAGTTTGTATCGAGTGTTGATAAAATATTAGACTTCTGTCACTCAGTTCTGTGCATGCTATCCATTGTTAACAATGTAACAAAGTAAATGTATTCATTTATGTCAATTAAACAGTTGTCTGAGTTTTGGCCCACTTCTCTGAAAATGTTAGCAGCTTAACTTACGGAATCAACGCATTTTTCTGAGCGAGATAATTTTGTAAGGAATACTTGACTTAATGATGTTGCTAGGTGAATGCTCTTAAATGGGAACCACATAATAAAATTAATGAAAAACATTTGAGCTAACGGAACAGCTTATCATCACTCGATTTTGGCAGGTCTTAAAGTATCAGCATTAAATTTAACACACACCTGGTATCTGACATTTTTCTTTTGTACTTGCTCTATCATGACATTCTTGGCATAATTCATCTTTTGAAGTTGAGAATACACACAGTTGAGTTGAAAAACTCAATACCACTCTGCCCTTTAATACTACACACTTCAATCACAGCAAATCAAAGGAGGAGCTTAAAGAACCAATGCCCAGGGCACACCAATCCAAACAAAGGATCAAAACATCTATAATTTATGCAAGAACCGTGTGCAATACACTGGGACAAAATCTACCTTTTCCAGGTTTCAGGCCCTTTTTTGATCAATAATTTGAAAAAAAAAAAGATTTATTACACATTATTTTCTTCACACCTTAACTAGTAACATCTTTTGCTTCCATGCATAGAAACATGATGGAGAAGTTTGATACACATTGACAATGGATTGAAACCCTGACATCAGTTTAAAAGAATATCAGAATGTCTGACTAGCGAGAAAATATCTCATCATGTAATATATTAAGGTAAAAAAGCATTAAAATGCACATGAGAATCTGATATTAAGCATTTCATTCAAACCTACACTGCAAAGTAGATAATGCAAAGGGTGAAATTGGCACACTACACTTTCTCCTTAAACCTTTGTTATTCCATTCTACACACAGCAAAGTTCACACATTTGGTGGTGTTTAGTGTCGCAAGTAACGAGTGCACATACAGGGGCATATCTGTCTTTGACCTACAGTAGCATAACTTGGACATGCTCTGCAGCCTTGTGGCTGCTGATATGTACCCCTAGCTCAACATAAGATCTTAAACTTTTGGTAAAAGCCAATTTCTGTTTTCTAAAATTGAAATGATTTCTCTTTTGTGAAATAATTTTCCATTTTGCAAAGCTACATTTCCGTATCATTATCTAAAAGAGACACAAAAATGACACAGACTGTTCACATTTTTCTGTTGGCTCTTAGTCTTTGACCACACTTATGTGACATTTGTTTGAAAATTATGGGAAAGTTATTTTCAATAATCAATTATTCACAAAATTTTTTGTGTTTACCATGTTGCACTATGATTTCCATAATTTTTTCTTTCCATTTTAAAATAAAATACACAGGAGGTGGCATTTAAAGAAATGAAGCTCAGCAAATCGGATGTTGGGATTCAATCCCCCCCCCACTACATCACAGACTGACAATTTTTTTTATCCAAAAGCAATCTAAGGTTTTCCTATCTGAACTGACCTTGTGTAAAAAAAATTCCAAATTTAATCTAAAACTGTTGAGATGGAAGTCACCCTGACTTAATATACTAGCCACAGGCGTACTCTCCTCTTGCGAGGTTGCCCACCACTGCACAATAACTGCCCTTTAAGTCCAGAATAAGAACAATCACCACAAACTCAGACCACATGGGACCTATCAAAAATAGAAAAAATAGCTGCCCTGCAAGGCCAGAATAAGCAGAATCACTACAAACTTACACCGTAAGAGGCAAATCAAAAATAGACTGAATACCACCACAAGTGTCTATTTATGGACACATGTACATGTAATTACTACTCTGGCAACATTAGTCCTTAAAAGCCAAATCTGAATAACAAAATTATCAAAACCCATGGAAGGAATCATAGTCTGATTTTTTTCTGTGCCATTCAATACCAATATGATATTCCTCTGATAGTAAAACAGGAAATTGATATAAAATGCAGTCAATATGGCTGCATCTTCTAGTAATCACAATGGACAAACGACAATGTGACGAGAATGTTAAACCATTACCAGTTTTGAGGGCGATGCAGCACTTGACATAGATTCTACTAGTTTTTTCTCCAGTAGCTGCATGTTATCATCTCTGAATTTGATACAGGCATCAGATTGGCCGGAGCAGATCTCTTCCAAGACTCTGTAGGATTTCTTCTGTAAGGTGTGATTAGCGCTCTGCAAAATGAGGGAAACGTCAAATCCAGTGAGGCTACCCGATATAAAATGAGGGAAGAGGATAACCTCGTGAGGTTACCCAAAATGAAATGAGAGGTTTAACCTCATGAAACTACAAGGTCAAACATCATGAGGCTATCCAAGATGAAAATGAGGGAAAGCTAAAACTCACATGTTACCCAAGATGAAATGAAAGGCCAAACCTCATATTGCTACATAGTGAAACCTCCTGAGGCTACCTGAGATGAAAATGAGGTATGGTCAAACCTCATGAGGCTACATAAATGACCTTTATGATACCAAGACAAATTATGCTTCACAAGGCTACGAGTCTTTTGATCCGTATTCATTGTGACAAATTATAAATATATAAAAAAATATAAAATATAATTGTGACATATTATAAAAATCATGTGTTACTTTAGAAATTACTGCAAAATCTACCTTAAAATGAGGCTTTACATGGTATCACTAAAAACTTTGACCTTTACATTGAGTGAGACTTCCTTGCATCTTGTACTTCAATTATGGCTGTGCATTTACAACACTCACCTCAAAATAAGGACTAACTCCTTGAAACAGCTCGGTGAGTTTTTCCGAGCCAGCGTATGGAGTCATAGCAACCATGAGGTCAAGAAGATGAGGGCGCTGTGCATCTTCACCAGAACTAAACTTTGAACAGACTCTACCCACCAGATCATCCACAAGCTAAGTGGTGGAACAAAATAAGAAAATGATGGTAAAAGTGGCACTATTTGGACTATTCTTCATCATGGCAATAGCTAACAAGCGTCCTTTCTTGGAGTGACGGCAGAAATATTTACCAAAGATATGTTCTACCACCCCTCCTGCTAGGGGATGCCTGAGATTGACAATATAATTACATCTGCCAGATTGACATAATATTACGTCATCTTTGACATTACACAAATTCTTACAATTTGCTGCAGTAGCATGTTGTGTTGTGTACTTCAGCTCTAAATGTAATTGGCACCTGTGTTGCTATTTATTTTCATCAGGAACCTTGAGCCTCAGCTCCACCAGGACAGATATAAGTAAATCTGCCGGGCAGAATACATCGGCCATTCTTGTAGGATATTGTTATGTATCTACTATCACCTACTGTAACACATCTATCATTACAAAATATCTACCATCACTGTGTTATATATACCATTACTGTTATATGTCTATCATCATTTTAGTGCATCTCCAACAACTGTACATAGTTCTATCATTACAGAAATTTATTATTCATCATTGTAATACAATTACCACTTTTTGTACGACTCCAACCACTCAAATACATTTATCATTACAAAAATGTATCTACCATCACTGCAATACATTTATCACCACTGCTATACAACCATCATCACTGTAATACATCTATTATCACTGTAATACAACTATCATCATTGCCATACATCTATCATTACAGAAATATATCACATTCATCATCACTGTTATACAACTACAGTATCATCACTTTAATACATCTCCCATCACTGTTATACAACTATCATTACTGTAATACAATCTATCGTTAGAGAAATATATCACATCTATCATCACTGTACTACAACTATCATCACTGTAATACATCTATCATCACTGTAATACATCTATCATCATTGTAATACAATTATCATTACTGCAATACAAATATCATCATGGTAATACATTTATTGTTAGATAAATATATCACATCTACCATCACTGTAATACAACTATCATCACTGTAATATATCTATCATCACTGTTATACAACTATCATCACTGTAATACAATTATCATCACTGTAATACAACTATAATCACTGTAATACAACCATTACCACTGTAATACATCTATCATTAGAGAAATATATCACATCTATCATCACTGTAATACATTTACTATTTGTAATACATGTATTATCACTGCAATACATTTGTCATCCTACAACACAATGTTGCATAATTACCTTAACATCAGTTATCTGCAAGTAAACTTTGATTGTTTCCAAAACGGCAAGTACAGATCTGTCTCCTTCGGCATTGTCTTTGGTGAAAATGTTGAACAAGATGGGAAGGAAGTTCTTCGCAAATCTTGCCAACTCTTCTTTGTTTTTTTCTGAAGAATAAAATAAGAAAACGCACCCATTAATTTGTCTTTATGCAGAGCGATACCAATCACACTTTGTTCCAGAATCTTCTTCCAATTTGAAAGGCACACGTCCAGAGTCAAATGCCCTGTCAATTAATCAGAATGCCCTCATGCATCGATAGACATGGGTTTTTATGCCAGTTTTAATGAGGGAGAAATGATTCACCAATACCAAAGGACGGTCTACCGAGGACATTGTTACTGTTCATTACTAACTATAATCTGAGAAACAAAGCAATAACACCAAAATTCAGAACTAACGTAAAAAATGATGGTTTCACCTATCCAGCTGGTCTTTACTTACCAAATCGTAATTTGGATAATTTATTGTAGATAGCAGTACGTTATACATTTTGTTTACTTTTTCTTGTTTGTATTTATTTTGTGAGGTAACCTTTTAAAAACTTAATTTTGATGTTCTTTTCATACCTTTTTTTTATTTGGGAAATTAGTAAATGAAAAAATGAAATCACTTCATTATGACATCAAAGGGAAGGGCAGCAGACATAAATGCTTCAAACACATAATTCTTGGCTCTACCACTCTAGAGAATGTAACAGAATGTGTTTTACATAAAGCCAAAGACTCCCTTAATACTTATAAATCTTTAAACCTTTGAAAAGGGAATCATCTCTTCAATGAGAGATCAATAAAATGGTTGAAAGAATCAACAAGATACATTTGAATCTGGCGAGTAAACCCTAACACATTGTATTAAATAACCATCCAACCCGACAACGGCGATGATGATGCCATGTTTCTGAGAACCACCGTCACTGAGGTCTCAACTCGCAATGTTTCTCATTGCTCTGTTTCTTTGGACTTCACAGAGTGGTGAACGCATGAAACAACGTAACTCGACAAGCCATCGTGATTGCTCTTCCTCTTTTAGTTACGATATCTAAAAGCTATTTTTAATTTTCTCACATTTCATTTGTTTATTTTTCATCTTACTTTGTTACTTCGTCTCTCCCACCTTTTTTATTCTCTTGATATAACTTTTCCTTGTCGCTTTATTTTTAATATCATGTTCCTAACTTTGACAGTAGATACCATACACCTATCAGAAAATAATCAGTATTTGATTACTGATATTCTCCTTACCATTGTCAAGGTTAGACTTGATGATATTTCTCAATCCGGAGCAAACGTCAGACCTGACATCTTTGCGGTCACCGAGAGCAGATCCGAGTACTTTTGCAATTCCTTTGAATGCTGGGATGACATCAGTGGGAGCCTTGCAGAATCCTGGTAACAAAGACCAAAGCTGAACTTGCAGAACATCGTAAGTTTTGCTTTCGATCTCTCGGTTTTGCTGCTTTAGCTCAAGCGCTGTTAGAAAAAGAAAATGAAAAAAAGAAAAAAAATTACATAACTAAAACAGACTGACGTTTCAGTTATTAAAATGGCTAGATATTAAATATAAAATTTGAAGAACAAAATTAAACAATTAAAATAAATGCTTACATTTCTAAGTAATTCATTGTAATCCTTTTAATTCACTATTAAGTACATCACGCAAACTGTTGCTTATCTTGCACACCCTGCCTTTTATCCATAGAGACATGTCTGACGTTAAGCATGATCACATGTTCTTCACAATTTTATCGTGACAGTATATCCACCATTCACTGATGGTGAATATGCAGTCAGATGTGTGGATGAAACATGGTGAAAAATAGTAAAAAAAGTTCCTCAGTGCAAGATAGAAAAAAGAAGGTTACTACTTATTGTTTATGATGAAAAATATGTTGACCAGAGATACTGAACTTTTGTTGGAGAATTAACCTGGTTTAATTGTTGCTAAGGATTTATGATGTATTCTTTTATTATTTCCAGAGCATTCAGATCAATCTTTTGTTTACCATTTCTACCGATAAACATGTACCTAATAATCTTGAAAACATCTTCGTTTGTGGAATGTTGTGCTGACCTTCCTTTGTATAGCCAAAATGAAATTCACAGAATAAGATGTCAGTGGTCTTCTACTGTTAAATAAATGCAGAAGGCCATGTTGTTTCCAATGTTCCTCTTTAGATACAGTTATAATATTATTCTGGAAAATATACAGTGCTGGAGTACATTCAACACAATTCTGCATGAGTACAACAACTGTGTAAGTTTATCCCAATCGGCATATTTTACTACATATTTTGATGAAAACCACAACTGAACTCTGACCTCCACAGTACCTGATAATTAAAGGGAGCTTGTTGTTCTTAAAATAATTCATTATTTGTTGGAGTGAGACAATGGAATAATCTAATGACAACATGTTTCATAATGTACACTTGAAAGAATTAACTTACACTTTACTTTCAGTTTAGCAGCCAGTGGAAGAAAGTATTTAGTGAAAAATTGAAGCTCTGTATTGCACACATTGTCTCTGATCACGGGTACCAACCAACTCCTTGGAAAATCATAATTGTCCCTGAAATAAAAAAATTTAAATGTCACCATTTAGAGACCAAACACTGACAATAGACAGAAATGGAGATAAGAACCGTAATTTACTTGAATAATCTTTGATTTACTTTTTCTAACAAAGAGCAACTCTAAATAACACATAAACTGCTTGACCAGTTAACTGAATAAGACAAATACATCCATCCTGCAATAACTACAAACTCTCTGTGAGAGACAGATATACATTCATCTGGTAATATACCCACAAAACTTTGTCACATAAGGTCCAACCAAGGATACACCCCTGAGCGATAGTTCGCTGTGCACTGTGAACGTTCTGGCCCTTTGTCTGATCACTATCGTCATAGGACGGATACATTCGTGTTCATATTGTACGTCGATCAAGTAAGTAGAACCCATAAGTGTTCTTGAGCTTGTGGCAGTGGTTACAATTTACCTCTGAAGGGACTAAATGGGTGTATTTTCTGTCAGTACAGCAATGGCCCCCTCTATTTAATAAAAGCAGCATTCTCACCCTGAGGTGCGTTGTGGTGTTAAATGGATTAGAATTTTGAGCCAGACAGGGACTCAATAAATGACGAAGAGGAAGTGATTTTGCACTGGACTTGTGATTTTAATAGAACCCCTACAAAGTCACAGAATTTAGCATAGCTTTCAAAAAGAAGAAAAAAGTAGGAGATGACACATATGTGCCTCAAACATTTACAGTGAATTATTTTTCCAGCATTTAAGTTGAAATTTTCAAAAAAAAGGACATTTTTGCAAAAATTGATTTTGCAGTGGGATGAAAGTTACAGTATTTTAATTTTGCAGTGAATTGGTTAAGAAAGGCTTAGCTCAATCAAATAATCAGGCTCAAATCCTGGCAAAATCCTACCATGATCACAAAATAAACAAGGATCATTAAAGTCAGGGGGACTAGTAACAAGGTTATGAATTTTACAAATCCATCTATGATTAAGAAGACTTACCACTTGTAAGAATCTGATAGAAAGTATTTCAAAGATAGCTACTATATAAACTTAACATCACAGCAGGGAGACTACGTATCCTGTTATCACATGTTGTCGTGCATTTTGCTGCAACCACACGGGGTGCTTTTAAAGCAACATTGTTAGAACAAAAGTGCTGTAGGAATATTGAACATGGAAGAAAAAAAATGATAAGTGTCTTACTTACGACATCTCAAGAGGATTAAAATTGGAAGAGTAAAATCAAAATTTTCATATGATTCTCTGAGACTTACTCATCTCCGGTGATTTGCAACGGAACAGCTGACAACACGATCCTCGGACCCATCGCTTTGACTGCCTCCCCGACACATTTGTCAACTTCGTTAATGAATGCAAAGTGATGTGTGGTCCTCAAGTCACACATTGTCTGCAAGCACTTCTTCATGTACTGATGACCTGTTTTGCCCCAGACCTAAAATGACAGCAGAGACCAACATTATGAAAAGTAAGGTCTTGCTGCAATTGGAAGTGGCTACAGGGAATCGGATAGGCAATGCATCACTACCCCTCCTCTTCAAATTGTACTTATAAGTGGGGAGGGTAACGGGGGCAGGGAGTAAGATCTGTTTATGCATTCCCTGGATAATAATATGTTCAATTTACAGTCAAACAGATATTTTGGTCATCAACATCACCATTAACAAAAAGGAAACCTGCAGTTAGGATTCAAATGTTTGCATACAATCAAGTCATGGCATGTAAGCACCTTAGTGTAATGAATAATCAAATATACACAGACGGAGATATTGTTATCATGAAAAGGCCATTGACTATCACTCTGAATGAATATGAATAAATATTTTCCACATTCACTAGACACGATAACCAAACGAGCAAACTGCTACCACTGAATAGGCATTGATAGACACAAAATAACAAACAAACAAACAGACAATTGTTTAATTGTCTCTACTGTTGTCACAAACAAGTGTGATTCAGCACCTGCAATTGCTAAGGAAGGAAAGAAGGAGTTAAAAGTGGAATATTGGATTACATACCTCAAAGAACACGGACAAAGTCTGAAGGACAAGTCCCCACGAGGCATGATATTGATAAGAGAGGCCTCCCTCTACATGTAAAAACATCCTCAATACGGGATTCTGGTCCTTAGGTTTGGCCAAGGTGTCCGCGGAGAGCGACCCAATGCATTCTTTAAGTATTGTCTAAACCAATCAACAGATCATTAAGAAGAAATGTTGCATCTCCATCGACAACAAACATAAAATAATATCCAAAAATACCAAGATTTCTAACACTATGGGACACACAGAATCAAAGTGTTTAGAGTAATTGATGAGAAACAAATGTATCTCAAAATTCCTTCAATAAATTTGAACAGCGATTAAATAAATTGACTAATTCAACACCGTCGATTCGATGACAACCTGTTAATGATCAATCCATCACTTCATCTGTTTATGAATGCTAACGGTCCTGTGCCCTCGTACCACTGCTAATACACATCTCCATTGAGCATTTGAATTCCTAACACAAAGAGTGGGAGCTGCATTCCCAATTTATGGGATACAATCACTACATTGGTAAATGACACAGCACAAGCAGACAATGCCAGTAACAATTAATGGCACACTTAAAACAAAAAAGCTTTGCAAAAAAAAAGCGAAGAAAGAAAGTTGAGAATAGTTACATGAAGTCTGACATTTAATGGGCAAAAGTTTAAAGTCACAAAGTTGGATGGCAATCGCTATAGCTGGGAGACAGATTTAGTTTAGCTGAATATCTTAGTCACTCTCTCATTAATTCAAAATGACCTAGGTGATGAATATTCAATGATTACTAAATTGTAAAGCATATCAGTTGGTAAGATTTGAAGAATGTGGGGCATCAGTTGTCACAGTTTTCATCATGCTTTAAAGATTTTCATGGCCATATCATATATTTTTTTTTTCATCATATCTGCAACTTGTTCTGATGCTTAAAAGCAACAAATAACTGAATCAGACTGATTTCATTACAAACTTATATTTTCATGCTTGAAGATAACATCTGTAAAGATTACCTCACAACCAACTCCACTCAACAAAGTTAATACTTAATTTCTCCAATATAACAAATCAACAACAGAAACATTTGACAAACTACTTAACTTGTGCATTCCATTAATATTCTATTCTTGGCAGAGAACTCTCATGGTTAACAAATCAGTAACTGGTTCTAATTTATTTTAAGTTGAGACTCAAAGGTCATGCGACATAAAAGTGCAAAGAACTGGTGCTATTCAGAAATAGTACAGTGAGCCTCAAATAATGAATTCGTTGAAACTGTTTTCATATCTACTACTACTCTTAGGATAGGTCTTTTAAACATTTGAAGATCTGTGACAGAACTGACTACCTTTGCAAAAACTATAATGTGGTGTGATGCACAGTGTCATTGTTTCTTTTGTTAGTAATGTATCTATTGTAATTACCTGCTCTAAAGTTTACCATATATCACTATCTAAGAAGACAATATTCACTTCCAAAATAATTCTCTCAGAGCATATCACATTTTATATTGCGTTCAACCGACTGTTAAGAAAAACAAAACCAGATCATATGAGTTCCTCCCTTGACATCACACATTTGCATACTTAGTCAATGCTTATCCATGATGCAAGTGTAAAAACAGAGATTCGTAAAAAGGTCAATATTCAATGGATTTTGTGGCTATTTTCAACACGTGTTACAATTAATACAGCCGACGCTCCGAGACGTCATTTTCATGTCACATGACCTCTGAGGTTTTGTTCACCCTCACCTTCATTGCATTTGCCGACGCTACTGCAATTTCGCCTTTCTCGGAGAGCAGAAAGACCATACAGACTTGGAACAACCGATGAAGATGATCCAAGCAGAGGGTCTGGTTACTCCTAAATGATGAGAGAGAGGCAGACAGCATTTGAATTAGTGAAATATTTTTGTGTAGCAAAAAGTGAATCAAGGATTGTTATAACATCATAAATATATATTTTACACATACGAAAACCTCAAGAAAATCAAGAGAATAAACTTTTTTCCTGACTTTTTTTAACTTTCATCTTAAAATTGGGGTAACTTATGACTTTAAGAACATTACACAAAATGTCAACTTACTGAAACAAGTTGACATGAGCAGCCTGCATGACTGCTAGCCAGGCTTGAGATGGTTGGCTGTCACTGGTAGATGGCTGGAAGTCATACAGGGCATTAATCAACTTGGCATTAAGCTCTGCTGGAAAGTTATCAAGACTTACATCCAAAGAGAATAAACTAT
Organism: Stichopus chloronotus; assembly: GCA_021234535.1. Lineage (NCBI taxonomy): Eukaryota > Metazoa > Echinodermata > Holothuroidea > Aspidochirotida > Stichopodidae > Stichopus > Stichopus chloronotus. Next base: position 27,389,749 of record CM037841.1, read on the forward strand.
GAAGGGCCTTCATAGCAACGGCAGACACAACCTCAAATGATAAAAAAGGAAATAACTTTGATTAAAAAAACTAGCTTTTGTGACTTGAAGTAAGATTCCTTGTAAAATTCATCATTTGACTATTTTCGTTTATTATGAATTTAGTGATATGTTTACTGTGAGTTCTGTGTTTACTTTCAGTAAAAAGGGACGTTTCTCTTCACACCGAGGGGGCTGATGTATCATTTTGTGAAAGAAAACAACAAATGAGTGACTCTTCGAAAAAGTGTCATTGTGTATACTAGCCAATGTAACATCCATCCTTCACAGACAAAAACATTCATTGTTTATTTACTTATTGAGTGTGGGCCATGCGTGAACAGTTCCGAGGTCTTGTGGAGCTTCCACTTACCACATTGCTCAGCGTCATCACCTTCAAAATGGTTTCACAAGTCTCTTTAAGAGAAGACTTTGGAAATGTTGAAATGACTGACTGTAAAAGAGTGAGAATATGACAAGTACCGGTCGCCTCTCCAGATCCTGCAAATGGAATGGGCGATAAACAGAAAGAAAAAATAAGTGTATGTATCACACACACATATCTGTACATATCCTAACACTGTGGTAAAAAGAGCAGCCTAGCCTGATAAGTTCATCTGTTTTACACCACTTATTACTCACTGTGGGGGAGGCAGGCAAATGTCTTGCAGATCTGTGATGTAGGGTAAACCTTTTACAAGTCTCAATGTGTTTTAGTGTCATTCTTTTCATTCTTCAAACTTAACAATTGTGTACCTTACAGATGGATAGACCGGTTTGCCGTTCACTTCAGAATTGTACCATTGGTATTTTCACCCTAAGTAGCACAAATAATATCAAAAATACAATACACAGATTCCCCCCATGTAAATGAATATGTGTGTTTATAATAAGACACTTACTGTTTACTGTAAATGACGTTGTCCAGGTTTTCCAATGTCACTAGACTGCAATTTGTTACTGCATGTGTTATGTGAATGTTGTAACTTCAGCATGAAACACAGACTTAATGGCAGTAACTCATCATCCTAGGCTATATTTTTGGCATCCAGATAGCAGAATTGGTTCTTATCTTTGATTTACAGCAAATTCAAAAGATGCAGAGCAGTTCATATTACACAGTGTGTACAGTGATCCATTGTCTTGATTACACATGTGGAGGAATTTTAGACAGGCTGTGGAAGGGACTAGACGTAAATGGTTGGGAGAAGCGAAACTGCCTGGAGTAATGGTTTTTGTCTTGAAGGAAACTTTGTAATGGCTCAAACATCCACAGGTTAGGGAGAATTCTCATAACCTGCTAAGATAACTACTGTAACATTGGATTAAAATTACTTCTTTCTTTGTCATTTTGATATCAATATTCATCTCTGTCCTTGAAATTTCAGTGTTTTAACATTTTACAGGTCAACTTAATCCACCCGATTTTTTTAAACATTCTGCAAAATACTGATTTTTGTGAAGATCCTGTAAAATATCTTCAAACCGAAATTAAATCTGCAAACAACTAATTTTATAGACAAGCATTTAGAATGGGACATCTTTCGTCTTATGTGTGAGCTCTCTTTCAAGAATTCATTAAGAAGTAGGGTAAAGAGGATGAAACGGTAGGAGGAAAACTCAAGTAGGTAAGCTATTGAAAGGAGAGTCCGCCGTGAGACAAGCAACAGGAAATAAGAATGGCAGGTTAATAACTCACATTGCTTTAAAAAAAAATATAATGGGTCTCAGCACCACATAGTTGCAACCATCATATCAAACAGATAATGATATTCTGACTATTGAGAAAAGTATAAATCACACATAGGTTGCATTTACAAGAATGGCAAAAATTGGTCGAAAATGAATATGGCTTTTAAGAGGTTGAGAAGGCACACCTTAAACCATTGAGGGTTGGAAGATAAATGGAAGAGAGCATGTAGATGGAACAGATAGAAGGATATTTGTGTGGTACAGTGTTTAAAGTACCAAGTAGAGCTTGGTAAGCGGTAAATTAGAGTGCAATAGTTGCAAGAGACAAGTAAGTGAGGAGTGAAGTAAATGATTAAAGTTCATCTTCAAGAAAGAGAAAAATAACCAAACAAGTAAATTTTCTGTTCCACAGTCAAAGATAAAAGAAAAGATAGATTACTTGTGAATAAACTTGAATTTTAAATAAAAAGTGTCCCATTAAGGGATCAAACACACCTCCATGCTTCTCAATTTGTTGAATACAAAACTTGGCTGTGGCTACAGCTGCAGGGTGAGTTGATGAAGACAAACCGCCAACCATAAAGGAACTTCCCTTCAACACAGCAACTACTGAATTTTGAGCGGCTTTTCTAACCTGTAAATATTAAAAGGATGTAAAAAAACATTTTTGCTGACATTATGCAACTCAATTTTGGCTGAACACTGTACACCTTCTCAGTGTTACATGCTTACATCACTGCCAATCAGAATTTATGATGTAATGAAAGTTACATACACTATAAAACCAATCTAATGTGTTGATGTAATCCACTTGTAATCAGCAATATTCAAGACAATGTCTTGATCAATACTGAGGTTTCAGCAACCAATCAGGTGGCTGATGTATTCCTGACTGTATATCAACAACCAATCAAATGCCATATGCTCACATACATATCATACGGTATGAATATTCAGTGAAATCACCAGAAACAACCCCTGAAGCAAAACTCAAATCAATGTGGTCTTCAATCACTACATATCAGAAAAATCTAAACAAAGCAAATACATACTTGTTTTAAATGATGTCAAGCACGTAAACAAGAGCTTTCATACTAAGTTTACTGCAAGCACAATATCATCACCCCGAGTATATTGCCGCTGACTTATCAAAGTTATAAGACTTCCTTATTGACATACTGCAAGTATGTTTATTAGCACTGCTCTTACGGTACTACAAAGTGACGACGCTAGTCATGAGTGATACGTTAAAATACATGACCTGTTACCTACAACCCATATTCAGAATTCTGTACAAAGTGATTCCAAAGGAGGGATCATGAAACTTTACCAACCAAGCACATCATTTAGGGCTTCAAATTTAATGATTCCCCTTCCCCAAACTTTACGACTGTTATTTTAATGTATGTATAAAAACATCTATTCCAATGCTTTTCTTGGTTTGATACCATCCTATTCTATATGACTCTCTTTTTCAGCTACCTCCTCACTCTCTCTAATGATACTCTCCTGTTTCAATGTTTTCCTTTAACTGATATCATTTTATCCTGATACCCTGTTATTCTGATGCCTGTTTATCTGCTAGGCTGCTCTTTCTCTGTAACCTCCATATTCTTATGCCTGTCTCTCTAATACTCTCATTATTCCTTTTTGATGCCTCCTATTCTGATGTTTCTATCTCTCATACCTTCTTATTTTTATGCCTTTCACTCTCTGATACCTACTATTCTCATGCCTCTCTTTCTCTGATGCCTAACTCACTCTCTGATACTCTCCTATTTCAATGTTTCTATTTCTCTGATACCATTTCACTATAATGCCTCTTTCTCTGATGCCCCCATTCTGATGCCTCTCTTCCTCTGCTACAACCTTACTAGGATGGATCTTTTTCTCTACTACATTCCTATTCTGATGCCTCTTTATCTCTTAAACAGAATCTGTTTTTAATTGAGATAACTTATCCATGCACATGATAAAACTGTCATGCAGAGGACAGAGTGCTTCAAAAGAACTCTGCAGACAAAATATTCATAAACCAGATGCACCGATAAGGTATAAATATATTTAAGTTAGAATAACATTTTGTTGAAACTTGCACTAAAATATGCAATGTGCATTTATTATATTCTACCAGACTTTGTCCTTAGGCAAGGCATTGCGTGAATCCCACATTTGTCTCCTGAATCAAAGATGAATCTTGTGCCGGAAAATTCCTGCACACTTCTCCACAGCTTGTTGTAGCTACAGTACAATTATACATACAAAAAATATATTGCAATATATTGCAAACTGCAAACTCCCTCCTTGATTTTGAAAATCCCTTGCAAAATAAAGTTTTAGAAGGGGATTTCCCTCCCAGGTTCAATTCCATAGCACAAACACCGTATTTCTACGAAATGCTCACTTTTGGTTTACTGTGGGTTGTAAAACTTAAGACTCCCTGGTAAATATTCAGGGTAGATGGGTTACTCCAGGCTGATGCCTCTTGAGCACGGAGGAGATTTCCAAGACATGAGATGAGGGACTTCACTAAAGCAGAATTGTTGCCACTGGAATGGGCTGCCAGGAGCCCTGATAATGTTTTGCTGACTTCCGGAAATTTCAGTTTCAGAATTGGAGGTGGAACACTAGAAAGGTAACCAATCAAAGAAAGAATGTGGAAAATACACAAAATATGTTAGAGGAACTGAAAAATAAAAGTAGAATATGACAGTGTATATTTTGTGAATTGCAAGTGGAAGGGAGAAAACACACTACGCTGTGCAGTAGCAGCACACAGTATTATACAGGCCAACATCTAAGTGGCAGGGACTGTTCCACATATCCAAAATCAATCTGTTGTTATGGAACAAAATTACCATCACTTCATACCTGGCACTTGGTAAAAGATGCACTCACACAGCTGAGTGGATGACATACACCTTGATGACCTTTCACACAGGCCAGTATAACATATAATTGCACTGCTTTAACCTTCATAGATGTATTCAGTAGATAAACAGGACTACTGGTGTGACCACAAATGGGAGAACCATAATTGTCTTTAGGCAGACTGCTAACATAAATACCAAGGTATTTATTTGAGACAGTATTAAAACCACTTTCTAGTTGTGAATTGAAGAGCCTACAGACAAGAAGTCAATAATGAGGTAGCTTATAAACAGATGAAGTAGCCATCTGAACATACTTTAAGTAGACCCTTGTCTGCCCTACTGTAGGTACACATGCCCTATCTGCTAGCTCTCAAAGGTGCACAACGGTGCTCCAGCTCTGTACCGCGTGTAAATTATGCATGAATATGTAATACCAGTCTTGAATATTCAGTTGGACCACTAACTGTTCATTGATGTTTTGACTAGAGACATGAAGGCAAGTTCCATCAGCTTGATATTGTGACATCATTCAACTCATCTTACAACTGACGTTTGCAGGAAACTCCAAATTTTGGTTTTGTTTTAAAAGAAAAGAAAACCTTGCAAACTCCAGAAATTTATTCAGCAGTGAATCAAAATGAACTAATAAGCGTGATTTGATGCAAACTGTTAATAGATGTAAACAGAATAAAGAAGAACAATACATATATGCATCATTCATTTTGCTCATTAGGTCTTCACATTAACTCACCGTTTAATAATGAGAGACAGAAGGTACGTAACAGCTGTCAGAGATTCCTCGGATTCCATGGTTTCCAGCGCAGTCATCTAAAATAACAGGTTTTTTCTTTGTGTTATGACTGACTTAAAAGGTCAACTCACTAATGGGACTAATAAAATCACGATGATTACTTACAACTGTTACACACTGGCTTCTTTCAAACCATGTAACAAACAACAAAGACAAACAAAACCCAATCCAAAATAATCAAACTGTAATGAGAATCCTTCGACTCTTGACTAACTTACCTCCCCCACTCATTTCATTCAAAGATTTGTCAACAATTTTCATCATTAAAGAAAAGTAATTACGTTCAACTCACTAATTGGTTGCCAAAACCTTTTCCTTTTTCTCTCTTTTTTTTTCATTTCTACTAGCAACCATGATACCTAATCCTCTTGATTAATACACAAACTAGGGATACAACTGATATCCGGTCTGACCGGACTATCCAGCCACATAGCAAAATAATATTTTTAAGTCCAGATGGATGACTTCTGACATTTTATCACAGTTTTCTGACCAGCAGGTGTAAAATATCTGAACATCTCTTTAAGATGTGAAATGCAAGACATGAACGGAAAGGCTTAACAACAAAAGTGTACAACAAAACAGTTTCATTTGACAATCTGACCATTTACGTAACTATTCAAGTAATAACACAAAATAAAGATAAAACTGACTGATAATTTTAGAAGTAAATGTGCAACTCAAAGCGGCTTCAGTAAGGTAAGGTTCATTGATCTAGATCCCTCCCCAAACTGTTTACTTGACAGTTTTACGCATTGTAAGAATTTTCATCAACAAAACTTACTTCACTACTTACTACCATTTTCGTTTTTTTTTAGACTGAGTTACCTCATGATGATCAGCAAAAATGTATCAAAATTGTACTTCACAGATCGTCATACCTTTGCCTATAGACAGGAGAGGTACTTAATGTTCTCCTGGGAAACTTGATAACCCTCTTTGAGCAAATTCACAACCTCAATTATTCACTCAAAAAGGTCAACAAGAGAGTAATTTTCTCTGCTGGACACTTCTTTTATTGCAGGACTAAAAGAACATGGGGGTTAGTCATGTTTCAGGGTTCCTGCATGTTTAAACCAGAAACAAAGGAAGTAGTGATTCCTTGCCAATATGAAGAAAAAGAAAAGAAAACCAACCCATCAAGTTTGAAGTTCAATCACCTTTCTTGAGATTCCATGTATTCGAGGTTTTCAAAATTTGACTTTTGCTGACCTTTTGACGGTCACAAAGTATGACAGAGATGATAATGGACAACTCCATGAAAAACAATAGAGACCATCTACTCACAATGGACAACTTATACACATAGTTTAAAGTTCCAGCAACTTTCTGTGCCTTCTGTAGATATTGTGATCACAAGAAGTTTAATCTATGACCTCTAGTCCCCAAAACTTCACATAGATTCTCTACTTATAAAGTGCAACCAATGATTAGAGCTTGAAGTTCAAGCAACATTCAGTAGAGATCTTTCCATTAATAAGTTTTCGGAGTATCCACTCTGATGGCCTCAAATGACCTTTAACCTACATGAAAAAGAATAGGGAAAATCTACTTACAATGGACTACCTACAAAGTATGAAGTTCAAGCAACTTTCCCTCATTCAGATACCATGTTTACAAGGTTTTAAACTATGACCTCTACTGACCTCACGTGACATTCGAACTCCCAACACGTGACAGAGATCATCTACTTATCAAGTGCTACCAGTGGTTAGGTGTTGAAGGTCCAATATTAGCTTTTAAGACTTTCTTCTGTGGTGACCTCAAATGACCTTTAAACTACATGGAAAATAGGGATCATCTTACTTACAATGGAGTACCTACATTCAACTTTTGAAGTTCAAGATACCATTTTCACAAGGTTTTCAAATTATGACCTCTACTGACCTCATGTGATTTTTGACCTCTAATAAACTTACAAGAGATCATCTACTTGTCAAGTAGAAGTCTATTAGCAACACAGCAGAAACACTGACATTTAAGGCAGACTTATTATTATTCCCAGAAATATAATTTAAATTGATACAGCTGTTGCAAATCGTTTAAGTTATTGGTAACATTAAACAATCATACAGCAATTAAGCACAATTAATTTTATTTACATAGTCAATAGGTCCTGTGCATTATACAAGATGTCATATTTGAAATACAGATACCCTGTACAAAACTAATTTTCTATAAAAATGTAAATCTTCAGAGAATATACTTGTTTTACTGAGCAAAAATCCATTCTGCCTGGACGAAAATCTCACCGCATTGAAGCAAAATACAGCCAAGATCCAGTTCCTACTTGATCTTGAAGTTAAGATCAGATGCAAACCCTAATGTCAAACACAAATGAATCTGTAGTTTATTTCAAAAGTAGGTAGTTTGCCTGTAATACAGAACTAAGGTTACCATGAATATTAATTTCTTACCAAAGCTCCAAAATACTCCATTTCTGTTTCTTTGCCACCTTGATCCCTGATTACTTCTGTGATGGCAGCTAAAACAGCACATACCTATAAGGTACCATGAAGATATGAGAAGATAGGTACAGAGAACATTTCCTCCCAAAATCACCAGAAATGTATCCCTCAATCCAATTCAGTTTCTGACAAGGATTTTCCTCACGATGTAAACAAATCTTTGATGTGTCAGTCTATAGGTACTGTATAAACCCATTTACATTCTCCACAGGTTTTTAAGAGAAGGGAGAGGGCGGAGCATGCCTGTTAAAAGCAATCATTTTGGATCGGTGCTACCGCAACCCATACTAAATGATACATAAAGGTGCCACTTTGAGACAATTTGTTGCTCTACAGTATTGGAAATGACAGTACCTCTATCGTCCACTTTTTTGGCTGAGCAGGCTTTCGCATGGGGCAGCATTCATTTTATTGGGGCATTCAGGGCAGTTACTCTGCTAGGGGTATGTCCTAATGGCACCCACTAAATTCCCCCGTGAAGATCACTATTTTGTTGACAGTAACAGCCCAGGGTGTCAGCAAACAGCAAAGAGTATCAAATGTTCATTTTCTTTAATATGCAGGCCTGTGTTATTTGACTACGTGAATCTTCACAGGATTTCTCAGGAACTTTAAGAACTGATCAATGAATTGTTGTTGTGATGATCAATTCGACTTATACTTCTACAGTTCTTCAAGTTACATTGAGAGATAGATAAGTTCCCAAATGTTGTATTCCAACATATGCACATAAAAATTTACACTAAATAGGACTAGGGAGTGGGGATCACCTATACTGTATGCATCCATTCATTTTAAATTTATCAGTGACATATACCTCTTCTCCTTCACATAAGGAGTACAACTTTTAATTCAACTTGAAAACTGAAGCTGTCTTTATTGTGAGCACAATTCAGGGGCATTTACCTCTTTTTGATTCGCTGCTTGTGACTGCCAAAATCGTTTCACCTTTTCAAAGGCCGGTTGTGAGCAGTCACTGACTCCGCTCAAAAAAGTCTTGGCCGTTTCTCCGCCGATGGATTGGTTGTCATCCAACTCAGCTTCTGTTATGTCTTCATTATGCTTTGCTAATGCATCAGTGGTAAGGTTGCTCTTTGAAGCTATGGAGGGAGAGAAGATTTTATCTTGATAACAAACTACACTGCTGAACATCATACTAACAACATCCTAAACTTATATACTGTACTTGTTTGCTACTGCTGGAAATATGGATGCTCTCACTGCCTTTAAATATATAGCATAAACATGTTTATAGTACTTGGCAAAGGCTGCATCAGAATAGGCTTAGGCAATATACCGGTACTCAAGAAGTTGTTACCAGTATTTGGAAAACGGTACTAATCAGTGCCAATTGAAATTATTCAGGGATCTCGTGGAAACATGTCAAAATTTCTTTTCTTATAACTTACAGCAGAAAATATCCAGCTTGCATTAGAAGTAAGACTAAGTTTAACAACGTCAATAATTTCACTTTAACTTATGCTAAAGATTGAATGTGGATGGGTGATTTTGGATACATTTTTTGGGTGGATGTATTTATGAATTATTTTCCAAGGTAACATTTCAGAATGCACAAGTGCATGAAGGACGATACCAGTCTTGGAGTTGATGCCAGTACTGAGCAGGGAAAAGGACCAATTCCAGTTCTTTCTGCCTGTTATGGCCCAACCATACAGCAGGACTGACGGCACTTTCTGTAATATTTTTATTCCTACCAGACCACAAAAGTAAAATGGAACAGACCAAAGTTGCCTATTTTGGCGTTTAAAATGCCAAACTGGCAACCCTGTCTACAACAATAGGCAGGCAGGCACACTAGGTGGCAGAAAAGATTTCCTGCATTATTCTGCTATGGATTGTGACAAACAGGGACTTTAACATCACTGAATTGACTCCATTAGTAACGAAAATTTCATTCACATCAATGTATAAGTTGGATTGGGAATTTCCGTGATACTTGATCATAAGCAACATTCCTGGCCTTGCCTCTAATTATGAATGTTATTCCAGCCTGCCACTTGCATTTAAACTCCTGATTGGCTGTCGAAATTCCATAATGAGTAAAGTCAATGAATCCATCTACAAACTTGTACACAAAATCATTCAACTCAAGACTGTCAGTCATGTTACACTGAGGTCTTTAGGGCGGGACAAAGACAGCTCGCTCAGCTTGGAACGGAGGTGGCGAACAACGGGTGAAATTTTCCAGTTGAAATAGTACAGTGACACGCTTGATGTGAGCGACAAAAGTACAGTACTATACAAAACACATACTGTAGTGTGCTTGTATCATGTAAGTTACCTTGTTTGTGTATATAAGGGGCAATGACAGCAAATTTTATTTCCAGAGAAAGTTTCAGCAAAACAAGACAAGTTTTCATCAATTTCATGTAATTTCAAGTAATTTGTAAGTAATGTACAGCAATCAGATCACTTGACTTAAGAACTTCTAGGCCGCAAATGGCAAGTGGGTATGTTGACACATGATTGCATCAGCAAAAATTTGGTTGCCGATTTAGTTGCTGCATACAGTGCTGCTCCCAAACCCTGCTGAAGCTGCACGCATGAAACTTTTCTCCCCACAGTTTTGTGGTTTTATGTCAACGAATTTACATAAAGACATGAATACAAGTCACTGTACTGCATTGGTGCTACAGTCCGCAAAGCACAGAATCTGTTGTTTTCATCACAATGAACGAGGCACAGAACCTCTTGACTTTATAACACTGAACAGGTGGTCAGTACCGGTACTTCAAGTAATACCAGTACTGATATGCTGCTGATAACAGCAAGCAACAGGGTAGTCGGCCTCAGCACGGCCTGATCAACATAATACATAGCATGGGTACCATGAGTCAATCACCTAACAAACATTTAATAGTAAAAATATAAAAACTTTCTTATAATATACATAACTTGACAGAAGTATTCATAAACTTGCCCTTATCATTCTAATACCTTTTCAAATAAATACATAATGTCAAAAACAATAGAAATATTGTCTCTTCTATCCAAATTTTAAATGAGAGTTTTACCAAGGACATTCTGGTCAACATTTTGGTATGATTTGAAAATGAAATATGATAGTCAGCAACATTGCTGAAACTTAAAAATTTGACTGTGAGTAAAATTTTCCATGGAAATGACAAAATAAAACGGCAAATACTTGTTTTCAATGTAAATGTGATGCAGGCGGTGCTTACTTTGGAATTTCTTTGTGTCCACATGGCCTCACAGGTGTTAGAATGCATTGATCAACTCAAACTTGAGTCAAAGTGCTGATCAACTCAAGGTACACATAGTATATTTAGTAACTTTGTGAAGGGAAATAAGAAAGAAACAAACTGGGGTGCACATAACTAAGGCATGCACGAATACAGGGAAAAGGGGATACAGATGGTTTCATGCATGCTGGCCTGCTGTAGTGTAAACTACTTTAGGCTCCACTTGGCCTCGGCTTACACAGTAGATAGATGCTTTATTGTAATAAAAAGAGCCTAGCGCATATCCTACCGTGTGCACTAATCGCAGTCGTGGGAAACATTCGACTTCTGGCAGCTTCCTGTCGATATTTCTTAACTTGAGGGTTAGTTAGGCAACTCTGCCCCTTTCTCCATCGTTTTTGCTTCTTGATCGTTGCTCCCTTCACCCTCGTTCTTCCAGGACCTTTACCCATTTTGTGCTCCTGTTAAATTTTATTTGCAGATGATTAAGGATGAAGGACGATAGTGACACCTGAGGACATGTTGCGAAATCGCACATGTCTATGTCTAGGGTGCACAGTTGTAAACAATTCCTTACAAAGTTAAATGAAATAGTCCGTCCACTAGCAATACATCTCTGTGTTCAATAATTCTGCAAAGGGCTGAGTCACATTCTTGATATAGGTTAGGTTGATGTTACTTGCAAATAGTTTCATTTTATTTTGTCATTTTATTATGTGCAATCTTTTTCTTTTGTCTTAGTAAGTCATCTGTATGTTAAGTTCTATTCCAATGAGCATAACCTCTTTTTCAAGTTCAGTCGATAAGAACTTGAGCAGCTGCACTGCAACGTCAACATTATAACTTTTAATTCCATATCATTTAGAAAACTTCAAGTCGGCCATAAAAAAAACGGCTCATGGTCAAAAAAGGCCTAGCTGAAGTTATGCTTGTACTGGTAATAAATGCTTTTTCATATTCCGGTCACATGTCCTCGGAACAAGACACAACTCAAGTTCACTTTATGCTCTCTGTGATTTTTCTCCTTTGTGATAAGATGTTTAGTTCCTAAGGGATAAGTACGACTTAGAGCACCCTCTTATTTCTGTGTGATACATTCAATTTCTATTTTGTATCTCTTTTATCCAGACCCTATGAAAAAGGATTAAGCAGAACAACCGTTTTGATTCCAGTTAAGATTGTTGTCGACAATCAAGACACCACTCAAAGCTCACAAATGAAAACGACTGGCTATCTCTTCGGAATTAAGGTAGATCGACTTGTGTATAATAATAAGGCACACATTTGGCAATTTGCAAATTATTTAAGTTGATGTAACACTAATTTATTGCAGAAATTCTTTATTTTCGGCAAAATTTTGCTACTTGTGGAGGGTGTACCAACGGTTCAGCAAGTTACACAACCTTAAAGACAAAAACTCATCACCCCAGTCAGTTTCAATTCTCCCAACCACCTACCTCTAGTCCATCCCTCAGCCTGTCTTAAATTCCTCCACATGTGTAAACAAAACAATGGATCCCTGTGTACGCTGTGTAATACGAGCTGCTCTGCATCTTTTGAATTTACTGTCAATCTAAGAGTACTGTAACTTAGAACCAGTTGAGAATTTTCCTTTCCGGGAGGTAAAAATATAGCTTAGGGTGATGCAATACAGCCTTTAAATTAGTTGACTGTTACATGCAGACCTCCATTTAACAAAACAGATGTCTTTGGTGACTGGGTTGGTGTAAAGGAAGGAGTTAGATTTATCTCTTAAATTGCACCCTACTCTGATGTGACAAATGGCATAACTCAAATTTGGAAGCGGGAAACTGTAACACAGTTGTCTTATTTCACTAAGTATTCTTCTTGAGTAACTATGATGTGTAGGAGGTCATCATCCAATTCGGTTTGACAGTGATTTGTCAAAACGTCGAGTGACGTATTAGCCATGCCTTCTGAATATTCAATAGATATGAACTTAATTATAGGCTGAAAGCTTTAATTAGGAACTTGTTGCGGACTTTTTTTTTTCTTTTATGTGGTTTTATCTCTTGTGTATTCAGCTATTGAAAAACTGATTGACTGGGCTTTTTTATTTCATATAAAGTACAGTGACGCATAGCCTATTAGGAAGGTCTAAACCAGGAGATTTCTGTCTCGAAAGTATCATTGTGATATCGAAAAATTGTCATCATTGACCTAGCAAATATAATAAGTTACGATAATAATCACGTTATGATTTTGGGTATAGGTCTATCTCGGGTCCAAATAATGTTACGCTGATGACCAGTTTGTTTATTTGAAGGGGGTGACCCAGGGTTTTGTTTGGGGGGGTGCATTATGGGAGAGTGTCTTTCTTCTGAACCATATACATAAAATTAATGTCCTCAATACGATGTTCCCTTACCAAACCACTGACGAGTAGAACAAGAAATGTCTGCGATGTAATAATAAAGTTCAAATTGATCAATTTTGAAAAATTTTGGCACCCCTTCACCTTGAATCAGCCATTGGGGTACCATACATGATTTGGGGAAAAACAATACATAGGTCTCAATATCTTGCTAGAGATCGATTTAAGGTGGTATCATACACGCTTTCTAATCAGAAAACTCCTTTTAGTGTGCGTAAATTTGGTTTATATTCTAAGGGGAACTAGACTTATTTACTCTTGAACGACAAATAAATGAATTTTCTCTCTTTGAGATCTTGTCTCGAAAACAAGACCACAGTCCAGTCTTACATGATTTTAAATTCATGGTTCACAAATATTGGTCTTAAAGTACATATTTTTATCCTGTGAAACAATCACCTTATTTCCCTTTGATGAGTACGCGTACTAGAGGCATACTGATAAATTTTTCACCTCCGAATGTTCTGGTGACCTCTTTTGGAAAACGTAAAACTTAATTGTTGAAAGGTTTGTTATCGAACTAACCACTGAAGTCAAGTTCTTTTTTTTTCCCGAAGCTGGGCTCCAACTGGTTGATAAACTTTATTTATAGGCCTGACTGTCTCTGCAAAGATCCTGCTTCAGCATGCCATTAAATCCTATTGGTATGAACTACCGCAATAATGATGGAGACCCGTAGCTTTTGTGATGAGTCATGCAACGAGTATTAATTACAACAATTAATGAGCAAGATATGACAATAAAAGATGCTTGCAGGGTATAAACAGCTATTAACTTTTTCCAAGTCTATTTCAAGTTTAGAAAGCAGGTGAAAAACTTCAATGCGTAGGACGTTAGCGTTGCAAAAGAAAATGAAAACAATTGCACGTAATACATCAAAAGCAATTATTGGTAATTTCGTAACAACAATAGTTTGTTTAGTTAGGCTGTCTACGAAAAGTTACCTCTGACCCATCATTTAAGGACTAGCAAACTTTAGTTTGGCCCGACGAAGGACCTCTGTTGGTCACTTCGACGGTCTGCGGGCTGAGAAATGTCCGGTGGTCCCACAGATTGAGGCTTGTATTAGAAGCTGTAACCCATCGAGCAAGTGTAACTCAGAAGGTCCTCCGTAGGCCTAATGGCCACCGGTTGCCCGGCAGATATTCTTGATTCAGTTCATGTTTGAAAAATAATTTCTCTTAATCGATACTGAGAGATCGTGGATTCATTTGTTCTTTATACGTGATATTACTACGAATTAAATTAGAAGACTCACTAAAGTACTGTACATATTACAATTATATACGTCAACGGTGAATAAAAATTTTATTTTTTGCTGTTCTAAAATTTTGCATTTTAGATCAGCAAAATTTTAGGACTTTCTTTGCATATTATACACATCAAATAACCCGATTTCTTGCACCCTTTGTTTCCTTCTTTGTCTTTATTTAGTTCCACAACCACATAAAAATGCCAGAAAGTATTTAATTGTGTTTGCACTAAGTTGTACCTGCCGGCGTCTGAGTATACATAAATCTGAGCATAGGTAAGTCAGCTTGAGAACACAAATATGCAGTTTTTTAATAATTAAATGGTATTATCAACTTTCACTGGTTAACGTACTTCAATTAACTTAGCTTCTGAATTAAGGTGTTAGAAATAGCTCCATGGATTCTTCAAGAATACCAAAGAGAGTGAATAAGTCGCAGAAGGGTCTTAGTATCTCTCTCGAATTACACAAACCCAGAGAAAGTGTTTAATAGAAACGACTGGTGGGCTCATTCTAGTTACTTTACGTATCCATGTAATCTTTGATATATTCAGGAGACCTTAAAGTAAAAGCATAGTAAAACATGCGTTTGTCATATATAATCCTCATCTAGTATCAAGAAACTGAACACTGCTACCATTAAGACAATGTAATCGATTAACACAACCCAATTACTGTATAGTCAAATGATGTAGAAAATTACAAACATATGATCGCAGTTACTCTATAAAAAGATTAAAAATTGACCAGATCAAGACAAATGAATTGTACATAGGCTAGACTTACTTGGCGCCAACAAAGTCACTTATGGGTATGTTCTTCCAAGTGCCTCCACCCCGCACTCCACCCCCACTCCACCCCACTCACTCTATTCAACCCCACCTCACCCCAATGTGTACTTATCCTGGTCTCATCTTGTAATACATACTGTTTATAGGTAAGGATGCTTTTTAGTGCCGACCTTTTAAGTGCCAGCATGAAGACCTTGCCTTGCTATCTGGCCACACTTTTAAGGCCACTTGCAGACATTTGACCTCTGTAAGTGTCTTTGTATTCTGGACTATGACATATATACTGCACAAATGATAATCATTTTTCTCAGTTATATCGGTGTTGTGTATACGGAAAAACCATTGACTGAGCTTCATCATAGACGTGGTTATCAGCTGGAATAGTTTCATAGCGTGGTTCTTCATTGTCCTTTCTACTATCATCGTTGGATACATTGGTCCTCATCGTTTTATTGACTTCATTCTTTTTTTCGTCAGGTATCAAATATGGCCCATCATCTGGAGGTGGAATTGAAGTGACGTATCTTCCGGGTTCATTCATTTTGGCCAAATCACCTTTTTCATTGGGACCAGTGGCAGCTAAACCCACCGTCCTGTCAACATTTGAATCGACCTGAATATATTCTCCGTACCCATTGGTTGGCTTAGATTCAGATAGATCAATTATTTCGTGGCTGTAATGGTGTCCTTCATTTTGGCCAGGAGTAGTTATTCCAATGGGAGCAACATGATTTACGATATTCGTGTTTTCATTGAAACCTATTCCAGAGAAAGTTACTTGAGATGTATCGTTGGGATTACCGGGGTAAGGAGGCGGAGCTCCTTGGTCATCAGGGGGCATGTTAGCGTTAAAGGCAGCAACGGAAGGGTTTCTCCTTTTATTAGATTTTTTACAAGTATATATAACTACAATTGCCAGAATCACACATATTACAGCCAGTAGAACAGAAATAACGATCGAAGTGATGAAGGTCTTTCCATGAACTCTTGTGGATGATCCCGATTTAGGTGTTTGTGATTTATAAACTGTTGATAACGTACTGGACGGTGATAACATTGTTTTACTAGTGGGACCTGTTTCGCGATTGTTAGTCGCAGTGGTGGCGGTGTTATGATCTTGCGTTGTTGACGTGCCAGTTGGTTTCCCTTTGGTGGCAACCGTCTGAGTGCTCGCACCAGTTGAGCTTGTAATGATATCAGGTGGTGTAGCAGGGCTCGAGGGAGTTGTAGGACCCGATGGTGTTGTAGGACCCGATGGTGTTGTAGGACCCGATGGTGTTGTGGAACTCGATGGTGTTTTAGGACTCGATGGTGTGGTAGATTTCGGGGGTGTGGTAAGAGTTGGAGTTGTTGTAGGGGTGGGGGTCGTCACTGGCACACAATTTAAATCCTCCTCCTCAATTACCCTGAATGGTCTTCCGTTCAGTTGCATAGGATATGAACACTGAGGGTATGGAAATACACCATGGCTACGGGGATCGAGAATGATTGGTAACATTGTACAGTTACACATCCACGGGTTTGCCCCTAAACATATCTCTGCAGCAGCATCAGGGATACCTTCAAACGCATTTCCTGGGATTACGTTTAATTCGTTATAACACAAGTTAAGTGTGTTCAGCTGGCTGAGACCACTAAAGGCCTCTTCATGTACACCGTTAAGAACGTTATAAGACAAATCGATGTCCATTAATGAATATGAAAACTCCCTTTCTGGAATATATGTGATGAAATTTTGAGAAAGATCCAGCGACGTGATTGTTGGAATATGCGACATAGACGTAGGAATAGTCACAAGAAAATTGTGATGTAAGTTCAGTTTTGTGATAGTTGTCGTGGCCACGGATGGCGCTAAAGAATCAATAACCGTTTGTCCCAGCAACGTGAGAGAGAGTTCTGCAAGATTTGGTAAAATATCGAATACATCCGGTTCTATCACCAAACCGAGATTACCGAGTTCGAGCTTGATTAGATCGGTCAAACCACTCAATGTTCTTTGAGTTATTCTGGTCAGATTGTTGTAATTGAGACTGAGGGTTTCTAAATTTGATAAATTGGCGAAAGAATCATCGGGGATGGTCTCGATCTCATTCCTAGCGAGAGAGAGAGAGATGAGGCTGGGAGTTAACTGAAACAGTTCAACGTTTACTTCATCAGTTGAAGTCTCTGACAAATCCAACTCTGTCAATTCTGGTAAATGACATTTGTTATTAGAGAGGGCGTTACAAGGATAAGCGTTACAAACTGTGGTGTCACCAAAGTGGTCGAGTCCAAGATTTACGGGGCTTCCCGATAAATGTAGGACATTTAATTTATCCAATGGTGAAAAAATGCAATCTTCCAAGTCGTGGAGATTCGGATTCGAAGTTATTTCCAAGATCTCCAAATTGCGTAAGTTTCGTACATGTCGAGGTCCAAAAGACTGCAATTTATTTTGATTTAAGAACAAGTTTGTTAATATTGTTAGGTCTTGGAAAGCATCATCGTGGATAGTCTCTATGATGTTTTCAGATAAATCCAACGTTTCAAGATTAGTTAAACCGTCGAAGTCGCCGGCGTCGATTGACGAAATAGAATTACTCGATAGGTAGAGATGTGTAGCTAGAGAGGGTATGTCCCCAGGAACCGCAGTTAGACCAACATTAATACAGACCACGTGAAACTCGGGCGGTGGTGAAGGGGGACAAAGGCACTGTGAAGGGCAAAACGCCGACGATGTTGCTATCATGGATATCAGACAAATGAAACAGAAAATGTGGTCGGCCATATTCCCTAGTTGCAATGACGTCATCATCCCCAGACCGATTCTCGGATTAACAAAGTGAGAGTAATCTGTGTGGAAAATACAAAATGTATCAATAATTTTATTGGACAACTTGAAACAATAAAATTTACCATGAAGAAGAAAATGTTAAGACATAAACACATCTGCGCAGGAAAAGATACATAATTTAATTGCTTACATGGTAGACTATAGTATAATTACCAAGTCACAGTAATGTTTTCTAAAATATTTGAAAGAAGTTGGAACATATATGACAAAGTTACCCTCCTATTAACAGGATTAGTCCAATAAAAAGTCACAAAAATCAGGTATACTCATTTCAAGTCAGGTATACTTATTACAAAGAGGTGTTATTTTTCCAAATTATCCATATACACAGCACAAATAATCAGCGTGTGAACCAACGGTGGACTTTGTTACAATCTATACTAATTCAGCAGTTGGCAAGGAACCCCATTGAACCCATACTATTGTTTCAAGTTATAGAAAAAAGGGAAATTATGCAAATCTGAGAAGCTCAAACAGAAAATCTGCTTAAGCCACATTGCGAAAGGGGAAAGCCCCTTCTTTTGTCCCCTTGATTTGGCAATATTATTTAATGCACATATTCATAAGCACATCTGGAGTGTTCAACACACGTATGTACATAAGAGAGGGTAATGCAAATATAAGAACAGATAACGCCGCAGTATCTCAATAATTTGAAGAGAGAGAGAATAAGGACACTAGAGAGTTATCACAGTCATAAATTATACTGATTAGAACTGGAAATGTGAATTGCACGTTTCATGATAAACAACTAACCAGATGTTCCGTTTTGTTCACTTTATAGCATTCATGCAGTTTCTTAAACTCCGTTCACTGCATTTACAACTGATGAGGAGCTTGAAATAGGCTGTTGTTTAATCTACTATAGAGTCTTTTCAACATAGTTGGCATGAAGGGTTCATTGCCATTATATGGTATATATTATATATATATATGACAAAATATGAGGTATATATTTGACAAAACCTCTGCTGAGCTTTCTCTCCCTTTTTTGTATTTTCTTTTGTCTTCTTCCACGGTTTTGATTATAGAAAGTGTCCCCAATATTTAAGCCGTGGAGAACTAACTATCGAGTTTCCAAATCCAGTGCCTCTCTTTCTGATCAAACAAACGGTCCAATTTATGAAAATCTTTTGCAATAAACCCTTCTGTTTTCAAAATTTCTAGAATCTGTAATTTGAAAGAATCCACCCCATGAGATTTTAGATGAGTATAGAGGGCTGAAATTCCCGATTTAGAGGAATCCCCGCTAACGAACTTTCGAAAATCAGATTTATGACCATTCATGCGTAACCTGTTTCTCTCTCTTTTTTGTATTTTGTTGTTGTTGTTTTTTCTTCAGTTTTCTCTCTTATTAAGTTTCACGCTGTTGTTTATCACGTTGCTCGTTGGTCTAGCCTCTGTTCACTAGGGCATGTAATCTAATCTTTTTTTTTCTTATGCTTTTTCCTTTTTTACGTTTTTTTTTTTTTTGATTTCGCTCTAGTAGTGCTCTTATAGTGCCTTATATGATGCGTTTCTTTTGGATATATTTACGAATACCCTACATAATCATACAGTTCAATAGTCTGTGATGTTACAGGCTAGTGATATATATAGTGTTCTGCCTTCTGCATGGGTCCATGTCAGGAGGACTCTGTAATACGATATGTGGAGCTTTTATAATCGGTAATTCCAGAACATTAATTTGTAATCACAGGTCAATCATTTTATATAGGCTCTATAGGCTTTCGTACGATACTACATCCATTTACTGTGTACAATTTACTGTGTACAAACATGTAGCCCTATAGAACAATATGTTCCCTACTTATTTTAGGAAAAATATAGCCTATGGGATAGTTAAAAGAATTTTGTACAAACATGAGTCACAAGGGCACTGATTTTTATCTTGGCCTATCTTTGCCTATTAAGGTGATTACACACTGCAAGTGTACAATTTGATGTGAAATCTTAAGTAAATTTTAAGGTTGCACATTCATTCCCTTTTATAACTTTTGTTACGCTGATGCATGCGAGAAATAAATACTTAACCATGCATGTCATTATGTGATTGGAATTTTTCTGCTAGAAATAAATTCCCTGGTAGGTGTATGGGAAGTGAAGCCAGACAGCGTCATTCTTTACCACCCGGGTTGTAATTAAGAGGAGGGGGTATGGAAGGGTGAGCTGTGCCACATTATCATTTAATGTAGTTTCATGTGTGTGCACTGGATGAAGTGACGTCTGCATTAAGGAAATCACGTGTGTTTATGTCCAATGAATCTCTGTATCACAAAGAACAGGTTACACTCTTAGGCCTTTCTTTCATGAAAGAGAGAATCTGGGAGGGAGAGATAGAATTCAAAGTATACAGGATTAATTAAATCACGTGTCGAATTCAGTCGATCAGGGAAGCGAACATAAGCCTACAACGTTTACGTCACAAAGAAAAAATAGAGCATGCTTACTATTCGAATATATTCAAATAACTTGTTGTTTATAGCCTCAACGGCTATGCTTTACAACACAGTTACATTACATTACAATATCATCAATTCTTTTTCTTAACCCAAAAAAGTAATCAACTTACATGTTTTTTCGTGCCTTCCATTAAGTTTCTAAAATACTGTAGTAGTTAAATTTCCATCATTGAGATGAGAGGTATACGGTACTTCCCAAAGACTGACTCTAACGTTACGGTGCTACAGCTTATGTGTTTACACCCGATAGACTTTGACCTAAACACGTAAACAAACTACACAATGTGGAATAGAAATGATTAATTTGCAATGGGATGTATGCAAACGTTGCGACAGTAAACTTTGGAACATTGCAAAACAGAGGGATAAAAAGAAAAGAAGGAAGTTTAGTTTCTTTTTCTTTTTGCAATTAGGTACATAGTAATAGTAACCTTTGTATTCAGATTCAAGTCGTTGTATGTGACTCCTGTATCTTGCAACTATAATAGCAATATGCAACTGTAATAATTAAGGCGAAGTGATTCATCTCGTGCCCAATGCTCTCATACTTCCATCCCTCTCTCCCCTTTTTGTTTTGTCATTCATATTAGGAATGATGCTCAACAATATTTGTTTTTTCAAGTCAAAATGTTACTATTTGCAGGAATTCCCAAGAGGTGGAGTTATTAAATTTCTAATGCCATTTTTGGATTATTTGGCGTCACAACCTCGAGACATATACCATAATGGTTAGGGTTTGTTCCTTCGATGAAACCTTATCATGTATGATACACTGTTAAAAATGTAAATTGTAAAATGTAAATCTACAGAAAATAAAATAAAGAAATACGAAAGGAATACAGAAATGTTCTGGTAATTAGTTTCCAGACTATTTCTGAAATTCTTATTTATTTCTTTGTTTTATTTTCTGTAAATTTACAAGCATTTTTACAGTGTATCATGTGAGGATTGATTGTCTTCTGTTTATCCTACATGCATATTCAGAATATTATTTCTTACGTTTATTCGGTGACGATACTAGCGTTTTCCTTGTGAATGTTGTAAAAGTGAACCAAAGCGGTGAGTCAAAGAAACTTGTGCTCCACATTGGGAAAGCCACAATCACTTTTCTCATGCAGGAAAACATTGTTACCATGCATGAGTTTAATACTTTTTTTTTTTTTTTTTTTGCGGTGCTACATCATTTATATTAGAATACAAGTAGGCCTCTCGTTACTTTCTTTCGGAAATTCTCATATTAAAATGCTCTACTTTACATATTCGAAGAGCCGAGGCCTATACTGATGTGTCACGGGTATTATTATGTTAATTGTTATTAATAGGGATATTCACAGCTATAAAGACTGAGAAATGTTTGATGACTTCATTAAATTCTATCTTATCAATAACCATCGCGTTTTACGGAAGTTACGAGAGACCTGCTTCGTCCTCACTGTACTGTTGGTTCTCCTCCAAATGAACTCGTAAAACCTAAACCAATTTGTATATCGTTAGAGTTTTCTAACCTTTAGTCCTTGTCAGCTGTTATCGCGCTCTGTTTGAATTGTGAGACTTCCTGGAATTTATTGTCTGTGTATATAGCTGATATTTCCAGAAGGATTACTCAACGGCATCATGCTCTTACGCAAACTTTTTCACCAAGAATTCGATTCGATAGGATTACAATCAATTTTCACTTCACCTAATTCGTTTAATTCAAACTAAAGTTAAAACATACCAATTAATCAACAAAATTTCAAGTTGGCCTGAGTCTCTTTTTTCCATGATCTCAAGTATTTCTCAAAACAAGTTAAAGTCAACAAATCCTTTTCTGTAAACAGTCATTTTACTCTTGTTTTTAATTTCATCAAGTAATTTATACAGGGTAAAGTCAGCATCCCATTATATCTTTATGCCAATGCATCCAGTAATTTACTCATTGTATGGATTTCATTACGTTACGTGCCCAACGTATAACGATATCTGTTAAACATCTTCACGATATGATACAGTAGATGTTCAAAGTAATCAAAATATCTTGTGACGTCCATGTTGAGTTTCTTTCTGTGCCTCTATCTGTGCCACTATAAAACAAAATCACCGTATCCTATTTACAACAGTGATTTTACGACATGTCGGTAACGTCACTGGGACCAGGTGACAGGTTTTCAAGGTGAACCAAGTTTTGCAAGTCTTTTGTTTGAGTTTCAAAGTCGTCTTCCTGGAACAAGTGACCAGTTCTGGCAGGTGCAGCTGCTGATGAATCATACCCACAGTCATGGAGAGGTGGGGGGGGGGGGAGGGTGGGAAGACGAAGATGTTGAGCTATAATGGTAACTTGATGTGGATGTTTTGAGTGCGTAAAAACACACAGGGTCTAAGTCTCTACCTCATGTTTCCTGATTAGGGTATACCCTTGATGCAGCCTGACTAATTTTACTTCTCAGATTTTTTTGTCACATCGCTTTGAAAAACGAATAAACGGATGGAGGTTTATCATGAATGTTTCCCCATTGACGTTGGGAGCACTAAAAGGAAAATTTGTTTGTAAAATGGTCAATGCTTAATGGATTTTCATAAATTGTTATTTTCATTATATTTGTTGAACTGTTTGATGTTTTCAATGCCACATACATTTCAGCGTTATTGGAGGTCTTTGACAGTTTTTACTCAACTCCTTTAGAAACAATGACGTCACAACTGTTATTTGCAGGACGGAGGATGTGGGTTAAGAAAGCCTACGCGACGGCCATGATATTGGAAAGCTGACGTGGGTCAGGGATTTCCCATAAAGTCTTAATGACGTTATAATCTTTGATAATGCATCATAATTCAACGTCACAGCGTAACTAAATTTCTCATCTGTGAGGATAGTTGTCAGTAAAGAGAATCACCTAGAATTAAAAGTTACCGTGGAAATATTTAATTTTGGGCAGAAATGATAATGTCTTTACCTAGGATATTACCACATATTGTATCGCGTTGATTGCATTCACTAGTTCGGTGGCCGCCAGTTAACATTAAAAAAGTCTTAAATTCGACACGACTATTGGGAATGGAGTTCGAACGCACAGACCTCCCTCCCCCCCCCCCCCCCCCCGCCTTCCGTTGGTACGGAGCCTGTTGCTATGCAATTGCCTGATGTTAAAATCTTCGACTCTTTGAGGTCTTGGAAAGCATCATCGTGGATAGTCTTTATGATGTTGTCTGATAAATCCAACGTTTTAAGATTAAAAAGACCGTCGAAGTCGCCGGCGTCGATTGACGAAATAGAATTACTCGATAGGTAGAGATGTGTAGCTAGAGAGGGTATGTCCCCAGGAACCGCAGTTAGACCAACATTAATACAGACCACGTGAAACCAAGGAGAAGAAAAAGGGCTAACTACGTAAGCACCGGGAAGGGCAGAATGCAAACGATGATGGTGTTACGAGAAAACGGCTGTCTTTCTCGTATATTCAGATTCCTCCACTTGAACAGCTTATCTTAACTACTTGTATGCTTTTACGTGCAGGCAATGTGGTATTTCAAGGAAAAACCGTATTTTGAGATTTGTGCTCGTAAGTGTAGCGGGGTGGTGATTCATGGCTGAATGCCAGAGTTTGCATGCTTCCGGTCCACAAGGTCGGCTTTGTTCCCCCGAGAGGGGAGTAGCGAGGTTCGTCCAGACAGTGAGGCGGGGTTAGTTTGCTTACGTAATACGGGATAGAATACTTGACCATCTTGTGATTAGACCTTTGTGTATGTCAATCTAGCTTGATGTGCCGTAATTGGTCAAGTTGCTTGCATAGGACTTTACACAGTAATTTGTCTTGTGTGGGATTTTACACGATAACGGGGTGCTTTATAATGCCATGTACGGCGTGCTTTTATTCAGTAGTAGTTTAGGGTGTACTTGTACACTGTTACCAGGCAGAATCTATGCCGAATTTTTATCCATCTGCTGATGGGCGATTTTTAGGGACTTAGTTTATTTTTGACTTATTAGTAGAGCGGTTTGCGCTGCGTAGTATTTACGCTGCTGACTCTCAGCTGCGTTGCGTATGTTTAGCTGCTGAGCTGCGTCGAATTTATCTTCAACGCTGCTGAGTTTCAGCTGCGCTGGGTTTAGCTGCTGAGTCCCAGCCGCGCTGCGTTTTAGCCGCTGAGCTTTGGCTTCTCGCTTTCAGCTGCGCTGCGTTTCAGCCGCTGAAGTTTAGTGGCAATGCCTGACACTACATTGTACTGTTTACGCCGCGTAGTTTGGTTAGCTGCGATAGCAGAGTATGAGTATTGGCTTACTGCACTTGCTGTTTATTAATTTGTTGAGTTATTTTATCACCTCATTTGCTTGGTATTGCGACAGTGGTGATGTCTTCAATTATATTTTCTAAACCTTACATGCTCTGTTAGTGTACTCATTTATTTTCATCGGTGTCATCCAGCCCCTACCTCTCTAGGCTCTCGCCCTTCCCCTACCCCTTCACCGACCTGATTCCTCACCACACGACCGGCTCGGGCAAACGTTACAATACTATGGTAGTCGCTAGACAAAGGATACAGAAAGTACAGTCAGCCATATTGACCTTTGAAATGACGTCATCACTACAACACGGATTCTTGGATAATCAAACTATATAGAAAAGGTAATATATTTGTCAATAATTGGGCAACTTGCAAAGAACGTAACTTTTTTTCTGCTCACTATTTAAAATACTTTGTTCTAATTGCTGCACAAATGTTCAAAAGTAGAGCACCTTTTTAATGAAGTGATTATTTTGCCTTATGATGATGTTTAATTAATCAAACATTAAGAGATGCATTGTAACTGATGAATGATGAATGTAAATTTGCGCATCTCAGTAACTCAAACAAAATAGATCTATTGAAGTTCTCATGTTCTCATACAATGGCAAAAGGGGAAATCCCCTCAGAGTTTCTATTCTTTGATTCGCCAATAACGTTTGATTTATACATTTGTGAACACATCTGACGGGTTCAACACACGTTTTCATACAGGAGAAGGTAAATAAATAACACGGTGCTTCTTCACTTCAATAAAGAGAATGGTGTTGGTTATCACAGCCAGACTTAAATTAAATTCGGGGACGGACACAGGTGGAGGCCCACCCAGCGCACGCTTCCCTTCCCCCCCCCCCCTCCCCTTTGTTTTTCGATGACCAATGATACTTTTTGTACCAAAATGAGCAAACAGACGAGGTAGATATATGCATGTTTCCCAGATGAAGGGAAATCGAATCTAAGTGCATTTAAAATTCTTTTTTTTTTGGGGGGGGGGGGAGAATCCTTATGTGTGCACTGCAGTGGATTCGAACCCGGGGGCTTGCCCGTGGTCCCTAGGCCGACGGTGCACCAGCCCCCCCCCCCTCCCCATTCTCCAGATCCTGGATCCGCGCATGTTAAAAGGGATCGGCTCTTGTGATACCAGTCTCTATTGGGTGACTATATGTAAGATATGCAGACGAATAGACTGACGTCATATGAGATTTAATAGGATGATCAATCATCTTTAATTACTTACAGAAATTTTAAGTTTGCGAACAAAAGTATCAGACATATGACTGTTTATTTTTCTGAAGAAAAGGAAATTCCTGACATGAAGTAAAAGAACATTGATAGGATTATTGGGTGGCATCTTACAACTCAAGGCAAGTCGTAAGAGATTGAAATTAAAATTTTGTTCAAAACTGACATGGACTGACTACATTCAGACCAGGAAGTTTAGGTGAAACGATAAAAGCAGACTTTGATCAGATTAGAGACCGTACTATGAACTTCAAACTGCATAGACGGTAGACACACTCAATGAATCGAAACAAGAAGTACCACTGTTAATTTATCTTGGAAAAATGTCAGACATGCTCACGCTATGAGTGTGAATGTTGGCATAGCCTATCGTTACCGTCTATACGGTATATTCAATAGGACAACTATGCTGTCAGATCAATACAAAGACACCCTTTACTGAAGCATCGTTGTGATTGGCCAACTCCCGACTTTAATTTATAAACTATGAATTGATTGGTCCTAACATTCTGGGCCGTCTTCGGAGTGGTATCCTCTTTTTTTTTTTTTTTATAAAAATGAAAAGAAAGAACAGCGCCTACATTTTCAAAGATAAATCGAAAATAGTTTTCAATTGCCTAAACTTTTCATCTAAGTATTCCGTTTAACCAATTTAGTTTCCAATTTTTAGTGAAAAAATCCACATTTAAGCATACTTAAACCAGGGCAGTCAATAGTGTTTTGCATATTGTAGAAAACGGTTTTATCCTATCCGAATTGCTATTCCAGATGAACTTGAAAAAAGAGAACATCATATTTATTTCTTTAAAAAAATAATCTGGTGGTGCTGGAAATATTTCGATTTAAATTGGTGTGTATCTATTTCTGTGCTAAAATCATTCATTTCATTTGGTATGCGTTGATTTGCCGCTCTAAAATCATTAATTTTACTCACTATTCTTCGATTCAGCGCTAAAAGCAACTCAAAGCGATTTAAACGGATGGTACACCTTCAGTGATTTGATACTGAATGCCCACACATATATTTTCCCTTGTGTGTTTAAAAGGGGTGATTTTTTTGCCCTGATGTAAATCAAATCAAAATGATCAGAAAAATCAAATTTTGGAGAGCGAGATCATTTTTTTAAAAATGATTTTTGTAGTTGCTGCGGGCCAAAAGTGTAAGTTTTGGTGTGTATGAAAATTGTCATAATCCCATCAATGTTTTCATTATACGCAAGTGTTTTGTGTGTGTTTGTGTATAAGAACAATATAAAGACTTGATCTCATCATGTTTTGTTACATATTACTTTTAAGACATAAATGTGTGTACTAAAAGAACAATAACAATAATTAGCTACAAGAGTTCCAATTGCTTTACTGACGTATGTGACTTTTTTCTTAAACGCGTTATATTATTTCTCTCTCACTACATGATTTATCGACGGTTTACATGTACGATGTACAAATATGTAACGCCACAGTCGTTCGCTATGGAAACAAGCAAGCAGACACCGACAACATCATTTCTGGCCACCAGAGTTATACGCCTAATACAGAGGAGTATGGAGTGACCAGCTAAATGGACGTTTCATTTTTCTCTGCATATAAAAGGACCACACTGAATTAAGGACATCACGTAAGCATGGACATGTTTAATGAATTCCTATATCACAAAAACTTGAGATTGTTATTTAATAACAATGTCCTCCGCATGACATCACTCCTGCTTGCTTCAAGTCAACTGTTGGTAACAATTGTGGCAACTTCAACTGCTCATATCTCCGGAACCACACATGGGAATTGAATGGAAGTTTCACTGTAATGGTCAGATTAACTTACTCTTCCACATATCGAAGCTGTATTTGTGGCTAGACCATCCTTTTAAAGACTCATCACTCCAGGCAGTTTCAATTCTCCCAACCACTTACGTCTAGTCCCTCCCACAGCCTGTCTTAAATTCCTACACAAATTTACCAAAACAATGGGTCGCTGTGTACCTTGTGTAATATGAGCTACTCTCCATCTCTCGAACTGTCTGTCAATCAAAGAGTAGAACCTGTTTAAAATTTTGTTTTCCCCTTGAAAAAAAATGTAGTTTGAGGTGATGAGTGACTGTCTTTAAGAAAATGTACATGATAAACAACAAAATAAAGCCAATCTAAAGTTATTGACGATAGGCATGCACAGCCAACAGTTGACAAGAAGTCACGATAGACGAATTGTTGTTTGTTTCACATTAAAATTACTATTTAAAATTATTATCAGGTTAGAAATTACTGCCGTGATGCCTCTACACTATAGTCATCTAATACTACGGATTTCTGTGTGACTGTGTGTATGTGTGTGTAAATTACCATACCTCACTGTACTTAATTTTTCCTCCATTTCATGATTTTCTACTATTTTCCGTTGGTGAAAACAAACGCCCTTAAAATAAGCAATTTCATGTGATTGAAACTTTAAATTTGAACTGGTTTTACCCATTTAGGAGCTAACGTTAGTGTTCATTTTTGTTTGACTTTTTGATTTGTGTGAGTCAATACTGAAAAGTTGAATGTTACGTTCTTTAACTTTTTCTAGACAGCTAACTTCAACTTTGATACTAGCGTGAAACTGGTGATTTCAGAACTATTGATATTTCTTATCTAGCTGCGAGATATGGCTTTCCCCAACAAGTTAACCGAAGAGGAGGAAATGCTAGTCAACAAATATTCATTGTTACGAAAAAAGGTCTGTTTAGAAATGTCTCGAGAGTACAATAACATAGTTTTACTTTGTTTTCCATTGACACATATGTTTAACTGATATTGTGAATACGTAGTGACTATTTCCACGAAATGATTGTCGTTGACAATGACAGTTTGTACAGACAGTATTAAATGGTGGATTAAATTTATGCTGATGCACTTGAGGATGTGATCATTAATTTTAAAACGATGAATACCACCGTAGGATCTGCAGCATTTCCAATTTAGTGTAACGCTAGCTTATAACCCTAACTCCAAACCCAGTTTGCTCATTAGGCTAGATTTTAATTTCCTATTGAGTCATATTGTTTGTATTAATAATAGGATTTATTTCAGTCTCTTTGGAAAACATTACAATTTTACAGTTGAAATGGAAAATATACACAAAATATGAAAAGAAAAAAGGCGGAGGAGTGTCCATAGACTAGGAAGCTTGGTGAAGATTGACGGAACGTACTCGAAATGTTGTAATGTGTAATTGTGGTTGGGTTCAAGAAGGTACTTAAAGGCTGTAATGCATCACCCCAGACAGTTTCAATTCTCCCAACCACCTACCTCTAGTCCCTCCCTCAGCCTGTCTTACATTCCTCCACATGTGTAATCAAAACAATGGATCCCTGTGTACGCTGTGTAATACGAGCTGCTCTGCATCTTTCGAATTTGCTGGCAATCTAAGAGTACTGTAACTTAGAACCAGTTGAGAATTTTCCTTTCAGGGAGGTAAAAATGTAGCTTAGGGTGATGCAATACAGCCTTTAGGCAAGTAATTTTTGAAAATTGAAGGAAATGTCAGTCTCAGGGTTGTGCCAATTACCAGGTACTGTAAGTGAAACTTTAATACTGATACAACTATTGATCCACTGTTTTGATTACACATATGGAGGAATGTATGACAGGCTGAGGGAGGGACTAGAGGTAGGTGGTTGGGAGAATTGAAACTGTCTGGGGTGATGCATTACAGCCTTTAAGTTAACAAGCTTATTCAGATGGTCTGTATTCTTAAGTTTTGCCAGATGGGGTTTTAAGAGCAGTACAAAGTTATGTAAAAAGGTATACTCTGTGCAGCCCCTCAAACCTGTCAAAAAGATTAATCTTATGTGGGTCCTAAACAGGACAATCATACTGTCTAGGGAGTTGTTAGAGATGGAGTGACAATCATCATTTAGTCCTTATTCTTGTTACACATGTACCGTAGTAAACCCAGGCACGTGAACGAAAAATTCCTGTTCATTTGTGTTCACTACAACTAAAGTATGATACTGTAGCTGGTATGCTCAGAGCACAATATCCTTTTATTAAGAGAGCGTTATAAAGAGAGCATTATTAGAGAGCATTACAAGAGAGCAGTATATGGCAGAGCATTTTATTTTACTTTTTCAGATTGCTGCATAGAAATAGTACATGGATGTGTTTGTGCTAAGCTTGTTTGGAGCAAATTAAGTGGGCCAACATTAGACTGAGCAGGATGCTAGCAAACTGCTCGAAATGCTTTGCTTGCTTGCAGCATGAAAGCTTGCAATAAGGTTTTAAAAATGCTTAAAATACTGTACTTGCTTTGCTCACAGTGTGAAAGCACCTTTAGCCAACTGAATATGGCTTCAAGTAACACCAGGTCACAAAAATTAAAAATGCAGAAATGTTCACCCCTTCCAAAACCTTTCTGTGTAAACTGTTTACCCGTATTTTCAACTTGGCTATATACGAAGGTCAAAAACAAGGAAAACAAGGAACGTTTTTGGAAGGGTGGAATGTATTCTAAGTCAGAACGTTTTCCATGTCCCTACGCATTCGTATAGTGCAGCACTCGCTGCAGCTGAGAATGAAAACTTTGCTCTAGTGGAAGAATGGGCTCAAAGCACGACAAACGGTAAAGGAAGTGACTTTGATTTTTAATCAGACCTTGATCTTTGCACTGTTAGGGATTTAATAGGCTATTCTTTTTTCTTTTGGATGAGGCTTTTTCCATCCTGAAAAAAAATACCAAACTCTAGAAAATTGAAATACATAGCTATACCTCTACAGAAGTTCTGCTCTTCCTACTGTACATATTGAAATTGCAATGTCTTACCTACTCTCTCTTTCCACCTTTAGTTAATTGAAACTAAAGAAAAGACATTTGGAACATTTCTTGTAGAAATGAGCTGAGGAAACATAAATTTGAAATTTTACAATTTTTGTATGCAGTCTTTGTCTTGAAGCCCTCTGTCATGGGAAAGTGTTTGCCATAATCAGAAACAATTTAACCCAAAGGAAGCTGTTACAGTCAGGAGTCTTCTCCTACCTTATATATACCCCCCCCCCCCCTCCCTCTCCTCCATTGTAGAACCTCACATGCAGATAGGCATAGGTGTATCCTGAAATAGTTACTGAATACATGAGTGACTTTCACATTTTAGTCTAGATAGCATTTTGCACAATGTGAACTTTGACATTGCGGGGAGGGAAAGCCATTTTGCAAGCAAAAGTCAGGAATATTTATCACAACACTGCAGTGAAAGACTCATGTGGACAGAGGGAACTCCCACGCATGTAACATGGAGTGAATGTAACAAAGAGATATCAAAGGAAGTAGACTGCAAAGTACGGACAGGTGCAGGGATTACATTTCATTGTCACTCCTGTAGCAACTAACAGGGGCCTAATAAAATCTCTACATAGGCAGTCATTTTGACTTCCTTGGGAACAAAGTGACAGATTTGTAAATAGTAAGCTACGAATCTTGGTTCCTTAAGCACAGATTGGATATGATGACTCCAGTTGAGACTTTGCTGATGGTCACCTCTGAATGCTTTACCAGATCAATCCTCATCAGAAATGCACTATTTAGACTGTTCTTCTTGGCTTGGGTTTCTTCCAAGTAATAGACATAACATTTCACTAAACTGGATGACATTTCATACCCCAAGTTTTGGTCCATTGGCCTAGGTGGTAATGAAACAATTAAACATAAAGTATCTTAAGGAACAACATTTCGATTCTCTGATTGATGTGTTATTGAATTTAATTAAAGTGCTCAACTTCTAGATAGGGCCTAACCTTTAGCTATAGTTTGGACTTTAAGGGCAAAGGCAGTAAAAGTCTAATTAGTCTGTGCAGTTTCTGTTTCAATCATTGGTGCCTTAGTAACAAGAAAGACATCAACATTTATAAGTTAACATGGTATCTCACACAAGTTTCTGTCATTTATGAAACTTGAAGTAGCTACTTAAATCCTTATATCTCAAGGTCAAAACATGCTTTTCTGGAGTTTGCTAGTAACTGCCGCTTATTTCAGCTTCATACCCCTCACAAGGTTTGCCATTTTCCTATTTTCTCTCTGCTAGACACTTGAGGTGTATTTTAGAAATACTGTAAGTGTACTGTAATAAAGTCTGTTTTACATGTGGTACTGTAGGTATAATGTAACATGCTGTATTACTTAAATTGTAGGATTACTTTTCCATGTCAAAATTCTGTGATATTTGGATATTGTGCAGCCATTACATATATCAATGTAAATACAATCACCAAAGCTCATAAATTGTAATTACAAGAGAGCAAAATTAAGCACTGTGTTTGTGAAAGAAAGTCACCAGAGGGCCTTTGCCACCAAATAACAGCACACAGCAGCTTGATGAAGGTTCAGGGTACAGGTGTTTGTCGTTAAATCATTGGATGACAGTGATGCGAACTGTATGAAATACATTATCGTTACTTCATCGTCCTCCTCGTTTTATTTCTAAAACTTCATTTTTATTTAATGAGACTTTCTCTTTTTCCTTCATGGTATTTGCAAGGGTGGAATTAATGGGCATAGGTGCCTTGTAGAGTGCATTTGTGCTCCTATGCATTTTTTTCATAAAGTTAATAATTTTAGCACACCCAATCCTGTGGTAAATGTATGGGACTTATGTGTGAAAAACCACAATGGTTTTGCAAGTGACTTTAATTTGTCCAAAATAGTCACCACAGAATTTTTTTATGACGTTGAACCCTTGACAAGGTCAGTGACTGTTTAACGTCACATCTGTACTTATCTATGTTATGAGTAGTTATGTGTATGCAACTGTCGAGACATTTTCTGATACCAGGCTTCAAAAATCCCTAGAATTAACACAAGTAGGGAAATTGATATCTCAGCTCAGGTGTTTCATTCTGTCAGTGGTGAAGGTTCAAACATTTTGAGAACGAAATGAAACATTTTAACTTTGTATAAAACCCATCTTTCTTCCTCATTCAGAGAAAGGCCTTACAACAGATGAAAAAGAGCACAAAGCCAGTAACTCCCGCACCTGTTCAGCAACCTGTAAAGAGATGTAAGTATTTCTTTGTAATGTACCATTTCCCAATTCTACATCTTTGGTCTCCAATAAAAAAGAAAAACAATTAAAATATCAGCAAGAGAGACAAAAACACTTACAGAAAAGTGCAAGAACAAAAAAGATAGAAGGCAGGAAATCACGAAGGCAACTAGTGCAGTGATACACGTTACAAATTTCTGTGCCTCTTATATTCGATGACAACTCTAACAGAAATGTTTTTTATATAAATGCCAAAAATAGCTAACCATTTTGCAATCTAATCACATCTGTGCTTTGCAGAATCTACTTATTTACAACAGCAGGGATAAAGTAAAACAATATTTTTTGAAATGATTTGTCAAGTTTCATAATGCAGATATCAGGGAAATATCCAGTTTAGTTGTAAAAGAGAGGAGGTCCTTGACTTGATTAAATTACTATAAGTAGTGAATGAATAATAGGCTATTGATAGTTGACTGTAGGAGAACATGTGAAGAAAGTGTCAACAGCTAAAATCTACAAGGTTTACAGTGTTACCAGACAAAGGCATGCATGTATTCTACAGTGTTTCTGCTGCATTTTTTTTGAAAAATTACATACCCTATTTTTTTTAAGATGATATCAGGTATCTAAATTCTAATATACATCATACATGTGTAATCAATTTCTGATTAAATTTATTTTGTATACTTTTAGCTGCTGATACCAACCAAGAGGAAGCCAGGGAAATGGCAAAGAAAGTCATGGCTGCTCAGGTAAGACAATATTGTAGCTGTTTATGTGAGATCTTTTAATAGTTACTTGGGAAAAATGAAGGCATAACCGCTGAGGGTATTCGGATGATGTCACAGCTGAGCAGGTAAGATGATGTCATAGATACTATTTTAAGATGATGTCATAGCCACTCTGCAAGATGATCTCATTGCTGCTGTGGTATGATGATGTCATAACTGTTGAGGTATGATGATGTCATAACTACTCAGGGTAGAGTGATGTCACAGCTGAGCTGGTAAGGTGATATCATATCTACTTGTGCAAGATTATGTCACAGTTGCTTGTGTAAGATGATATCATACCTATCTGTGTATTAAAGATGATGCCATAGCTATCCTTGTGAGATGATATCATAGCTAAAGATGATGTCATAGCTACTCATGTAAGATGTTCTCATAGCTGCTTAGATAAGATGATGTCATAATTGCTCGGGTATGATGATGTCATAAAGATTTGATGCACAGTATTGTGATACAATTCTAACATTATGGGAGTTTAATGTAAGTGTATTCATCCATTTTAATAGACAGAAGTTGTTTTAATTTTTTTTTAATTTTTATTTTTATTTAATTCCAAGCACATTCTACGTAGGACACAAATTTGGCAACATCATATAATCTATCTGGTGATATCTGTCATATTGAGGTTCCAATTAAGATTCTTAGTTTCCACATTGTCTTCTGGGTGGATGTCGGTGGGACAATTTTCCCCTTTGAACCACTAGTGTTGAGATTCTCAGTCATTCTGGGGATAACTTCATATTATCCTTTTTTTGTAGAAAATTATCACATATCATAAAGTTTATCATTAATCCCTCGTTTTTCATCCCTTGTCATTAAATTGTTGGTGACATACGTCACCTCTAAATATCTCGTTTGCACACTTTTAGTTATTATTCTATTATTGGTGTGTATTTATTTTTCGTCTCCTTAACCTTTCACTTGTAAGTAAGATACATTCTACATCTTTGACTAAATTGTGAACTTTAAAATGTACTTCGCATGACACTGTACGTTGCAGGTTGTCGGATGAACTGTCCTCATTTGGTGAAGTGCATTGACCTTATGGTCTATCAATCTCTTGTGCACGATCTTGCCGTTGCTATGATAGTTGCTATGTTGTTAGTAAATATTGACTATAGTGTCTGACAAACATGTTCCAAACTACGGAATAAATGAATTTATCGTGATGCAAAAAATGGTTTGTAGAAAGAAGGACAAAGACTGCTGGCTTGTCATGAATCATCTTCTGTTTAATATTTTTCTAAAATCTGAGGAAACAGTTTTAATTACCAGGTTCGAGAGATTGTGATTATTTAATCTTTTTTCCCATCATTCGTATCCTACCATTGCTATAGTTTTGCTTTAAAGTTGACAATAATTTACAATTTCTGTGATTTATTTCACAGGCCCTCAGACAAGATAACAAAGGTTCGGGATTTAAACGTTCCACCAACTTAGAGAGGAGACTCCAGAATCCAGACAAAGCGTTAGCATTTCATCCCTTTAGTCAAGCACCTGCTTCAAGTAACCCTTCAACTACAGAAGAAAATTCATCCTCAAATTCAACAGAAGAGAAGAAAACGGCGTACAAAAATCTTTATGATACGTAAGTGTACGGAAAATGTTTCCTCCTATGATAAAAATGGCATAACATTTATGTCATCGAAAGTGTGCAGTGCGTGTGACATGCAACTTTTGTTCTCATTTTGTGTTTGCAGTTTAAAAAGCTGATTAAAAGTCCATTCGTGGGGTATTCAAAAGTATTTGTTTCTGTAAGGGCCGGCCAGGCCATATCGTGACATGCATACGTGCTCTTTTATTGCGAGTCATTCAATCCATGTCGCAGAATTGACATTCTGCTCTTCGGCTTTGTTTATATTGCATGTATTTCTGATTGTTTGTAATTAATTTGACCAGAAATGCCCCATTTTATCCAATCGTTGTTTTAATCTGGAAGATTATTTTCTTTTCTCTTCTTTTTAGCTTTGTGTCTGGTGGTCTTAGATCTCAACAAACACTTTACGATGATAAACACGACAGGAGAGGTAACCATCTTATGTCTGTAACCCCTTTCTCTATAGGTCCCTCTTTGAATTCTGAAGGAGTTTGTGTACTTGACATGGACAAGTTACAAGAAATTGTTAAACATCACGCTTTTGTTTTTTAACAGTTACACATTTTGAAAATCATCCTTTTGATGGGGTTAGCTCGTATGGTTTGTGTGAAATCAAATGAAAAGTTCATGTTTTCAGGGATGTCAATTTTCGGTATTAATACGGAATTCCGTATTTTTTAAAAGAATCCTCCAGCAACAGAAAGCTAGGGAAGAAGTTCTTCGAAAGAAGCGCTCTAAATAAGGTTAATTTTATTTTTTACATTTTAACAAAATTATATGTTACTGTACATATAACAGTCTAAATGAACCAAAAATACCATAAAAATGGAATTCTCTGGGGTATGAGTGTATTCCAAATAATGAATTTACAGTGCACCATTTTGCACCTCAGCTCTCTCCTGACACCCCCTCCCCTTATACCCCACCGCCAGGATGGCGTTCACCTGCACAACCTATTTTCAGTATTTTTTTTACCCTGCACTTACATCCCTGTATATTATACATGTTGTAAATTTGGACAGCATGCCAAATCTTCTTAGAGATCGAAACTGTGTAATGTGGCCAAAGTATGGTCCTGTGCAAAAGCGCACTTAGTTATGGGAACGACAGTATTAATGTTTAATAGCAGTATTTGTTCTATTAGAAGGTTAATTAACGCTGGGCCATGCATAACTGTAGGATAATGCACTTTCACAGGTCAATGCAAGCGATGCACAAGGGCGCAGTGTTGGTTTATCTTGTCCATTCATACTCAGATTTTGATGAAAAAGACAAACTAAAGAAAATTGGGGTTTGTAAGTAAGCACATTTTCTTTGAAAAAACACTAAGAAAAAAATATACAATTCGCTGCATGTCAACAATGTCCTGCACAATAGACAAAGTGCCACCATTGTTTTGTGTGAGATAGAAGACAACAAAACACTGTCAATCTATGTTTTCATTGTATTCATTCCCCAGTGATTTTATGCTAAAATTAATGGTATATTATCCACAGGACAATGCACAGTCATCTGACTGTAAATGGTCAATAAGGTTCATACCAAGTATGAATAGATATTTCATAATATCAGCCTGCCAGATTATTCCATAATACACATATACGTTGAAATTAAAGAGCATAATTGTGACTTTCTTTGACAATGTACAGAAAGTTAAGAATACCAACTGAGACAAGAAAATAAAGTTGTAGTTGTTACAGTCTCAGGTATGATATTGATCTCTGATATGGTTTACAAAGTTTGAAACAGTTTTTATTAATGATGTTATTCCTTCCAGGCAATAATGCGGAAAGGAAGCGCGGGAATACAGTGTACGTAAATAGCTATGGCCTCACGGAAGAACTTTGTCAAAAGGCATTTAAATCTTATGGAAAACTTACCAATATATCAGTAGATGCTAATAAACAGTAAGTACCATTGAGGTATCCGTTATGTACGTCTTGCTCATATGATTGGTTGATAAGAGGATACCAGGTCTTCTTCCCTATTTCTTAAAGGAAAGTAAGGCGTTTGTTCTACAACAAAGAAAACCAAATTTTTGAAACATGTATAACACACAGATGGACATGTAATGATACAGTAGATTATTCAGAGTGTGGAAGGACAGTGGCATACTTTTCAAGAAATAAGATTCTCACAGATAAAAAATCAGTCATTTGTTGCCTAAGAATGATTTATTCACAAAAACTTTCAAAAAATCAAATGATGCATCTTCTGTAACTCATCTTGAACATAAAGTCTAGGGGAGATTAAGCTCTTGTATATGTTTATTGATGCACGTGAATGGGGTAGCAATAATGAAAACTATTTCCTTAGTGTGCCATATTGGTGCATTGTAAATGCCCTATTTCACTTTTAGTGGGTAGCTAGCTTTGTTACTATGTGAAAGTCATTTAAAACAGCTGTAGGATTTTGCGCAGAATGGTTGCTTTGTTTTCAAAACCCACAAAGTCGTCAGAATCTATGCAACCATAGGACTGACCTCTGATAAACTAGGTTTGCTATCCACATTACAGTACTCTCAGTTGGTGTATTGCAAAGTAATTTGAGTTTATGTTGTCGTCTCTATGTTTAGATTCAACATCTCGCAATCCTTGCGTAACTACAGTTATTGCAGTGAAACGGAAGGACAGATGACTTTGTCTGCAATCAGCTACTTTAGGGCCAAGGTCAATGCAGTTAATTGTTTGAACAGAATTAAAGGAAGTTCGTGATGTTCAAAATGCTTGTCATTCTGTAGATTATAGTATGCAAATTGGTGACATCAGGGGAGGGACTCACATGATATGACTTATGTCATCCTTTGTGTACTTAACCTTTAAATCAAGGACAATTGAGAATTTTATATCCTCAGAGGACTTTGTTTTGGAATCATGTATTGTCTTGTTCAAAAACATTCATATCACTGGCCAACGTGAAACTCAGTATTTAAGTGATAGAGAGATAATTCATATAGGCCTAAAAAAAAAAAGGAATACTGACACATTACAACACTCCACATCATTGGATTTACAGTTTCATCAAATTCTGAACAGCTGTAACTCAAGATGGTAATAGATATCAGCATAATTTCCATGGAATGTCATTCAAGCTTCACTCTGCATCTTTTGAATGAGGCCAGGTCTTCTCTAGATTCATGGCACTTGGTCTTTGAGGGAATGTCTTTTCTTTTGTTGTTTTGTGGTTGCTTTTCTGGCACGTAGAAATGGTTGTTTTTCTGTATTGTGTGCTATATATGCAAGGGACAAAAAAAGCTGTGTTTGGATCACAATTTGCGTTCCAAGAAAACCCAATTGCAAGTCAGTTTCATGTTTTCTTTGCAATAGGATATTTTTTCCATGTTCTGCCTGAAAAGCTTAAATTTCTCTTGAATTGCTTAAAGATGAAACTGCAACTTTGCTATGTGGCGTATATTTGAATGAGTTAAGTTTCCACTTATTTACTGTGCGTTGTTTGTTTAACATCTGCTATTCAAAACTGATTGACCCTTCACCAATTCAGATATTGATTGTCAATGATAGTAATGGTTTCCATGTAGCTCTTTGAAGTATGTTCTTAATTCAGTAAATGATGTGATGTGAATGAGGGTATGTAATCATAATCAGCTTGCACAATTTGATGGAAATTTTTGAAAGGTGATCTGTCATCAACACATGTTGTCATTGCCTTTAGTCTAAGCTTATAGACTAAAGTTGTAGTTGTACATTAATGGTATAAGTTTTAGTTGTACATTAATGGTATCAGTGTTCATGTTCTTGATAGTATTAAAGAAGTTGTAGTTTGAAAGCAATATCCTCCATCTGGTAGCCTTTGTAGCGCCTCTTTGGTGGCCGCTCCCTATATGGCTGCCTCCCTGAAGCGTCTGCCGGTGATTGTCATACATTCCTTTCACAGAGCCTACAATTTGATGAACTTAATATTGATGGCCATTGGTCCATTGGTCGCTGCACACACGGTATCACAGAGTACCAGTACGGTGTCCAGTTACATGTTCGTTGACAGACGATCTACACAGCTAGATGAGATGGTAGCAGTGTTCCTCTTGTAAATAAAAGCCTTGCTTCAGCCAATTGCCTTAGAGCTCTGAAACTGAGTGTTGTGTATCATTTTTGTGTAACTGAACGGATTTGAATGCAAAAGCCGGCAGACAATAGTTTTTCGTAGAGAATGAAAAAACTTGTCCACTACGCAGGGTAACATCTGGCGACTTGCACGTTTTTATTTTACACATACTTTGTGCAAATTCACAACCTAAAAAATGTAAAGTAGGCATGAATTCAATTTCACGCTAGCATTTAACAATAAAACACAAATTTTCTTTTTGTCTGTAGCTGTGCTTTTGTAACATTCGAAAATATGGACAGCGCAGATAAAGCTATCGAGGAAGTGAACGGTACAATGATCGAAAATGTAACGTTACAGGTATCAATGGCCAGGAAACAACCAATGCTAGAGGCTGCTACAAATATGAATTCTCCATGGACAAAACTTGGTGAGTTTTAATATCTTTTGTAATTGGAGGTAGTTGGAAAGGGAAAGGGTGGGGCCACAAATGCAACCATCAATAGTAATACAGTAAGTATAAATGTGTATTACACAATTGCTGTTGCTAAATATACAGTCATTGCTTTATTTAAAAAACAATCACATACAAAACTCATATGGAATAAAATCATAGCTTGGTGACATTGTTTGTTCCTCTCATCCTCAACCGGTCCCCATCTCCATACCTTTTTTTCCTCCCTGCTGTCAAAGAAATAACAAAGTCTTTACATTTTCATAGAAAGCATGTTATCATTGGTGTTCATAAGTATTGAATACTTAACACATTGGTATATCTCTTCTACAACTAATGCAATGCTACTTGATTCCAGTAATTTAGATGACTTAGGTTTGAAACAAATTATTAAATACACAAGGATACCTTACTATTGCTGAATGTATGAATGTGAAAGAATGGTTTCTTTCCTGTAGATCTGGAACGTAGCCAACTAAATGAGGTTGTATTTCCTTTTGCATTTTGTCACGTACAGCTACTGGTTTGACAAGAGGAAGACCTAAGGACACAAGAACTGTTAAGAAGTATGATGATGACTTCTTTGTCTGAGATGTTTTCTTCAGATGGATGGAAGCCAAACCTCCAGGACTGATCATGCTGCTCCAGTTTACATATACTGTAGTCATATGTTTCTTTAATTTTCACCTTCTGTGAGTCAATGCTGACAGTGTTCCTGGTACATGAAGTTATGTTTTCAACTTTCCATTCACCTGCTTTTTGGTTACCTTCTCATTTTGAAAGGTTGTGTTTCATACATGCATCCCTTGTAGGTTGCCTGCTCATTGTGAGTAGTTACTTATTGTCTGCTCAATTTGAGCATTGATCATATTAAGTCAAACACTGGTGACCACTGTTTTAGACTAGCACATTAAATGTCTCTGTTGTCTTATGGTTTCTGGTGTTTGCAGAAGCTGAAGTAATGTTTGTGGAGAAGTTAGACAATGTGACAGTGAGGAGTGATGTTTTTAATTTGCAGGTGTTAAGATTGGTTCCACTTAAATTCATCAATCTCATTTAGGTCCAGAGAAATAGATAAACGAGAATGTCATCGTCGCAAAAGATATTCTCATGAAACCGGTATGACACAAATGGAAACTGTAGGATAATATAACTTGCAAACAGCTAAATGTTGGGACATAGGTTTTCCCTGCTTATTAAAAGGTTATCTCAAAAAATCAAACAGCTGCATTCACTTCAGTTTTCCCCAAAGATGTAGTTAAATATCGAACAAACAAATTCTTGGGCCGTGCGTGCCGTTTATATGACAAATGTTTAAGGCAGAACTGTTTGTCTCACTGTGTAAGACGCTACCTGTTATTGTTCGGCTTCATTTGTTCAGTCTGTGAGTAGTTACAGTGACTTCATTCTAGTTAATCTGTTTCTATGGTTAGATCAGACAATCAGATGGTAAAG
The DNA here is from genome assembly GCA_021234535.1 of Stichopus chloronotus. NCBI lineage: Eukaryota > Metazoa > Echinodermata > Holothuroidea > Aspidochirotida > Stichopodidae > Stichopus > Stichopus chloronotus. The sequence goes on from CM037841.1 coordinate 27,431,444, forward strand.
AATATCTTACCTACCAGGACAGTCTGAGGTATCAGTATGAAAGATCCTCTTTTATCCAACATCACCTTATTAAAGTTCTGCATTATCTAAGTAACTGTAGTACCACTTGGAACATTGCAAGTGGTGTACACCAACATTTTTGCAATAACGATCGAATGTGGTAGAGTGTAAATGAGCTGCCCGAGAGGATGGGGATGGCATGAACGTATTTGTTTACCCACAGTAAGGCTTCCTAAAATAAATTTTTTTTCTTTCTAAAATTTTCTAAATTTTTCCCTTTCTAAAATAATAGTAACATTCAGTGAGCATTTAAGTAGCTAGGAGCCCCCTTTCCTGCAAGTTTTTGTTTGCATTTAGCAAATATTGTTGTGTTTTGTAGCATTCCACTTACAATACACTTTCAAAACTAATCACTCAATATCAGCTTGAAAACTTTTGCACTGTCATCTACTATGTTCTGTGTTGCGCTTTTCAAACACATGTTCCTGTGTGACACATCTGCTTTTACAATGTGCCACATTTCATTTGGCAGTGAGTGCAAGAAGGTCTTGCAACTTTTTTACATTTTATATTTAGAATGCAAGTCCAAGATTTACAGGTAGCTTGGATTCAAAGATCATGTCAGGAACATGAGTTGCACTGGTAATTGCCTGGTGATCTACCTTTGTTCCTTGTCAATATTTCCGGGAAGAGAAAGTAGGGGAAAAGATCACCTGTCACAAAATCTGAAAAGAACTATGCACTCATCTTCCACATATTTCAATATAAAAATTGTCTTTACAATTTTTTTGGCTCTACAAAATTCAGACTCTCCAGAAAAGCATAGCATTTAATTACCATTACCTGAAATCAAACAGACCATTGGGAATGGATATGAATATTCATTTATTGAAAAATGGGACTCTTTTTTTTCTGTAGTGACTTATTTCACAGAATTGGACTTTCACTGACGAATTTTCAACTCATATTCCAGCTTTAACCCTCATCAACCACCAAACTTTTTGCACTAAACTTTGACTTAAGTTCTACAATTAAGAACGATTGAGTTCAGTGCCTGTAAGTTCCCGAGTCCCCCCCTCCACGGACACGTTGCATATCATCCTTGCAGACCACAGATGGCAAACTCACTAACTTTGAGACTGCGAACCGTAAGGATTCACAAGCAAACATTCAAGCAACATTTCAAACCTGGAGAATTTGATGAAGCTCACGTGCTATTATTAAAATTGGTTCGTAAAATAAAAAGATAGACTCATCCTCATAATAGACAAAGTCAACATGCAGTACATAAAACTGACCGTTTGAAAACTATAGCTTTGATTCCACTTAAATCTTTCGCTAAATTAATCACTGTTCTGACAGCTGTGCTTCTGTGATTAAATAAGAAATTAAATCAGCAATAGAAAGCATTGGTCCTGGAATAAGGAATATAAGGAAACTTACCTAGCATTACATCTTGATAGATTTTACTGTGATATCTGGAAATTGCACCAAGAAATTATATTCAAAACAGTGAAATTCAAATGAAGTGCTGAGAGTTTGCAAGTCTGCCTTTGTCATTCATGTTTTGAATATCGCAATGTGTGTAAGTCAGTATGTTGAAATTTGTTCTCAATTCAAAGCTTTAAGATTTTTTAAGCTCTTTGGTCAGTAATATCGCCAAAATGTCATCTTAACATCACTGTTTTGGGGAAAGTGTACTGCTGAGAAGCAGAAAAGGATGTAAATTATTGTAACCCTCTCAGTCAGGGAAAAAATTGCACCATGACATTGAAAATAGAAACCATTTTTAATCAATATTTGGTTTTCACATATAAGAAGACTCAATCTTGAATCTTAGCAGTTCTGTGAAAGTTTGCATTTATTTTGTTTCCTTTTAGTTCTCTGATTCACCATCTTTTTTATAAATTGTAGATGAAAAGCAAGTACGTGGGATGTCATTATTCTGGGAGCATATTGGCAGCTGTTAGTCCAACAATTTATGTCTCACATGTAGTGAAGAAATGATAGACATTACTTTAACATTATCCCATAGTTTCTGAAGGCCAAAATGCAATTGCTTGACATTGTTACAAAATGCCATACCTTCCACCAGGTTTACTTTCCAAGTGATGTAAGAATTGTGCCCAAGGGTTGGATCACTTTCGTGAAGGTGAATATTTTAGTATCTTGATCCAAGGTTAAGTCAGCTTTGTTCCAGTGAATTGCAGAGATTTATCTCTTCAACATGTAACTTTGAAGGAACAATATGCTCATCTTATATGGAATGTTAACAAAATGAATTGTTAATCTGCTCTGATGAAATCACTCGGCAATAAATTGGAAGAAATTTACTACCCCTTTCTACTATTTTGTGCATTTTTTGTGTGTGTGTGTGCCTTTTTTAAAGTGCATGAACATTTTCAAATACTGTATGGTGTTAGCTACCTAAGACGAAGAAACTTGATGGAAGTTGGACTAAACAAATTCGTTCAGGAGTCCCTTAGGATTCATTATACAGTCACCTCCTGGGTTGATATTGGTGGACTCTAAATATCATGTTGTACTGAACATTTAGTCCATGTGAAATTCACCACCACTATCATCTCTTTCTTTCCAGTATAATCAACTTGTGTAGATTTTATTGGAAGGATCAATCAATCAATCATGTCTACTTCTGTCTTTGAATGGTTCATAAAACAAATCGATACTCAGCTCTTTAATTCTGCTCTTGTACCTCACCTCCTGTAAAACACCGTAACTACTGCTTCCCCGTCATCTCCTGCTCCAACAAACCAAATGGCCTCCAACAAGTGTTTAAAAATCACTTCATCACGATAATTCTGTTGAAACTGTCATACATTGTCAGGGACATTGCTAGGGGATATATGTTTAGGGTACATGAGGGGGGGGGAGGGGGAAGGGTGAATATCAAATTTCTGACCGGGTGTTTGCTGACTATTTTTTTCACTTTTTCCAAAAAGTTTAGCAATATTTCATCAACCCCCCAAAATTGGACAGACAATAAGTTCAAATACATGATGTCATCAGGTGCAAACATATGGCACCAGGGTATTTTGATAAAGCGGGAAGCAAGTTTTTGGTGATTGCCGGCCTGGGGAGGGATCTGGAAACCCCCTCACCTTTTCAAAATTATTTCAGCTACCAGGTGTTGGATGCAAAAGTTTCTGTCTTTTGAGTTCATATTTTTACTCCAAGAAATCATATTAGTTTCGAGAAAAGTTGTTCCTACTCTAACACTTGGCAAGTTTTACTCTCAGGCCATAAGTTTGTAACATTTGCTCCAATTGTTGAAGATTGGGGAGTGATTCGTCATCAGTTATATCATAATCATCAAAAACTACACACCCATATACAGGTTCAGAACAACTTTAACCCTAATGCCACAACCCCCTCCTCCACCCCCACCCGCACCCCTGTGTGATCTTAGACATTTTTGGAGAACTTCATAGAGGGCTTCCCCTACCCAATGCTACACTAGTGGGGGATTTGGTGGTTTTAGCTTTGTGATAAGAAAGAAAAACGTTTGCAGGTTAAACGAACCAGTCACTCATCAAACAATTTGCTCTAAAATAAAACGGAAGTGTTGTCAGAAATGTTAACATAAAATGATTCAAACAGTCGTCCAAAGCGTTTAGTGCAAATCTTGTGTAATACTTCCGCCGCTATGTCCATTTCGCGTTCAAGAGAACCATAGTATGATGTCATGGAATTCCCCGTTAACGTCACCACTGATAGTTAGTTTTAGTGTCCTCGGTGGCTGATTTCTTTTTTATTTGTGAAGACTGCAGGAAAATTTACTTCCGAATTACCTTGACATTGATAAAACAGTTGCAACGGTCATTTGCAACAGGTGATCTGTGGCAGGCGGTGTGTTAAGTTATTTGAAATAGAATATGTAGCTCGCATTTTTCGACAAATTGTTTAAATAATTTGCGTCACACTATTTTCCTTTCTCGTGAATTCGGTATTGCCTTCGTTAGCCCTTTAACAGGGCTGTGTGTTACGTTTCCTGGCCTAAGCTGATTACACTCCATATCACACATCGTAATGCACAGCCATGTTAAAAGGCTAGTATGGGCTATAGCAGCATAGTTACAGCCATGACTATGAGATTATGATTACTAGTGCTACTTAATACTGCAGTATCAAGGTAAATTCTTTCTCGCAACAACAAATTGCATTGTCTGACTTAGTTAGATTCTTCAACTAAATGTTTTCCGACTCCATCCTTGAAGCAATGTAACAATAAGTCGAATTATTTTTGACACATTGGAATTGGAAGCATTATGTATATAGCAATCATTATCAATCATGAATGGTGGCTATCTGGCAGACCCATTTTGAAAAAAAAAAGAAAAAACTGTCCAAAATCCCTAATCACAGTGAGACCATGGGCATGTTTCATGAAACTCGACTGGACAGTTAGTGATGACAGGCCCCACAGAAGGTCTAGGCCTATGATGATACTATCTGTATGAGTGAGTTAATTGTAGTTGGCCTAGGTAGTTTTTCATCCTTTGAATCTTAAAAGCCAAAGTTTGGTATGCCTATGCTTAGGGAACTGCTTAACATGATACTAAAACATAGTTGGTGCGGTGTGAAAAGCTTATGTTGAACAACCATAACTTACGTTTGACCCATAGGTAGTTATGCATTCATTTTCATGAACTTTGTCTCCTGGTTTTATTAACATTGCTACAGCAGTGATAGCTGGCAGTGTGAAATTTAAGGCTGCAGCAATGCAGAGGTTCTTTCTGTATATTGAAGTATTAAAATATTGCCACATTTAAGTTGGAAACTTTTACCTATGCATGTCAGAATACATTTAGAATACCAGAAAATTTCAAGAAATGCCAGAAGACTATAGACAACATTTTTCCCTTAACTCTTTGTGGTCAGTTTGATATGAATGTAAGTGTGTATTTTCCACAATGCTTCATCAGTATTGTGCACGCATCCCCTGATCTGACTTCTCAAATTCCTGTATCAAAACATGCGAAAATGTGAGGTAGCATGATCCACATATTTTTATTTCACAAAAGAGAAGGTTATGAGTGAATTAGCTAGCTTAGTAATCCAGCAGCACATGCCCCTATACTTTGCAACAGACATGTAACCAGACTCATTATGATGTGATAAGATTGTCCATCAGACATCTTCAAAGTCAGTTCAAGCCTTAATAAAAGTACACAGTTGATATTTGATTATCTGAAATGCAAATTATGTTAAACGTCTGATGTAATGTTTAGTAGACAGCCTTGCAGTCAACTAGCACAGCTATTGCAACAACTTGCTTTGACCATAGGCAGTAGTGCATAGCTTTACCAGCTTAACTGCTTGTTATGTTTTCCCTTTGTTTTATCATTGTCAGTTTGTAAGTTCAGGATGATTTATGAAATCATATTTTGAAAATCAGAGCAGGGAATGGGGTCCTTGGTTTGTGAATGCTGGCAATGCTGGACAGTGTGTAGCAGAATTGCTTGTATGACTGAAATGGTTTTTCATTTCTCCTGAGAAAGATGCATGATAATACAAAATGCTGTTGAGATATATGTCATCAAAGCTTGTTACAGAATCCAGCCATTGGTAGGAATGTCTAAGTAACACAGAATTGTCAACATATTAGAGGGATGCATCAGCATAATGCAAACAGTTACACTAGTATGATAACATATACATCCCAAGATGACAGAAAACAAGCTACCAAAACTGTATCTATCTTTCAGTATTTCATTGATGTGGTATCTTCAGTTGAAGAATATTGCATATGTTAGCAAGATGTGTCTACTGGTAGTTGCAAGGTGACTTATATCTGTGCATTGGTCAAGAATTTACAAGGATTATCACCAAAAAATGGCTTTACCTTTGTTCTAATGCTCTGTTTTACCTTTCCCATCCCCCACAGGTACTGTGTCATGCCTACCGCGTGGTTTAACATAACTGAATGCTGAAGATTTTAGTCAACTGAGGGAGAAGGGACAACATGCGCTCTCACATATAATGTGAAATCAATGGAAACAATTTTTCTGTGTTCGCCACTGTAAAGTTTTCTTTCCAGGAGTGCCACTGAAATAGTTCCCTACTCAAGTATGGCAGGAAAAACTTTAAAGACTACCCAGAGTGACAGTGAACTTGAAGAGCTCCTTAAATGTCCAATATGCCAAGAAGTTTGTGACCAACCAAGAATTTTGTCCTGTCAACATATAGTGTGTACAGACTGTATCAATAATTGGATCGAAGCAAAGAAAGGGCAGTTGTGGTGTCCGGAATGCAATCAACAAAGGGAGCTCCCCCAAGGTGGTGCTGAAAGTCTTCCCCATTCCTTCAGGTTAAATGATATCTGCGGCATTCTCCGAGAGAAAAGTGAGAGTGAGGAGGACAGATACACTTGCAATTTACATGGGCGACCTCTAGAAAAGGTTTGCTTAGAATGTGAGAAAGCAGTTTGCGCTACATGTTGCCAGTCAAACCATTGGGACCATTTCTGCGCAGACGGTAAAGAGACGATAGAAATTTCAGTCAAGAAGAAAGAAGACAGAATTAAGAGTTCCCTAATCCGCATTAACCAAATCGAACAAGAATTGCACAAAAACAAAGAAGATGGACTCAGTGTCGTGAAAGACTTTAAACAAAGATTTGAATTTGCTTATCACCATTTGATGCAAGAACTAAAACAAATTGAGGAGGAAAAAGTGAAGGCTCTGGAAACGCAAAGGAAAGATCTGGAAAATTACAGAGATGGACTGAAAAGAATTTGTGGCACATCGAGGGGTCAGGAGAACATTGATGTCAATGTGGCTGTTGAACAACTGAAAAGTTTAGCAAAAGATGATATCTTGAGACCTAAAGCCACCAGTCTGCTGAAGGTTGAAATAGATGATCAGGTTTTGAAGATGTTGTTCTCAGATGGAGAGACCAAATGTGGGAAGGTCACAACCTCCGGAGTCACTGATCCCAGTAAATCCTGCATCGCAGTTGCTACAGAAGATATAGTCGCCGGAAGACCTATTGAGCTTCAAGTCGTTCTCTGTGATGACCAGGGACGCAGGGTAACGACTGAGAGAAGTGATGTTCTGTCTGTGAAGATGTCTACCATCAATGGGCAAACTGTTTCTCTTGAAGCAGAGAAAACAGATAATGGATGCTTCAAAGTCAGTTTTACTCCTGACTTTCCTGGTTGGTACATCATCAAAGCTTGGTTTTATGAAATCATGATCTCGAAACCGTCTTTAGACATCAAGGTAGGTCCAAGATGGATAGAACATCCTAAAATATGTGGCACTGTACCCTTTGTGCAGCCACATGATGTGCTTACGGTTGGTGACAATCTTCTAGTGGTTGATAAGATTGTGATAATGATAGATAAATCTGGCAAAATAACCAAGTCATTTTCAAACAGTGATTGGTATTTCTATCCCTACAGTGTGGCAATGCATGACCAATGCTATTACGTCACTGCCATGAAAGGACAGGTGGTCGTAAAGTATAACGCTGTTGGCAAAGAGATTCTGCGCTTTGGTTCTGGTATTTTGAAAAGACCAACAGGGATAGCTGTTGATAAAGAGGGCGATATTTTTGTCGCAGACAGTCAGTTGTCTAAGATACATGTATTCTCACCTAATGGAAAGTTTCAAAAATATTTGGAACCTTCTGATGGGACATGCCCTACAGTAGGCCTAAACAGTCCATGGTTTATCAAATTTAACAAAAAAGGTCACCTCTTAATCGCTGATTTCGAAAATAAACGAGTTCAAGTCCTCCATGGCAAAAGTGGAAGAGAAATAATGTCCATTTACCTCAAACTGAATGGTCACGACATGTATTGCAGAGGGGTGGACGTAGATCGAAATGATAACATTTATGTCGCCGCAAGGATGGCAAAGAGTGGACAAACTGAGGAATGTATCCTTGCTTATAACCCAGATGGCACCAGTCTCGGTGTCTTACATCCAGAGGATAAACTGGACTGGGTGAGGGGTTTACACATTGATACGGAGGGTAGAGAGGATGTCCTATGCATAGTTAATGGTGGTAACAGTCTCAGTAGTTCAAAGTGTATCAGGAGGTTTGTATTATAAGCACAAATTGAAGTAACAAAGAAAAGGCCTGAAACTATTCTGATACTGAGTGGAAATTCAAGACAAAAACAAAAAAACAAAAACAAAAAAAAAACCCGAAATAAATCCTATCACTCTTTTTATGTGCGCATGTAGTTCTTTGTAATTACCCATACATGATAGCAGTGTGGGTCCCTTCTTCTGCAAGAGGGGGACTACACTCATCACATATATGAAAGCTAAAAGTGTGAGAATACTATAAGCAGACCACCTCTATCAGTTGGCATGGCAGAGTGCGCCACCAGTTTTTGGACAAAACCACGCCCTAGATTGCTGGAAATTTCCATCCCAGGTTCCTCAAACACCCTTTCACTTTTGGGGACATTCCAGAAAAATTGCTGCTGATGGCCACCACTGCCCATACTGATGTATTGCCTATATCTACAGTTACAATCAATTTAAATGAGATAATTCTTGTATTTTAATTGATTTTTTTATTCCCTTCTGTAATGACTATATCCATTATATTTCTTGACAGTCCTTTTTGTGTGTCTTTTAAGTTTTTGATTCCTTGCCGAAAGCAGAAGGAATCTATGCGATGGTGATGTCGTGTGTGTGTATGTGTGTATGTGACACTTCTTGTAAACACAATATCTCAAGAAGGGTAACCGTGACTGATGTCATACTTGGTGTGTGGGTTGGTCATATTGAGTAGATGATCCCCATTGTTTTTGGTGGAGGTCAAAGGTCATTGGGGGTCACCAGAGGTCAAAATGTGAAAACCTTGTAAACACGATATCTCCAGAAGGGTAACTGTGACTGATGTCATACTTACTGTGTGGGTTGTTCATATTGAGTAGATGATCCCTATTGTTTTTAGTGGAGGTCAAAGGTCATTTGAGGTCACCAGAGGTCAAAATGTGAAAATCTTGTAAACACGATATCTCAAGAACGGTAACTGTGTCTGATGTCATACCTAGTGTGTGGGTTAGTCATATTGAGTAGATGATCCCTATTGTTTTTTAGGGCGGTCAAAGGTCATTTGATGTCAACGGAGGTCAAACTGGAAAAACCTTGTAAACATAATATCTCCAGAAGGGTAACTGTGACTGATGTCATACTTACTGTGTGGGTTGGTCGTATGAATTAGATGATCCCTATTGCTTTTGGTGGAGGTAAAAGGTCATTTGAGGTCACCAGAGGTCAAAATGTGAAAACCTTGTAAACACGATATCTCAAGAACGGTAACTGTGTCTGATGTCATACCAGGTGTGTGGGTTAGTCATATTAAGTAGATGATCCCTATTGTTTTTGGTGGCGGTCAAAGGTCATTTGAGGTCGATGGAGGTCAAACTGGAAAAACCTTGTAAACACAATATCTCGAGAAGGGTAACTGTGACTGATGTCATACTTACTGTGTGGGTTGATCATATTAAATAGATGATCCCTATTTTTTTTGGTGGAGGTCAAAGGTCATTTGAGGTCACTAGAGGTCAAAATGTGAAAACCTTGTAAACATGATATCTCAAGAACGGTAACTGCGACTGATGCCATACTTGGTGTGTTTGTTGGTCATATTGAGTAGATGATCCCTATTGTTTTTGGTGGAGATAAAGGTCACTTGAGGTCACCCTGAGTCAAACTGTAAACACATTGTAAACACAGTATCTCTAGAAGGGTAAGTGTGACTGATGTCATACTTGGTGTGTGGGTTAGTCATATTGAGTAGATGACTCCTATTGTTTTTGTGGAGGTCAAAGGTCGTTTGAGGTCCCCCGAGGTGAAAATTTTCTAGCACATTATCTCCAGAAGAGTAATGTTGACTGATGTCATACTTGATGTGTAGGTTCCCCATACTGGGTAGGTGATCCCTATTGCTTTTAGTGGATGTCAAATGTCATTTGAGGTCACCAAAATAAAGGTTATTTGGGTTAAAGGCTTATTAATGTGGTGTTTCAAGACCAGTAACTGCAGTTGATCTCATACTTGTCATGTGAATAATTCATGCTTGTTATAATATAACCATGTGGCAAGGAATCACAAAGCCTTTTGGCTTTCTGGTTTGACTTGCACTTGGTTTTTAGTGCAGCAGTGTTGACATTTTTGAAGCTGACTGAGAAGCGTACATGCACTGGACAAAATTCTGAAGATTTACACTGTAAGCTGAACTCAACTGTGCCTGTAGTTCACTTTTTATGATGGTGTGAAGACCCTGTGGCACAACTGGGATTGCCATCAATATCTGACTGATGCTGCATTGTAACATAAACAACAAACTTCGAGCTTTCTTTTACTCTTATGTTTACAAATACTTTATTCATGGTGCCATCAGCTCCATGGTGCCATTTTGTCAGTGCTGTGTTTTGATCATGTTAGTGTCATGGAGGTTTGGTTTAATGTTTCATAATCGCTAGGAATGACTCCGTGTTAGGTCGCAAAACCTGAAATTCCAGCGTAAGTTCAGATTAGTACCTCCTGTGTAACTGGAAACGTTCCTCATATTCTTTAGGATGAGCTGCAAGCACTATACTGATACTGACATTACCCTCAAATTAATGAAACTGTATGTTTTTTTCATGTTACCAACAAAGAGAAAAGTCAAACCTATAGTGTTTGAAAAAAAGAAAGTCAGAAGTTTGTTTAAATGATAACTAATGATTCATCCATAGTTTCCTATTGATGGATCTACAGTCCTGGAATTACATTAGGTAAGACCTGACAGTGTTGCCTAACAAGTTTGTCTGTCTGTTTCATTTCCTGTGTGTTTGTTTACCAGCCTGATTTCTGACTGTTTGTTTGCTTACGGTAGATCACTAAAGATAGAATGAGGCTGCTGAGGTTTTAGTCCTTTAACGAAGATAATCATTTCTTAGCCCAGCCCTCTTACTTGAGAGTGAAGTCAGGGCCAGATCCAGGATTTTTTTGTTTGGGCGGTGCACCAGATTGCCTCATTGTTGGAGTGTGTCTTCCACCTGTAGGATGTACATAAAATCCAGTTCTCGCAATATGGTGTTTGGGTTTCTAGACCAAAACCTTGATCAGAAGAGGAGGAAAAACAGCTGTGAGATCTCTGTGATGTAATTTTAAAGGAACAATACATCAATCTGAGTGTGAAGTCATGTGACTAAGGTCATTTCATGTTAGGTTCAGTAGTGCTACAATAACAAAAGTCAGTGGTGATCGTTTTGGCTCGAAGACCAAGAATGTTTGATAAAAATGATTTCACTGTAGTACTGTAGCACTACTGCAAATACAGTGCCACATATTACGGTTTCCCCATTTTCCTATAAATGCTATATACATTTCAATATTTCTCTCTGCTAGATGGTAAAGCAGTCAATTGCAGGTGGGTAAAGTTTCACCCTTCCAAATTCCTAGATACTGTTTTTTTTTTCTTTTTGAAAAAACATGCTGCAGTATTTCAGATGGAGTTCCCTTTCAGACATTAACAAGTACTCCCTCTTCTCCTTTCCAACTGTAAGTGGGTTGTGCTGGCCCTGAGCTGGATGTTGAGGGTTTGTAAATAGTAATCAATAGACAAAGTGAGTCTCCTCAATGTAGAATATGAGGACAGAACAATGGTTTCATGTCAGATTCCATCGCTTAATTTGTGTTTTGATCAATTCGTCTTGTGGGTACTAGAGGGAAATTGCTCAATTATAGCCTACTGCATGTAATTAGAAACATTCTGGTGAGATTTTAACCCTTGAAACGATGTAAATTTATATACATATCAACTATTAATGTTCAATATCACATTTATACTCCCTTCTCTGATGTCTTGAAAACATAGCAGTGTGTGATAAGCACCATCTACTGTTAAGTGAAGTTAAAATACTCTGTAAAAGTGAAAAGTTGAAAACGTGATTACTCAAATAAAAGACTTGAGAGGAAATTTTCCACCAATTGTATATTCTCAGATACACATTCGGCGTTTATATTGTGTTACATCTATTATACAGTCATTCTTCCTTCTATTCTCATTTCAACTAGCTTGGTGACGTCGCAATGTTTACAAAAGCCAATCCCTTGAGCATGATGGTGAAGACAATTCTGGGTATTTGTTGATAGTATTTGAAATGCAAAATCAGTCTCTCCTCATCTTACAGTCATATCCACAAATTATTTCCATATAGAATTTCAAAGATTCCAATCAATTGTATTTTGTTTACAACCAACCTTTAAAGGCTACATGAAGTGACTCATTTGTTCCCAAGCATGGTTTCTTCCTTTTTTTTTTCTTTTTTTTTTTTGATGATTTTCCTATGGTGATCAATTCATCATTATTGTGTGGGTCTTTTCCGAGCATTCCACCATGTATTTACCAGCAGATGTAGACAAATTGTCCTGTAATAGGAAACAGATGGTGTTTTCTCCATGTGATAAAATGCAGCATGGCTATTTGCCGTATGTTTATAACACATAAAGTAAAAATTGTTTTTCATAAAGTGAGTGATGACTCTTTTTTACTGCCCTTTGTTTTGCATCATGTATCTTTTCACCGACGGCGTAGTGTTGCTAAGTCTATTCAATTATGAGTGCATTATTGTTATTCCGATTGCAGAATTTAAGTGTATTGTACAAACTAGGAAAGTAAAATGTGAATTAATAAATTATCAGGAATAATTGTGGCAAATGTCCTTGTATCCGCCGAGTTTTTTTTAAAGTTTCAAGGTTCATTTTCACGGGACATTTGCAGAGTGTCTTTTCACTACAACAAATTCCTGCGAACGAAACGTATTATTGGAACTAACGACAGTTTAGCCAATCAGCGATTGTTGGTACGGTTAGGGGTTAGGTTCGTGGGAATAACAGCGGTTGTTGGTCCGTCCCCCCCCCCCCCTTCCGTGCGAATAGTTTAACCTTTTATGTATTTTCTCCTTTTCAAAGCGTTAGAAGTCTTGTGGATGTATATTTGAAAGTAATGTGATCTATGGGCTGTTTACATGCAGTTTATTTGTTGCTTTTTCGTTTCTTTATTTTAAGAATCTAAGCAGCTCCAAATACAAACTTCAGATCGCCATTATAGCACTGTCAGTAGTCTCGATGCTACCTCGTACTTATAATCATACTACTTTCAATAGTGAAATTCTTCAGCGACAAACCGATCACGTCGTATATAATGAGATTTCTGTCTTCTTGATTTCTGTCTTCTTAATTTCTTTTTCCATGTCCGCCCATCATGGTCACATCGAACCAAGCTCAGTCCTTTTCTCCCAATCATGGTTTATCTCACTTTTTTGTCTTCTGTTTTAGCTCACTTTCGCAGATCATTCAAATGGCGGGATTCCTTGTAGATCAAGAAAGTGTTGAACCTGTGTCTTATCCTGATAGGCCGCAGGCTGTACGTCTTTGTACACATGACGCGTCATGTTGAGTCATACCAACGAACAAGGATAATGACACACTAATGGTTTAATGAGCAAGGGAACAGTCAACAAGCACAGTTTGTGAAAACATGACAAGGCAACATCCAACAGTGATTCGGTTTATCTTTCATTCAACGAATCCAGACATCACGAAAGGGAAGTTTATAATCAAGGCTGGGGAAGTGGACCCAGGAATGGGTACTAGGGAGGGACCTAGGGGAGTGGCCTAGGTGAGGGGATTCAGAGGAGGGGCATAGGGAAGAGGGGACAGGGGAGGGGACCCGAAAGAATCGGAGAAATGTTCATCGCACGATACAGTTCAAAAAAGGATAACTTTTTCGTGGAGTTTCAGTTCCGCTGGAACGTATCTCGTGATTAATTTTCTTGCTTACATCGTCTTTTCCGGGTGGTTTTATCCTAGCCAAAAAGTGGCACAAATTGGGGAATCACAAACAGGAAAGTTGCAAAATATGGGAGAACAAAAATTACAAATCATGGCGTGTGTACATTTCCGTGATTTATTGCACGAATTTGGCACGGTAAAAAGTGTAAGAATTTTTTTTTTAAACATGTCAAAGAAACAAAGAAAAGTACAAAAACATCGAATGTTTGAAAATGTCAAAGAGAAAAAAAATGCTTACCCTTTTCGTAATTTGAGAAACAACAAACAAGACGTTAAACGTCGACTATTAACACTTCTTAATGATTTAGATTTGACGAATTTTTAATTTGACAAGCACAGACAAATGATGACAAAAAAAAAGGGCGATAAAGAAAGAATAGACGGGAACCGAAGATAGAGAAATGTTAGACAAAGACATGAAGGCAAGTGCCATCTTGTCCCAACCCCTTCAATCCATGGCAGAACAAAAGGCTTTGCCTGCGACCAGTTTGTGCTTGTATTTAAGGTAAACACGGACACGTTTCCTGAGTTAATGAATATTCAGATCCTAGATACAATACAACCAATTGGTGTGTTATGCAGGTGGTGGGGGAATGTATAATCGGTGATAAGAGAACGGAAAACAAAACCGACACAAACACATGAAATTATTATAAGTAATAATGAATGACAACGAGAAAAAAAAACTAAAGCTAGTTTCAACCACATCTACACGTCACAGTACAACAATTATAGGCCTGGACAAAACATTGAACAATGGCTAAATACCGTATTAATTATAATGCAACAACCGCCTTAAGTAAGTTTTCTACTCTTTTCTTTGTCATTATGTGCCCTACGAATCTTGGTGTATAATCTTTCACACCTGTTTAATATCAGCCATTAAGTCACGATTCTCCTTTCTACTGCGTTAGAGTGTAGCGTGAAATTTGGTCCAAGTCTTGGGTGTGCACGTTAGCAAATTTTGCCAGTAGATATAGCTTCTAGACATAGCAAAGGGCTATATTCTACACATGCACGTCGAAACCTTGAACAAGTTATGGCAATAACAACATGTTTGAGACTATGTAACAATAGACAGATTACAGCAATTGATATTGATTTCAGAGGGGCAAACTAGACAAAAAATACAGTAGCTATGTAACATCTCAAAATCAGTTTAGTTAATTAATAACGGCTCACCGTCAGGAGTGCATTTGTTGTTATGCGACAGGTAAGTGAGGAGTGAAGTAAATATCTTACAGTGTGATTGTGCACACGTACTAGGATGACATAAACGTTACAACATAACATACTCATGTGACGTTACACAGTTTATGATTACAAGTAGGCATGCTGACAAATGAAACGGAAACGAGAGATTCTTAAACCTATACATTCATGGCAATAGATGTGAAGAAACTAAGAACAACAAAGAATGTTCGCGAGCATTCTCTGAAATGAATTGCAACTTAGGATGGGGAGGCGATAGGACGAAATGATGGGAAGGGAGATGGTGAGAAAAATCCTGGTGACCACCTGTCTCTGGCATTGCGTGAACTCACTGCTAAACTGTCCTTCTTCAATCCATTTGGACTTACGCCAATGTTTGATATGCACGTGGACGGCAAAGAAACGCTCCGTACGATTCGGCGACTGGCGAAAAAGTCCGTGTCCGACTTGAAGACATCGCCGCCATCAGTTGGAGTACAGAAGAGATCGGTCTCAAGGTGCTGAAGTTGTAACATAAAGGCAAGGTTTGGAGATATTATAGTGCGTCTATGATGAACGTACTCAAAGGCTTCGTCGAGACGGTACCGCCGAGAAATCATCAGGTATGCCATGCAGATTGTCGCAGATCGGCTTATTCCCGCCTTACAGTGAACCAATACCCGCCCATTCTGGGCCTCTATTGTGTCTGCAGAGACAAAGGGGAAACAAAACAGATTTGTTAATGTTTCTCTATTAAACACAAATTTGTAATGTAACGGAGAAGGCAGACGAGGTGGATATACTTGCAGCTTCGAATACAACATGCTTCTCTGAGATATGCAGACGGTGCGGTCAATCAAAATTGGTGGGGAAAAGGGGGGTGAAAATGACCGGGAAAAGGGGGGATGAAAATGGCTGTTAAAAGGAAATGTGAAGGCAACTATAAGCAACAGAGTAGCACATGTATATCTAACTATGAGATTGTTTTTCTTAATTTAATGGTGCTGAGTCAATGAATTGATATTTATTTCGTGTCGGGTATGAAGGAGACAATTGAATGCCAATACTCCTAATAAGTCCCATTAGTCATGTATATTGATACAGTGACTGAAAACTAGTTACTGTATTCATTTACAGGCTTATACGACTAATAAAGTATGGTATATAGGATCTGGTCACAGATTATGATCTTTAACGTTCATTATTCTGTATCACAGTTGGCATCTCCTCCACTTGTGTGTTAGATGGTTAGAATCTCTTAGTTTGACCATTTACCATTATGAGTAAAGTGTGACAAAATGATGATTCTGCGAACCAACTAAATGAGCCGCTTTAACAATTTTATGAATTTCCTACACTTTCATACCACCAATGGTCCTGTATTTAACACACCATTGTGACCAGCTCTCTGCTGTTACCGATTACATTCAGTTTGTCAGTTTTAATTTTAGAGAAAGTTTACATGTTTGCAAAGTATGAGTTTGCCACATACATTGCCACAGTGTACAGTTCAAGCTATTACATTGTGATGAAATATTTGCTAAAGAAAAAAAACTCACTTTATATTTATTTTTATCAAAATAAATTGTCGTATTGCCAAGTCCTTTAAGGCTTAAGAAACTCCAAATTATGTCAGGCTCACCTATGAATGCAGCTGCCTCTTGGAACCACTCTGAAAGATCTGCATCTGTGTCGTCATTAACGGGTATGTTTTTATAAATCAAGGACTGGGGGAAGTGATTCGGGCAACGTTTGGAAACATTTAATACAGCTGTGATTCCGAGCTGTTGCAGGGTTTTTTCGCAACCACTGTGGAAAGCACTTCCAAGGTACAAATGAGGAAGAATGGTAACAGGTTCGTCCTTCGTGTTCCTAAACGGTACAGACTGGCATTCTCCGAGACCTGGTATTCGAGTTTCGATGAATCTGTTACCAGCGGGAAAGCAGTCCGGAGGTTGGATAGATAACTTCGGCAGGCATGGCCGCTGCTTGGACACCGCAGCTTGACAAGTAGAAATTGGGGGTCTTTCAGTCATGGCTAGCGGAGCACAGGGTACTTGCAATGGCTGGAGGCGGAATAACGTCGGCGGACTTAAAGAAGTTTGTTGGCTGAACTCGATGAGAGAGGGACATTCTCTGGCAAATTTCTTGTAACCGTCTGGAAAATATAAAGTGAAACAAAACCGTAATGAATAATCGGTGAGACTAAATTCGTTTGAAACAGTAACACGATAAAAGTCTCAAAGTAAGAAAATCTCTCTTTATCAACCAGCCGATATGACTCTCATATTTTTTTTAGAAACAAGTGTACATATCCAAGTTAAAGCCACCAAGACTAAAACCATGAAAATGTTAAAAAAGTACATGTCTTAAATTACTTTGTCTACGGTAAGTATATGCTTGAAAGTATCAGACGTTATTCAGGGCGATTATATCTCAGCCTTTCCCCTCAAATAATCCGCCGAGTTTACAAAAGATAACCCAGTTTTGTGGTATTTTCGCTGCTTTATATGAATCAGCTGACTCGAACAACCTCTTTCGCCGGGAAGCTTAACAGACACTTCACTGACTATTCGCAATCCCGCTTCTCATTTCTTGTTCTGCTTTCTTTCTTTCTTCTTCAACAAACCCTCACCCTCGACGACAATTTCATTTTCTCGTTAAATGCATTAAAAACAGAGCGAGAACTCTTGTTTCCGGTGCGACTTAACCGACGGTGACTCGACGTAAGTAATACACGTTTAACGTACAGGCTCATCCACGTAATGAACGACCCGCAACAGCCAGCCAAACTATAAACGCAGTTTCCTCACGGACGCGAGTCCATTGAGAGTGTAACAAAGAGAGAGAAAGAGCGAGTTATGAAAAAATGATGAGTCGGAAGTTGGTATGGGTGCCGGAAGGGGATGAGAAATGTATTCAAGGAGGAAAAAAGAAATGTGTTGAGGTAGTAGATAAGATGGACAAACGGATCTATCAACGCGTTATGTGAGAGGCAATGCATATTTACAACCAGGAAATGGCGGTAATAGACCCACGTGATTCACACACTGCGTGCATTCAAAATTGCGGAAATGAGTTTGCTCAGGTGGTTGCTAATAGGGCGAATTAAAGAGCCGAAATATTTATGCAATTCGCTTTCGAAGACTTTTCTTAGTTTCTTCAGAAACCGTTTTATTTTTGAAACTTTAGTTTCGAACCCATGCTTTTGAATATTTCAGTGATATTAATGCTCACAGTCTGAAAAAAATAGCTACGTTATTTAATCCTTGCAATTTACAAGAATAAATGTTATTGGACCATGCCTGCTGAATTATGACTAGGCTTGGACTACAAATGTCGGCAAAGAAAATTTTCACTGAAATTCCTGGCCATATTTTATTTTCAAGCGATCTGTACACGATTAAAAAACAAAGTAGGTTAAACATTGTTGCGAGCCTCTCGAATTTACGTAACAATGCGGACACAATTTCAATTTCACTTCAATGTTTAATCAATACAATACGTAACAACAGGGAATAAATACCCGTCGACAAACTGAAACCAAAGGAACTTCGCAGCTTAGGTTAGTTGTAGTCTATTTAACCTATACTGAACAGTCGGTGTGTATAGTGTCACCTGTTGTGCGGAAGATCGTCGATGACCCTTGCCTTTTAGAACAAGTTACGACTTTCACGTCCCCTTCTCAGAAGTACGTAAATGTAGAAGGAAATGATTGCATTTTCACGACAACGACCGTGTCCTTACACACTCAAACGGCTGAGGTGAGACAAACAAAAGGCGGTCATTGAATGTGGGTCACTACTTCAGACAACTGCTTTCAAGTTCCGGTGACGTTGCTAAGGTCACCTTCCTGATTGGGATGTGTAAATAACGGGAAGTAATTCGGGTATAATAAACAGGGGTGATCACACTACAAATGACCTCCTTTACAATGTTGACTTTTGTCCGAAAGTCTCGGTTCATGCATAGACCTACGACTGCAAGCATGAATGTACGTAATAAGCAACAGAATTCGTTTACCTTTTCCTTCACTGTCACTAATTTGCAACCGAGATTTAGCAATGACTTCTGTACAATATACATGCAATAAACTCTTGAGTTTCATGGCAAAGAAACTTTCTCTTTCCCGTATTCCGTTTTTTATACCTATCACAGAGATTTGAGTCCAACTATAGGTTTATGTTATGACAGAAATTCGGCTGAAAAAAAAATGCACTATTTAGTTTGGATCTCGAACAAATATGACAAGGTCTCTTGATTGCTGTACTAAAAAGGTTGGTGACATCCTTACAGGTACTGTTTAAATAGAGATAATAATGTTTGAAGGCCAGTGTATCAGCGACGCCCTAAACATTTCAATAGTATTTGAAGTGGTCATTCAAAGGCTGGACAATAATTCTCTGGTACTTTGCCCTGGCCATAAATTATCACTCGTGTTAATGCTCTGATTTCGTAAACACCTGAAGTGCTTTGGGCTTGTTTTCTCACTTAAGTTGTTTTAATTTTCCCGATTGCCATATACGTTGGACCTGTGCAATCGTGACAAAACCGGTACAAAGGTCGAGAAACATCCATGTTTGCGAATGAAATACCTAAAGGCCTATACAAGCCTTTAAACCTTTCTGAAGCGGGTAGGTGCCATACCACTATACCGAGGAAACGTTAGGCAATAATTGAACAAGACATCCTCATCAGCACATTATAGCTTTACATGCTAGGCGCAATGACAAATTACTAATAACCTCTACGGTATACCATTCATATAGCTGTTGTAATGAAACACCGCTGAAATATACAGCCAAATATACATATCATAGTCTTAGATAAGCAACGTAACAATGACCCTCCTCAATGATCTATAGGCCCTACTATAGCTCTGCTGATTCAAGCAAATGCCGCGAAACGTCGTTGCCATAGAAACGAGTACACGTCGAAGAGGGTCTTTCCATCTAACTTGATAGTTCGGAGGAGACCAAAGGACGGTATATATCTGCGCGTCTTTGGTTTTCAAGGAAACTGCTAAAACTTGGGTATAATTCCATCATTTGACTATATGACTAAATACCGAAACCATATGATGGTGATTCAATGTATTAAGTCGTCATGCATGCACAGGCTTCAACTTCCGCTTGCACAACGTCTATAAAAGTTTAATATATTTTGAGTTTTCCTGGTAGTGGTGAAGAAGAGTTTTTTCGTATTTCATTCGGACACCAAATATGAAAATCGATTTTAATTAACGTGCTACGTACGATTCAAGCGAATGGAAAAGTCTTAAATATTCACCCAAAATTTTCGCATACGTTTGGAATGGGTTGGAAGTAAAACGTGCATATTCATAGTTGTTAAATCTTACAGAGCGCATCACGTGACTATTCGCTCATTTCGTTTCATTAAAAGACGATAACTTTGAGCTACATGTATAGGCCTATGTACACCGCTTCAGATGACAGGTTGATAGAAAAAACTCACGAGAGCTACTCCACTAAACCTTGGAGAGCAATCTAATCGGTCGTGTTCGATATATCAATTGGGCGATAATTCAATTCACTGTCTTCCTTGCATACGTCAATACCAAGTTTAAAATGGCAGCTTTCCTGTCATTAAGAGCATAATATATAGGAACACTTCCTATGAACACAGACACGATGTGCGCAAAATTGTTGAAGATAATATCCTTTACGCGTGTGTAGGAAGTAATAAAAAGACACCGTTAAGATGCCTGCACAACCATTTTAACTAATAATGACATTACGTTGTGTTTACTCACCGGGATGCCATGGTTCGATCACGGGGGGACTTAGGTGGGGGGGGGTAATCTATGAAGATTATAATTATGATCAGACCCAGATAATGGCTTAGTTTCAATTTGCTTTGGCAACCAAGGAAAGAAACTGACTTGAGCGAACGGATACCCTTCCTCTGGTGGGTCCAAGTCCTTTGTTTGGGAGGGACCACACTGGTACTACAGTGTGGTATGAAGAAGGGGTAAAGGGGAAACTCCTTCTCCCATTTGGAAAATTTAGCTACAGCTGAATGCTCTCAGGTGAGACTTTGTGCGACAAAAATGTACAATTGGTGAAGTTACCTTCTAAAAATCTTTTTAACACACCCCTGGATCCGTCTTTGTGACCCCTTCCCACCTTCCTATCCGTAACATATAACAGGTGGGTAAGAATGTATGACAATTAATAACTTGCAAAAAAAATCTGAGTCTGAAGAATTGTGGCATACGACTGCTCATAAATGCCTTAAAGGGAAATAAGGTGTTTGTTTCACAGATAACAACCATATTTTTAAAACGAATGTTTGTGGACAAAGAATGATAGAGTATTCAAAATAAGGACGGACAGTAGCCTTCTTTTCAAAAAATAAGTTTCCCAGAGATAGAAATTCAGTTATTTGTTGCTCAACGAGAATTGTTCACCCAAACTTTTCAAAATTCAAATGATGCATCTTCCGTTACTCATCGCGTGTATATTTTTTTTGAGGAAAAGAAGCTTTTGTAGATGTTAATTGATGAGACTGAATGGTTTAACAATGATTAAAGCTGTTTTCATTGTATGCCATGTTGGTGTATTCTAAAGGCCCTATTTCCCTTTAAGTTCATCGGTCTAATCAATGTTAGAACAGCTATTGGACTATTCACAGGCGAATAATCTGAAAATATTTTACAAGCTTTGCAACACACACACATGCACACATAAACTTAGTTCAAAATACCCGCATGTGCACGTGACACGTTTATATACGGGTGAATAATGTTTTGTGAATGATGGTACTCATACTCACAAAAAAAAATCGTAAGTTTATAAAACCGAAGATTACAGCTTTACTACAAAGGTCTTGGCATAATACACGGAAGTGTTACTTCAACGTCATACTATGTGATGCGGCCTTCTCATAGTTCGATATAACCTAAAATACAAGTCGCCAAACGGCTGAGAGGGCATATCTACCAACTACCATGCACAACCAATAACCGATAAAGCAAAACCTAACCAAACCATTCAACTTCCGGTAGCACAGCAAGTAAACTGATTAGTTCATTCACGAACTTATTAGTTCATTCACAATATCGGTTTAGCATTCTGCAGGGTTGTTATTATTGTTTTTACATTTCTGTGGCACAACACCCTGAGAGGATTTTATGCTTCCCCAAGGCTAACCAATTTGGCGCAAGCTAATAAAATTAAATGGTATGATGCGGTGAAGAAAGCATATGTTATAACGGCAGTGCGCTGCTGAGCCTTTATCTTGATATACACGGTGATTCTATAATTTGCTGTAGCCTAAGTATTTTTAAACTGAAACAAGCCGAGAAGAAAGGCAACCCTAACTGCTCAATGGAATTTGATGAATGCTGAGGGCAGAACAGACTGTTACCTGCCTTCTTCGCCAACGTTGCTCAAATAAGCTGGGGCACTCGTTCTAGTATAATATTTCATGCCGTTGTCAATACGGGTTCTGAGCATTGGCGGGAGTGCAGTGTGATAATAGGCCACTAAATTTTGCTGACAACTAATCTTACCCAGCAACCCAATTTACAACACCACACCTACTCTGTTGCTCTCAACATTCCGTACCGGTACGTTTCGTTCCAACTCCAAGATATTTTCATTCTATAAGCAATCGGTCCTATAGTTTTTTTTTAAAGTGAGTGTCTGTGTATACGGGGAAAAATGACAGTTTAATCTAAAATGTACATGGGAGGTTTTGAGTGAATATGTCGTTCCATGAACGAAAATGACAGTAAATACTTTGGAAAGCAACGGGAACGGCATACAAGCAGTATAGACCTAGACCAACTACAGCTACATAATGAATGAAACCAGACCTACATAATGAATATGCAACAGAACAGGTCTCACTAAGCTGATCCTCGCATGATATCATACATGTTTATGCCTTCTCGAGAGGACACACCCTCACCATATTGGTGATGTGTGGATATCACATCATGCTCTATCACGCAGTAAATTTAAGGTCTTCTCGAGACTTGATTGATTTTAGCACATAAGAATTCGGTGAGGAGAGGGTGCTTTACTTGGCGCATCAAAAACATGTCACGCATGTCGTAGCTCCTTGAGCGGTATAAAGAATAACGGAAAAGAATCACTCTTTTACTGTTTTCGTCCGAGCGATCATTCATTTTTAGAATATTTCCCGTTGGCTTTTTGCAAGAAGCGCACATAGGTGAATGAAAATTGTCAACCACTAACACACGGTATACCAACAACCAACAACCAACAACCACTCACATATACTCGTATATGCCATTTTACACATTTTGTCATGCCATATAAAAAATTGAAAACATGTGGTAGAATTCATCACATGGAACCTAATTATTTCCCCAATTTGTCTGAATGGTGCAATTAAAAGACATACTAAACTTTTGGACATGGCATTTTAATGTTTCTTCCTAATGCTTATGCACGTAATCACTTTCTCAGCACGACAAGCAGGCCAACCCAACCATTCCCTGCGTGCTCATCGCTGACTTCAGTGAGCCAATTTCTGCTCTAAAACGTCTCGAAGCCTTGTCGGATACAACAGCTTCCGCCAACGGACAGTATGTCAATAAATAAATTCCTGTTACGTCATAAAATGTGATCCATTCGCGGCACAGTGGATATTGCTAGTAATTAACGGAACAAGACGTTCCTTCAGTTTGGTTTTCGAGACATGTAACGATTTGACATGTAAAATAGATGTTTTACATCGATTTTATGGTGCAGGGCGATACCGTAGTATCGACCTGTACCGTTTTATTGTGTGCGGCTTCGATGGCCCATACCACGTGATCATAACAATCACCTAAAATATGTCAAAGTTTGTTTTTTTCTCTCTCTACCTCTCTCTCTCTGTCTCTCTGTACATGGTGGGGAATTCGATAAAGTTTATAGATTAAGGAAAACTGTCATAAAAAGTTCACAAATGGTCGAGCTTCGTGAATGGGGGTTAGAAATACGAAAAAAAAAAAACTAATAGACAGATGTACATCTCAAAGAGTTTCATCGAGTTGATATCCGTAAGTTTGTGAGGAATTTGAAGGGTGCAACCACGTGACAATGCTTAAAATTAGCATAATTGGTCGGTCAAATGCCTAATACAATAGTTATGAAAACGATCAATTTTGTTAACTTTTTACCTGGATTTGTATAATGGCTGTGTGCATATGACTTAGTACTAATGTGAAAAGTGTCTGGTTACGAATTTGCAAAAATCAAACTGAATCGTTAATTTACTCGCCAATGTTTCCTTAAACATGAGAGATGTGGGATCCTCTTTGTGTGACCATTTGTCATACGTATGTGAAGGAAACTTCACATACGGTTTAGGAAAATTTAGTGAATTTCACAGAACTCAACGTGCCTCTTCAAATTGCATAATTTCCCCGCAAATATTATACTTGTCCATCTTTTTACCAAGAAAAAAAGTAGAAAAGGGAGACATGAAAGTCACTCGGGAAAGGTATGTCACCAACATTTGCTTATTTTCATTGCATGTTGGTGTGATTTGGGTAAAAAAAACTTTCAATCAGTTTTTACGAAGAACACGAAGTTGCCTGTATGTTTTGGTTTAGTTTACTTTTGTATAGCCACACATACTTTAAAAAGGTCTTGGAAAAACGGTTTAGTATTTCTGACTTGATATCTGGTGAAGTAAACATATATCAGGTTTCTCTTTGTGTCTATTTATAACATAATGGGCATGCTGCTGGTATATCATACAGTGCTTCCTTTATTAAACGTGCATCGGAAACAAAAAGGAAGGGCAATGCTTGGTGTATCCTGGTTTGTGATTGGTTAGATCATTGACGCATGCGCTGATTAATCAACGTCAGGCCACGCTGACTTAAAGACAAAAACTCATCACCCCAGACAGTTTCAATTCTCCCAACCACCTACCTCTAGTCCCTCCCTCAGCCTGTCTTACATTCCTCCACATTTGTAATCAAAACAATGGATCCCTGTGTACGCTGTGTAATACGAGCTGCTCTGCATCTTTCGAATTTGATGTCAATCTAATAGTACTGTAACTTAGAGCCAGTTGAGAATTTTCCTTTCCAGGAGGTAAAAATATAGTTTAGGGTGATGCAGTACAGCCTTTAAGGTGCCCTATGGCTTCAAATATTGTTCAATTATAGTATGATTCTGAGTCCATGATTCTTATGTTATGAATCCATGTTTTCTTCAGCAGAGTACCTCTGACAAAGGATTCAACTTGTGAGACTGATTCACAATTTGCAACAAAAGTTTCTGAAAATTTTCTCGCAGATGGAAAGTAACAAAATAAACTTTTCTTCATTATTTATGATTGATTATATGTCATGTCCTGACCTATGAAAGAGGTTCATATTCAAATCTACCACAATGATGGTGTAAAAAATGCACCAAAATTTATAGACTCCCCCCCCCCTCCCTTAAACATAAAGTGAGCCCACCTCATTCGACTTATTTTCTGCCTATACTTCCTCCTGTTACACACAAAACGTCCTGAGATTGCACACACTTTCATGAAATTTTGCCACAGTAACTTCTATCACAAGCAAACTGAAAAACAAATGAACTGTTCAAATATTAAAAGCTGATACATTTTGCCATTTGGTTTAGTCACTGCATTTAAACAACATTTGGCTGCATGCCAATGGTGTGAACTTTAGCACTTGCATTATGCTGACTGCCATGTCAGTTACTTACGACTAATACTTCTTAACCTCCTCAAACTTGATGAAATATTCATTTCAAAAGGCGAATTTGTTCGAGGAACACACTGCTCAATGTTAAGTATTCATTTACACATAACACTCCACTTTCCAATGGTTTCTAAATAAAAAAAAAATTCATATCTTCACACAGTGCCGATTTAGCGCCATGCATAATAATATTAATACCCTTAGATTTCGAACACCGGAAAGCACCACAAGAAACTCCATCCTGTACTAAAAAGTACATACCAGCCGAAACACATTACAGACATTATGTACGGTGTACGTATTGTATCCGGTGTGTTTAAAGAGGTTGATTTGCTAACATCCCGACACAATAAAAAACAATTAAAAATCTACCGTAGGTTTTCTTAAGGCATGTGTAAAAAAACCTGAAAACGTAGATATGAAATATTTAAGCATCTTGCTATCTTATTTGCTCTAATTTTGAAAAGATTGCGAAATGAAGCTCTTTGTGAAGGATCAACAAATTCAGGCGCCATGTAAAAATATGCGACACATGACTGAACCCACCTTAAGGGGAAAATGCAGTCATCCCAGACTGAAAGAGTATATCCGCTTATGCTAATTCACGAATGACTCTCTTTTATTATTATCATTATTTTGTTGAATCGCTCAATTTTGAGGCATACCATCTTGCTTATGCTGTACTGACATTCTGCAACATCGTGACAAATACTTATCAGAAAAGTGAGAAGTGAACTCCAAGATTTTGGCAATTGTTCAAAATTAAGTTGAGACAACTGCTTATTCCCATTTAAAAGTAAGCACACTACAGGCTTATACTATGGTTTAATTTCCTGACATCTGACCCTCAATGATGGCGCAGTCAGTTCCCCGACAATTCACCGACAACGCCGTGACAACTTACATACTCCTGAGCTTGCCCCCTGCCTTTCAAAGAGCCTCGTTAGGATAGCCTCATGCTGATACACTGATACAGAGAATTTTTACAAGAGTGTTCGTTTTGAACAGTGCAGTGTTGTGACACAGGTTCATATACCAAAACAAGAGCCGACTAACTCAGTTCACCAATTAGAGAAGATAATGCGGTTGCATGGACCATTACATTTGGAAGAAATAATAGTCGTGTAGACAATTGCATTTTGGAGGAATCATAAATGCGTAACTAAAGCCGGGATAATTAAGTTTAGTGGACAACTTTGATTGCTAAAACGTGATAAGATCAACAAAATGAATTAAACAGAAGCAAGATATTTCAGAAGTTACTTGGTCAGCGGTTACTTGCTGACAACAAACTACAAACCCTATACATATTTTACGAAGTAAGAGAAGAGTGAATTAAATGTTTTTACCTGTTAGGGTATTTTTTTGTTTTTTTTTACTTTTTTGGGGGGAGGGGGGTGTTTTTGGTGCCAAATATTGGTTATCAATTGATCTTCTTGCCCCACGTGTATGGAATCAACTGCTCAATTGTTGAGTGCATACTGGGGATCTTCATCCATATCGAGTCTACAATCGTAACCTATATTTTTTTTTACAAAAATCAAAATTTCGAGATTTCACCGAATTAAATATCACAGATTTCCAGTTGGAAGCCATTGTCTGACTCCCAAAGAATGAAAATACAAGGAGTTGCCTATAAGTCACAAACAACAGTGAGGGGGAAACCTGTGGGTTTATCGGATCCACCATTACCCCAAGTGGTCATGTAAAGATACGGTTATTTAAAAAATGTAAGGTTCATAATTGAGCTATATTAAATAGTTCCATGGGTTCATATCGCTTAGCGTTACCGGAGAAACCTTGACCTCTTCTTATTCCACCGCCGTACGAAAACAAAACCAATTCCCACGTGGTGACCATTCCCAACACCATTGCCACTCTACCACGTAGTTCACCGTTATCACTGAAATAAGTGTTCTTTATCCCATAAAACCTCCGGTCGACCTGTCTCTAGGTAGTACAAGGACTACCGCAATGACCCGAAAGCAAACAAAAAGTGTGTGGGTGGTAACGCGAGAAGGGAATTCCTGCGGTTTTCGAAAGCCATCATCATCGCGGACGGCGATATTGGAAAGCAGGATATAAACACAAACGTAACGAATGCATTTGACTATCCTTAAATCATTGATAGCAAAAAAATAATGATAACTGATGATTTATGCACATCTTTTAGAAAAAAAACCTTCGCTTATCGAGTACGTATACACAAATCCGCATTAATATCTGCCACTAATGTAAAATTTTTTTTTTTTTTTTTTCATTTCGTTAGGCAATGTTGATTTTCTTTTTCCTTTATTTTTCATTTTCCTTGCAAGAGGTTTGTTGAGGGATAATGAACAGGCAATAACGACATACTGCTAGAGAAATATAAAATGATGACTATAGATTTTCCCACAAAATGAAAAAATACACAACCATTTCTCCCAATGATGGTATTTATTGTTACTAAAGCTTATTGCAGTCAGAACTTACTTTTAGAATAATTTTGATTTGGCTACTAAAAGTGGTTACAAGTTAACGAAAAAAGAAAACAAAGTTGAACTCACCAGCAAGGTAACATATTTCTGTGGTCAAATGACTCTGGGGTTCTTGGATTAAGCATTCCATAATAGATGTTAAATCATCGTTTGGTTCTCTCTCTGATACGTCCTCGTTCCTATCATCGTAAACGACTATAGTCGCTATCAGTCCGTTTCTCAATTTCTCTCTCGACTCGCTGCAAGTCAGTATGTTTTCCAACTTCAAAGGGCCCTTTGATCTTCTCCTTAGGAGCTTTGGAACATGTGCGTTGATGGCCGTCAATACGCGACTTTCTTGATAGGCGCTAAACGGTCTGCAATCTATAAGCAACGTGGATGAAACATTTTCACTGCTGACCAGCTTTCCGAGCTCTTCCGAAGACATTTTCCTTGCGTGTATTGAAACAGTCATCTTGAGTGCAGGTATAGTTGAAAACTAAGTCTCCAATTGATGAATTAGTCGACAGAGAGACCCCTTAAGTCACTCAAGATTGGAAGCCTGAACTAAAAGCTTTCACCATTTATTGTCGAAAAAACAAAACACTGGTATTGTCAACCTCAATATGAACTGGTAGCTAACTGTTCAGTAACAGTGCACCGTTCACCGTAGGAGTCCAAGTGATTCTGATATTACGCACCGTGTTGAGAGGTTTGTTTATATACACACACAGACGCTCTTACTCCAGCAACAATGGAAATCTGGCGTGCCATTCATAACTCTTGAGTCAAACGAGATTCTAATGACCATGCGCGTCTCGTTCAGGAAGTTATGAATATTCAAATTAGGAAAGGCGCAACGGGAATACCGCTGTACAGGTACGCAGTTTTACATGGAGCGATGTCTGCTGCAGTGAAAAGATAACGAACAGCATTTAGTGGGGTAAGTTGCCGTACGTTGCCATTGCTATCATAGGTCAAAAAGGTTTCTGGAGATTGCCTCGTGCATTGAAGACAATGTTCTTCATGCAACGGGTTTGTGAAGAGAATAGCCAGTGAAAGAAGTGTCATAGAGCATTTAAACGTTACATTTCTCGTCATTCTCTACTATACCAATGGAAATAAACTACACACAGTGTCACATACTGCTGAAATATATTTCTATTTCTAAGTGGGTGCATTTTCATTCTATTTTTTCCTGTTTTTATCATAATTACTTTATTTTTATCTTTATAAATGTACAATACTCACAAAACTCCATAGAAACGAGTGGGCCGCTCGTATGCCCATTTCAGTTATACATATGCCTGCCTTGGTTATATTTGTGTTGAAAACTCAGCTCTTCTTCAGAACCAATCAAATCTCAGACTTAATCCTACATTGTTAGGGAGGCGTATATCAAAACATTTCTTCCTCTTTTAATGTAGCAATTTGCAAAAGCAAAGTAAAATGCTTATTTAAACAAATATACAAGGAATGGATTCTCTAAAGATGTTTACTCTGAGTGGGGATACTGCTGAACATATTCGCTGTAAATCGATAGAAAGGATTAATCGCAGTTGTTTTTTCCGCAAATCGTTGACAGGTAATTTGACAGAAAGAAAAAAACATAGTGTGTTGACATTATGACGTTGCATGTGAGACCGGAATAGATTACCTATCAATGAAACTGTTTGTGCATATAAGCATCCGCTATGTGTTATTAACAGCGGAACTTTGCCCTTTTGTTTCTTATGATTGTTGTACTACAGTGTGACTCTTTCTCTGAACAAACACAAAGTGAAAATTCATTCACCACTATCAGCAAATTGATTTGGAGTTCCGTTTGATATATTAGTTACGACACAGAATGAATCGCAGCTGCAGAGGAACAAAATAAACGAAGATAAAACAATGAAGGGGATTAAAGTAAGATACGAAGGGGGGGGGGGCCGGGGGGTATGATAGTGATACGGCATGCTCAGGGTGATATCTCGAACCGGGATGTGCGATACCATACGGTTACTCTTAATGTTTATAACAAGTTTGATTGAACTGTTTAGATGTGAAGGAAGCTGGCCATGCATGTGACATTGTGGTAGAGAAATATGTAATTGATATATGGTCCAGTCCTCTTCTATAGGTACACTATACGGTATGTTGGTAGTAAAATTCAACAGTTTCACGCTTTTTTGTTCTCTTCTTAATTGTTTTATTCAGAAATGGGCTATAGTTAGACAAAATTGAGAACCATTTAAACAGATCATGTCTATCTCTGATGAAAGTTACAAAGCTATAATTGCGCACGAAATACTGTTATTGTAAGAGAATTTGGTTAAATTGGTATAAACAATTTGTTTCCAAGAGAATTTGGCTTTTGAGGGGTTTTTATTTTACAGAAGTGTGGGTCAACATCGGAATAAAGATAAAAATCCGCCAAGGAATCTCACCCTGACTTTTTTTTCTCTTTTTTTTGTTGTCTCGGGCTTATAACGTTCGACTTCTGTACTCTACCATACTATTCTTTCGTGGAAGTGGATCTCTGCCCCCCCCCCCCCTCTCCTCCTATCCAGCTACTCCACCAAGTTCGGACTGTCTGCAAAGTGAAGTCGTGCACGGGCAAGTAGGTATTTAAAGGCTGTATTGCATCACCCTAAGCTATATTTTTACCTCCCTGAAAGGAAAATTCTCAACTGGTTCTAAGTTACAGTACTCTTAGATTGACAGTAAATTCAAAAGATGCAGAGCAGCTCGTATTACACAGTGACACAGGGATCCATTGTTTTGATTACACATGTGGAGGAATGTAAGACAGGCTGAGGGAGGGACTAGAGGTAGGTGGTTGGGAGAACTGAAACTGACTGGGGTGATGCATTACAGCCTTTAAAGTTCTCCTGGCTCCCGGTATATATGGCAGCATCCTGCGAACTTCATTGACTCATGAACATAAAGGGAACATTTGTGGGTCAGTGCTATTATCATGGACGCCGGTCGCCAGCAAGGGTGGGGGGGAGGGGAAAACCCCCTCCAGAAAATCAGAAACTGCAAAGAAAGTAAGACAAAAAAAGTTGAAACGTCAACAAGTAGTAATGGAAATGTATACTTCCAAACCTTCGTTCTAGAATGAGAACAATTCTTAGCTGAAATTTTAAAAGACTGGGAATTCAAACAGAGAGTACGATACGAGACAACAGATGGTGGCGCTTCGCTTGGGTAGTGTGATCATTTAGCCAGTTCCCCCCCCCCCCCCCCTCTTCCTTGATGATAAAATGCTGGTAAAGTCACTTCATCAAAGCTCTTTTTAGGGAGTAAAATTTCCCCTGGCCTGATCAGTTGAATATTTTGCCCCGCCTCCCTTCACTCACCGGCCTGATTTTCTTTTTTTCGCCGTCGCCCATGGCCTTTATACGAAAATCTCTTGACCAAAAAAGTTCAAAGTGGAGGTTAGGCTTATATCACTTCCCCCAAAATAGGATCCCCATCCCCCCTCCACCACCACCACCATCACAACATTTCTCAATGACAAAATTTGAGGAAAGGTATATCGCAAGACCTCTATGACGTTCAGGTCACTCGCTTGAGCAAAGCACATGGATGACTGACGTATAGGCTTATGCGTTTTCATTGTATCTTCCGAATGCAAAAGTGAAACATTATTGCATTATGTCAGCTTTTACATGCGACTAACACAACAAGAAAAATGTGAATGAAAAGCAACTTTGTTAAGAGCTTTCAAAATAGTTGCCAGGTAACGTTCCGTTGAGGGATACAGAAATATATCCTGCTAGCCTTTGCCAGGTTCAATGAAAAATATAGTGACAACTGTCTAATTTTTGGTTTGTATTATAACGATTTACTTATCAACAGTTCCGCTGCTATAGTTTCGTTGTAGATAAAAATAAACATAGCCTTTGAAGCGCAACTGTAAATGTTACACGTCATTGTTAGTGAGAGCTTAATTTACAATCAAGAAATGCTAAGCTTGTCAAAAATGGAATGATACTATGCTTTGTTATAGCGGAAAATAGCTCTTAGACATAAATGCCAAAGTATAGCCGAATGTGTTTTCACATATTACAACTTCAAACGTATGGTGACGAAGGTTCACCCTAAATAACGTATGATGTAGTCGGCATAATTAAAAAGACATTTCTTCCATTGGTCCGTATATGCCAACGGTATTAAATTTACATAACACACCTCTCCATGAATGGATAACATCCGCATAAATTACTCATTAATCTAATTGGTGATTTATACTCGTTACTCATTTGTTCATATTTAGACATATCTTTGTTTTGTTTCGAGTGAAGTCACTCTTTATGTGTCACCGGATTTTGAGGACAGTATCATTTCTACTAAGACACATGTGAGTCAATCTGACGTTATTGTTAGTTGCATGTGTTCAGCTTTTTGCATGATGCGTGTCATTACATGACGGTGTTTAGCTCTCTGTCAACTTGAGAATAGGTTTAATTTGTGCAAAAGAAACGCACATTACAACCATAACTTTCTGTTAAGTGTTCCTCCGAGGGCGACCTTCCGGGCACGGGTATAGAGAAAGATCACGGACTAACATTTGAGTAACGTAATTACATATAGTTACTCAAGCGCAGAGGAAAGAAAATAAAATATGGGATCATGTGGGGGATGTCAGCTGGAAAACCTAAGCGAAGCGCCACCATCAGTTGGCGCGTAAAGTTTGGTTTTTCAAACACGTCCTACGGCAGGAAACGCCACTTATCGGGTTTTCTAAGTTGCATGTACCCAACCTTGAAATAAAGAACCCCATGTATGTACTCCCTTAATAAATGAGAAAAAACAATCCATTTTTGCAGAATGGTTGTGTATATCAGATGCATGGGTTGAGTTGCTGTATGAACCAAAATTGATTTATGCATTTAATTTCATTTATTCTTGGCAAACATAGCGGGGGGGGGGGGGGGGGAAACATATCTTTAGCTCCCCACTTTTGTCATTGGGAACTCCCCCTCCCCAACACCTCCTCCCGGTTCCGCCGTTATTGTGCAGTCTCATTACAATTGTTCAACCCAAAAGGCAGGATGAAAGTTTTGCAAGTTCGGGTTTGGAGTTGGATTTTAGACTCTCAGTATTTACCAAGTGCTAGTGGTATGCATCTATCCGACTTTCTATCACCTGTGGTCATTCCTGAAGACTTCGTGAAGTTTATTAATGTGCACCAAAGTTAACAGGTTGGGTAAATCATTGTCAGTTAAATCTCAAAAGTGTGGAATAACAAAATTGTTGTTTTGATTTCCCCGCTCTTCTGTGCTTTCGTGTAAATTGGTCCATGACCAAATTTTGCGGGCCCCAAACATTGGCCCCGCGTCATTTTACCCCCCCCCCCCGTATTCCCTTATCCTCCTGACGGCTCTTTTTCATCCAAATAAGTAAAAAAAAGTATCCCAGTTGCACATAATTTGAGTTTAAACTACACTTAACAACAACAAAATAAATTTTTATTTAAGTCGTGATTTTAGAGTCAAACATAAAATTTGGCCACAATTTGAGCTTTAACATCTTTCATACTCAAAGCCTGTAATATATTATAGCCTCTGTCAAAAGTAGGGCTAACATAAAATTGTTAAACCCACCGGGGTTACGTAGGTCTTAAATTAACTCTTGTAACTTTTGTCCTTTTCTCAATGTAACACCGCAGCTGACTAAGTGTATGTTGATAAGATTTGTTATATTTCTAATATTCGCATTAAATTTTCCTTCATCACCGATCCTATTCCCTTGACGGCTTCCGCAGACAATCTGATATATCATACCGTTAGTCAGAATTACTCTCTTATTTTTCCCCCTCTCTTTTTTTTTGGGGGGGGTAGGGAGTGTTACCAGAGTTGTTGATCACCGAGCTGTAGCTGTGGTGTTCGGCACCGGACGGCTCCCCCCGGAACTGATGTTTTCCGCCCGGGATTAGCGATTAGTTTACGCTTTATCTCCCTGGGGGAGGTTGTCCTCTCCCCTTTTGGAAACTTTCTCTTTTGCAAAGGGGCCCGAACACAAAACGGGGCTATCATTACTGTATTTTCAACTACAAGTTTCCCATTTTTCATGTGCATGCCTATAAATTGCAGTGAACAAACGGATCGTATCTCTCAAACCTAACCATGCAAAAAAAGTCTGCCTGTTTTTTTTTTCCCTTTAGCACTGCAATAGTAAGCAAACTGCAAACTGTAATACATGACATCATTACTTTGTTAACCTTTCTATATACAAAGCATACTGTCATCAGTACTTTCTTTCAAACTGCTTTGTGCAAAAACCACAATTCAGTTTGTACATTCATCTAGTTATTATTCTTTTGTACCCAACTTTGACGGAATCAAAAGTGATTTCAAAGCAGACTTAAGTTTTTTTCATAACGTAATACGTCATACTGACACAGCCGGTAAACAAATTGTGTTTTAAAACGTCATCCGGTGTAAAATTGTTGTGTCTCATGAGTGAAGTGAAACCACAATTTGACTCTCTCCAGTTGAAAGTAGTGTTTTCATTGACAAAGTATA
Organism: Stichopus chloronotus; assembly: GCA_021234535.1. NCBI lineage: Eukaryota > Metazoa > Echinodermata > Holothuroidea > Aspidochirotida > Stichopodidae > Stichopus > Stichopus chloronotus. The sequence continues at coordinate 27,466,143 of CM037841.1, forward strand.
ATCGTGTTAAATTGATTCAGCATGCATGAATGATCGATGTTTACAATTAAAGATTACGGTTTATCTAATTAAATATGAATAATGTATACTCATTGGTAGCAGTGTACTATTTTTATCCAGTTTTTAATCTGATTCCTTTCTTACATTTATACTTAACAATATATACACCAATTCCACACACTAACCAATTCTAGACCGTGCAGAAGATTTCTTTTCACAATTTTGCATGAACGTCAACAAAATGGTCATAGTTCTATAACCACCACCTAAGTTTCTACTAACACCCCTATATTAACAGCATGTTTTTCACTTACTGTAAGTGGTATTTTGCCAAAGTACGTCACCCTACGTGGTTTAACGTACTTCCGTCCGCCAGATGAACTGAATTTACTACATCTCACTGTTTGGAGGCTCTTATTCTGAATAAGATGAGGTAACTGGGGATTTTTTTTCTGTCTGAAAGGAAACGTGGATCATCACAGCATATATACACAACAAATGACTGCACTCTGTATTGTACCGTTTATACTCTGTATAAACGGTACTAGGTATAGTATTTAGGATATAGACCTTATACACAGAAAGTTTTCTGGCATGGCTACGGTGTATATATACTGTTGCATGTATGTTTTCTCTACATCAAGTCCCGTTATGTGTATACGGTACCATGCATGCACTATGTATGTGGTATGGTGTGTTATAGTACACAAGTGACAACGATGGTTTCTCTCATCAGTGGTAACTAGAATGTTAATAAATCAACGCTTTATGTTCTGTATACAGTTTGCTGCATCATACGGTACACCAACAAATAAGTTCATTCCCCAAGTTGTGAAAGATAAGCTATTATAATATTGCAAGTTGCTTTCATTGTTTCCATTTAACTTAGAGAGTTGTATTGTGCATCAGTTTCAATTCCTATGACTTTAACTGTTTTTAATACTTACACAATGTTAAACAAGCATCACTGTTCTCCACACCCTCTGTTTTTCCTCCTTCTTTCTAAATGCAAAATTATAATTAAGAGTAATAGAATGAAACGCATGTGTTGGCTATTATCTAAAACGAAATCAAACTGTCGAGTGATGAAATTCTGATGACGTCAAATGAACTTAGAGTAAATACCGTAAGCAATAAACAAGCTAAATTTGGTGTCCTGCAAAGATTTTTGCAATAGTAGTGAGTGACGTGACAACTGAACTTTTCGGAGTGGAATCCTCTTAGTTACCCACCCCCTCCCCTTCCACCACGACTTCCACCCTCCGCCAAGGAAGTGAAAAGCAACAAAGTTGTAGTATACACGTGGGACACAATTTTCAAGTAAAAGTTACATACAAGAACCATTTGACATGTGTCTAGAAAAGAGGTGGCTTTATTAAGAATATGCAGAGAGAACCTTAAATGACAATCCATTCAAACTGTGTTTTTACCTATTACAGATTTATAGGGATGTCTTTTCAAAGTTTGATAAAAGTTCAAAATGATGATGTAAAGTGGTATTTCAATATTTTTAGAGAAAACAACACATCCTTCCAAAAACAAAAACCCTCAGGGCACGTAAAATTCTCAATTGTCCTTGAAAGAGACGTTCACTAAACAAAGGATAACATATAAATTATATCCCTCTTTTGATGTGACAAATTTGCGTATTTGGCTATGTTTATTCATAATGCAATGGTAAAACAGAAATTTCTTCGTTAAATGGTCCATTACTTCGATGGATTCGATAGAGATGGTAGCTACCGTACTTGTAACATTTTTAAAGATTAATTCAGTTAATGCTCCAAAATGTGCTTATCATGTAACATGACATTTAAACTGTGTATTTTCTATGAGGAATTGTTTCATGTCCCTAGTCACAGTTCGGCGGGCAAATTATAGTTACGTCAATTACGGCACATCTGAATGCTCAGAGCGCATTTTTATAAACTCTTATTAATTAACTTACCGTTAGCACCGTATTGCAACCTGTTAAGTATATATTCCTTTTAGCCATACAGTTGCATAAAATCAGGAGTAGCCTGCGACCGGCTGACCAAATGCTGCTCGTGGAGGCTCATCATTTGACCCCTATTATTTATCCCAAATCCTACTTTGAACAGAAATAAAATTGGGGTGAATGAGAAAAATAAAACGAACGAAAGAAGGGGGGGGGGCTGGAAATAATTAAAAGGTATTATTAGTGTAGCTTGTGGTAACTAATATTTTGTTGCCAAATCTTACACACATACATGAGCCGATATCAATAACTATTCACTTGCTTTTACATTCTCCTAGCATTAGATATGCCTATTTATTTTATTGTCTTATTCGTTACACGCCTCCGACTGAGTTCAATGGTGGAAATGTGGATCCTTGAGTCTAAAGTATGTCAATCCCTGCTGAGATATGAACTCCTACATTCCGGTTGATCATAATTACGTGGTGTATATAATAATTTATACCGTGCACGGTTGGATACTACATAACGAGTATAGTATAGGAGACTGTATTTAGTGTATACTAACCTTCTCCAAGTCCAACTAGAAAATTTAACTTATAACTTAATTAACGTCGTTATTATTTGTCATACTGTTTTTTGGGATTTTTTTTTTTTTTGCATGTTGCCATAAACAATTGGTACTGCTAGGTAACGACAGCGGAATTGTAAACGATGTCTTTTGCTGATCTGATAAATTACATTAATCATATGTTTCTTTGTGGTCTCAATTAATTGACCTTAAGACAATGACATAATATGAAAATAAAACTAACATTAATTAGGGTGGCGGTTATATTTCATTTCGCTGTCTAAAAAGGTACTTCTTTATTTTTATTTACACTCACTTTTGTTTCAAATGATTGACGAATAATTTACATTTCACATCTTTTTACTACTGGTGAGTGAGATTTTCATGGTTATTACTTTTCGATTTAGAAATATTTTTTCAGACATCTTTCTGATTTTAAATGACAGGTGTTATGACGGTAATAGCATTTCATCTGCCACGTGTTTGGTAAGTAGAGGGTTATACATGTCTCCATGCATTTACACCGAGAGTAATGCGAAATTACAATGAAGAGCCCGTTATATCACACCCCTTGTCATCGAAAGGTTTTGATATTCAATGTAGCAATTTTACATCAGAGTAATTATCTAACAAGCTGACCAAAAAATCCTCCCCCCCCCCCCATGATGGACACTTCCCTTCTCGAGTTTATTTATTTTTTTTTGTGAATACAACATCGAGAAAATGGTCATCTTTTTTACGTCGTCGAGGATAACAGCGAATGCTATATTGTTTCATTACCCCACCAGAACCTCCCCCCCCCCCCCCCCCCCACCACCGTCCACGGTTCCTCCCGCCTTCTTTCTCTCCAGAGAAGGAGCACTGTAGAAAATGCAAACGACTTAAAATACTGCCAGGAAATCCCGGCATCGGAAATATGCAGAAGTTCAAAGTTATGAAATGTGTGCATTACGTCAACTTCCGATTTGTCAACAGAAACTCACAATGTGTACACAGAGAAATTGCCCTTTCAGTGAGTGACGTCATATTATATCACAACAATCATTAACAGTCGCCTGATGCACTTATTTCATTCTATGTCAGTTCTGTGAGTGCAACCCTCTCGTCAATAAATGAGACGATCGCATGCTAAATCACGCCATCATCCCTCCAACCATGACCCCTTCCCTTCTCCCCAACCCCCCCCCCCCCTTCACGCCAAAAAATAATTGCTTCGCAAGTTCAGTAAATCTCGCAACAAATATATACATAAAGCAGTATAGATTGAACTGAGGTATGCAGTAATTCCAAATTCTCAAATTTGTTTGCCCATTACGTTGTAGTTACAGAACAGCACTGATCCATGATCAGATGTCCGTAAATTCTATCACTGTAGTTGTCTCGACTGTGTTGTTTTTACTTTGCTTCTTTTTTTTTTTTGCATTCTGTTTTATTTATTTAACCTAGCTTTTGTTTTTGTATACCTCCAACCTTTTTTATTTCACAACCAGAAATATTACCCTCCAATGTGCTGACGATATACGTCAACGTCTATAGTCCTACACCATGCGAGTATGAAGAGCTATATGCAAGATATCGTATGCCGCAATGTAGAAACATTTAAACACAGACCATAGTAAACCGCCGCCGAGATTTCCTAAAGTAAACAAGTTACCATTATAACAGTATAGTTGTATACATGTTTGCCCATATCACATCTGTAAGTGTCTAAACAAATATAACTTCTAAATGAAACTGCTGTTGAAATCACGTCTCTCTGGCTTCCTTTTGCACTGATATCCTGTGAAATTAGCACCTTCCTGAAAGTTTCATGGTATGACGTCATCCGACTTTCCTTGGATAAGACTAGCCTGTGTAGCGCCTATGTGGCTCCCCCTCCCCCCCCCCGCCCCCTACGTATAGCTGTCGAACCGCGAGTGTGACATGTGACAAACACCAATTAGCTTTGTAGGCTGTTAAACTAATTGCTGGGTGCCAATGCATCTTGAACTATTAAGATAGGCTATTTCAATTGATGCAACGATATTAAGCAATTTAAAGTGTCAATCTGCGGTTTTTCCAGTGTTTTGTATAAGTGAATGCTTGTTTTGGCGGAAGAACGTTGTAATTTAGTCATTACGCCCGTCAAATATTTATGGAGTGATGAAATGACTTTTTTCGCGAAAAGAGGAGTTTTGTAACTGCTTAATTAAGCAGATAGATATCGAAAATTATACTGTGTAGAGGAGATAACGGCTTAAGGTTCAGGTAACCAATTTGAAGAGAAGACAGACAAAACGTTTAGTCACAAAAAGTCACAAACAAGTTTGAAATAAAAAACAACATAGTTCTGTTTCGGCTTTCTTCACCAGCCTGCTTAATACGGAAGCATTAAACGCATTTGATGCCTAGCTCTACTCTGATACTAACGATGAAAACTATCATTTTCAATGAAATTCATGCATTTGGCATGCGAACTTTACACTCTGCACCCACTCATCCACAAGTTCAATCAATTTCGAATTATTGTATGTAGGCTATAACAATGATCGAGCAATCACTTGGTAAACGAGTTTACATTTCTGTACATCCCGATATGTGTGTATGGGTTTTGACAACCTTTCAATTGATGTCGTTTACAATGGCATGTAGTACTCAATGGGTACACTCTTAAAGTAATATATGGTAACTTGTGGTTATGTATGCTTTGTTATAAATTCTCGGTTAATAAAATATCCAAGTTGCCCCAAGATCACCCTCTTTGGTTACACGTTACCGGTACCCGGGTACTTACTAACCAACTTGGGTGATGTTGTTTTTTTCAACAGCGCGAGGCATTCCTACATCCATCATTTTAGAGTGCGTACCTTTGACAAATTAAATATTATATATATATATAGTTATATATTATACATTGTATATTATTTTATACATTTCCATTATGATAAATGACTGCAGTATTAAAGAGGTACGTTTTGTGTGTGTATGGGGGGGGGGGGAGGGTTAGGGCGTGGTCTTCCACGGGTTAAAATATATGGTACTCACGGAAGGGTCGCCAATAAATATTAATGCTTTCCCTCCGATGGTATGGAAGCAAAGCTGAATGGATGCCACAGTAAAAGAGTACCGTATCTGCCTGATATGTCATGCAGAACTGACTGTAGACTGATGCTGGTTTTTCACACAAGTGTGACATGCCGGCAAATTTCACAAAATAATATTCTTACTGTCTGATTATGTAATTAGTCCATGCATAGTTAATTCATGCATGGTACAAAGAGATAAGACTAAAATACTCTGTTATACTTTGTGACAGGGTCTCAAAAGAAATAAAATTATTGTAATTCACCACGATTTTTCCCAAAAAAGTAATGTACGACAAGAATCTTTCAATTTGGTTGTTTTTGTTTTATTTTAATTATTTTATTTTTGTTGCTAATACAAAGGATGTATTCGTTTGAAACAATCTTTTCGATCAGATGTTTGCAAAATGTAATTGACTATTACAAAGGCATATGATGAATGTAATTAATTATATGACAAACAAGCGACGGAACTTTCTTTCGAGATTTTTCCTGCTTGGACGGTTACTCAAATCGAAGATACTGTCTTTTTCCCAGAAGCTTTCAGAAAGGCGTTATTCTGAAACCATTGACTACATTGGTCACGTAAGGTACCGACTTCCTAGTTCTAAACCAGGAAGTGGGTGACTGTACTACTGTCCACTTCCGGTTTCTGGTGTCCCTTCACTCGCTTGCAGACAAACTCTACAAGCACATGCACTTGTTTACTTAAATAAATTCGTAGTTACATTAGACGCATCAAGTTACCGATCATCCTCTTGAAAACGATTTCAGCATTTGATCTTCTTTTTAAAGAGAATTTCACAAAACTTCCGCTTTCACAAAATGTGCAAATTTTTGGTGGTCCGCAACATTTCAGGATATTAACTGAGAAGCATTCTTCGAATCACCCATGATCTCATAACAACTGTATGCGTCCATTATACTTACAACAACATTTTGTGCGAGCACCGTGATGTAACAATAACCAAGATCGAAAATTCCTGTGAAAACCCCCACATGAGTAACCACTAAATAATAATGGTAAAGGTCGGTCTATATACTTTCAAAGAACATGCACCGTATGTCTACGTAAGCCTGTACACTGAGGGGAAGCAAGATAGAAGATTGAAATTGGCAGTTGGACTAATACATCATTTATTACTGTTTTTAACGTGAAAATTGATTCTGAAACACTGTAAAAAATGTCTGTAAATTTACACAAAATAAAACAAAGAAATAAATAAGAATTACAGAAATTGTCTGGAAACTAATTACCAGAACATTTCTGTATTCCTTTTGTATTTCTTTGTTTTATTTTCTGTAAATTTACATTTTACAATTTACATTTTTATCAGTGTATGCAATACCCCAGATAAAGTGATCTCCTTATAAAATCTTCAAAACAGGGCAAGGAAACTTAAATTTGTGTATTGCAATCCTTTCCATATTCCTAAAGCAAAAGATCGGCAGTTTTTTTGTTTTTCTCTCTGTGTTTAGGCTCACACATCATGATTATTCTGGAGAGGCTATTGTGCTTTCAGTTCCATATTTTATATCCAATATGATGACTGCTGACATATAACACCGTTATGATAAGCTATATGATTAACCTTTGAAAAATGGGAAGCTGCCAAAACACTGTTTTAGACAGGAAATGGCGACTGTCCATTTTCCGATGGTTGATGTCGATTGACGTTGCTTTCTTGAGAGACAATAAAAGTAAGAGTGACAAGAAGGACAAAGAAGGAAAACATTGAGGACTTGGACAAGCTGTAGCTGTTACAAAGCATGTTCACCAGAAATTGACAAAAAGCGAAGCAAAACAAAAGAAAGCAAAGGAAAAGAACAACAATCGGAAGAAAACACAAAAACCCCAAACAAGAGTCGCCCCCCCCCCCCACCGTACTTATTCGACGGTGTAAAATTCTTAAGAAGTTACCTAGTATTTAAAGGGTATTAAGTGGAATAAAGAAATCCTTTCAAATGCTTAATGATTGTTGACAGTTTGTTCACGTCAGCATCGATACCATGATAAAGTACCAGTATGAACCGTCAAACGTGTAACCACATCAGGACAGATGCAACGCCATTGATGGTACTAGTAGGCCCCAGTGAACGCCCTCTTGAGTTATTGGTATGTATGGATTTTTTTTTCTTCAAATTTTGGGACAACAACCGAGTGACCATCACTGACTGCAAAGTATACCGTTCTTTTCTCAGCCAATATCTCTGTTTGCACTTAACTTGAATTTGAGTATTCATTGGCAACCACATGCGTTACTAATCGCTAACATCGTGATTTTATCCAAGATGGAACATCTGCAATAATAACAGACCACGACCATCCAACAAATCAAAATATTCCAACACATAGTCACTCTCAATAGCCCATCACTTTTTTATCATTCTTCCTATTGGGGTAAAGGGAAACTAAGCTCCCGGTAGTTTATTTCACGGACTTAATATCGGCTCTCAAATTGATCTGAATTTACCTCTGAAAACTAAAACAAAAGTGACAGATTGACAGTTCTCATTTGATTATCCCATCATCCATCCCCCCTTCCCCTTACACCCTCCGTAACGTTCCTTCAAGCTCTAGGTTGGTTCTGAAATTCGAAGTACCGAGCGACGGAATATATCATAACGAAATTTGATCCCTGCAGTCAGACTATATTTGAAAATATTGATACAAAGCTTTGTTAGGAAAATTGTAAAACGAAAAATCTCATATAAGCCAAACGTTGGTCTCATTAAACTCCGGATTTCTTATCTTAATAATCGAAATGTCAACACTTCTCGGTTAAAAGTTCAAATTTCGACGTTTAAAGCAAAACTGTTAATATTTCCTGAACAATATCGAAAGTTTGACTCTGTATACTCAAACTCTCCACCCTTTTCCTTTGAACGGTTGAAATTCTGACTTATGTGAGATCGTTCTTTTACCATGCCCCTATCAAACCACTGTAGAAACTAGATAATGACTGATGGACTATATTTGAATACATGTCATTAAATATAACTCTCATGTTATTTTACACTTACATCAAGTTTTCGTAATGAGAAATTACACAAATCTAGAGTCAATCACTTCGACGTAGATATAAATATTTGTGGACCAATGAGTTATCATCAACACAAATGTACATGTTCCTTGTAGAGTAGTCCACATTATTTCAAACCTCAACAGCCAAAATCGAGATGGGTAACATATGCAGCACTTGAGGCTAAATTCAGAACACATGTGGTACCAAATTCGTAAACAGTTAAACATACTTCGGAAACTTCTTTGAACCAAGTGACATGTGCACCAAATAATAAGTCGTGGCTGTAACTTAGTGATTTTACTTTCATTCTTAGTTCCCTTTTATTCATGTTTCTGTTTCAAAACACAAAATGAAATGAAGTAATCGATGTTGCGAAAAAGAAAAGACTCGAGGTGCAGTAAACACCGGGGGAAGTGGTTTTCCGTTATTCCCAGTAAATAAAAAAATACTACAACACTGTGAGTGGAATTGACTGGCGACACAAGTTTATGATACATGCACATCCGGTGCTTGACAAGTTGGCATTGCAAACCTTGTAAATGTTGGAAAAGAAGTCGCCCTGCGAACTGGATTATCCGTTTCTTGAGGTGCATGCCCATAACAACACAAGTTTCTGAGAAAAACAACAACAACAATTTTCAGTGAAGGATTGTTACAGATTGTTTCTGCAACACGGTATGTCATCTTTGCATTGATTGTATTTTCATCCCCATTTGGCAGGCTTTTGACACTCCCACAGGAAACATCCACACAAAATAGCCTAAATGAGATGGGGGCGTTGCTGGGGAGCGGGGGGGGGGGGGGAGTAGTGTTGCCGCCTCCACTCCCAGAGAGGCATTTGGGGGGTGGCACAAGAGCGAAAGGACGATGAATATCGTTGATGGGTTATTCTATTCAAGTTATTGTATTTTATTTTGTTATATTTTATTTTGTTGTGAGCATCCAATACACTTCATCTAATCATACTCACTTTTCCCGAAACTTAGTTTTTCTATTCATGAAGTCACGATCGTGTCTGTCGAGCCTCGGTCCCCACCCATCCACACTGGATAAATGAAGGTGTATATAAAAAGTCAATTGTCATATACAAAGGCACGCATATACTTACTATTGGGGAATATACACATGCTTGGAAAACATCCTTTTCTTTTAAATCAATGCTTTAACACTATTTGAAAGTATTCTTGCATATGAAATTAAACATATCATAACACTCCTCATGGATGCATGCGAGGTTGTGATATGGTTCTATGTGTACCCCACCCCTCCTTCCCTCCTTTTTGTCTGTTTGTAAAAGACACTTACTTACCTGTATTCTTCTGTATTATATGTACAAGACTGGGAAGTATATGGATCACGTCACACGGCAATGTATTATATTTTACTTTACAACAGACACCATTTCTCCATACGTTCTCCCAACCAGTGCCTCCCCGGGTCAAACTTCTCGTCAGTAGGGAGAAAAAAGAATTAAGGAAATTAAGATTTAGTTTTTTTGTCTTATGTCTTACGTCCGAAACTTAATGCCGTTTGGGTTAATTTTCATTAAACTATTTGCAGGCTGCACGTTTAATCATGATTCATCTGAAGAAAGATGGCACAAAAATATACAATTTGGAAACTAACAATCCTCATAAAACTTCCAGTGCTCCACCTAGTCTGGCCCAAAAATACTTAAAAAGTTCCTCGACTAGTACATTTCTGTCTGTATTTGCATACCGTAAATGAAATAACACCTATCACAAGTAACTTCATGCCTCGCGGACGTTGGTCTACGCAGAATGAGGCGTGTGTACTTTTTTTCTGATGTTTCTACTTTAACTGGGCGTAGTTGGATTTAACGGTCTTACATGCGACCTAGTTGTGTCGGTAATTCATCAATACCAGCTTGGACTTGACCTTTCTAATACTTCACCGACTTCCGTGTCAACCTTTATGTAAGTGAAATATTAAGATCAAACTACCATTGGAATGTCGAATGCGATACGTCATGGGCACGTCATCAAAACGAAGTATACCATAAAATCTCAGCGGGGCTCAAAATAGTTTCCCGTCCAAGTTTCATTGAACGCCAGAACAGCAAAATCGAAACAGAACTGAGTTTTAATGTATCTAACGAAATATATAACATGGCTTACAGATCATGATGATCGCGTTGCATATTAAATATGAAATATGTTTCAACTACTGCTTTGAATGAGGACAAAAAAGTGAAGGGGAGGGTGGTCCATCCTTCCTATCGTTCATAAAAGACACCACAATACGTAAGTCTATGGTATGGTAAAACGGTTTAAGAGTCCTATTGAGTTCCCGGAGGTGACTTTTTATTTTAAGACAATACAGCTGGTCAATAGATTTTTAAACCAATCAGATGAGAGTATTACGCAGACGTATTATAAATATGCAACGTATTGGAATCTCGATGTCTGGATCTTCTAGTTCGCTGGGTTCAGTGATGAACTGCACAAGAAAGTACTGTACCACTCATGAACACTCATAATTGTACAAAAGACTGATGTCAGTATACTACTGCACTTTTTAGAAAGTGGTACATGGTGCAGCGGACTGGCCGCTGTGTAGGTTCGCTATCAAACTTTATTTCTCCATCCTGGAACCGACTTCTGTGCTATCCTTTCGCTGTTCGTAAAATTTCGTGCCTGTCATGAAGAAAAAGCCTTCCACAGAGAGGATGATTTTGCAGACTTGCGTTAGGGATTATTGCTGCTGGTGACGGTGCGAGAATCTGTTACGAATAACAAGCAACTAGTCACAGGAAATTATTGGTCAAAATGTTGCTTCACTTGTATCAAAAATAAAGTGAGGAAGCTCTTTCCAGCATGCACTGTTAGTCCTATCGTGTTTTAAAATAAATTGCACATCATCATCTACAGGAAAGGCAGTTAGGAGGATTTTGGGATAATCTATAGGCGCCTATGAACCCCCTTCGAACCAAGGAGTTGTTAACTTCCTGTTAAAACGTGACAAAAGAATCCCAACAGCAAGCACACAAATTTGGTGTTATTTCCAACATTCATGCAATGGCTTGCATCTTTTCACATACGAGGACCAATGAACTGACAGTTAGGTGATATGTGTGTGCATATTCATTACAGTGATTGGTTTGAAAAATCTTCTGTGATAATCCGTATTGTCTAAAACAAAATCTCGTCAAACTAGGAGGATGGCGGTGACGAGATTTACCAAATCCTCGCATTGACACATAAGACGCTGTGCATCCAATACAATTAAACTACGTCTGCTCTCAAGCGACACACACAGCAGTGATTGTTGTGTAGTTGATAGTAGTTTCATTAATATATGAAACCTATATGCACTTATAATTGGTGTTTCATGTTCCTACACGATGTAACTGATACACCTATAAATCAGCTCGATGATTTGAATTAGCCTTCGGGCTTCCGTTATTCTCGTCAGAAAATTAGCAGTAATATGCATCGGTGTGTATACTGCCGCACCATGATGCATTCGTCCTACATGCAAGTTAAAAAGAAGATAAAACAAACAAAAAAAAGGTCAAGAACAAACTAATTTAAATTGCTTTTTGCTCATAATGTAGGCCTCACATGTGTACATATGTACCAGGTTCCGGAAAGTGGAGTGGGGATTATCAAATAAGTTACAGATAGAGGCGGTATTCTTGGAATGGGCACGTCAAGACCAAAATTTTAAAAAATGGGGGGAAACGGCAAAACATTTCTCCGGTAAAGAGCGCATTTTTTTAGAGCGCATTTTCCTTTTTTTCTCCTTTTTTTATTGTATAAAGCTTGGAGAAAAACTCCCGCTACTTTCCTCATTAGGTAAATATTCTAATGCACAACCAGCCAAGAGCGAGAGAACTTTTTATGTTCGGTTGGGGGAAACTGACTTTTTGTTGTGAAGGTATATAGCCTAGTTATAGGAAATTTCGGAGTTCCCTGTCAAAGAGCATATGTAATGTTTATACATAACAATTTTGGTAGTGAAGTTACAGTTACAATTGGGAAGTACGAGGAAGTAGCATTCCTCATTCCACCCCCTACAGAAACATGTAAACCCGGTTTCTGGGAATTATAAGACGGTGGGGTGGAACGTGTCCCACCCCCACCTACTTCCCTTATTTTCACCTTCCCTTCTTGGCGGCGCCGTTGTGTAAGGTATGTTTTCGTGTCATAGCTCAGTTCGAGTCATTCACTGGCAATTTTTTCGTTCTGTTGGCAGTCATTCAGTCAAGATTAAAGAAAACACCACCATAATAACAGCCTGGAGGTTCGTGCTGTTTCCATTTCAAAACTTTTACCTCCATATGTGAAAAGTGAATGTTGCTAATGTAAATATTTTTTTAAGCAAATTTGATGACAAAACAAAACAAGAAGGAAAGAAATAAACACAGGAAGAAGGAAGTATATTTTTCATTTATGTGCAGCGGAAATCTCTGCAGTAATGTTTCTGTTTTTTAGAACTGCCTTTGCAATTGTAATTAAATATCACGTGACATTGTTTACCATCGGAATATGTCACATGCGAGTAGTTCTATCTGCTTGTTCGTGAAAAAGAAAACGTGAATAAAAAACCTCGGTCAGGCCGGGATAGTTGTATGTTCCGGTTGGGTACTTCCGAAACAATAATGACGCCAACCTACACGTGTTCACATTTGCACGTGGGTCAAGCAATCACAATTAGAGGGCCCCCATTTATATATCTTCAGGACTGCACTTATGGACTACCCCCTCAAATGAAAATAACAGGAGAAATTAAGACCCCAATGGTAAAATATTGCAGCCAGTTCTTCAAATGTATCGTCAATTAAACATGATATACTTAAAGGCAAACTAACAAATTTCCTTTCCTGCACTTTGAATATTCATATCGATAAAATAAAATTTGTCTTAACTGATGATAAATGAGGGAAACTCTCCCCCGACCTATACGCGGGGCGATAAAGAATAGAGGAATCAATGTAGAGGTTTCACATAACAGATTATTAATCTGTTACTACAGAATTACAGATTAATAACCTGTAATTACAGATTAATAATCTGTTATTGCAGATTAATAATCTGTTAATACACATTATTAATCTGTAATTACAGATTAAAAATATTTATATAGATGTATTTAAGACGCCTTTGTAAGTAATCTGTAATAGCAGATTATTATTCTGTATTTACACATTAATAATCTGTAATCACATTAATAATCTGTTATTATAGATTATTAATCTGTAATCACAGATTATTAATCTGTAAATACAGATAAATAATCTGTAATTACAGATTAATAACCTGTTGATTTTGATGTGACAATAAAGGAGTATAGGGGCTGAGACCGCCCAAGCTGCTCCCCTTAGATTAGCCCCTTCCAGTGAGATGATACAAGAATCATTGTGTATCTTCTTTCTCACTTATTCAACCTGCAATGCTCCCATTGTAATCGCCTATATCGTTGTTACATTTGCCGCCGTTACATATATCTGTCAACCCACCTGTATGGAGAAGCCGAAAAACGCCAAACAAAACATTTTCGAAAACGCTGAACTCAATTCTGACTGTCAAACCTCTCAAAAATTCGTAAAAATGGCAACTGTGGCCCATAAACACTTGCACCAAGGTAAACTGCCGGTTTACTGCTTCAACCAGTGCTTCTATGCACTTTGTTAGGAATCATGGAGGCGGTTAGAGGGATGATGATGGGGGAGGAGCTTAGCGCCCTAGTGCTTTTCATGGTGGGGCCATCTTCTCCCACCCCCACTCCCAAATTAGTATATTGTGCATCGGACCGATATTGGCCATACATTCAATCTTCCGTTTTGAATTCTCCCCCCCCCCCGATCCCCTTTCAAATATTGCAGGTGAGGGTGGACAACATATCTTTACCCCCCAGTTCCTTCATGGGGGTCCGGGACCCCAAGCCTCTCACCTCCAATTCTGCGTCAACAGGGAGGCACTTCCCAGTCTTGAAAGCGTAACGAGAATATTTGAGTTCATTAATAAGATACTATCTAATTTGGTCTTTAGCGTACTGACATACTGATACAATTACTGCATAGGACGCCTCACAAGCTTCTTCCCACGTTACACTGAAACATACCAACATACGGTGGCATACAGAGGACAGGCAAATAAATCTCGAGATTTCGACTTACGAGATAAGTCTAAGCCATCTCACGTGCATAAATATGCATGCATGTGCATTTCATTGCCATGTGAAGAATTCGCAGCCCCTGTCCTGGTTTTCAAGCCCTGACACCAAGTCAATTGCTCCCGCCGCAATCAGTAAAGACTGAGCACTGCATTAGTCCTCTTTTCATGTTGCATTTCATTTTTTTTCTTATTTTTTTATTTATATTTTTTAGGGGATGAACATGGGGTGGGGGTGGGCCATAGTCCCCTTGTGCTCTCCCTGAAGCCGGACTGCCCTTGTGAAGTCAAAACAAACAGCGATAGATCAAAATAACTTCGAGACTGAGTTTATCGATCATAAAGAAGTGAATACTAAGAAAGGAAAAGGATTCTGTAATGCCCTCTTGGAGAACAATTAACTCCATTAACATTTCTAAAGTCTTCCATACTTCCGCGAAGGAGTTAACGATAACAAACATATGTTGTTGTTTCATAAGAAAGAGGTTTAAGAATTTTTCCGCTGTCCAAAGCCTGTCGTTTTCCCACTCATCTGACCTTTGACTTCCTCACGCTGTTTCAGCGTTTCATTCTCAAAGGGATTCAGTTACAACGTGGGCGAATTATATAGAAGGGGAACTTTCCGTTGGCAACTTTAACAAGACGTCCTACATAAGAAATGAAAAGTGTTTATTTATCGTATCGGTTTGTCGTTGCTAAGCTGTATTAAGTCCTCCTGACCCACATATAACTTTGGCGAAACAAAGCTTTTGAAAATAGTTTGCGATATTCAGGATGCTCAATGTGTCACAGTGCTATAAGAAGTAATATTACTTACCGGTTTGAGTATAACAGTATTATATTTGGTATTATATAAACTTTAATTGCGGTTAAATATCATCAAATTTTAATCCACGTTGCTAGGATGGATGAGCTATACAAACATCTTGTTGTGAATTATTTTGTCTGTCCTGTCTATCAATGTTTATTCGATACGAGAGTAGATTGATAGTGAAATTTGAGAAGCATCCGATGTATAATAATGCAAGATATATGTGTCACAGTATATAAAGTTATTTAACTTTTTTATGTAACTTACATTTATATCATATATAAATACGGTATGCATTTAGACCAATCTAGAGATAACACAAAAGAGAGGCATAATGAGTATGCAATTGTTCATGTTTAGTGGCTTTTCTCCGGCCCTTGATTAGGCCCTGATATTGTTTATCTAACTTACGTATATGATCCATCATAAGTGTTATGTTGGCATACTGAATGCTTTGTCCAAATGCAAATGAATTTGAAAGAAGTGGGCGTCTGATTAGGCTATCTCATTTTCTCGAGTTAAATTTGCTACAACCTCCATGATATATTGTCCTTAGGTCATTGCAAACTACAGAATGCAAATACTGTATTACGAATTAAACACTCTAAACGGCAAACAGCAAAATTACAATTCGTATAGATGCTCACTTGCAGTTTGGAGCTGGGTTTATTATTATTATTATTATTATTTTTGTTACTACTTCTTCTTCCCTTTTTTGTCATAATATAAAAAGATAGAATTCGTGAATATCAAAAACGTCACACAATCCTGTAGTGTTTATGCAATGTCAGGACCTGATTCTGAAATTGCTATACCGGTATCCAAAGTGGCGGTTGTAAAAACTTACTTTACCCTTACAATACTTTAATAAATTAACAAAGTACTCTATCCTTACATTTTGTTCAGGTTTAATAAAAGATACAGATCACCTTGACAGTGTCACAACAAACTCGAAGTCAAACGAAAGTGACATTGTCGAATACCCCAGTACCTACCAAAACTGGACTACGAGTATTCGGCCCCGAATATCAACGTTAATTTTTCAGTAGGTTTGTTTGCTCCGTCTATTGGTTCTCAATGATACAAACCAAAACAGTGAGGATACATAGCTGGTGAGTTAGACTTTATTTTTCTTTCAAGTAAAATCTTTATTTCCATGTTAAAACATAGTTTCATCAACTGCAGGAAACCAACCATTTTAAAGTTACATTCAAACCTTACAAGACCATGCAAACAATTATTTAATATTTTTACATTTATTTTTATGTATTTACTCATTCATGTGTTTTATCTATATCTATTTATTTGTTCATCTGTTTACTATTTCCTCATTAAGAACGTGTTCTTCTTTAATTGGTTCTCAACGGTACATGAGGCACAGAATAAGGATGTAACAAGTATACGGTATACTAGAAAATAAATTAACCTACACTGAAGCTCAGTGAAAAGGTTAGTCCTACCTTTCACTACTTGTCTTGCTTATTTAAAAAATTGTTTATTTTTTAAGGCTTCCTTCCCCAGTTTATTGGTGTAACAAACCAAATACAAATGCTGCTACGAAATTAGGGAACAAAAAATAATTTAAAATACATCATCATCAGAAGAAAAAAAAGAATGAAAGAAGAAAAAGCTCAAAGAATATGTTACAAGATTTCCAAACAGAAAAATACGTTACAAGATTTCCAAACAGAAAAGCATGATTTCTGATGGAAAAATGAACATATTATTTCCATTAGAGAAAATATTAAGTGAAGTTTTTTTCACTTAACCTGTAAGGCATATCAAGTATTTTAACTTTTATTTTTACAAGTAGGCCTAATATTGATGAACGTGGCGAATTTGTATTTCGAGCGAACATTTTTCCTTTTTTTCTCTCTTGCTTTTCAGGTCGTTCCCTCTGCTTATTGCTTTACAATAGATACAAGTTATATAATTAAGACGAAGAAACAGAAGCTAAAATAAAATTAACTATCAGGGAAAAGCCTACAGACAAGAATTCACAAAATACGCCTACCTGAAAACATTTTTCATTTTTAAAAAAAGAAAGGCAGTCTCCCCAGCGGGGAATCGAACCCCGGTCTTCCGCGTGACAGGCGGAGATACTCACCACTATACTACTGAGGATTGCTGACAAATGCGTTTCATATAATATACTAATCGTCCATTAATTAATTGATTGCGAGGCGCGTCGTATCACGGAATTGTAATGCTGGTATATGATTTGTATGGGTTTCATTTATTCCGCGTGAGTGCTTTTCTTCATTTTTTTTCTCAGATATTTGTTATCCTTATTGTCAGTGTAGATGTGACCGTACTAAGCCTTTCTTTTTTTTGTTAGTAGGCTGCGTACAGTAATCGTACGATCACATACCACTGCACAGTCACTATGTAGTAACTAGAAATATACACAGAAAAAAATACATGTTGTACTGGTAGGCACTGATAGTGCTTGTTACCGTGGAGTGAATCATTAAACTTCACCGATTACCCATTACGAATTTGACGACGTATAACTGAAGGGGAAGGAGCCAAATGTCACCAGCTTTTAGCCCATCATCCCGCACTATTGTGAGTCGGTGCACCTTTTAGCGAACCGGTTGCTGAATTCGTGCCGAGAAATAATGGATTGGCTATACCCTATAGTGTGACATTGCAACAACATCATTATCAAACCGAATTATGATTCAGACTCGGTGTAATTGAAGAATGGATCGTTTCGTCAGTTCCGGATGAAGCAAATTGTTAAGACAGAATATGACCATTCCAACATTTTCTTGAAAATGAATTTTAAAACATTCCGTGCAAGGCATGATCTTAACCTATGCAGGAGAAGGAAAGTCAGCAAAGTTTGACAATGACTTTCGTAATCATTTTTTGTAACAGTGTTATGCGAATACTAGATTCAAATCAGGGTCGGCCTATTAATTTGATCATTGCATGATACGTACATAAGCAATTCAAACCACAATGATGTACATATGTGCATTCATGGAAATTAGGCTACATGTAAAGACAAGAAAGAAGAGTAGCCCGCAGTTTCTACTGAGTATCAGTGCGGGCGGTTACAAGACATCATAATTCGACTTGCTTAAGTAGGTTTCCTTTCAACTGAGGCATGCATACAACCCGTCTTTGAATAAACTTAACTTTAAGGAGGCCACCAATAATGGTTTTGAATGAAACGTTGGGAAGATGTTTGTCAAATACTTTTCCTTCATTTTTCATAAATATGTTCCTAGGGTTTCCTTCTCCTTTACAGTTATTGTTCCAAAATGAAGCTATGAGGCGATTTTGCGGAGGGAACTCCCATTCACAACCCTCACGCCGCGTCCACGAAAGAAGCCTTGGAAGCTTGCACCTGCATGGGTCTTGTAATGTATTTGTAAGCAGTGGCGGCGGGGGGGGGAGGGATTTTGCCCCTCCAGATTGTTTCCTTGACCCCCCAGTTGCCCCCCCCCAGTTGCTCTCACCCTTCCCAATCAGGTCTTGTACTCATCCAAAATTGATTTAATCACAAAACTATGTATTGGCATTGGACTGAATAAGAACTTGCTTCCGGGGAACCATGATTGATAAATGCCTAATTTATGTTACACAGGCTGCCAGTTTTATATCATGCCCGTGGCCACTTCAACAGTAGGCCAGCCCGGTCAGACCAATTTTCTCTGGGATGTTTACCGTCCAGCATAAGGGAAGGGCGGGTAGGTGGTTGTTTTCCTAAATATAGGAATGTCATTGTTTTCCTAAATATAGGAATGGAATGGAAGTGTATGTAGCCTATGTGTGTTGTGTGTGTGAGGGTGTGTGCGTGTGTGTATACTCGGTGGAACCGCGTAAATGTGAAATGGTACTCCCAAAGAAAAAAGTTGGGAACCTTGGAGTACGGTCAATCGAAAAAATAATTAATATAAAAATAAATAATATACCTCTCTTGGGGCTTAATTTTCCACCCACAGATATGCTAAAACTCGAGCCTCCGGGGGCTTTGCCCCTGGACCCCTACCAGAGGCCGTAAGGCGGGCCCCTGGAACCCACTCGCAAGACCTCTCGCTTCCCGCTCGGTTTCCCGCTGCGATCGAAAATCTTTGCCCTCAGTTTGCCCCCCCCCCCAAGTCTGACATTAGACCTGGCGCCACCACAGTTTGTAAGACATTTAAAGGTAATTTGATAGACTGAATCAAGGTCGATCTGAAACCAGCGTTGGATAACTTTAAGAAAGATTTTATTTGTAACACTGAAAACTATGTCGATCGGGGAAAGTAGCGCCAGAGTCCCGGTAAGTGAGAGGATGAAATGAGTTACAGACTCAAGGTACGTGCTACCGGGGTGTCGGCACTGGGCATACACATCGAACCGTCGGAAACTTACTGCTTTTATGGAATATTTCTCACGGTCGGAGTTTTTATTTGTAGAGATCGCGCTCTATACACGTGTTATGTGATTTAAATACAGGCATGCTAACACAAAACGTTTTTAAGAAGTGTAGTACTCCCATATGGGTATAATGGTACTAACGTAGCCCATGTAGCTCACATGACATGCACCCATCTGGGTCCAAGGTGGTACACATGGACACCATCTGGCCCAGTTGTGAAGCCCAGATGGGTCCCATGATATTCTGCTATATGGGTTGTGTTTGGAAACTACCGTACGTAGGGTCCTTTTAATATAGGGAAAATATAATTTTTTGTCGGTATGTTCTACATATAGGTGTTTTTCGACCTCACCCCACCCCTACAGAAATTTATCTCATTAAATTTAAGAAAAAATGTCCCCATTCACGCCATTCATGACAAAAATGATCATCAATGTGACAATTAAATATACCTATCGTCACATATTTTAAGATATAGGTAACATTTTAGACATTTTGCTTTTAGGACTAATTGACTTAATTTGCCCATGCACCTCCCCTCAAACAAAGCGTTTCCCTGTGAAGCCTATATATGTAATGTACTTCATACAGTCAGATATAGTCATATGGTTGTAGAAGCCAGTGAAATTGACTTGTGATTAAAGCGTCTGTGACTATAACGTTCCTTCAGTCTTTGTTTCGTTTACAAAATTGATTGATTACGATAATGATTATTAGACTTCACGAAGTACACCTTGTATTGAAGTGCCGAGTTATATCCATGCCTTAGATAACGTTGAAAAAATAGTGTGACTTGTAAAGGATTCTGAACCCCAAAAGTCACAAGTATAAACACATCACAAAACTGGTTTGTCAGACATATCCATTCTTTCGGCTTGCACGTTCACCTGTCATGATAGCTTCTCCCTCTTCGATTTGCCAATACCGTATAGGTCTGTATATCTACATAGGTAAGCCCGACTCAATCTTTCAGATGGCCGTTTAATGTGTGATTTATCGCATTGCTATTTTGCCTTGATCCGAGAATGCCATGCATGGACTTTCGCAAGTTTTCTAATTAAGCACCCAGATTGATATTGTGCGATTTCTGCAAAACTTTAAAACTTGATGGTAGAGAGGTGTAGTCTATGCATAAATCGTCATCAATTATTTCCCAAGAGTTTAAACAACCATTTGAAATCTTATCAGAACTGGATATACAAAACCATAACAACACCACAGTGAACTTTCGTTGAACCCGTTACTTGTGACCGTTAATGGCAAGTGCGGTAATGACGTACAGTGATCTGCTCGAGAGCTTCAACCTCAAGTGTTAAAGTTACAACAGTTTGGTTGCTCCCAGCCAATCCTCACATGATATCGTACGTGTTTATGCATGAGATAATATACACACGCACGCGTGCGCACAAAGGCTTAACTCTAGAGAGAATCTATGGTACTGCACCAACTCGAAATGTACGAAAGTGTCCCAAATGTGTCGTAAATTATCGCAAGAAAGCTTCGCAGTTTCAATTTCTTAATTGGGATTTTTCATTAAGCGAGTCCTTTCGATTCTTTCAAAAGGGTGTTTAGTATTCATTTCCGTTTGACATCAGATGATGCGATGTAGAACGAAGTAGTGCCACTACAAAGCGTATACTGGATATCATAAATTTACTGCATTCTAAAATAGGGTTTTCCGAATTAGACCCTAATTGAATCAGTAGAAGAATTAAGGTAGCGTCACTGATGTTGTTCTTTATTAAAACGAGTTTGGTCAGGCTGAATTAGCATAACTGGCAATAATTTACAAAAGCTGGGTTACTATTTTTATTATTATTGTTATTTTACACAATTTTTAAATTTTTTAAATTACACAATTTTACACAATTTCTCACGAGTGCATACCGTAAATGAAATGTGAAAAGATGCGTTTTCGAATCAATTTAAGTAAACAAACAACGTCCTTTTTAATCCATTTCAAAGACATCTTGACTACATGATATTTTCAGTTTTCACACTGGATGGTATCCCTCTAGCCTTTCCACAGCATGCAGTTTAGAGTTTTTTTACACAGATAAACAACATCCGACAATGTACGGTACCTTACATTACATGTTCTGTCATAGTTCAATTATCGCACTCTGAGAAAGAAATGTTTGACCATCGCCGGCAGGTTTTTCGGTGGGGGGGGGGGGGGTTGCCATGTAGGAACGGCCGCCATAGAAACGCTATCCTAGGCAGAATTTTTTATCAAGAAGAGAATGAACTCATATAAAATATTCATAAGACGACCAATCACCTTTTAAGTCTTCTGCTGTACACTTGAGTTTACAACAGTTCACGAGAACATCAAGTATGTGGGACGGACTCTTGTATTTTCTTGACGTTAACAAATATGAAGCCTTAGTATGAAGCGTCTCCTACTCGATATCACATCAGTTTGCCTACAGTTGGAATAAAAGATACCCATCAATAGCTTTATAGACTTTTTAATTCGGCTTTATCAATTTGCCGTTTGCGTTATAATGTTTTCTAGTAGTAAGAGTTGCCACACCTTTATATAGCTATTACCAAGGAAATATTTCCGCAGCCATTAACCTATCATGTGTAATGGTAAACACTATACCTGCATTAGTGGTTATTTTAACATTTTTTTAAATAACGTTATTGCTTCGTGTAGGCCGGCTAGGCGAGAGCGTCTAATTTGCAAATAATTCAAAAAAGTAACCCAATTGATACCTCATATCGACAGTATCCATTCGTGATAAAGGCGTCCTCTTGCTATAAATGTAAATGTACTTAATACGTCTACACCATGTTACTATAGTGTCATCTGAGTCTGCCCACCGCTCTCATCTAAGTGGAATCTTTACGTGGAGATCTGTTGGTCAAATAAGTATAAGAGTTTCAACACCTTGCTGTATAAAAAGGGAATATTCCATTTTCGATCGTATATCCGTCCAACACTCTATTGGAGAAAGGGCTTTTGACGGAGCAAAGTTGGGTTCTTCCCAAGGAACTAAGGTTGGTAAAGGGTACTCAACGGATCCTCTGTTTCTTAAATTATTCCTGTAAATTATTCTGATTAGTACCACAGGAAAAAGCAGGGTTCTTCCTGTGACAAGGGAAGAACCCTTTTGTTTTCGATGACGATCGTCAACAGCGTAAAATAGTTAAAATCTTGTAAACACAATATATCAAGGAGGGAAACTTGGAAAGATTTCTAATATGATCTGTAGATATACCTTATATCTACATAAAGAAGCCTTTTGTTTTGGTTAAGGTCATGTGGGTCAACGGGGTCAAATGATGAAAACCTTGTAACACAATATCTCCAGCAGTGACGCTTTGCAGACGTAATATTTGGTATGTAGTTGTGTCTTATTGAGTAAAATTAACCTACTGCTTTCTGTGGGGTCAACTGTCGTTTAAGGTCAACAGGGGTCAAATGTGACAATAAAGAGAAAAATATCTCAAGTAGGGAAATTGGACATGTGTCGTATTTGATATGTGCTGTGCCTTATTGAACAAAAGTCTGCTTTCTGTGGAGGTAAAAGGTCATTTGAAGTCAACAGGGGTCAATCATGAAAACTTGTTGATACGATATTTCAATAAGCGAAGTTTAGACATATCTCATTTTTTGATTTGTAGAATATACCCTATTGAGTACAATAAATCTATTGACTTTGAGTCAAAGATCATTTGGGGTCAACAGGATCAAAACTTGAAAATTCCTTTAACCAAGATATCTCAAAATAGGGAAGCTACAATCCTGATCTCATCCCTGTTGGTATAGTGGCAAGTGCAATATTGGGTTCAGACGACGAACATATCTGGAGTCCATTTGGGTCAAATAAGGGTCAATATTTAACAACATGTACACATAGCCATCCCAAGACAGGAAGTTGGGACATATCTCAACGTTATTGCATTGTTGAGCTATGATACCCATCAGTCATCATCTTAAGTTAGCACATGTTATTCTGTTTATAGTGGTTGTTGCAGTGTAACTATGCTGTAACACCCTCATGAACCGTATGCAATAAATCAGATTCAAAATAGACCTACTTATATTTTGAATCATGGAAACCAGTGTCTTTGTACATTCTGGTTTTACGTTAGAGTGAAGGGTTTATCGTACAGAGCAGTTGATCCAGTGGAAGATAAAATTATGAAAGAAAAATATTAAAGAAAAGTGAAAGAAGATCATATCAGTTTTATATGATATTAATTTCAGGAATCTGAAGTGCGAAATTGTTCTTTGCCCTGACAGTCTCGTTGACGTCAGGTGCAGACGACCCAACTTTAGATGAATCTTTCCTGCAGACTCAAACCGATTGAAAATTTCTCCTGTCTTCGAAACCGTTTTACGGTGAAGTCATGTGACCCCAGACTACTTCTGTATATGGTCATGGAAATACCAAATATGTCCGACGACAGTACGTTAAGCAAGAAAATAACATGAGACAAGGGCTCCCTGATTTATGGTTCACTGTCAGCAGCACCGGGGGGGGGGGGGGGGGGAGGGGGGTATATTTATTCATGTAGCAAATGGGATTGCTTTGACTTGCTGTTTCTAACAAATATCGTGGGTCCACACAGACAGATTGGATTTAGCAGTGAGAAATATATTGAAAACGAGGAAATTGCTCCACAATATTGTTGCGGGAACATTCTAATGCGCCGCACAGGATAATCATGTTTCCACCATGTCTATAGGCCTACTAGACAGATAGGCCTACTGGTCTGTTACACAGGTAATCGTTGCAGTACACACTTCGACTGGCCTTCATCATACAGTTTCGTCATTTCCTCCTACATGGGATTGTGAAGAGTGTGGCTTTTCCGTTTTCACAACTATTATTGTAAACAAGTAAATTACTTCCTTACTTAGTTTTTGGAAACTGTATCATACATAGCAATTTCTACTACATGCAAAGCGGACGTTCTAAGAATGTTTGAGTTCCGTTTCTATTTTTCATGTTTCACGATACATGCTTATGAAATTACTGACTATGTGTCATGGGCTGAGCTGATTGGCTAGAGACAAGTGATGACTTCCTCGCTGTTGTAACAAAGTAGACCATGACTAGGATATGAGATGATTAACCTTAATTTGCAATATATTCATATGATGAGATGTATGGACTGTTTCGAATAGTTAAGAACTTCTTCCTCGCATTATCCTTGTTCATTTCACCAATTACAAAAATATATCTATCACGTCACTGGAAGCACCGTTTTGCTCTCGATCAGGCAGTGAGTCACATACACACTCCAACGTTCCCTTCATTCGTCCTCCCCGCCCCATTCCCCTCCCCCATCCCCATTTTAATTTATGAAAATGTGCTAGGAAAATCTCGTGTCCTTTCCTTTACCCCTCCGTGTAGTATTTCTCCTACATGTAAAGTCATTATTTATTATACTACTTATTACAGGCAAATGTAAAAATAAGAATGAAACGAAATTGATTGCACTATATTTATAAGAATTTCTCATCTCTCAAGTATATGAAAGGTTTATACGTGACGACAAGACTCTTAGTTTCATTTAACATTTCCTTGCACGTGAAAATCAGCAACGATTAATATCGACTCCAGTTTGCGGGAAGGTTGCTTAAATAAAATTTACTCCATACAACAAGGCATGTACTTCAATGTAACAAGAATGTTATATACACGGATGACTTAATCCGTGATGTAACCAGGGGCAAACGAGGGGATATACCGGCCATGTCCATAAGGAATAGGAACACATTCATGTTCAAGTTCAATATTTATATAGAGGGAGGGCTCGTTACTTCTATTTCAGAGCCAAGAGGATAAATTGATTTGCTAGATGGGAATTTATTCAGTTTTAATGTTTAGTTTTACTTTCCATGATTTTATTATTTTATTTTAGTACCATCAAAAGGCCACGTTCGATACTGCTTGACGTTCGCGAGCTTTCACTGTCGAACAAAATAGATAAATAGAGACATGCCTATACACTGTAACGTACCTTTAACCGTTTGTCTGTAGTAACATCCGCATACTTGTTAAATGGTAATTAATTCCTTTATGAAAAGAGTGTGTATATGTGGTGACTCATTAGCACGTTAGACTTCAAACATGATTAGCCTCCATGTGATTGATTTAAACGACCGAGAGGCGAGACTAAATTTGACTGATAGACACCGGGGTCGTCATGAGTTCATTCTCTGTTGCCAAGGAGGTCTTGAAATGACATCGTCTGCGTAGAGACTTAATAGTAAACCCATGGTTATAAAGTTTCACAATGCATTTTGCACCACATTATTTACCACTTTCTAACTTTTAATGATACCGTAGTTCTTAATTTATTAGCAGTGAGCGTTTGAAATAAGTTGTGCATTTCGTGAAGAATTGCACTTGTATTGAGTTTATTTTAAGCGCACGATGGAGTCGCCTAATGTAGCATACCCTATGTAGAAGTTGGTGATTCCTCGATCCGCATTTTGTTCCCCCTATGTTGGTGAAAGTCCCTACCAGGGACATAGTGGGCAACTCTTTTGGTACTTCATCCTTTTAGATGGGTTCTTTTGTGGATTGAATATTATACAAGGCGAGTGGAGGTATACATGGTGTGAAAATGGTGACGATTGAAGCAATTAGGGGGAATTTATGGACTTTTATAGCTGGCGGAGCAGTATCATTCGAGGCGATGTGTGATTTGCCCAAGGGACACGGTATGGTAACTTGGACAGCCTCTAGCAGAAAACCTAACCAACTACGGTACGGAAAATTGAAAAAAAAAACCATGAATGGCAAATGTGTCAGCTGTCCAAGGAGTGCAGGTAGCTTATATCTGTTGAAAACTTCTCCAAGGCTTTAGTGACCACATTACTTTTGCGATTTAGTGTGTAAGTCAATCCGGCAAGTAACAGGGGTATGCTACCCTAAAGTAACTGCTCTTGAATTTTGGAGAATATTACGGGAGCCCGTTAACACCAATTATCTTTTTAATCCGAAATCCGATTTTTCAATTCCGGAATCTTCTTTTCTTTTGAAATCTGAAATCCGCTTTTTATTCTAAATCCGAAATCTGTCTTTTTTTTTTAAATTCGGTGAAAATTTGGGCATACGATTGAACACTATCCAACGCAACAAAGGGATGCAGAGCAGCAAAGGACATTTTTGGGGGAATCCCCAAGGTAAATATGTGCTTGTTACATGCACCCTTAGTGAAACAGATTCAAGTTTGTTTTTTTTTAGCTGTGAAAATGACTTATTTTAAGTAGTAATATATGGTAATTTCACAGAGCATCTGTCCTTATGATCAACTATACGGCACGACTGGTTCCTGGTCCCACACTCAAATGTAGAGAAGCATTAGGTCTGCAGTAGTAAGCCTTTAATTGAGCACATTTAACAGATCTTTGTGAGAGTTCTGACTGTCAAACTATTCTTCATTACTTTGACACTTTGATTTGACAAGTAAATCTTTTAGATTGAGAGCCCTTTAACAGGCGAACAGCGTGGATGATAGCGGATGCTTCAGCGTTTCAGAATGTCCTCTTCTGCTGGACCTTGATACTATGCTGTGTATATAAATGTCTTTTGGAGACTCGGTGTGGTTTCCTTTCTTTGGGTTTGATGGTGAGGTATTGCTTATGGTTTTCGAAAGAAATGCCTCCATGATTTACTTTAACTCGCATTGCAAATCTTTCAGAATGCATTACACAGAGCACGCAGTAGTGCATACATACGGTACGTATGTACGCATGGGCTCTGAATGTACAGAAGCTATGTCTTCCATTCACCGCCACTAAAGTCAAGTGTAGCGCCTGATCATGAGGTCGAATGTCAGAAGGGTCAGACGGGTTGTCATTGGGGAGGGATTTAAGAAAAAAAAATAGATTTCGGATTAAAAAGGAAAAACAGATTTCGGATTTAAAAAACAGATTTTGGCTTAAAAAGAAAACAGAAGTCGGAGTTCAAAGAGTAAAAGCAGAGTTCGAATTTCAAAAGAACAGACTTTCTACTTCAAGAAACAGATTTCGGATTTCAAAAAAAAAAAAAAAAATCGGATTCCAAACACAGAGTTTCAATACAGAGTTTGAAAAAAGAAGAAAAAAAAGAAGAAAAAAACAAAGGAAAGTTGGCCCAGAGTGTTCCCCACAATATAGTAATGCGGGGTGAAAAAACAGAAACGTAGTTGGGGTAGAAAGAATCAACCCAACCCCCTGCAAGCCGTAATCGACATAGTCCTTAACCTAAGTCTTTGACTGCATACCTTAGAAATTTTAAGACAAATTGTACAGCTTTGACTTTTCAATCGTACACCAGACCATCCAAAAAGATAACAAGGATTACTATATGGACCGTGTGTCAGAAACTTTTCGCTATGTAAAAGACGCACGGTAGGCCATACGTGACAGAAAGTTTCTTTAGTTTTGTTTCCATGTCTAAAGGGCTATTTATCTGATTCAGAAGTCCAATTACAGGTTATCCCTATTTGCATTGCTCTGTGAGCCAACTTTTGATTTTTACCTCTAAACTGCATGAGTACATTGAAAGGGGATAACAAACAGGGCCTAATGTTATTATACAAACCATGAAAAACATTATTTGCTTTATGCAACATCTTCTCAGTAAACTGATATACTAGGTATAACAGAGGTATAGTACCCCCCCCCCCCCCCCACGATAATTACAAAGAAGTTTCAGCTGCGAGTCAAACATATATGCTCTTTCTCCGCCCTACCCCACCCCACCCCACCCCTTTGGTAAGGGAATTTAGGAGGGTCACCTAGCTTGATTAATCAGTTCGAAATCAAGGCAGTTCGTGACATCCTTCTAGTACATCAGTGACTTACTGTTTAGTATGCGGATTCGCCCGTCAATTCAGAAAAGAAAAAAGAGGGCGACATTTAAAATTGACATTTGAGACGCTGCTACCGTCCATTTCTCACTGTACCGGCCATCTCTATATAGCAGAGTGGGTAGACTTTCAAAATGTTGTCTGCAGGGACAAAATCGTCTGTGATAGCGTGAGAGAAATTGATAAGAGGCATAATACGCCTTGGACGAAAGATACCATTTGGGTAGAGCCCTGTATACCAAATGGAACTCCAAGACTTGGCTCCGATACGCCAGTGACCACAATGTATCAATAACATCCGGTAGATTATCTGAGAAAGCGCCATTCCTAGCGCATGGGTTCAGAATATGGTTTTCAAAAGTTCAGCCTATACAAGAAAATTATCGTGTGCAACACGATTTCCACCCGCCATCTTCCTCTCGGGTGAATTACCGGGAAGGTTAATCATGAAAACATTGATAATTCAACCGAATTTAGAGTTTTTGTGTTCTCATATATTTTTTAACATTTCATTGCATTGTCTCCAGCGAACAGAACGTCAAGGAGATGGAAGGTTCTACTAAAATTTTATTCAGTGAGATACAACCAACAATTAACTTTTCATCAAGCACTTAAAAAATGTTTGCTTACACTTTAACAATTAATCCTCGGAAGGTACATTCAATGTAAAATAATGGACTTAAAAAATATATGAGAACACAAAAACTCTAAATTCGGTTGAGCACTTCGTCAAGCCCGTGAGGGTTTTTTGTTCAACTTCCTTCACATCATAATTAAACGGTTACTCCAATTAATGTAATTATTGTATATATATGTATGCAAATATGTATGATGTGAAAAACAAATAAATGAATTGAAATAAGTTATTCGACGGAAGGTAAATTGTATGTATCTGAACAATATCCGGGATGCAGTTCTTCAGAAGTCTAGCTCTTGCTAAGGGCCATTTCGACCATTTAAGTTCATTACATGCAGTTACCCCCTTTACTTCACCAGCTCTTCTCGCCTACATAATTTCTCTAATCGTAAATCCAACCGACATACAGCTCCCCGCATATAGCTCCCATGCATTGTGGATCTTTCTCAAAACTGTAAGAACATGGTTAATTTGTGAGGCATAGCTTGTTGTTTTTTTTATAGCCTTCGTGTCTTTCTTTCTTTCAGCCTATGTCACAATTTTCTCATCTTTCGGCCCCACTCCAACTACCATCCCATCTCCACATGGGCTTCGAAGTCCATCTGAGCAGAGAGAGAAAAAATTCCACTATAAACCAAGAAGTATATGGTAATATTAATTATGAGCCAATAGTAAATAATAGTACAGTCCTGAAATTCTCGGATGGCGTCTTGGTATCGAGAAAGAGGAGGGGAAGTTCATTGGTCAGCGACCCTCCCCCTCCCCCCTCGTAGGCCTCTAGGAGCACATAGATTTACGTTCATTTTCAAGTTCGGCAAACGCCCGGTTAACGTCGAAAAATGGCCGTTTACAATCCATTTCCTAGATTTTAATATAGTTTGACAAAAAGTCAGATTGGTACTTTTGTAAATCTTGGCAGCAATTTGGAAGTCAAGTGTTGTTCATCATTACTTAAATGTACGCTAACCAGTGAGTGGCAAAGACATGTGCATCGATTGTGAGAGTGGTGGTGGGGGGGGGGGGGGCG
This sequence comes from Stichopus chloronotus, assembly GCA_021234535.1. Classification (NCBI taxonomy): domain Eukaryota; kingdom Metazoa; phylum Echinodermata; class Holothuroidea; order Aspidochirotida; family Stichopodidae; genus Stichopus; species Stichopus chloronotus. Next base: position 27,496,551 of record CM037841.1, read on the forward strand.
CTGGGAGGAGGACCAGGGCCGTAGGCTCAAATGACTGAGTCTGGGTGAGGTGCAACTTTCTGCCGTTGAGTGGCGTTATAGGGGTTGTTCACAGGAAGATGAAGGAGAAGGGGGGTCATGAGACTCATCGTGCGCCAAAGGAACATAGTTACAATTTAGTTTCTAGAGGGTCCCTGGGAAATGAATGATTGGGTCTCATTGAGTGTGGAATAGTATGATACGGAATGCAGTGCCGCACCCAGAATTTTAGACTAAGTGGACTGATAATTGTGAGAAGACTATCTAACCAGAGCGCCACTGTGATTGGCGTGAAGCGTTTTGAAGATCAGATAAAATTGTAAATATCCTGATGAAGGACTGAAGTAGTGGTATGAATTCTGGAGGCTGAACATGGGTAACAACATCATCATTCAATTGAGGGTTCTAAAAGTGCTCAAGTTTGCATTTTCCTTTACCTTCTGCTTTTATTTTTCTCATTCTTTGTCCTCCTATTTTTTTCTTTGTTCTTTTTTTTGTTTTTCAACAACGTCATATTTTCCCTTGGCCACATGTAGGGAAGTGCAGTTGCCCTTCCTGCTCCCCCCTCAGTTTGTTCGGCAAGACTGATGACTGTAGTAGCTTTCCTGTTGGATAGATGTACACATGGAAGGCTATAGAAGCAGAATGGTGCTACATTTAATTTTTGGTGGGAACTGAATATAATTATAATAATAAAAATAATAATGATAATAATAATAATAACAACAACAATAATAATAATACATTCAAAAAGGGGCATCAGGAAATCCCAAAGCAAGCATCTACAACCATCTCCGAGAATGACGTATACGCTCCAAGGCAAAGAAAATGGCAAACTGGAAGGCGCCTGGTCCAGACCAAATACAAGGCTACTGGCTGAAACACTTAACGAACATCCATGGCAGGCTAGCAGAGCAAATGCAAGATCTTCTCCTAGACCCAACGAAGCTCCCAGCTTGGCTCACAACTGGAAGAACAGTACTGATCCAGAAGGACCCCCAGAAAGGAACTCAGCCAAGCAACTACAGACCCATCACATGCCTGCCTACCATGTGGAAGATCTTCTCTTGTCTTGTCAAATTAGAAGAGGCCTTAGCTATATTCTGAGCACCTCCTTCCCAAGATGTCGATATATACTCTTGGTCTCCAACTGGAATTACGGTACTAGTATACTTCTTTGGGTACTAGCGAACACCACAGGGGCACTGGTGGAGCCACCGGGGTGGGGGTGGGGGAATGGAAATTAGGCGGACTAGTGCGTCACTTGTAAGAGGGTTTTTTTTTCACAATTACCCGAAATTTTATTTAAGCTATTATAGATTTCTTTAGGGCAGTATAGGGGGTGGAGTGAGGTCCCCGACCAAGACCAAATGTTGTTGCGCGCTTCTCATGCTATGTGTTACTCCCCGGAGTAAATCATATTTTGCCTACGAAAGAACCACCAAATTTTCCAGAGCTGGAGTTTCTAGCCCTCCCCCCCACAAAACAAAAACAATGTCTCGGACCCCCACCCTCCCCCCCAAAAAAAAACACGCACACAAATTGCTGAGCTCTTCCCCAGCCTTGTGAATGTCGTATGATACGAAAATGACATTTTGGACCACTACATGTATTAATCATTAAAAATGATAAAACTATAGCCACAAAATCCATCAAAGATTGACAATTTTACAGGCAAATTAGTGTCTCACAGTTGCATAATGAATAAACATTGACTAAGTATGCAAATTTGTGACGTGAAGAGATGGACCCCTAAGATATTTCTTATGCGAATCCTTCGTTTACTTAACCTTTATTTGAAGGACATTTTAGAATTTTATTCCCAGAGGGATTTAGTTTGGAAACATGCATTTTCTTCTCCAAAAATATCTTTTTCACCAATGTGAAACTCGGTAATACATATGTAGGTTTGACAAAAAAGAATGACACTGTGCAACACTCCACGCCATCTGTTTTGCATTTTTGTCAAACTTTGAAAAGTCATATCTCACAAAATTCCAACGGATTTTCACTCAGGTGTTTACTTTGCATCTACTGAATGAAGCTAGCTCTTTTCTAGATGCATGTCACACAACATTTAACAACAACCCTTTAAATACAACCTTGTATTTCTGGGTAAGAAAATCATGCTGTGACAAAATATCCTATAACTCATTTTTTGCTTAAGATATCTCAAACTTTTTCTTGAATTCAGTTTGAATGGAGAGGAGAGGTAAGTGGCAGACGAGGAGCGTTCGGATAAGGCTCCGATCATTGCCAGGTAATATTTCTGTGACTGGGTCTGCTGCCCTATACCACAGGCAAATCAATTGAAAAAAAATTAGTATGTACCATATGTAACGTGTGCGCTGGTCTAGTTTTCCATGTCTGGCCGTTCCATCGTCGATTTTAGACTTGACCAAGACTACGCGAAAACGAGAAACCTCCCAGTAGATCACTAGAGACCAAACCGATCTCAGTGTATAGCACTTATAACCACCCAATTTGTCTTCTATACGCTCAACGAAATGATTAATTAACGGCATAAAGTACAAATTTGTGAGAATTTTTACACTATTTAACCGATCTTCAAGAAGTGGAAAATTTGGGATCAAGTAGGTTCAATAGAGCGTTGATAGGTTACCCCGATCAAACGTGAGGTAAAAAAGACTCAATCAGAAGGAAGTTAAGAAAGCACAAATAGGCCCACTAGTAATGCTGAATGAGATGCAATTGACTCACTCGTGATTCGTGATCCGATCATTTCAAGATCCTGCTGTAAATTGTCAGGATCATAACCAAAGAGGAATCATGGGAAAGTATATGTTTTTGGACATTTTTTTATTTTTTTTAAATAGCAAGAACTCCAAACAAACCTCGATTCTGATTTGGTACAATCAAAACTTCTGCTAGCAGTGGCATTTCCTGCAATCTGAGAGGCATTTAAGTATCAAAAAAATTTTTCTCTGTACGCTACGCCCCAACCGATGGTAGCGTTAGGCTAAGAGAGTGTCGTTACTATCTGTCCGCCACTTCAAGCCTTTCTCTCCCTCAGCCCTCAGTGCCGCTTATGAACAACTCTGGTTACGCCACTGCACAGCGTCTCCAGACCTACTTGACCGTGTGGGTTCCAGGATCCTGCATGCGGACCATCATGTCCCATTATATGAACCGCAATTATGACCCGAAGCTTCGGCAGATATTTTACAAATTTCTCTTCACCGTACCAATGTTGTGTGATTACATGCAGGTTCAGATTTAAAGAGTACTAAGACATTTACTGTTGCTACACATCATATAAACACATCACATGTGTAGCCTACAAATACAAAAATTATCGCAATACACGCAGTTTGATTACCAACAGAATCAATGATGTTTACACAATCATGCGAAGTGTACAAAAAAACCAACAATATATTCGAGTAACTAACCTGCTGGTCTTTTAATAGACTTGTAATTATGGATTTGTTACATTTAGCCCCCTTAATTTCACAGATGTAATGACAATTATGTTTTTTCATGAGTCCAAGTTCCCTCAAGTTGGTCCAAGGTTGGGTCAATGCATGCACTGTTCAACAGTTCGGTGTTCAACATTGGCCCCGAACCTTGCTCCAATGTATACTGCCAAACGGTTGCCATTGGTTGTGTACTGTTGGCCCAACGTTAGTCTAATCTATACTGGGCAACGGTTAACTGTGTCACTACATTGGGCCAATGTTTTTTACCAACACAACGTTCTGCCAACAATGTTCGGCCCAACAATATATGTGCTATCTGCGCTCGGGTCATCTAGGCCAAGTCCGAGTCACGTCATTTTCAGTGGTAACTCGCTTCATTTTTGACTTCCGTACTTGAGAAAATGCCACTCGAGTCCGAGTCGGTGACTTCACTTGCTACAACACTACGTCACCGTACCACAACCGCCCCCCCCCCCCCCCTTTCATCCACGCACCCTCAGGCCACGCCACGTACTGGCAGAGATGCCAGAATCCGTGAAAAGTTGCACATGAACGGTGGACGTAAGGCCTTCAGTTGTCTCAGAGAACGTGTCGTGCAGTAAACTGTATGCAAATTTTGTCACATAGCAACACTATCCCACAATTCATTGTAACACGGTAGGCTGTACGTCATAACACTGAACTGTGGGGCTACCGTACTTATTTACACTGTCCCTACAGTTTTATTACGTACACGAACACACGTACATTTTTGCAACAAATACTATACATACAGTGCATGCAGTACATGTACATATAGGTAGTGATACTGAGTGATACGAGGAAGAAGACCGCTCAGCTGACACAAATGACCGGCAAATTTTGTTTCAATGATGGTCATCAACAATTTCGCATAGCGAACAGACATTTCGTTCACCCGAAACCTTCTTACCTTGTCAAGTAAAGCCTTCAACCCATCAAAATGTCAAGTGCAAGCGGCCAGAAAATTGAGTACTTCGTTGGCCATGGCAAGTACAAATTGATAAGGAAGATAGGTAGCGGTTCCTTTGGTGACATATATTTAGGGATCAACGTTACAAATGGAGAGGTATGTATACGATTTAACTATTTTATCTCAACCGCCAAGAGATATAGATTCTCATTACTCCTAACTCATGTCTGTTTAATATGTCTTCGTGTCTGGTTGATTTTGTTGTGAAAAATGTAGTCATTCTGCCCCTGCAAAGTCCCGCACTTTGCCGTGGCAACGTTAAGCCTAACGTTAAACCTAAAGTTACACTACAGGTCCTTATTTGACAAGACTTACTGTGAAGGCCCCCCGGGGGGGGGGGGGTACGTGTCATGTTTTCAATAGTTTGGCACAGATCAAGTTTTGCCATGTAGCCATTATGAAGTACCACTGCCAAATACAGTGCACCAAATAGAAGCAACCCCCCGGCCATCTCACGTTATGACCTGATGGAGTGACACTGACAGTTACTGTAGGCCTACATGTAAGCCTACCAACGTTGAGATCCATTGAGCATTTGTTCAAGGGGCATTGCATTATGAAGTTTTACGTTCAAGTTAGAGTACCCATTAACTGCAGCACTAAGGAACCCAGCCTTTGGTTGATATTTTAAAGGCATCATTGACTCATTGCTCCAGACAATTTTAATTTTCCCAGCCGTGCCCCTTACCTCTCGCCCCTCCCCTCTCGCCCCTCCCACAGCCTTTCTAATACTCCTTATACAAGGACCACATGTGTAATCAAAACATTCCACCGCTGTGTGTGCTATGTAATATGAACATACTCTGCATCTTTCAATGTTGCTGTCCATTAAAGAGTGGAAGCAATTGAAAACTTTGCTTACATCTATCCATAGTGTAGCTTGGAATGATTATTGACTGCCTTGGAAGGCCTTTAAAGGCAGTCAAGGTCTGTATATACTCACCAGGATATGCAGCCCTCAAAAAGAGGATTGTGTTTGCACAAGGAGTTTTAGACAACCTGTGGCAGGTTAGAACTCAGTGATTGGAAGAATTCTGACTGTCTGGGGTGATGAGTCACTGCCTTTAAATGACCTCAAATGAGCGATTGTTCGGAAGAAATAACTGAAATGAGGCCATAGTAGTGAAATATGTGACTATGATCAGGTTCAAGGTTATGCTCACTTAAGTAATGTTGCCACAGTGATAGCCAGTAATTTGTTAGGGGAACAGCAATCTCATGTGCCAAAATTATGGGGTATTGTGGTGTGTATACCGGCCACTTCCCTGAATCATGCATGAACACTGCTCAGATTTGTTGCTAACAAAGCTGATGTATGTCAATGCGTAAAGGAACTCATTGAGTTTATATTGATAAGTTTGTGAGGATTTTGAAGGGTGCAACCACTTGTCAGTGTGCATAATCAGTCAAGTTTCATATCCAGCAATAATGGAAATTGTCAAGGTTTGACCTGACTTGTATTGGTTGTGTGCATATGTACCAGTCCGTATTCCATGCACTTCAATGGGAAGATCTTTGGCATAGTGGCGGTGAAATGTTTACTTCCGTGTGCCAGTGTGCACGAAAAGATCAGCCTTGGTGTACAACTTGTAAGGCCTAGCCTAATCACTGAAAGATGCAAAGTAGCCCATATTTGACAAAGAAATCAAACTTCACTACAAAGGGAAAAAATACAACGATAATAGAGAAAATAATATTGTTCAACAAAGCAAGTTCTGTAGCCATGACCTTCAAAACAAATACAATAACTGCAGGGTTGGAAAACCTTGCTAAATTTCTGTCACGTCTGTCGTGCTAAGTTGAGAAAAAAAAAAACTCTAAAACCGACAGAGATGAAATTGTGCACGAGCACTGTGCAAATCATCTGTGGGCATTGGGATTCATAGGGTGTGCAGGGTGACTGAAGTGTGCCTAAAAGGTAAATTGCGATAATTTTTGGTAACTTGCGTGGTCGTTGTAGGTATACTGGACATTGTGGTTATGTATGAAGACAACCTGCGCTATTTGCCTATCGTAAGCAATAACCATCAACAGAGCTTCTTTTCAATATTTTTTTCCCAACATTTTCCCTGTTCTCATTTGTTTTGTTTCTCTGAAGATTTCCAAGTCCCCCCTTTTTTTTTATTAAAAAAAAGATGTGCCCAGATATGCAGGATGTCCTGCAAGCATCGCAGATTTCCCTCGAATCAGGTTCGAAAGGTTCGCAAGGTTTTTCAACCCGGAATAACTGAAGAAAAGAAGGTGCTTGTCAAATAGTTGGTCAAGCGTTTTATCATGTTTGGTAAAGTTGTCATTAGTGTATGAAATTTTTTTTTTGTTTTGAACACAAACATTCTCAGTGTTGGATCCCACACAAAGACATGTGATTGTATCTTATTGGCATGATACACTTTAATCCAGTTTGTACTACACCATTGTCTTTTGTTTTGCAGGAAGTTGGTGTGAAAATGGAATCTACAAAGGCTAGACATCCTCAACTGCTCTATGAGAGTAAAGTGTACAAACTTCTATTAGCTGGTCCTGGTGCAGCTGTACCTAAAATCAGGTAATCCACACAGTATTGCCTTTGGCAACTACTCAAGTGTAGATGGGTTAGAAGTTAATTGCATGTTCTACATAGAAATTTATCAAATTTGTCTATGAGACATGTATAGTACATCAAACCTTACTAGTGATCAGATTTTGGTAGAATTGAGAATCTGCCTTCCTGGTATTCTTAAGATATACAGTAAGGATGGTGTGAAGGTAGAAAGGAGGGCACTAGTCTGCCATTAGACCAGACAAGGCCAGATGTGGTGTTAAATGTTGCCACACTGGAAGTTCAGTTGTTGTGTTGAGTGAGTTGTCCTTAAATAGCCAATCCAGGTAAGTTTTGGGATATCGTTGGTGCTACCACTTCAATGTGAAGTAGACCCTCTTTCTTGTGGTCATTTTCTGCATTTGAAATGTTGATTTGTAAACTGCTGAACATGCTGTAAAACAGTACATTCCTTTTGTGGATGTTATGTCCTTACTTTGTGGCATATGAAGTGAAAACCTGTGAGAGAAGGAACAACATTCCAAAATGTTCAGAAACTATTCCCTCCCTAATTTTCTGTTTGATAATTTGATAGTCTTAATATTTTCTTGGTCAATTTATGCACTGCATCCAGAGAATTGAAAATCATGAAGCTAGATATGTGCATATTGCCTAACATATACTGTTCGGCAGTGTTCACGATAGGACGTGGGATTGTGTGAATCCCGCATTCGTCTCTGGAGTCCTGCACAAAGAGAAATCTTATGTGGGATTTCAACAGCTGAGGTTTCACTGTAGCTACAATCACAAAAACACAAAATAGGTTGCAATGGAATCTTAACCAAGTGACAACTCCCTCCTGATTGTGAAAATTTCTCCCCAGAAATTTTTTAGAGAGGGATTTTCATCCCAGGTTCAGTTTCTTAGCATGGCCACTGCTGTATGGTAATGTACGCGCACTCTTCAGCACTTGGTTAACAGACAAGGATACAGATGGTTTTATGTAATGTGTTCTATGTACCACTATGTGATTACAGTTGTTTTATAATGTGAACATATTTGCTTGTTGACAAGAGAGCTTCTTTAGATATTGACAAATTTGACACAGAAAGCAATGATTTGAATTCCCACATGAAAATTTCAAACTTTTATACATATTAGGCTGGGTAAGTGTTATTTGCTCAACATTCTTGTTAGTGAACTCAGTGTCCAGGAAAGGTAACTGAACAGTCTCAGGAAGAATTGAAATTGGAGGAAAAATGTAAAACAGAAATTGTGCCACATGTGCACAACCTTTGCTTTAAAAGTTACCTATGTCAGGAAGACACATGTACTGTGTCAGTGTACAACCGTTATAGCTACAGTACCTGCCAAGATGAATTTTTCATTGTGCATTATTGCAGTATGAGCGTTGGTAGGAACCTCTCACCAACTTCCACCAAACCAATCAGTCAGCCACGTAACCTTTTAAGTAGCGCCTGGTTGATACATTCTTACTCTTCAAATTTCCCATGTATTAAATTTACTATGAATTTCATGAATATTTTATCCCATTTTCAACTTCAATGCTTGGTGCTACTTGCAGATAATTTCTTGCTCTATTTGAAATGACAGTAGCCTATTATCAATTTTTTTTCGGCCATTACCCACTCATGCTGAGTTTTGGGGGAGGCAGGACTCAGTTTTTGGGGTGGTCTCTTTTTCAGGGGTGGTGATATTCACTTTGGACTCACCCAGAATCCCCGTAGAGAATACTGGTCTATTTGTTTTACTGACATGTGTTGAAAAACTTCTGCCGGACACTGCAAATCTATTCAATCACTGGAAGAATGTTTTCTTCTTAAATATTTACAGTATTCCTTAATTGTGATACTATCCCAATGTCCCTTTCCCTAACCTTTCTTACACAGCTTTAACTTTTCTTGAATCTTAAAATGCCTTCAGGTAAAGAAGTTTGTTCATTTGGGGTTAAGTATGGAGTTGATAATAGCTCCATAAGGGTAAGGCCGTTGTTTTACTTGGACTGAACTTACTTAAGTGTAAATGGAAAAGTGGGGGCCCCAGTTTCAACACAAAAGGTTGCTGTTAGACCACGGCAGTTTCCTTATTGTAGAATAGTCTTTGTATGTAACTATGCGCAATTTGGGACAAACATTGCAACCATTTTCTGCTCCCTCCCATCCTAATATGAAAATCACCTCTTTGTTTTGAGCAATACTAAACACAACTATACTCCATTATTTCATGCAACACTTGCTAATATATTTCCTTTTTTTTTAGGCAGACTGTTATTGCCGTACGGTAGTTCCTCTGGGAATAGTATTCTTTCTTTCTTATGTCCTCTTTTAGAGACTGCTTGTTTGGGCTGCTCAACCAGCTTTCTTTCATTATATTGAGTTAGAGAAAGGTGTCATCCCTAAAAACATTTTGAAGATTGATAACCATCTTATAGTCAATTACTGGAGAGGCTCTGGAATGAAAAATGGTTTGAGTTAGTGTCAAACCACACTATTCCAGCTGCTTCATATACACACTTGCAAGTTTTTAGGCCCCATCTAGTGAGTGGTTTAGTGCAAGTAAGTGTAAGGTCATATGGTGGGAGTGAGACAATAAGCATTTTATTATCGAAAAATGGTAAAAAAAAAATAAATAAATAGAAAAATAGTAATTTTGGATCCGGGTAATAAAATGCCATCCAGGTAACTGTGTCCCCAGGTTTCCTGTAAAAACACTAGTTAACATCATTCTCTCTTTCATTTGGTTGGATCTGCATCTGATGTTATCAGCAACCGTTTCTTCAGAGATGGTTTTAAACTAAAATTCTTAGATTTCCTTCAGACAACAGACAGCCCACAACCCATGTTTGGTCGTCCAAAGTATATTTTCGTTGTCAGAACAGAACAAGAGACAAGCCAAAATGCAAGTCGCAATGCAAATTTTTGCTCCCTTGGGTCAGCAAAGGAACCTGTGCAGTCAGGTTGGCTTGTGTGCGTGTGTGTGAGTGTATCTGTCACACTTGCTTAGGTACGCTCTAACTCAACGGAGGAAAGCCGGATGAAAGTCAAACTTGGTGTTTAGATTTGCCATATTGAGAAGGTGTGCCCTATTGTTTTTGGTGGAATCCGAAGGTTATCTGGGGACACTGGGGACAAGACTTTCTGTTTCCGTGACACTTGCTTGGGTGCGCTCTTACTGGGTTGGAAAACCTTGCTAAATTTCCACGAACACGAGAAAATCTACCGATTTCCCGCTGACATTTCTGTAGGGCTGGAACCCCTTTGTGGGGTCTAGGCAAAGTCCCTGGAAAATTGATGTTCCTAGCATATGGAAGGGGTAAAATTGTTGAGAAGGTGTGCCCTATTGTTTTTGGTGGAGGTCAAAGGTCATCTGGGGGGAACTGGGGACAAAGTCTGAATACCTTTTTAGCACAATATTTCAAGTTGTAAAGTTTAGACAAAGTTTATACTTGGTATATGGATGCATTATGGAAGTGGTGCCTTCAGGGCATTCAAGGTTTTGGGTCCAAGGGTCCATATGGGCCATTTTAATAAATCTTGCAAAATGCCTCTTCTTCTACAGATTGTATGGCATTAAGTTGAACTTGTGTCATATTACTACTATGTTAGTGGTTCCTTCTGGTTGTTCAAATAATTGGTCCCATGTGGACCATTAAATGAAATAATGCAAAATGTTTCGTTTATGCAGGTATTGTGTTTTGCAATGTGGAAGGGTTGTCAAATTAGCATTGTGATGGTGAAACCTTTCCCAGTGTTCAACATTTGTTGGTCCGACTTCAGATTAGGCCTTATGGGCCATAAATTATTACATTGTGCAGTCTGGTGAAGAAATGTAGTAGAAATGTAGTATTGTGGAATATAATCAGATTTTGTAATAAAATCTCAAATAACCAGATCAGGAAGAATTTAATATGCAAGCAAATTTCATGTGGAATATCTGAAAGTATTATTTGCAGGTAGCTATGAATACGCGGTAGAATTCTCAAGAAAACGTGCCCACGGATGGAAATGCAACCTTAACAAATTATTTCACTAACACTAGTAAAGAACTTTGTAACATGCAGTAAGTTTTGGAAGGACAACTTAATTTTTTAACAAGAGGGCTTCCGTCTGCATCTTATTACTGGCAGTCTGGCACAGAGACTTATTATCTTAATGTTCATTACAGTCATGTAGTTCACACTTTAAAAACATTGTGCATGAACACTGCCCTTGTTCCTGACATGTTCCTTCTACATTGCCTCCAAATAGTGTGACGTGCATTAGGTGTTTGGCTGGCCATGTACAGTGGTGTGAATCCATAGCTGACTGATTTATGATTTAAACATGTTTGCATTTACTGATTACTTCTGTGGGTATGGGTGAGACATTTTACAGTAAGTGAGAAATTGAGACATTGCAATGTCTCAGTCCATCGTTGACGTGATCAACTAAACCAGGTCATAAAATTGTAACTACTCTACCTCCATGGCAGCACACAGATGTCATAGAATTGTTTTCATGTTTGTGGTACTTATTCATGGGCATAGAGCTGCTGCTGCAAAATCACTATAAAACAGTTTCTGTCACCACTGCACAATAGAAGTTTGCAAACTCTGTATGATGACATGTTTGTGCTTGTTTTGTAAATAGAAGGTTTGTAAGTACAGTAGATTGTTTGTTTGGTTGCCTCATATCGTAGTACTTAACTTCAGTACCATTACACCATCATTCCCAGTCTTACGCTGTGTACTATCTTTTGTTAATCTTTAGTAATGCCACAGAGCTTGTTCAAAAACCCCAGTTCATTTGTTTGAGGTTTGGATGACCTTTTACAGGACTAGAAACCACTAAATGAAATTCCGTGTGAGTGACCCACAGCACTCATACCTATAACATATGTTTTTTTTTATGTAAATTTTATCTTCTTTACCTCAGGTGGTATGGAACAGAGAACGAACACAATATCATGGTCATGGATCTCCTTGGTCCAAGTCTAGAAGATCTTTTCAACTTCTGTGATAGAAAATTTAGTTTGAAAACAGTTCTAATGCTTGCTGATCAGGTAAAACATTCGTTTTGAATTTATAACGGTTGATTACAATGCAGTGCCACTGTGAAGTAGATGAAGAACACCATGCCAGTTTCTGTACAGTGTTTCACTAGCTTCTATTTTGTTCACACTGCTAGAATACAGTGGGAGAGTAGCCAAATCAATATGCATGCTTTGTGATGGTGAATATAGGCTGATTCATCACTTTGTAGAACAGTTCAGTGTTACTTCCCATGTGAATAGTACAAATGACAAGTGCCACAGTGTACTATTATTGTGTATACTCTACCTATAGTGGGCCAGATGTGCTTCAGGCCTACAGGAGAGGCAAAGTGTGGATAATTCAATATACCCTTTTCCATTCTTATGACTCTCTCTCTTGTAAATTTGTCGACTTTGATCTTGATAAAAGCCATTCCTTTAGATTATTTATCAGCCATTTATTTAAAGTGAAGTTGATGATTCTAGGATAATAGGAATTAGCTACAATACCTGCTGCTCTGTTGACATTGCATAGAAAGCACAGGTTGTTTGGTTACATGATATTGGACTGTTCTTGCCAGGATTAAGCTGCATTATGTCATTTGACAAAGTCCCACATACAGTATCAGACAAGTGGATGAAAAGATGGTTTTAGTATTGATCAGTGAATTTAAATAAAGTTAATCAGTGTCATCTGCTCATTTCTCTTTTGAATTGTTAGATGCTGGGCCGTATAGACTATGTACACAACAGAAATTTTATTCACAGAGATATCAAACCAGATAATTTCTTGATGGGGATTGGAAAGCATTGTAACCAGGTACAGTACTTATGCTCATATTTAAGTGTTTACGTGCACTTTGTTTGATTGTATTTGTCTGGACAGACACCAGTGTAATGAATGAATGTTTGTATGGATGAATGAATGCTTGTATGGATGAATGAGTGAATGACTAGAGTGAATGAATGAGGGCAGAGGTAAGTTAAATGTGGTTATATGAGATATGTTTGATGAGAGATAGAAAATAAATCTCATGTAACATACCTACACCTTAATTGTGTGTTGGAATGATGAGAGACATAGCTGTAACATCAGAAATGCTTTAAGTTTGTGATATGAATTATGTGTGATTGGATATGGACAGCGTACTGATCAGGTGAGATTATAATACAAATCTACCCTTATTCACATACACTGTATATGAATGGTGACAGATTGCATGTTAATAATGAGGTCCGCTGAAGAATTTATGGTTACTGTAAAATATCGATATTATATATGTAGTTGGTGAGCTCAGTGGTGACAGCTGAGCGAATGGATGAATGAATGAACAAATGTGTACTGAAGCTGCTGTTCTTCTGCTAATTCTTGTTTTCCAGTGTTGATCCAAGAATCACAAAAGACTATCCACTTGGAAAATAGTCTTAATATCTCTATCCAGTTCAAAGAAATGTGGGTCCAGATACCATTTTCAAACATTCCAAGAATAGCAGAAAATCTTCCACTTATTTATTGACTAACGGTAGAAATAACTTTGTTTATTAATGGCACTGGCCCTTTCATCATGTATGTTGGGAAACTGATGTTTTAACTGGTTAATGTAATTGATCCATAGAGTCGATAACTGTTGCTTTGTAAATTACTTTCTGTATAATTGTTAGTACGTAAATTATTTGAATTGCTCCCTCAGATATTCATTATAGATTTTGGTCTTGCCAAGAAGTACCGTGACCAGAAGACCAAACAACACATACCATTCAGAGATGACAAAAACCTCACTGGTACTGCCAGATATGCAAGCATAAATGCCCATTCAGGCATTGAACAAAGGTACCTAAGGCCATGTAGAAGATGCATTATTCCTTTTACTTCTTTTTCTGCTTCTCTGTTTACGTCTTTGTGTCTTGTTTGCTTTGCTACTTCTTCGTTGTGCCTGAAAATGCAATGAAAATAATTTGCTCATTATCCCTCCTCTTGAACACAAAACACAGGTCACATCATTTGTTGTCCGTGGAATGGTTGATATGGTGTGATGCATGTCCTAGGGGCTGTGCAGCACTTGCAGAAATGAGAACATCAGTATGTGTAGGGAGAGCAAAAAAGTGAATCACTTTGAAGAAAATAGGGTTAGGGATTTCAGATACCCAATTCAATGGAAATAAAGATCATAAGTCTACTCCTTTTGACAAGTACTCTGTTACATTGCTTCATTCCTTCTGTGCATGCAATGTACTGCGATAATTCAAAGTTATCTGTACTCAGATTCGATTCACAAAATTTATAGCACTGTCGTTTTTCAAAGGTGTTGTATGCACTCTCAATCTCAAATAGTGTCATTATAGGGTTATGATAGCTGATCTCCCTTCCCTTTTTCATTTTTGTTTTTTTACCAGAATCTTTTCTAAGTGTTTCCAAACTGCTTTGTTTTTTGCCAATGTTGTTACTAACCTTGGTTTGATCCTCTCGTATTACCACCTGCAGTGATCGGCTTATCTGCCATACATATTTTATAAGTTTAAATAACAAGTTGACATTCAGTCCCTTCCCAAGATAATGGTTCATTCAGTGTCATTGATTATGCACAAACCCTGCTGGCAATGCAGTGTGTAGGTTAAACGTTAAACATCTCTATCTCATTCCTTTGACAGTTTTCATACACAGTCTTTGCCTCGATGGGTAGTTGCCCTCCCTTGATTGATATGTTAATACCCTGCTATATGCAATTACATACCGTAGGCTTCATCGAAAGACAGTTGTACTAGGACTGTTTACACTTAGTTTCTGTACACACTGAAGGTCATCTTGTTAATACCTTGCCAGAGAGAAGCTACTGTACACTAATGGGAAGTAGAGAACAGAGTGCAGCATAAAAAAATCACCACTATTTCCAGAAGGGATAACTTTTCAGCTGCTTTAGAAATTGAAGTACTCCAAATTCAGCCAAGATATATATTTAGGGCAGCTTCCTCCCTGATAGTGAGTGAATAGTGTGTGTAGCAGTTACCTAGACAAAGGGACCCATGAAACTTAATATAATAAGCAAAGACAACAATAAGTGGTTAAGTAAATTTATCCTAATTGTCTGCTGTTGGCAAACTTAAACTTTTGTTTGTATCAGGTGTGTTATTGGCAAATTTGTAACAAAAACTGATTTGATTGACATGGATTCACTGCCCATGGAAGTCCACGATTTTTTGTGAATGTCATGAAAGCTCAACCAATTGCAATCAACTTGTTAAAACAGTGTCACCAATGCACGTCTTCTGTAGTGTTGAGCAGACAGACATATTTTTTGGAAAATAGCAAAATTCATACAGAATGTTTGCAACAACCGTTTGTTTTGAATTCATACCTCATACATGATAAAAAAGGGAAAGAAGATGTTTGTACTTGTAGTTGCATTCATTAGAAGCTAGTATGGAGTCTGTATTCAAAGCAATTAGAGACAGGTCACTTTAAGGATGGTACAATCTGTTGTCTTCAAAGCTTCATAAGACAACTGAAAGTGCAGGGTAATTTGTACATGACCTTCTGCATGCCCTTATATGGATAATTACAATCCCTGGCAGTTTTTGCAATTTTACATCTAAAGTCAACCTTCACTGGGACGTCAGTAGTGAGGATAGTTTGAGCAGGATTTCACATTTGGTATAAAGGTATTGTTGTTTGATGATATTATTGTGTATAATCCATTGATTGGATCTAACTTATGGTACGGTACATAAACGGTCCACACAGAGATTTTATGATGTGTTCTGTGTACTGTGCATGAAGTTGCAGCACCTTAGCAACCGTTCTCTCGATTTCTAAGTTTCTACTGTACTCTGGACTCTCACTTTCTGACTGTTATTCTAACATGTTTGACAGCATCCCATTCCAACCTGGTCTCAATTCACCTTGAAAGCCAAGTAAGTGGCTGCAATATGAATATTCATTTGAAATTCATGAATTTTTGAGAATTTCCACTCAGAGTTTACCCCATATAAGTACAGTGTTTCTTTGTAGTGTGCAATGTTCATAAATTCTGTGTGTGTGCACAATGAGGAAATTAAATCAAATCTTGTCACATAGATAGTAGTGCACCATTAGTGTGTTGGCTGCAAAGGGCTGCCACCATTGGTCCAGCTGTGAGAAATGGAGAAGAAGATACTTCTCATGACTATACAGAATGTATGAACGGCATGACTGACTAATCCTACTGTGTTCTCTTTTCATTTTCAGTCGAAGGGACGATTTGGAATCCCTTGGCTATGTGTTAATGTACTTTAATAAATCTACTCTGCCGTGGCAGGGCTTGAAAGCGTGTACCAAAAAACAGAAATATGAAAAGATCAGTGAGAAGAAGATGTCGACTTCCCCGGAGATGCTCTGTAAAGTGAGTCTCATCTTCAGATGTCTTTTTCTATGGCAATATTTTTTTTCTCTGAGTGGTTATTAGGATATTAGGGTAAGGAGCACTATTCCAGATAGCATATAGGGGAGGGTGTCAGGATGGTGTCAAAGGTTACCAGTCAACTTTTGCATGGTAAATAGAGGTGCAGTAGTGCAAGAGATGTATACATTTGCCTCTCAAAACATCCAAACCAGGAGAATTGTTGAATTTCATCTTCAGGTACCTTTTTCCATGTGCATCTCAGTTTCTACCTGTACGTAACTCACGTTTCATGAATCGTAATGGACCGTCGTACGATTGGTCACTGATCAGTTGTCTCTTTGACTAGCATTGATATAAGTCTTGTAGACTAATAAAACATTGATTTCAGTCTTTGCCCCAAAGCTACCCTGATGTAGTTGTAGATGTTTGACTCGTTCTAAATAAATAGAGCACTAACCAAGTCTCAAGTGAGTTCACAAAAAGAAAGTGAAACTAACTCTGCATCGTTAGATAAAGGTGGTACGGTGTGTGGGTACATGTGCAAACATTTAGAGCAAGTGAATACAACAATGGTTGATGTATGTGTACATTACTAAATTGAATGTAACTGAAACTGAAGGATTTCACTGAGTCTCAAATGGAAACAGTGACTTCCACCATCTGCATATTCATATCATGAACATGTATGTTCATCTCCTGTATCTGTCAGAACAAGGCAACAAGCAAACAGCATGTGTAACCTAAAGTACTGAAACAGTTTTCAAATGTGTTCTCATGCATTTTGCTTAATTTTGTAAAAAGGTGTAAATTCAGTAGTATAGAACCATAGTAGTGGCTTCTTTGTTTGTGCCAGTAAATTTACAGGCTAGTAACCTTTGACATGTGACCAAAGAGTTGATTATGGCCTTTTTTTATCAGCCACAGACAATAATTCTAAGCTTGAATTACAGTAAGCTCTGTCTAACACACACCTATGGCTAATCATAAGAGATCAACAGTACTCGTAGAGGTTTTATCTGTGTGCAGTCTTCTGTATCGTAGGTTAGTCTCATAATATAGAGTGGGGTGTGGTGTCACTAATGGTATAGGGTAGCAGTCTATAGAGCCTTTGTCATTGTGCAATGTCTGAGTTGAAGCTTGCTTTGATAGATTTATAAAATCAATCCTCCTTAGGCGTGTTCAAAAACGTGATCTTCACTTAAACTGTCAAGTTCACAAAGAACAAAGACTCAAAATTGCAAAAGGTTCTATAACATGGGAAATTCATGGTAGCAGTTATTATACCTAGGTATTATGTGATACAGTAAAGTGTATGATACTGTAGATACCATGTTAACTTTCTGCAGCATATCGTAACAGTTGTATTGACGAACACTGACCATAAATCTGTTGTTAGTGCATAACTTGACTTTTGTTGTAAATATGGTATTTACTTTTGTAAATGCCCCGTGTCACTTAATTGTCCCTGTGGTTTTTTTTTGGCCACATTGCATTTAGTGAAATTTTGAAGCTATTAGAGAAGAGAGTCAAATGAAAGTGAAGGAGTCCTTATTGCAATCAAATCTCATCAAGTCCTATACACTCCTGCAACTGATGTTTCTCTGAAATTTTGTTGATATTTCCGAATACAGTTAAGCTAATCTGTTGGCTTTCTTCCCTTTGTCAGATCAGGAGTGGTGGTTCAATTACAGTGCTGAACATTGACTGAGATTGCTCCCTATTGGAATAGTCAAACCATAAAATTCTGAAATAAACACATGAAAATTTTGCTCTTTTAATCACTCCCTCCTCCCAACCCACCTTATGAAAATTTCCTGCTCTTGGGGCATCTGTTAGCGTAAATACGGTGTTAAGAATCCAGGAGAATTTATTATTCAGTTACCATAGGAGACCTCTGCTAATAAGATCTGAGCATAGTTCCTTTAGAGGTCTGTTGGGTTATTTACAGTCAATTTATTTGTCAGTGATTTAGTTGCATCAGAGATAATTCACAATATATTCACTGATAGTACTGACAGGGACAGGGTCATTACGTAATGGCATGGTTACCTTGTTGTTTGGCACATTTTTGTACTAAAAATGTCCTAAATGCTGCACATCGTTATGGAAGGGTATGCATTAGCTTGGACATTTAGAGTTCTCACGGATAAAACTAAGGACTTGTTTCAGATAATAAAAATGCGTTGGACAAATAGCGTTGTTAAATCCTGCTCATGATCGTACCAGCTGAGCTGAGTGTATAAAGTGCACACTTGATCAGTTTGTATTATCAGTCTGTTTTGCGATCAGAAATCAACTATGAAAAACAAAACAGGCAAAAATATTGTTTCCACATGACCATCATTGCAGACAATTTATATTACAGTATGCAAATTATAGCTTGACATTTTACTGTTGTACAATCAACTAACATTACAGCCATTCCATCCATCCTTCATATTTTCCCCTTTGTTCATAAATTTCCTGTGACTTGTTTGTTGATAATTGGGTTTCTACATTATACTTCACACCTACAATAGGTGAATGGAAATCAGTGCGAGGTGGTTTGGCCAGCAGGAAATATTTGCAGTTCCAATTTGAGTTTATTTCAGTTTTGTTCTGTCATATGGTACAGTACTTGCACCAGGTACCCAGGTATCCAACGATGATGTCAGGACCCGGTTTTGAAATTGCTACCCAAATCCAAAGTGTCACTAACATACACAGCATGGATGCGTAAGAATACGCTACTGCCCTGCTTGTAGGGAAGATACATGATGTTACATAAATGTGCAATGCAAAATGTCATATTATGACTTCACAATGAACTTGCCTAGTGGAAGTTTTGGGCTGCCCGAGCGACTGTGGACTAGGTTCTCAGGTCCGAATTTTCGGGCCTTCACTGCAAACACTTATATAGTAGGAAAGTGACAAATTTTAGAGACCATAGTAGAAAAGAAGGAAAGTTTTACTAGATGATCTCAGCTTGTGTTTTGTCTCTGAGTATTCATATCATCTGTATTTAAAAGTCAAGTTTTGTTCTGCTACAAATTAACTTGAAATTAAGCTCTTCTCGTCTATAACAGTTTGCCGTTGTTCAATGTCAGACAGTCGATACTTAACGTGTGCTTTCACCGTAACAAAGAGTTACGGTTCAATCAAAGTACACATTTCTTTTTCCATCTATGTGAAATCATGGTAGTAGTTCATTTCTCAGTATCCTGAGGACTGATCAATGCAATCTGTTTCTTATCCAGTCACCTTTTTTGCTCTCCAGGGATTTCCAGCTGAGTTTGCAATGTATCTGAAGTACTGCCGACAGTTGGGATTTGAAGAAGCTCCAAACTATGTTTACCTCCGCCAGCTGTTTCGAATTCTTTTTAGGACCTTGAATCACCAGTATGATTACGTATTTGATTGGACCCTTTTGAAACAGAAAGCTTCAAACCAAGGTTCCATTAATAGCACCGTGAACCCTTCAGGCCACCCTACCACAGCCCACAACCTCCGCCACACGGACAGCAAAGCCAGCAGACCTTAATAAACTCCACGGGGGCATTACTTCCTTCTTCTTCTGGACCAGTGCAGATAGTGCTTAATTGCAATAAGCGGTACAAACGAGGCATGACAAGGTGTTCCAACACCAGATATTTATTGACAGATTGCATGGAATACCTCTGGGTTTCCTTGCTGCTGTGGTGCATTGTGTGTGAAAAGTGAATTGCTATAAAAGAAATCCAATTCTTTTGAATAGAAATCTTTTGGGGCTTTCCCATTTTCTCAGTTTCATCCAGACTTAGCTGATCTGCACTCTTTCATTTCACGGACTTTGTGTACTTGAGACATTCTTGTCGCGGTGGCGTACCTGCCACGTCGCTCTTTGCAACTGTCGGAGGCCACCGCAAGTGCTTCTATAGTGATGTTCTAACTACAGCTTGGACACAAGACTTATTTATAGGATCGTGAGCAATTAAAGGGTGGGTCCTGTTGCAGCCACGTTTTCATCGCATTCATTATTGAAGTAAGCATTTCTCAAACCTGCATTCAGCAAGACCTTTGTTTTTGTGCAGAATTGTTAACAAATGTATATGAAATACTTATATTTGAAATGTATAACAGTCATTGATACCGTCTTGACTATTAAGCTAGACATTAAATGCCCTCTCCCAAACAGTTTGAGGCTGTGGAAATGAAGTATAATAAGCAACTTTGACATATTTTTTCCTTCTAGATGAGAGTTAATTTTTCTCTTGTCTTGTCAGATGGTTGTAGACATGGTGAGGAGGGGTGTTTAAATTTCCTCCACAGCAGAGAGAAAAAGGCTACTGACAGCATCAGCTTAATTACTGAGAAAAAGTAGAGGCCACTTTGAAATAATATCACTAATTTTAGTTATACTGCTGTGATGTATTCTTTAAAGTTACTCCTACATCCCACCTCTGACGTTGGAGAGTTCAGTGGAAGAATGTGTTATTAATCTGGAGAGATTATATATATATATATATATATATATATATATATATATATATATATATATATATATATATATATATATATATATATATATATATATATATATTGTTTGACATGTTGGTTGCCACCCCGCTAAGAAATGTGACTCAAAAAATGTATTGACATACTGACCTTTAAATGGTGGGAAGAAGGTAAAAGGTAGTACTTATTCTTTTGAGCGAACCAGGTGTGGTAGAGAGGTACTTTATTAGCATACTACATGGTTGTTTAGACCTGAACCAGAGTACCACCTTTTGAAGAAGTCTCCTGTTGCAACTTCCATCATTGCAAAGCACCCTCTGAGAAGGTGTACGCTGAATTTGAACTCCAGATTTCATAATATGTACAAAACCTCTGACCTGGAAGAAAAGACATCAGTAGCCTCATATAAGGTATCCATCATAATTTATCCCAAAATGTTGTTTATCAGAATCTGTATTCTACCTGTCAATGGAGATGCTATTAATCATTAATTTGATGTGAAACCAGGTGTAAACTGTCAAATACAACAGTTACATGTATTAGTTTCTTGGTAACAGATTTGGGGACCAGTTAGAACAATTGGCAGCTTGAGGTGCAATCCAACGATAGACCCTCATCTCTCGTACACAAGAGAACGTCATGGCTGCTTCATTATCCCTGACTTAAGACATACGTCGCACCCATCAAGCAAATAACCCAAGATTCCAAGCAACTGAAGTAGTAAGTTCAGAAGTGTTCACAAATCAATAAATATGCAACTAGTCCAATTTGTTTGTGATAGCCTGCTTCATGAAATATCTTTCTTATGTAAATGAATGTCTGTATTGAATTGTATCCTTTGTTATGAAATATTTCAGCTTTGTTCAACTGACTTCTTTTGTTTGGTGCTGTAATTGAGTGAAGCAACCCATTTTCAAAGCCATGCATGGCCTGAAAAGGGATTCATCATCAAGGCAACTGTTATCAACATTTACACTCAAGGGGCATTTGGTCAGCTAGATATCAATTTTGTTTGCATTCACCAGCCTGAGTCATTCTCGTCAAGCGTCTGACCTCTCTTCCATTATTGCAAATAATTCATCTTGTTTCTTCTATTGTTTTCTTCATTGTATACCTTTGTCTGGCGAGAAAATTCTGAGACATGCAACAGTCAGGGAGATTCAGAGACGCATGAGCTGAATCCCTAACTCTTACTAGATAAATGTATCGTTGTTCCAAGATGCTGAAATCAGTTCTTTTGATTGCCCTCGTATGCAAATAAGAGCATACTACTGCATACATTTACAACACCTGTGCTATTTGCTCCTTTTAATATTTTTTTTCTGTTGTTGTGATAACGTGTTTGTACGACTACAGCCAGATATTTGCTTCATGAGTTTTATAACATCCTGTTTGATAGAACTTCATTATTTATAATACACTTTCATATGTAATGTAATTATCTTTGTAAGTTGTGTATGCGAATGTGTGTGATAAAGCAAGGCCAAAAAGTATTGTGGTTCTTTTGAATCGTACCAAGTTTTGCTCCTCATGGTAGTTTTACAGATACTCTGTTGCTACAGAAACTGACATATGATGGTGATATAGTACTCCATACAGATGTTATAAACAGGTATCAGATGGTGATGCCTGCTGATTTAGATGTCAGAAAATTTGGAGCGGTAGATCTTGTAAGTTAGGAAAGAATGTCTGTCAAGCTTCGAATACAATGTAAAGAAGTTGATCATAACATTATTTAATACCTTTGATTATCATGTGTTTGATCAGACAGATATCCAAAAGTCTTCTTTTGGTAGCAATCTTCATCTGTGTAATTGTTAGAGAGAGTGTAACGAATTATCGGGGCTGTAAGAAACATTACCATCGTGCAATAGTCAGAGGAGGAGTAGTATACTCTAAGTAGTGGGTTGTATTTTTAAATGGATGGATGGATGGATGGATGGATGGATGGATGGATGGATGGATGGATGGATCGAGGTGAAGTAAAATCTAAAGATCAGGTATCAGGTTAAATAAGTGGTTCAAAGGGGTACTCTGATTATGACCTTGCTACCTGCAATCAGATGGGAAGAAAATAAAACATTAAAACATTAACTTACAGTTTCATGCCAGCAAAACTATATCAAAACGTTACTAATGCAAAGAAAAGTTGCTTTTGTCCTTCATAATCATTTGTTTTGTGTGATTACATGTATATATTTTTATTTATTTTAATTTACCTTCATATTAAAATAAGTAAAAATATATTCTCAGTGCTCCCTAGAGAGTTTCAAGAGAGGGCTGCGACCACCTGCAAAGTGTGTAGTGATCATGAAGAAATTGCCGGGGGAATGGAAATTTTTGATAATTGAGATGCCTGATGATGCAAAATGGTGCCAGTCAGGTGCTCCATTTGAAATAGCAGTTGCATGATTTTTTCTTTCCAAGTGGAGCTGTTGTGGGATTTTTTTTTTTTGTGAGGATTTTGCCATTCCATGGGATGGCAGTTTTTTTCCTCAGGGGGTAGGTCACCTCCCTAAAGCCTCTTGTTGAGAACAATGATTCTATTATGTAAGTATGTATCAATTCTTGGATGGAATTCCTAAATGATTGGATTCGTTTACATGGCCTTATAGTTTGCACCATCCCCTTTGTCAATGTTGATTTGATGCTAATTGACGAATATATGTACTTAAATGGTAATATGAATATTCAAAATGATGTGATAGTAAAAGAAATTTCAAAAGACTACTGATCCAAGTCATTAAAAGGTAAATTGCAGACCAACATATTCCAAAGAAGTGGTTCCAAAATGAACCTTGAATAAAAATTAAGACATGCATGTATTCACCCAAAAATTGCTTTTGTTTCCATGTTAGGATCTTCTCTATTTTACCACTTTGATTAGCATTTTGATTTTAGTTTGCCTTTTTGTATACTTTTGTTGAGTGCATTCAACTTCATTTGATATAGCAAACTTCATAGTCATCAAGAAGCCAACTGGTATAGTTCTCTTAAGCATGTGAACTCATTGCAATTGTGTTAGCACAGCGGTTCTTAACTTTTTATGTCCCATTATCCTTCTTCGAATCATCCACCTTAGACATCCTTCACTCCTAAAATATATCAAAAGTTACTCTCGACCACAGTATAGTGCTCGCACCAGTTTTGCAATGAACTTGAGCAAATATGTGACAACTGTACCCTAGTATGGGCCTGATATAGTTGTCACAATATGGTTCAGTGCAGTCACTGTGGTGTTTATTCTACTCTGGAGTAGTCAAACAGAAGTACAATGATTAAAAGAAGATACTGGAAAGGATTGGTGATGAAGAATTCTCTGCCCCCCCCCCCCATTAGATACCAAAATTACCCCTCTCCCCAGTGAAGAACCATTGTTTTAGCGTAACCAGGAAATTCACTAAGATGCTGTTGGCCATTATCTCTGATGCAAATATTAAAATTGTGTCACAGAATTCAATCATCAAATGGATATAAGGACCATCATATTCATTTTTTTTTTTTTTGTGGCTTCCATGACCAGTAACTTTGTGAATGAGGATATTATCACATATACTGCCGTGAATCCTCAGAACCGATTAAAATGCAGAATTCAAAGGCAAGAAGATGTTAGAAAAATACCGTATCATTCCAAAAACATTTGGTCGATTCATTATTGTGTTATCTGACTTAAATTTGACATTGTATGTTAAAGTTGTAAGTGACCAGTTTGTGTACTGCTTGTAAGAGAACCAACAGGGACAGACATAAGTAGAGGGCAGTACTCTCATTCATGTCTTTTTGTTTGAAGTACTTATAACAACTAGAACTGCATTTGCCCACAAATATGCAGAATTGTAGTGAGCCATTGTAGAGTAAGCCATTCTCAGTGGATCCAATCCTCATAGGAGTTAGCGTTTTTTGGGGAAAGCAGTGCCGTTTCCGTCGATCCCTTTCCCAATCCATTCTTTTTTATATATCACATTGGATCTCTCTCATAATGTTGTAAAGTTGCCAGCGCTTATCGTTACTATATACCGTAAGTTGTACAAGCCTGTACTGCTCTGAGTTTAAAAGAGTACTCTAGTACTAGCTGTATATATGTCAAAACTGTCTTTCTGTTTCACCACTGAAATAGAACATGAGAGCAGTACATGATTCTGTAGAAGGACGTCATGTTGTAACCATTAAAAAGCAGTGAAGCAGCACAAGATTCTGTGACATCATATTTAAACACAATGGCGCTGTATTGCACACCAATTTGAAAACAACATTGACACTCCACGTTTATCACCTCATTGGGAAAAGGTCGAACCACATTTCATCACGTTTTCTGGAAATTTATCCGAAGGGCTCTCTCATCACTTTAACTCCTTAAATCGTTCTTGTAGTCGTGGCATTTGCTTTTCCTTAGAAGATTTTGCTTTGAAGACGGCCATAGCTCGCACTTACTGCTATTACTAAAAGGTCGCGCATGTATATTTGGATGAACTAAGTTACATCACAGGCAGGTGAGGCGTTATGAGCCATACAAGGCTCAACAAAAGAAATTGCTGGTCGACCAGTAATGACAAGATTGTAGTGTGGCGCACTACAATAATTAAATACAGTGAGGCTAACACTAAGAACACCTTTAGTTTTTCGAATTGTTGAGAAGGTATCCTTCCAAGAATAAATCCTTTACTGATAGTTTTGGTAACTTAAAGCTTCTTTTACTGGACGTCAATAATGGACTCAGTTAGGAAAGCATGCATTGCTTGAAAGAGGTATTAATGCAACTGATGGTATTGGGGTTAGAGCAAACCCACATATATCAGGTATTTATTGTCACCAGTATGTTGAGAGGGATCCAAGGTCTGTTGCTAGAGAAGACAATAAACAGTATTGAGGGATGGCTTGATACTTGCAGAGGTCAGCTAAAGTCTTATTTTTATTTTAAGTTTTTCTTTAGAGTGATGTATCATGCAGAAATGATATTTCCGATCTTGTATATGTTTATATGTAAAGAAAATTCAACTGAAGTAAAACAAAAGTATCTCAGTTTTGTTCTGTCTCATTTTTAGCTCATACCAGCTAGCTGGTGTGAGCTATTGTAATGGTGCGGTGTCACTCTATCTATCTGTTCACAATTGTTCAAAATGCTTCTCCTCCGTCATGCTTTCATGGATTTGTCTGAAACTTGGATACAATGTTCCATAGGTGGTGGACCATTTAGGGTGTTAAGGAATTTTTGGTCCAAGTTCTCATGTGGGCCCTTTGGCCCATTTTATGAAATTCCACAAAATGCTTCTCCTCCTACAGATTATATTGTACAATGTTGATGGTTTAGCACAATGATGCTAAAATTGGATCCTTCAGGGTGTTCAGGAATTGGTAGTCCAAGACTCTATGTGGGCCCAATGGCCCATTATGTGAAATTCTGTTTGAAATGTTGCTTCTTACACATGCATCCATGGATTTATATTTAACTTGAGCACAATAATCCTTGGGTGATAGTTCATGTGGGGTGTACAAAAAAGTTTCAGTCTAAGGTCCCATGTGGACCCTATGGTCCATTTTAGGAAATTCTACAACGTTGTTCTCCTACATATTCTCTTGTGCAGTGTCGATGGTTTGTCATAATGATACTCTGCTAGTGGTTGTCTTAGGGTGTTCATGAATTTGTAGTCTATGGTTCCATGAGGACTGTATGGCCCATTTTATGGAATTCTGCAAATTGCTTCTACAGTTAAAGTGCCCCTTTAAACTGTCATACACATCTCAAATATCCCTATTGTGCATGAATGATAATTGAGTAATTGGACAGAGTCAGTTGGTATGCTAACTGAAACTCTTTATTGCCCTCGGGTATGTTGACCAGTATATGGACTTAAAGGGGCACTTTCAGTTGTTTAATGAACTTCAGTTAGTCTTCACAAACAAATCACTTTTGTGTCAAGTTTCTAGGGACTGATCAATGTTCAGCTTACAAGGCCCCATTATGAGTCACTTGTAAATGACCACTAATGAGTGAGTAGCTAATGATTTAAATTGGTTTTGGAAAACTTGTGACCATTCACTTTTCCACATTAGTACAATTCATATACCCACAGCCAGTGCAAACCGATAATAATAATTAGTAAAAATTGACAGTTTTCATAATTAGTGGATGTAGATAGTGATGCTAATTATAAGCATTGCTTTTTGGTAGTACCCCTCAAAATTGTCAAAACTTTCATTTATTGACAAAGATCAAACTTCTGCACTGTTGGGACTCTAGTTTATGAAACTGATAATTGTGCAGTCCTACAGATTCTCTTGTACAATGTTGATGGTTTGGTATAATACTCATTGGTACCTATGATTTGACATAATGATACATAAATTGTACCTTCAGGATGTTGAGGTATGAGCCACTGCACCAATGGTGCTCTAGTTTTTTTCTTGTATTCTGTATTCGACTGCTTTCTGTGTTAGTATATGATTAAGCAAAAACATTTGAAGATGTCAGCTAATGCAAACTTTCCTATACAGGAAACAAGAAAGTTGGACAATTAAAATGAGTGCCTCTGTTGAACGTTCTGTAGGGAAACAAACCTCAACTTAAAATGAAAATATGTAATTGCAGCCCAGATTGTGGTATTGGTCAACCTTCCCAGCAAGTGTTGGTACGTACACATACCTCTTTATATTCCCTCCCATCCTATGTTGAGAAAGGGTCAGAACAGACATTTTTTTCTTTTTTTGGTTTGGTATGCATCTATTAACATTACCACATCGAAAGACCCAAACCATGAACCAAGCTCGAGGTACAGCATGGTAGGAATGCACCTGGAATGACACACCTATGGATTTGATCAGTGATTATAAAACAGAACACTCATTTAGATGCGGTTGCAGTAGAAGTAGGCTACCTAACAAATGAAATGATATGAAAAGATTTTCTTGCTGTCCCTTCACAATTTGAAATTGGGCATAACTAGAACCCAAGATGTTTGCTGCTAGATATATTTAATGCACCTAATTTGACACATCATGACTTTGGTAGATTCGTAACATGGTCAGATGATAGAGCAGCACCTGAGACCCATGAGGTATGATCTATTATGTAAATCCTATGTCTATCAGTTGGATCAGGATTTTGGAGATGTCGTGTAAGTTCGAACTGTATTTTGGGCTTTTTGTTTAAGCAGCATTTCAAATTAGGATGCAAAGCCTATGGTCTGTTCTCAAGGGTGACCTTATCAAAGAACTAGAAGCGTGCCAGGCACACACATTTTCAGGAATTATGTCACTACGCTTTCAATAAATTACGTTAATCTGAAGAAATACAGTTTCAGTGATAGCTATAGGGGTGTGTCGCCCTAGGTGATGTGTCATTCTAGGTGCACGTGCTATACTTCATATGTCAACAACTGTAGATCTAATTTAGTAACTGATGTGTAACTATGGTTACCATCTGTCCGCTTAATCAGGATTGTCCCGTTTCTGAAAGGAAAAGTGAGAGTCCCGGCCGGAAAGGCAAATCGTGCATGTTTTCTTCAAAAAGAATATATGCCTAGTAGTTGCATTCTGCACATGCATGTTTTCTTGTCTCTTTTTTTGTCCATCACTTGCAGTGAAACGTAGTTTGTTTTATATTAATAGTACATTTCACAGAATGAACATTTCCTGTCGGCGACGTTGAGGCAATTATCTGTCAGTTTCACACATTGATGTTCATGTAAAAATAAGGTTGATGTAATCTGAACATCAACAACCAACCAACTGAACAACGCTTAAATGAGTTGTTTGAAATGACTGTCTAACAATATTAAACAATCTTTAGCAAAATTCCTCCTAAAATGGCCAACAGCAAATGTTTTCTTTTTGATAATACTTCAACTGGAATTTTCGAAAAGCGGAAAGTTCTTTTCGTCAACAGTCGTAGAGACCAATACGCAAATTAAACGTTTGTATTGAAAATAATGATGGCGATTGTCTGGAACTTCCGTGCAGCAATAGGTATACTACAAAATACTCTAAAATCGAATATTTCGATCATTATCGATTATTTCGATATGATTTGACTCTGGGTAATGTATGCAAAGTTTTAAACTTCCAAACGCAAAAGATTTCAGTCCTGAAAACCTTTTTTCGATCTCAAAAGTTTCATTACTCTCTGAATACATACTTTGTACTGTAGAATCTCTTTCCTATACAGTTTAGCGTATACGTATACACTGAGTCTAACCTACACATGTGTTACTGGTGTACAGTGAAAGTAGTACCCCTTACTGTAGAGATACGTGGTTTAAGATTTTTAAATAATTTTTTGTAATCTCAAAGTGGTTTCAAATGTTTTGTGTGTTGTTTCATAAATTGTTATTCTGAAAATAGGTCATTATCAACAGGATGGCATCTTTTGTGTCAAATGCTCGTACATTAAACTTAATATTTGACCTTTTTTTACCATACATGATAGTGTTCAGAGAAACCAGTATACGAACTCATATCACCAAGTTTATCCAAACCCTATGTAATATCAATCTGAATCACATATTTACTGGTAGTCATAAGGTTATAGGTAAAAGAATTCGCACCCACTCCTGAAAACAAAATCTATTTCAGATTTCCTACCTCTCGGGAGCCCTTGCCCCTTAATTTCCAGCTGTTCTCGAGTGCTTTAATTTCATCCATTAAAAGCATGTTCATACTCGAGTTTCATCACCATGCCAGGGTGAATCAGGTTAATTGGGTCACGGGGGTGGGGAGCTTTGGGTTTAGTGTCCCGTGAGAAATGTGAGGGGCTAAAGGTGTGTTCAGCCTCCCCCAATATTTTCTCATTTTTCCTAGAAGTAAATGAAAGAGGATGCCTAAATTTCTTGTATCTTTTCATCCCTTCTGCATGATAGATATTATGATTTTTCACAAACTGATTTTCCACTCATTAATTGAAAAAAAAAACGCAAGCATGAGACCCTATTTCAAGGCTGGGTATGCAGCTTGGAACACCCCGGAAGTGTAATTTCCGGCCATCTGGGAGTTCAAAGCCAAACATTTTCCTGTAGCCTATATGCTCCCCACCAAAGGATGGTGGCACTACGTTTAAATCGCCCAGTCGGAACTCAACCCCGCCCTCCCATAACATAACATAGCAAGTTTAAGGGCAAAGGAGGGTAAAAGCCCCATAAGATGCCCTGAAATCCAGACCCCCCTCCTAAAAAAAAACCCTAACCAAACTAATATCCAATATATCCCATCAATATCCAATATATCGAATAATCCGTCTTGTCCCACCACTCGAGTCAAATTAAAAAAGAAAGTCATTTTTTTAGCTAATGGACATTTTCTTAGGAAAAACACTGCTCGTGGAGAGATTGATCCGCATATCAGTCTCAGAAAGTTAGGTTCCACTTTCAGGTAAGAGTAACAGCCCTATGTGTAACATCCCCCCCCCCCCACCCCTTCAAGTTTTCTTTTTGACACTGATGCAAAGTGTGGGGGATGTTGAAATATTACTAATGATGTATCGGTCTTTGCAGACAATCGGTGGTGATGTCAGAGTTTGCCCTGTGGGAGAGCATCCTTGTTCATCTGGATAAACCACAAGGAGAGATGGCAGTAATCATCCACTAAGATGGTGTACATGATTGGCATCAGGTTATGGATTTTATGTAAGAGCAGGTCCGCATACGCTGGTGTTTATGTGGGTGTTGATACACTGAGGTATTTTAAGTGGGACAGTTGTCACTTATTGATTAGACTCAGTTCATTTCAGTACACAATGTACAACAAGGAGTAATACCAACATGCCTCTGAAAACAGGGTCCTTGCTAATGTCAGTGTGAAAAACGCAATCATTACTTCCCCCTTCCCGTTCACAAAAATCTTACCTTGGTCAGGTCTTTCACAATCATAGACCATGAACACTAGCGAATTCAAGCGGGGGTCATTGCCTAATCAATCGTGGACTGACCAAAACTAATTTTAATAACGAATAATTACTGCAATAAAGAGACTTACCTGTGAATAAAAAGTTACTACTCTGACTTAAGCTAAACAGGGGACAAGGCTGGCAATGCGCCACTCATCGCGGTCCTGGGGTGGGGGTATAGGGTTGCCCTTCGCTTACACCCTTTGAATTTCATGGTGTTTCAGAACAGGGGGCCTCTAAAACAAAACATCTCCCTGAATCAACAATCACTTAAGACTTCTGATTGCAGCTGCTGCACGTATGGGCATATAGAAAATAAATTCATCGCTAATATTGAATACATATTATATTTCAGAGATGTAAAGTAAAATGTAGATATCTGAAATTATATGCCGAACTTCCACTTTGGAGTGGTTGGCTTACATTGCATTATGGGACGGACATTTGGGATGATCTAACAGTCTACTTCTTTTGTATCCTTTCGAGGCTTTCGGTATTTCTTTATACCGTAAGAGAAATATTATAAATGTTTAAAAGTTGTGTTAATTTTCACCTGCATACTATAGGTTAATTGAAAATAATCCCAATCTTTCTTCTTCACTGGTGTCAAAATTTACTTCAATTTAAAAAAAAAACCCAAAATACTTTGCTGGAGTGACATAACCATTTTGTAACCAGGCTCGCGACATCTGGATATGTCTCTAGGCCACAGGTGTCTTTCTTCAAACAGTAATACGTTGAGTTATGGACAGGATATTTGTCTGTGATTTGAAGTGCCTGCTATGAAAATGTATTGCTCTTTGATCTACGAACCCCTTAACTTTCCACAGGCATATTCCTCTAATTTTATACATCTGTAATCATGGTCACTGTCCAGCAGACACTTTGGAAGTTCAAGTTAGGACATGAACAGACTAAGATCTGTATAGCGCCATCGGCTTTTAAAGTTCAGTGACTGCAATTGTTGTCGCCCCTTGCCCCAAATCAGACTGTCACTCATAGGAATTACATGCACCCACTTGTGTAGCCTGGATGATCTCTGTCAGTGTCAGATGCACAGCCACAGCATCACCGCATCTCATTCATACACCAAACAACTTTTTTTTCTGGCTTGGGCAAGTTGTTCATTTTGAGAATCTTCATGGAAATTCACCCGTTTATCAACATGTCAGTGTTTTTCAGAGAGCATAACCTCAATTAAGTGGAAACTGCTATCACGAGATCCTACGTACATGTAGCCGCATTCGGTCAGTAGGAAGTAGCAAAGGCTATTTCTCTGTGTTAAAGTTAGTGTAGGCTATAGCCTATGGGCCTATTCTCACTGTAGTGTTAGACCTAGTTGAAGTAGCCGAGTAGTAATGTAGTGAAGCCTCGTAGGCCTACATTGTACACTACATTCTTAAAAAGTTTTCAGAAGGATTGAGACAGCGTTTTCGCTTGTTCTCAGGAGTGACAAATGCTGCAATATTGATAAATGCAAGGTAATGCGAGCTGGCATTGATATCCTACTTCCTAGGTATTCATACACTTTGAATGGAGAGTCACTGCAAGAGGTTTCTGTTGAAAGGGACTTAGTTGTTCACCTCTAGATTCTTCTTTCAGCCAGCTAAGCAGTGTGTTGAAGCAGCTAAAAGAGCCCCTAGGATTTTAGGTATGGTTTAGAGAAATTTTAGTTTCCTTTTGCAAGACATTTTTGTTAGGCTCTAGCCTAACCAGTTGGTTAGGCCTCATTTAGAGTATGCTGTTCCAGCTTGCAACCCATGTTTTTCTAAGGATAGGGATTTACTTGCAAAAGTCCAGCACAGGGCTCCTAGGCCTAGATTGATTAGGGCCTTCAAGGGTGTTCCCTATAACAGTACTGTAAGTTACATCTCTCAAATCTCACTTCACTTGAGCTGAGAAGATTAAGTGGAGATTTGTTGCAAGTCTACAACATTGTTCATGGTTTTGATAATTTATCATTTTCTGACTTTTTCAAGTTTGCAAATAGTGAAATTACAAGAGGTCATTGTCTTCAACTCCAGAAGGGTCAAAGTAGAATCAATATTCGTTGTTGTTCTTTTCTTAGAGGGTAGTGAATGAGTGGAATGGGTTGCCTGAGAATCTAGTGGTGGCAAGAAGTGTTAGGAGCGTTAAGAATGGACAAGTATTAACCTGGTTTGATTTTTGTGCCTTTTTTTCCTCTTTGGGTGTTTTTTTTTTCAGGGTCCTTGATGGGGACTTTCTTGTCCCTCCTGATCCTTTTTTCTACCAAACTAACTTTGTTTGAAGAATGATTTGTGAAAAAAAAATAACGTACATGTTTCAGATGGAGAGAGGTGTGTGTCAGTAGTACAGACTTGATTGACTGAGCATTATGAATGGTGCATGCGAACAGCATTTAGCATCGCAGTAGGCAGCTATGTACAACCTTGCTGTGCTCTGTTCAATGGTAATTCGTAATGCATGGACAATGTTGCCTGAACAGTTGAAATTAATGGCACTGAAAATCATATCTCAGCTCTCTGATTACTGATTTTTGTGACTTTTGTTGTGTCTGCTTGATTATTTACGCCAAATTTCATCGTTCTATATTTGAATAGGAATTATCTTTCTCCTTTTTTCATGTGGACAGGCCACCTCCGGTACATGCACGAACTTAAACATAACCCGAATTAGGATTGGTGATTGACTGTAGTCATGTATGTGCCCTAATTACATTCTGTTTGTGTGAACATATTCTGGCAAATAGACATTTCCTTAGTTCTGCCAACAGATAATTCCATGGCACACTTAGCCACCGGTAGCATCACAAGGACGCCCGATGCATAATATGCAACACTACAACACACTGAGCTGTATCAGCAATTTGGAAAAAATTTCACCTCTCATGACATTTAATTCTTGCTTAAAAAATAAGGGAATTCTTCATGATAAATCTAGGAGAACTGTATTCACTCAGTGGAGAGTCTCTGGAATTTTCCAGTTCTCTTAATTTAAAGTATTGTTTAAAATGGTTTCTTCACAATGGAGCCAGTGGAACTGGTGAAATCACCTAAAGGAAAGCCTTTGGACTTGACATTTTTCAATGCACCGGCATATTCAGTGATCAACTGTTTTTGCAATAAGACTCTCCATTATTGTGAGAATTTTATTTTTACATGTATGTTTTTGCTTGGTGAGGTATTCTATACTCACTCTAATGTTTCATGCAAAGTAGTCAGTTTCAGGTGCCTGTCTGCAAAAAAAATGGTTCTTTTGATAGTAATGTTTTACGCCCTTGATGTTTGCATATGTAGGCTAACGTGCAGTAGTTGGAAATATGACATCAAGAAAGTAACCCCAAATACACTAAAAATAACACCACCTCTCTGTGAGATGTATGTAACTGCTATACACAGGCCTAAGTATGCAGAATGCATTTTCTTCAGGGCCTATGCTACTGTTGTGTCATCTGAGTCAGCTCACATTCTTCCATCTAAGTTAGAATGCCCAAAAATACTTAAAATAGAAGACATCTTTGGTTAAATTGAGCTTAGTTTTTACTTGTGAAGGGGCACCACAGTAAATCTTTTCATATGATTACATTTCTGAGGCAATGGTCCTGTTACTTCTCTAAGTAGTGATTTGAATTTTTATGTATTTGACCTTTAAAATCTTCAATCAAATCCAAACAGTGGGTCATTCTAGAGCCCACCATGCTACATGAATTGCACAAACCATCAATCGTATGTCAGTATGTAATATTTCCCATACTATATGAACTAGTTCATGTAGTGAGCGCTAAACACAGGTATGCCTGCAAGAGTCCAAGCATGTTTGTGATGGGGTAGCTTTGAACGGTCTCACTACAGTAGGAATGCCGACACTTCTTTCTTTGACATTACATAGAGTGTGACCAAATAGGAATGTTTTGAAAAAATGAAACAAAACAAATGTGAGTCAATTTTTTTTGTTTTTAGTACTGAATGTAAAATGCCTTCATTGTCGAACAATTAAACAAAGTAATATGTCAGTCTCTTAATTGGCCTCAGTAAATAGATATGTTATTTTGAATAAGCTTTTGTAGTCCATAACATGCTATTAATGATATAAAATATATCAGAGTCACACCAGATATCATGACAACAAAAGTATGTTATTGTCACACCAGGTCAGATGTGAGTTTTTTCATGATACTTTGGCCGTAGCTCTCAGACCTGTCAATTTCACCTGTCCAGGTGATATGTGATTAATGATTTCCTCAAGTTGGTTAGCCGGCAGTCTGATTGCACTGTTCAGCACCTGCTGTCAAGGAAACTGCAGCCATTCGGGGTCATCGTACAAAAACAGGGAAATGTCACAAATTTTAACATCAAGCCGTGCTTCCATTATTGAGATTTCTCTTGTCACAGCATTTAAGTGGCAGGAAAGTTTGCCAAAGACTCCAGAGCAATGGAGGATCAGGAAGGAAGCAGGGAGGTTATAATGCCCTCCTCATTGTTAAAATACAGAAATATTTAAGTAAAATAGAATTAAAATCAGGTCTGATTCACCCAGTTTGCTTATAAATGTTTCCAGTGTATGTTGTATAATGGGGCATGTGTTCAAATTGTCTCATGTTGCGAGAGTTTCCAGACACTTATCAGGGTTCCACTCCTGGACCACTCCATGGGACCCCTGGGCCCATGCAATGATAAATGTGCTTTGCACTTGCAGTATACCTTTGATGCAATTTGTTTGCCCTTCCCATCCCCCCTCTTACAGCAATTGCTGGATCAACCCTTGCTCTATAGACTCTATACTTGTAGATTCTCCTGGCATCATTTTTGTCCAGCAAGTCCCACCCAACAGAATAAAATGCACCATTAAAATCTGTTTTTGTAAAGACTGGTGAAGCAAAACCCGAGTTGAAAGGTGGAGCTATAATGTATGTTGAAGTGTTTGGTCTGATGATTCTGTAGCAATGAGTTCAAGAAAAATATTCCTTTTACATGTAGATATGTTTTTTTCTCAAATTTTGCCATTTCTCAAAGAGTATTTTGGGAAGAAATTCTCTTTGTATGCTTTTTAAAGTTTCCAGTAGAGAGGGATAAGTTACTTAAATTACAATTTCTCTTTCAAATTAAGTTACTTAAATTACAATTTCTCTTTACAATTTCTCTTCCTATGCTTTTCAAAGTTTTCAGTAAAAATGGGATAAGTTACTTAAATTACAAAGGCTGCCTGACTTGCACAGGCTGACTAACTTGAACCAGTTTGAACTTTTCAATGCTGTGTAATATAGTGCAAGTAAATATATATTTTGAAAACAACTCTGTAAGACCTTAAAGGAAATATGGTTACCTCTTGTGATTTTAGTACTGACACTGGAGATGTGACCACTAAATTGGAAATCATTATTGGTAAAATGAAAGTTATGCAGGTTCTGTAAACAACTCTTCCAGATAACATTATAGTTTTATACTGTGGATGGTGTAAACAGACTGACGTGTCTTCGATGGTATTTTTTTACCGTCAGCCTGTATGTACTGTTCCGAAGATACGGTTGTTTGCCCTCTGTGACTTTCTGTGACTGTTAAACCCAAGCTATTTTAAATTTATATCATGTTCATTGTTTCATGTTTTTGTAGTGTTTAGGTAAACATTCTAGAAGTTTTACCGACAATATTGTTCTCAAATAATGATGAAGTTAGTCGACAGTCTTATACCTCAAGGAAATGGTAAATCTTGACCATAACTTTCATTTCCAGCATGTTTGTTTCGAACATTTGGCATGGCCTCAGTATTCTTGCTCTTTTCTCTGTGATGGACTTGTGTCTCTGTGGGTTGCATGTTTATGCAACACATGAATATTAAAGGAAATTTTGTCTTATTCCTACCTAGACTGTAGGCAAGATAAGTTTATTTCATCCACATAAAATATGGAAATTTGTTTTCCTGCAGCAAAACACACAAAAACATTGAAATTAAATCACAATCAAAGGAGAAGAGTTAAAATACATGAAAAAGGTTAATACTGATAAAACACATACATCATACAGTGGTGGGATGAAGTACACAAATGAAACCTATGGAACAACTCTTCCAAGTTGAAGAGAAAAAGAGTTTTGAAAGAAAACAAAACCTTGGGCTGCTATGTTTTAACCGTGGCATAAGATACCAACTTTAGTCTGAAATTGTTAAGTTGGTAGTCACTCGGCATGATACTGTAAGCCTCAGGACAGACTTCCTCTACACTTGTGTGATGGCTCAGTGGCATAAAATAACTGCCCTTCAAGGCCTGAACCACCACTGTTTACAGGCTGATTAATCATCCATGTAAGAATGTGGCAGACTATTTGCATTCGTTACCTGATCGCATTTCTGATGTTGATAGCCAGATCCAAGTTTTACTAATATACATTATCAAGGGCGGATCCAGCCTCTAGCTCATGGGGGGGGGGCTGTTTGAAAAGGGAGGTGCCAGCATATCTGACTAATATAATAATGTATGCTGTCTGTTTTTAACACAATGAGCCGTATGTGCAAGGTACCATCATAAATTAGGGTGCCCTTCAATTTGGATGGTTTAGCACTATTACACTGACACTTTAGACGGTCAATGCAGACCAAGATTTTCATTTTCTGGCGCATGATCAATTGCTTCACTATAAAATATTCTTTTATATCATTGCGTAAATATTAGAATGTGTGTTTCGATACGCTAACACACAAGAGACGTACAGTTAATGTAGTAAACAGAGATGGTAATTAGAGCGGTTATTGATACTACCAGTAAATTCTGACATCATTGAGTCAAAAATAAGGTAAAAATCTAGATCTCTTGTAGAGCATTATATAGCCTGCCAATATTAGCTGCAAGCAACTGGTAGTTTAACTGAATTTCTTAGGACGCGGGGGCGCATTTTTCCTGTATTTGGGGGCACCAAATTGGTCATGGGGGGCAACTGCCCCCAGTTACCCCCCCTTGGATCCGCCCTTGTACATTATGTGTGTGACAAAAAGCTTCAAATGTAAAGCGTTCCTTGTAGGATGACATGTATGCCTCAGTATGCTGTCATGGTTGGGTATGTACTGTAGATAAGTGGTGTTTTATGAACATGCAAAGCAAAATGTTGTATGATGACTTCACAACAAACATGTCGCCCAAACAGAATATAGTACTCGACCAGCTACAGTGTGGACTTATGCTCTTCCAAAAGTTTCACATGAATTTTTTAAGAATTCTGTATAATTGAAGGCTTTTCCCAATTTTTCCCTTTTGTACGTGGGGAAAGACTTCTGGTAAGCACCACCTGCTAAAACGTGCACACCCCTGGAGGGCAGGTGTGCATCATCATTTAATATGTTGGTTGTTTTCTGGAAAATAACCAGCTGAGAAAATTACTCTATTCATAGGGTATTTGGTTTGTTGATTTTGCACGAAGAGCGACCTGTTCTGTGCCTCATTCCTCATTGCCGTCCTGAAGAGGCTACGGATTGAACCATGGAGCTGAGATGCAAATTTTGTGTTTTTGTTGGCATCATTTGTTAGCTGAGGAAGCTGTCAGGACGTATTAGCTGTATACAGTTGTTTATTCTCAACCAACTTTGTTGCATCTCTGCTACTGAAAATTTACAATCTTGTTTGTTAATTTCTACCAATGTTTTTTTTTTTTGCACCATATGTAGTATGATGAAGAATTATAACTTTTGTAGTTGTTCCCCCCAAAAAAAAAAACGTTGGGGAACTTTGTAACCTCACTAACTTTACCATGATTATACCTTTCATTTTTGAGTGGGCGTACCAGTGAGTATCATTGCCTGCAGCTTGTGAATATTATCTGACATGTACGTCCACATCCTTGGATTTTAGAGCAATTTGTCTATTCTGTGTGATTGGAAGGTTAACATAATGTTTTTTCTTTTTACTTCTGGTTTCATGAGCAAGTCAGCTTTCTCTTCTTTTAGTGTTGCATGTACAACATGTGTCATTTGATCACAACCATCCACCCAATGTCGTGTCTATTAGCCATTTTGGCAATTTTTATGTTGTACAGTACGTATCACCTCATTAATTATGTAAATGGAGTCATTCCGTCTACTGTCTGTAGTCTTCTTTGTGAACATAGTAACATCGTTGTTCCCAGTCTTTCACATAGATGTGATCACTGTATATGCGTGTATATCCGTGTCTATTTGTGTAACCCTAGTATTCTCCTAGTTACTCTTTGTGATGCGATCACCGTGTGCAGGTGTGTGCATGTATCTACTACCTTTTCCCATCATCTAGCCTTTCATTGGATATGATCTCTGCATACATGTGTGATTGAGTGTATATGAATGTATCCCTAGCCTGTGTCAAGCTTTTCATTACCGGTGTATGACGTGTGTTTATGCACCCCTCTGTGTCATGTTTTCAGTCTTACACATTTATTGCCCCCTATTTTGTGTTGTTATGTGTTTGTACATACTGTACCTTCCATGTTTCCATGGAGTCTTTCATTTCATTGGGCAACTGGTATGTGTTGGTATGTGTTCATTCATGTGTGTTCATGTATATCTCTGGTGTTTCATCAGTCTTACATTATGTGACTGCTATGTGTATGTCCCTCTGTGTGTGTATGTTGGGTTAGCATGTTACAGCATGTTGGTATGTGTGCATATAGAGTATGTGTGTGTGTGTATATCTCCACCATGTTTCCATCCTGCTATTGCATGGGTCTCTCCTTATGTTTTGACATCTAATATCCTTGAATAGGATATGTACACTCCTGTGTGATTATACATATATCACTAGCACATTTCAGTGTACATATCAGTATTGTGTTTTAAAATATCACTAGCATGTTTCAGCACATCACTAGCTTCTATATGACTAGCACATTTCAGGATATCACTAGCTTATATGTCACTAGCTAGTCTAGCATGTTTCTAGTTTTCTCTTCCATTATGTAACTGCTACGTGTTGGTATGTGCACATCCCCAGTGTGAAACTGTGAATATGTGGCTGTCACGCTTCTACGTGTTGGTGTGCGTGTATACCAATATGTGCATATCTCTAGCAGGTTTCCATCCTGTCACTATGTTGGTCTCATGTTTTTCGTTCTTGATATCCTTGAATGATTTCCGAATTTATCAGAAACGTGTTGGTAAAACTTCTGCCACGATCAAATAGTGCTAAGATTAAACTTCAGTCAGTCTTTAGTGGGTTTAATTGTTTGCTGACAATACACTTCTAATCAAGACATTGCCCCTGACACCTACAGTACCTACACAGTATCATTGTGTATTCTGCAAACAAAACCCTATAGAGACCACAGTGCAGCTGGCCTGATGTAGTTAAACTTTGTATGGTGTTCTTTGCAACAGCCATCAGGAAGCATTCACTTCCTGTCATTTCTGTGGAAACGCAGTTCAGTTCAGAATAAAAAAAAATGTCGCAGAGGCGCATTTTCCTGGACTCACAGACAGTGGGAAGGACTTAGTGTTTGCATTCATTACAATAGCTCCTGAATTCTCCGGACTAAGACATGAGGTACACAGTGCCGCCATTTACAGTAACTTCTGGTGAGCTGGGGGAAAAGACCTTGATAATATAACATGCAGGATGTTCTGCATGTTGGTTCATTTCTGCTGTTTGCTAATTGTTGGTTTTTTGTTTGTCTTTGAGAGCCAATGTGATTAATCTGAAAGTCAAGTGATCAGTGTCTGTCTGCTTGTTACCTCAGTAGAGAGATTACAGGTAGCGTTTAATTACCCGTTTTGAAAAGCTGGTCTATTTCTGACAGGGACTTTGTGGCTTCAGGTTCACAGATGAGTGGTCGGTGGAAACCTTCCATTATAATTTGCATGACAGAGGCTCTGGCAGGCTCACTGATGTATGTCTTCATTAGCAGTCCTCGATTGGTAGAGTTACATTGGAACTCTTCACTGTTTAATTATTGTGTGATTAGCACTGAAAAAGTGGCGGTGGGTACATGTTATGAGTTGGGGTGCTTTGTATAGAGCCTTTCAATACAAACACCAGGAGAAACAAGAGGTGAGGAGGTTGTGAAGTTACTCTTCTGATGCATTTATCATGTTATTTTACATAGAACCTTGTGTTTTGCTTGAAGGGGGATCTTTTATCAACCTTGCACCCTCTCTCTCTCTTCCCACACAAGGGTTTGGTGTTTTTTGTTCTCCTTCCTTATGTTATGTTTATAAAGATGTATTTGTTCTTCCCTGAGTGCGCTCTTTTGATAAATACAGTAAGCAAAGTGTGTTGGTTCGGTTGTACTCACAAGTTTGTGGCAAAATTATTCATGTGTTTCTAGTGAAGGCCACATATATTGTGTTGAAATGCTTAAATGTTATGTCATTTTGCCATGTCTATGCAGTGCAATGCTGCCATCAACTCTCAAACTTCCACTTTTACTGTTATCCCACTAACTTATTGAGTAGTAAAGTTACTGACACTGAGTAGTTAAGATACACTTGATTCACAAGATACACTTGATTCACAAGATACACTTGATTCACAAGATACACGTGATTCACAAGCACATTTGACAATTTACTTCTTTGACATTCATCACATCAAGTAAAACCACGGTTTCGAGTCCAACCAATAACTGATTACGATATTTATTTATGAGCAATAGTAAAAATAGATTTATTCACTGGTATTCTTCCAGTTTTCAATATTACACACATGTGTACAGTGCACCATTGAATAAACAAGCAAAGTGGGCAAACAACCAGTGCTAGGTTAGAACTTTAGAAGCTGGTCTTACTTATTTGATGACCTGACTTAAACTGTTTATAATATAGACAGATTTAATTATGAATCAGGAAAGTAGTTTTCAAGAATGCAATTTTATTTCACCATTGCAAGTAGGAAATAGCGAGTAGGCTAGATAAGCTTAAAATGTCTGTAGATATTATGATGTTGCACAGTCATTACTGTTCGTGTCGCAGTAAATGATACAAGATACTGGTGCAAGAAATACTGCAATATAACAATTTTCATTTTTTTCTTTTCTTCACTTGTTTTTCTTTCACAGTTCATAAATACAGATCTGGTAACAATAAGCTGATGTCACTATTCGTTTAAAAAACAGCAAGAGGGCCAAGAATTTCAGAATGTCATCAAACGACAAAGAACTGGGTGAATGGAGTGATGAAGATGTTTATTATTGGGTCTATGAGGTAATTTAATCATTTTTAATTATTGATTCCTTGCCGAAGGCGGGCAAGGAATCTTTGCGATGGTGATTCGATGTATGTGCGTGCGTATGTGTGTGCGTGTGTATGTATGTGTGTGAGCAAAATCTTGTGAACACTCTAGCTTTTGAAAGGAAAGTGCAAGGTGGGTCAAAGTTGGTGTGTTGATAGAACATATGAAGATCTCGGCTGGGATTGTTTTCGGTGAAGGCCAAAGGTCATCTGAGGTCACCATCAGGCAGAATGTGTACAAACTATGTTTGCAGTATCTCAGAAATGACAAGTTGCATCATTTTCAAACTTGGTTGGTATGTACTGCCCTGTAAGTAAGTGAGATTGTGAGGGTATTCTTGTAGGTCGAAGGTCATCTGGGGTCATCAGAAGTCATAATGTA
Organism: Stichopus chloronotus; assembly: GCA_021234535.1. Taxonomy (NCBI): domain Eukaryota; kingdom Metazoa; phylum Echinodermata; class Holothuroidea; order Aspidochirotida; family Stichopodidae; genus Stichopus; species Stichopus chloronotus. Next base: position 27,538,814 of record CM037841.1, read on the forward strand.
AAAAGCTTGTGAACACTCTATCTTTTGAAGGGAATGTGCAAGACAGTCCAAAGTCAGTGTGTGGGTAGGACATTTAAAGATCTTGACTGGGATTGATTTTGGTGGATGCCAAAGGTCACCAGAGGTCATCTGCAGGCAGACTATGGACAAAACATGTTTGCAGTACCTCATGAACCGCACATTGCACAAACTTTAACCTTCGAGGGTATGTAGGACTTTCTACGTATATGAGATGAGGGTGTTTCTTGAGATCAGAAGTCATGTGGGGTCATCAGAGGTCATAACATGAAAAAAAAAAAACTTGTAAACACACTATTAACAAAGGGGAGATAATTTCACTATTTACAAAGGGGAGACAATTTCACACTTTAAAGTTGTTCTTTTTAGATGGAGTATATAAATATCATTATTGCTTTTGGTTTTATGAAGATGTGGGCCAATGGTCATCTTAGGTCCTTGAGTACAAAGTGTTAAGACCTTTGCTAGTGTTGTTTCACTTTTCTGTCTTTTCCTATTGGTAGAAGGTATTTGAGCTCCCTTCCAAGCAAAGAGTGGCAATGCTTGCACATTTAGGAAGTTGCAATTTGAAAACTTTTACCTGTCAGTTAGGTTATAAAGTGTAGTTGCTGTGCTAATTTCACAAGTCTTTGACTTATAATGATGAAACTTCATCTATGTATCTTCAGCTGGCATTAGGCTGGTTTCTGATAAAATACTGTATGTCTGAAAGCATTTGTAAAGTATCCAAAAGCCCAATTTGGTTGATTAAGTTCAGCAGGTACAATACACCTTTGAGTTTCTATTTAGTCCAAAATTCAGCAGTACAGTATTTGGTATCATGCTTCTTTTATTTATTACTCTTGTTTTGTCAGTTAAAAGTGCTCACTTAGTTTTGAAAGCCATAATTGACTTTTAATTCCATCTGAGACATTTTTTTTGTCTGAAAATGGTGATTGATCAATGACCTCTTTGGAAAATGGTGAGGAAAGGTTGACCTGCCTATCTTTTACAGAGGACTCATTATCTGAGATACGGCTCTCCTTCTGTCATCAAACAATGCGGTTGTTTTCTTAAGTGGAGGTAGTTGTACATCAAAGATTTCTTTTAGTGAAAAGTCTTATAGTACAATAGAGATAAATAAGTTATTACTTGGTCATATGATGGGATATATGGAGGAATTTATGTAGTTTATGTAATTGGCAATCATTTCAACTGTCATATGAGTATGTCTCTTGTTCCTGGGAAATTTGTACTGTACCTAGGCTACCACTGTGCAGGTTGGAGAATTCTTGGCCTCCAGTGTGTCTTACATTACATGGGTACAGTAGGTACTGGAAAATGATGTACAGTATTAATGGCTTCATCTGGTAGCCTGTGGTTACTACAGTAAATTGCAACTTGAAAAAAATTAATGGAAGTGCATGTATTAGTGGCAAGGAATCACTAAGCCTCTTGGCTTTTTTGTTCTTTGTTTCTGTATTACAGGGCGGCACCATGATTTTAGATTTGGGAGGAGGGGAAAATGAATGGCAAAAGAAACTCTTGGGGGTAAACATTTCGCGCATAGCTTGCAATCGAGTGCAGAGTGAGAGTCCGGGGGTCTATCCTAGGGCCCCTAGTGAGGTCTAGTGGCAAAGCCCTTGTGAAAGGTCCACGTGGGTGAATCCCCCTGAAGCTCTTGAGGTTTTAGCATATCTCTGGGTGAAAAATTAAAGAGTCATACAGTAGACCTCCTAAGATAAAAGGGTACAGGGAACAGGGAATAGACAAATAGATGTATTTCTTGGCAGGTCACTTCAGCTGAGTAAGAGGAGGGGTGGGAGGAGAAACTGGGGGAAGGTTCTGGTAAGGGGAAATGCTCCCATCCCTCCCTTGGTTCCACCACTGTAGAGCACCCGGTTTGAATTTTGTTTTTCTGTCCTTTTTTTGACTTAAAAATTGAGTTCTTAGCTTGAGAATAGGATGCCGTGTGCCAAAAACATGACTGCATAGTTTTAACATTGCCATGAATAATCCACACAACTAAATGCAAACAAAACTTGTAAAGCAAAATATTAATATGATCACCCTCATCCACGGACTCTTGTGATGGCGTGTTCCCTGGATCCCATAGGAGACTAAAGCAGATTCTTCAACTGCTTACCGGGGTAGTGATCGATGTCTTTGGCATCCACCCGTTTTGAGGAAAAGGCTTCCTAGAATTCTGCATTGTGAGTACATGCATGTGCTCTATGACTGCATGCACTCCAGCCAGGCATTTGCAGAAGTGATTGGTCTAGATGTAAGGAATAAAATGTAAGTTAAAAACATTTGCAGTGCTTGTAGGTCAACAAAAAATAATCTTTTTATGATATACTGACCCCATTAAAATTGTTCTCAAACTTGTCATTCTGTGACTCTGGCTTTTTTTTTTGTAACTAACTGACTGTGGTTGAAAGTACCCACATTCCTCACCATGCTGTGTCCTTGTCACAATTAACAATCAAGTATTTCTCTGGGTGAGTAATTTCTTTGAACCTGGGCTTCCTTTTTTGCCCTTCACAAATTGTCAGGAATTCCATTGTTTAAGAGTACCATATGATGCTCTATAGAAGGTAACATAAAGGGATTCCCCCAAATTGTCCAATGTAGTAGTACTAGTACTTTTATGAAGTAACTGGTTGGATATGAAACTGTATATATGTGTGTATCCACCTGAGAAACACCAACAACTCCAGCTCTCTCACTGCCATTAAAATGGACTGAAAAGAAAGTGCAGTGTCAAGTGAGTTAGTTGCTATAATATTGCATTACATACAGTATCAGCCAAGACATTGCTTGAACCTGTGGGTTATACCAAGTATGTGAACTAGGCCAGCAATATAAAGTCTAGTAGGGTGCGTGCATGATACGATTCTGGTAATGATTTTGGTATTTGGCCTTGTATTAGTACTTACAAAACACAAACACTGGAGGAGTAGAAGTGATGATATCAATGTTGTGACATCAATATTGTTGGTATAATATGGAATAATATTTTGCAGATTCACATTGTAGACATATACTTACCCCTTGCTTACTTACACATGTATTTTTACCTGGCTCAAATTGGTAGGACGGCTATCTGGCTACTGTAGGCTTGCTGCGCTACTAAAAACATGAGAACTTCACTGAAAATTGACTCAAAGAAGTGTGCAGCACATGAAATTTTATGTAGAGCAGAATAAAGACGACACGTAACAGTGAAGGAGAGAAGAATACTCAAGGTTTGCGTATGGTAAAGCTCTCGCAAGAGGCGAATTTCGAGCACATGAAACAATCTTAACTAAACTCATAGTGTGTGGGTTGGTCATAGTGAGTAGATGATCCCTATTGTGTTTGGTGATCTTCAAATGTCATTTGAGGTCATCAGAAGTCATAATTGTGAAAACCTTGTAAACATGGTACGTTAAGAAGCGTAATCTTGAATAATTTCATACTTGGTGTGTGGGTTGGTCATATTGTTTAGGTGATTCCCATTGATTTTGGCATATTTCAAATTTCATTTGAGGTCACCAGATTTGAAATTGTGTATAAAACTGCTTAGTACACACAGTGATCAAAAGAGCTTAGTGTAGGCGTGCTCTCTCTAGAAGGATATAAAGATTACGAGATTATCTATTCAAGATTACGCTTCTGTTTGGTATTCATGTTGTGGTGTGTTCTTCATGAATATTGGCAAGGAACCACAAACTCCTTTGGATTTTCTTGTTTTTATGTCATGTTAATGTGTAATTTTCTTGCATATGATGTACATATATTAACAAAGTGCACATAGTTAAATAGAGCTGTTTGCCTCCCTCAAGGTTTTATATTTACCAACTAAATGCAGCAAGGGAAACATTTCATTACAAGAAGATTAAAAACATCCATCTCATGTTTTTTTGATAGCTGTGTTTTTGTTAACTGTTTTCAGATGATGTGTCATAGTAGGTTAATACACTTTCATGCAGTTAGCATGTTACACAGAAACAGGTTCATTTTGGCTCTCATTTAACTCTGATGAGATATTCGTCATGTACATTCAAGCCTCTCATTTTTCAAAGTGGAAGTAAAACTGATGGCCTTATGACATGATTCATGTACACGCACTTTGGAGTTCAACCTTTGAGCTTCAGCTAACTTTGCTTTAACAACATGCAATAGAGTCACACACACTCTGGTAATTAATGTTCAGTGCAAATTTGCAGTTCATGGAAGAAAGTTGTAAAATATTAAACATTTTCCATCTTGAACATTGTGAAACATTTCCAAGAACGTGGCGGCCTGTGCACAATTCAATGTTTACCTGCGTTGAATTTGCTGTGGAGCAAATAAAACTGCATGCAGTGTGACGAAGTGTTGAGTTGTTGCGTGTCTGTGTGTTGTCTGCTGGCACATAGGATGCTAAGTTACAGCACATAACATCAGTGGGGAAGAAATTGATATGGGTATTGCACACAGTCAAATGGGTCTAATTGTGTTTTTCTGGAAGGTGTCATTGTCACAGTTTTGACATTACAATAGTTCTAGCCATATCTGTCGCTCAGTGAGAGATTCCAGTATTTGGACACTTGACAAATTTACTTTAGGATTATTATGATAGGACTCAGTGGTGTAAAATGTAATACACTGTAGTACAGTATGATATATGGGAAGCTGATTTGTAGCTAGTTTGGGTATTTGTTGCAGTATGCTTAGTATGCTGCAGAATGATGCAGTGTTTACAAGTATGTATAGCAAATTTATGTGTACTGTACTTGAGGCAGGGTTCCCAAATCCCATGGAGCACCGTAACTCAACAGTCATAAAGAATCATAAACCATCAAAATCGTAACTTTAATGATAAATCATACAGAAAAAAAACAATAGGAAGTATTGTCTCAATAGAGACCTTTCATCCACCTAAACTGAAATTCAAGTCTCGGTAAGTCGTATGAATTACTATAGTGATGGCCATCCATATACTGTACTGTAGTTATAATTCAGTTTCGTGCAAGAAAAAGTGGAACGGGGCTAGATTTTCATGGTTTTCTGGTTGCCCCGGAGGACTGAAATTCAGTACGCAAAACCGACATTTAAAAGTTGGTTGTCTGACGAACAACCACTTTGTTCTTGGTAAGAGTTAAAAGATCTGATTCAAGACCATGCAGTTTGCTGTCTGATTGACTGTTTGAAGGATTATTATCATCATCATGTTTCAGTGAGCATTGATCAAGTCTATTGTGTCTCAAACTTCACATAGACTATGGGTGTTTTTATTCTGCATGATAAGTAATACATGTATCATCATCTAGGTGTACACCTTATTCGCTATACCAAGATGTGCCCATCTTTGTTCCAGTTTGAACTGAGTAGTCACACCCTCCCTCAAGCCCTCCCCACCTGTATTGTTTCAGTCATCTTGTCTAGCTGTGCTGCCAAATTAGGCAGTTCTTTGATGATATCCATTGGAAAACTGTGCCAGAATATCAACCTGAACAAAGTGAGGATTTCCACCATGCTCTTAATGTTGGGGCATCGCCATGGCCTCGTGATCTACTGTTGAGGGTGTGAGCCAGCTACATGTTTAGTAGGTGTGTGAGACAGAAATATGGTTCTGCTGTGATAGTGCATGGTGGAATAGCGATGACCCTACGACCAAAGATGCCTCCCACCTGAGGAGATCAGATTATGCAGATTCAAGGCAGTGTTTCGTAAAGCTTTGTAAGTGACACACTGTGAAGAGCGGGCTGCAGCGTAGACCATGAAAAGGATTATGTTAATGTCCTTATTATCCAGAAATCTGTTGAACCCGCCAGATTCGATGACACTGTCGCAATGGGAGACGACACAGTGTTGCTACTTCTATTTGATCATGCTGAAATGGATGCACAGGAGCTGTTCCTGAAATCTTAGCCAAAAGAAATTGGCATAACAAACCCAAATCATGGTGCATTAACTAAGGAATTACTAGACCCACACACATGTGGTGGTAATCTTCTCTTTATCCATGCCTTCCTCGGATGAGATGTGACGTCGTGTCCATTTCGATTGGGGAAAGGTTCAGCCCTTAAGGATAAACAAAGTGAAATTTCTCAAACAAGCCAAGGTCTTCAACTGTGCAGAAACAGCAATAGATGAGCCGATGGAACAATATGAACAAAGTGAAGACTCCACTCTCTATGCTGCAGAAAATTTTGCCAGAAAATTTCCATTTAAACATCTCACATGGATAATCCAAAATTACCACCACTTTTGCAGCTGCCATTTATCACAGCCTTCAAGTGCATTGGCAGATAGTACCTGCGAAAGAAACAAACACAAATGAAATAGCAAACACAAATGATTAAATCTCCAGCACCATTATCTAACAGCACCATTATCTAAACCACTGAGGGTCATATCTTGTGGCTACATGGCTCATTGCAACATGAATAGGAATACAGGTCATCATTATGGCCTCTTCCGAAGTGATGTGTGCACAGCATGCAGAGGAATAGGCCAGAAACTCTGAGCCACCAGGTATAAGTGATGATTGATCGGTGGTATCTCAGCAAGAGATGTCATGAATACGTGCAGTAGTACTAGAGAACGCTCTACAAACCATAGTGTAGTACCTGGGGACCAGGGCTTGAGCCAGGTGATCTCCTCATGTCAGGACCATCCAGATGGTGTCATAATCTTGCTGAAGTAAAGTGATTGACTTGAATTATTATTACTTGATAGCTCACATAGTTTAAAGGACATTCAGTGATCTCTGACCCACCATCCAATTTTCATTTTTATGGCATTCAGTCTTTATGTGAGGTCAGTAGAGGTCATACTTTGAAACCTTTGAGACACAGTGCCTCAAGGAGAGTGTAGGTGTTTGAACTTCAAAATTGGTATGTATTGCCATTTGTTTTTAATGCAAATTGCCAAGGAATCACAAAGTCATTTGACTTTCTGGTTACAAAACTGTCTCCGACAACCAAATTTCTTTGCAGACAAGTAAAATAGTGAAATTGTCTGTAACCATAAAATTTCCTAAAATTTGAGGCCTGTAGTTAACTAATTTAATATGCCATTGGTTTAAACTAAGAGGAGCTTCTTAAGTGAAAGAGCATAGTGTTTGTCACTGCAGACAATTCAATGCCCACACCAGTACCTCCTTCATAGCCCAAGATGACAATATTTGAAGAGGGACCATCCTGGTCAAAAAATATTTTCCGTTGAGTCCAGTTTAGAAAAACACTGACAATTGCTACGAAAAATGGTTGTTTTTCTTGGTAATTGAGGTACATACTTAATCTTGAAATTTGACCACAGTGATTGGGTTTATTGTAGATTGATGCTCCTCAGCCTAAAATGTTGTGAAAGTAAATGGCATGACCTGTAAAGTGTTGTAATGTTTCTTTTAAAGCAGTCAAAGTTATAAAGAAATACAACAGATGTTTTGAATTAGTCGGTCTAGTGTGACATCACAGATTTCTCTTAGTGCAATGCTCCACTGTAAAATTTGTACAAATTTGAATAGAAGTCTAGAACTTGTGAACAGAACATGCTGGGGGGATACGGTCTTCATCATTAAAGGAGGGAAAAAATTACTAGTGAACTAAATTTCAGTCGTTGTGTTGGTAAATCCCTTTAATGTCAGAAAAAAATGATACAATTTGAAAATGTAAATGTGCAGTTTGAACATTTCTATTCAACTTGCAAGAGACAGCAGTGCACAAAAATGTGTTGTAGTACTGAAATTTTATTAAAAGGAGTGTAGTACCAATGAGAAATACTTGCATTCTGTGCAGTCACCTCATTAGAAATGAAAAAAATGAACATGAAACCTGAAAAGCCACTGAGTAAAAAGTTAACTGATTTAATTTAAACTGAATAAACAACCAACATTTTGGCCTAAAAATGTCGTATTTTTCATGACATACAATTTTGTTCACGCTGTACAGGTACATGTGTTTCCATTTTTAAATTGAATTTTAATTTAACTGATTTCAGGGAATAATTTAGTGTACAAAATTTGCATAAAGTGCAGTTTTTTTTATAGGTTTCACAGGTATTTTGTTGTTTAATCAGAAAAGTGTCAATGATGTTTACAAAAAATGCTGCACAATACTCCTTTTGTGTGGCAATTTTGTCATTTGGAGTTGTAAAATGAATTTTGTTGTGAAAATTCGTTTTTTCCCATTTTCAGCAAATGGTTAACTCTTTATTTATAGGTAACCCACAGCAGTGTTCATTGGAGGAACAATTAAAGGAAAGGTTGCCATGCTGCTGTGGTGGAGGTGGGGGTAGGGTGGCGATGAAGGTGTAGATGAGGGTGAAATAATTATTGATAACTATAAAAGATGCGTCAACTCGTTGAAGAGGCATATATGATATACATTGTGACCCTATTTTGAGTCAAATAGTATTGCATTTATTTTCTTTTCTCTAGAATCCCATCAAGATGAGCTTGGTAGTGAGATTAAAATGCAAACTGTCTTCTAAGAATTAAAGGATCTAGATTAGTGCCACAACTTAGATCTCTCCTTCAACTTATTTAATTGTAATAATATCTTGAGAGGGAAAGGTGCGATTTTACTTTCAGTTAGATTGCATATAGAAGTTAGTTAACCAATTGTCTGCATACACTGAGTGAAGTGAAGAGAGACATGTTTTAGAGGCAGCTGAATATAACCTAATTCCGCAGGTTTATGTGAATTAGCCGCTAGTTGACCAACAATTCCGCTTTCAGAATGATTTGTTTGCTTTTCAAGTTAATCCACACGATATCAAGGTCATTTTAAGTTTTGAAATGAAAGTTGCAGTTGTCTATATATTATGGAACCAACACACTGACATTGCGTGGAGCTGGTGGCTTCAACAATGACTAGATTTCCGGTGTTTAAAGGAAAACCATCCTACAGCTTTCCAGATAGTCCTGATACTGCAAATATACTTTTTCAAACAATACGACACTATTCGGTAGTACAATAAATTCACCTCCAAGAAAACATGAAGTTTTGATGAATGTTCGTTTTATTCACTCGCAAGTCGCCATGTGGTTGCAAAATTACGTGATTCACGACGTCACACATGCACTTGTGCATGTCACGTAGTATTGGCGGTGCATGTGATACGTAAAACAGTTCCAAAATGGCGATACGCTGTGTAACAAGGGCGGGAAGTTCGAAGTTATGTGTGGAAAGAAGTATCGAACCACTACTGTCAGACTGTTTGTAAATTTATATACGTACACTAAGTGTAGATTGAGGTTGAAACACCCACTACGGTTCTTCTTTAACCTGTCTCTGCCTAGACGGTATATGTCAGGGTGAACGGTTAATACTTCCTGATTCCCCTTTGAGGGAGACCAGTGGTAGACTGGTATTGTCAGTCCCTCTGTACATTCATTATTTACAGTGTAGCATTGCGAACAGAATGTACAGCTGTGTAAAAGAGTTATGTCTCCCATTGAGATGTACAGAACCCTTCTTGCTTTTACATTTCCTCATGAGCTTAACATTTATGTTATAATTACGAAACATTTGTCTCGTTGTATTGTTTCCTTTTTGCTGTGAAAATGTGTTCTGGTGTACCTTGTGGGACAAAGTTGTTTGTATATCCTATCGGTCGGTCGCTGTTGTTGAAAGTGCTCTGTTATTTGATCAGGTTTGGCTTGCTTGCTTTAAAGTCAAATCAAGCATTAGTAGTACCAATTATTACAGCAAATGTAATATCAGTGTTTTATTTACACCAACAACAAGCACATTCGACTATCCAGTGAGGTCAAGAGAAAGGAGCTCTCTATGATGGCTGATTTCACAAACTTATTTTGTATTATGTACTTGTATATTTATTTTGCATAGTAATTTGTGTTAGTGTATATGTTTTATCTTTATTTTTTTTTCCCTTTTGGGATCTTCTATACTCTATGCCAGTTTATGGTATAATCATATTGTTTGATTCTGGAAATGGAGAACTGTCCAGTTCACCCTAAATGAAAAAACAGACAATGTAGTTTTACCACTCATTACTGGGAAAAAAAGTTCAAAAAGAATTTTGTTTAATTTGCTAGTTTTTTTTATCTCCTTCCTATACATGTGATGTAGGGGATGAGATGTAGTTGCTTTGGGGTCAGAGGGTATTATCACTCTCTCAACAGTTGTCATGGTAACGTTTTGTGTGAAGACACTGGATACAGTATTGGGTCTAACCTGGTATGGTACTTAAGGTGACCCAGATCACCCCCATATGATAAGGGTCAAAACGCCTGAAGATATGTGTGTGTCTGCGTGGGTGCAGTTGTATTGTAGTACTTTCAGAGGGCAAAAGAATTTCAAGTTCTCAGAGAGAATTTCTACAGATTTCTCAGGTCCTGAGAAAAGGAACAATTAGGGAGTGTATTAAAAAGGTTAGGGTTCAGGTTCAACAAATCAAAATTAATCGGAGACCTCACTTGATTCAGGTTCAACAAATCAAAATTAATCAGAGTCCTCACTTTGTTTGTAATGTCAACGTGTGTGTCTACGAAGAAAATTCCGATTTCAAATCTTTGTGTCCACAACTCCTCCTGGACTGCAAAGCCGATGAAGGTCAAAATTGGAAGATAGGTGACCCGTGGTCTGAAGTTGTGTCACCTGGCAAAAATAAGGTTGGAGATCAAAGGTTAAATTAGTGAAAATCTTTCTTTTTTTTTTTTGCTGTATTTCTTAATACCAAATGACTGTTTTCTTGGGACCTTCATTATGTGACTGGTATTCAAGATTTTATGTGAAAATCATGTTTGAATGTTTTTTGAGGTCAAAGTCAGAAGTCAACGGTCAAATTTGACACTGAAAAGTTTGTGTCCGCAAGTTCTCCTAGACGTCATTGTTGATGAAAGTCAAAGTTGGCAGATAGGTGACCCATGGTCTGAAGTTGTCTCTCTTATTAAAGTTTATTGTTAGAATTCAAAGGACAAATTGACAAAATGGTTTGAAAAAGTGTGTTGTGATTTTCATCTAGAGAGTAAGTCTAATAAACTTCAAACTTGGTTGTTAGGTACCTGAGTATGATATGCCGTGTTCACCTGATTGGTGACGTGACGGACGTCATAGGTCAACGGCCATGGTTATTACAGCATATAATACAGTATGTTAGGGCCTGTTTATATTAGGTAGCAACATGACGATCATGTTTTTCCGTGCAATGTGAATTGATATTTTAACATATGCAACCATGTTTGGGCTGAGCAATTACATCTAATAACAGTGTAGTTTTCCATGCTTTGAGTAGTACCGTCACCATGTTTTAAATATCATGTATTCACCAAACAAGGAGTTGAAATGTTTACGAAACGTTTTGACAGCGAAAGAAATTGAATAATGCAAATGATGCTGATGCGTCTCTTAGAACTATTACACATTACACCCAGAGTAGTGGCAAACTGATCTGAGAAATACTGTAAAGAAACTCAAAGAATTACTTTGATGCACACATGATTTCTGCATCGAAGTACTTGGTGTGCACATGTGTTGAACTACTGTACACTTGAACACTTGCACATACTTTACATCCCTGGCCAAGTGTGCCACGCCTAGTGAGCTGTGTCTTTTCATGTACTGTGTGTAATGTATAGCCGGTGTGTTTGATCTAGCTTTCGATCGGCTATAGGTTATGCGTATAAAAAGCGAATGGTTACGACAATGGTAGGAATAAGATATACAACTCCATAGATTGCCGTCTTCTTTTTTTATTTTTGGTCATTGATTAAATGTGACATATCTTTTCATTAGCTAGAACTAGAAGAGAAACTAAGAGGACAGTTTTGAATAATGAGACAATTGGAATGAGATTTAAAATCGACTTATGTTGTTTCGTAAATATTGCTTAATTCTTTCAGATAGGTGCTGGAGATGTACATGAACATGCTCTGGCGATATGGAATGCAGCAATTACAGGAAAAAAATTAGCGGTAAGTATGCAGCTACTCTTACCATTTCACAATGAATGTTTCTGTTAACTTTTTGTGCCTTGTTAGCCCACTTAATCATCCTGATTTGAGCTAAATTCTGTATTATTGCTCTATTGTACAGTAGGCTGAGGCATGTTAGCCAACTCTTCTTCAAAGTTGAAACTCTTGGATGGGAGTCTCGACTCGACTTCCCTTGGAATCACAGCTCTGTGGAATTTTTAAAACTATGAGAGTTCATTTATGGAGTGCCATTTTTTGTGTGCTTAGCAGGGTGAACTAATGTTCTCTGCAGGGTTTAGAACATTGAAAGCAACCTGTCTCTTTTTATTTCTTTGTCAGGCTTATGTCTGACAACTTAAGATTATCAGCAAGAAGCTCAGTTCTTAACCCACCAATGTTGTTTGGGACCCTACATTATCTGTGCGATGATTCCTGCTGAAAGTATAATTTAACACACTTGTAGCTGGCATTTACGATATCTCTGCACTCCGTTGCCCAACTGGGAGTTGTGACTAGCTTCAGAGTTGCCACCAGTCATTCTGACTCCAAAAATATCAGACTCATCCAAGCTTGCTCAATTTGTTCACAAGTAAACCTGATGGTGCATGTTGTGTCTGATTTACTTTGTACACAGTGTGTATGGGATTGGTTGGTAATCATTTTAGGTCATGTTGATGTCACTATAGGTGAGCATATTTATTCTTTCATGGAGAAGTCTTGGGGGGAGATTGATTTGTACAGCATACTGTGACAAATGCCTATCATACTGTATGACAAGCTGACTCCAGCCAGTCCTGATGCATCACAAGACAGTGTTCTTACTTCATTGGAAATAGAATTTCAAAGCTGGTTACCATATATCGCATTTTAACAGAATTTGTGAGATGACGACCTTGGGCTGCTGTTGTTTATTCCTTGCCCTGCGCTTTGACATGTATGTTTATGATTGCCACTATCTGTAAACTTTAGTTTGCTCAAAGCTTTGTCGACCAGTCCATAAATCTGGTCCCTTGTTTGCCTTGGCAGTGAAGCATATATTGGGATACACTTGATTTTGGAGTTTCAATTTTGAAAATCGAAGTTGACAGATAAACATGGCGTCGAAACTTTTTTTTCTGCATCTCACCAGGTTCCAGAGCATTTGTTCTAATAATTTACTACTTCTATTGAAGCATTTTGTTGCCTATCTTTTAGTCTGGACGTTTGAAATAATACGATGATAAATACTTGAAGACAGTAAGCATTATTTGTCATGTAAAACGTTATTATCTATCAGATGCCTCTTGGTACCTTATTTGTACTTGATATTGTATCAGTACAATGTGGTTCAAGTATAAACAATGCTGCGATGTGTTGTAATGCGAGCGCCAGAAACCAAATTCGTCAGCACTTGGAAATTTTGTAGAGGTGTAGACATTCACCACACGCTGAACGTTCTTTGATTGTTGTCAACTATGATGGATGAAAGCCACTGGTTATCATTCCCTGGTAACGAATGGTCATGCAACCCACACCATATCTTAAATAGAGATTTAACGTGGAGCCCTTTGTTGGACACTAAGTAAATGGTATACAATGACCTGTTGAAATCATGTCAGTGACTTCATGTCTTTTTGTGATTCATGGTTCTGTGATTGGTCTTTCTGTCTATTCACTATTGTTTAAAGACAAATACTCATCATCCCAGACAGTTTCAATTCTCCCAACCACTTACGTCTAGCCTCTCGCACAGCCCGTCTTACATTCTTAAACAATGTTTTTTTTTTTTATACTGTCTATGACATATTCTGCAGAATTTGACATTTAAATGTTTTCAACCCATATATAATGAGGGAGATTATTACCCAATAGCTCTTTATGTCAGCAAAGTTCCTAGCCTCCTACTTGCAGTACTATAGTCTTCATTTGAAAGATATTTGAAGCTACACAACAGGTTTGTACTTGTATAATTAACCGGTATCTTCCTGGATGTATGTCACCCTCTCTGTGACAGACAGATGTATTCAAACTTCCAGCCCACCCTCTGTCACATTTCCTGAGTTCTATAAATCTCAACCTATGATACACAAGATACAACAAGATGAAAACATTTCCGCTGGATTTACCATGTACGTTGCCACTTATCTTCAAATATGGTGATTTTGACCTCAGTCAAAATAAAATCACTTTCTGATACTATTTGTCACTTGAAATCTGTATTCCTCTATAACCATCCTTTTAGTGGTAACTATGAAATATGCACACTGGCTGCATCAAGTTATCTGTGCCAGATTTTCATGGCAAATATATTTAAAGACATTGCTTTTCACTCTATCTGTGAATTACAGTTGATGTTTAGGGTAAAGGAGAAGTGACATTACAAGAGTTTGGTGTTATGGTAGTTCATGTTAGTGAATACGGGTAATCTGCCATTGCCAGTCAGTGCTCTACAGATCTGACCAGGTTGACTAACAGACGAACGTTCCCAGCTAAGAGGCTGATGTAAATTCTGACTCGACCTAGTTTTAACAAACACCCAGATAAAAGTCGTCATTTTCGGGGATAACAGGGTCCTAAAACCAGAGCGACTTATTCCTAGAATTCAATTTTTCAGGCAGATTCCTCAACATTTTCATGCATCTCACAAGACCTAGTGAATGCCATTTTTTGCAGTCTGGGGATTAGTGGAGGCAAACGATCTCTTGCACGCTTTGTGCCAACGGATGGTGGCGCTATGCTTAGATGATCTTGCCGGTCCTCAATCAACCTATAGATTCATTCTCTGGAATACAACATGACAAAATGAAGCCCTGCCAAACAAAAATTTAGTTTACTGCAAAGTGAACTCTCTACCACTTTTGTACCTCTCATTAATACTTTCCCGATAATGACTGGTATTAAATGTTAAACCCTGCCCTGACACCTTCCCGATAACTGATACCTGGAATAGCACCCCCTTACTCTAATTACCATTGGAAAATGCTGCTTGACTTTCTCACAACTTTTGGCATTTAACCTTATGTAGGGTCAATGGATCCTTTGTTAAAGCATTCTCCTCTTTTCTGGAGAATTTGAAGACCATTTTGCCCCAGTTGCCTCAAAGTTGCAAAAACGCCATGAAATAGTGGCAAAAAATTATGGCATGATGTTTGTTTTTGTTCTTGGCATTGGATTGCTTTATTTAAACATGAAATTGACACCAGTGAAACTTTAGACTGAGCATATTGTACAGTTATCTTAAAATTTTGAAATTAACTGTAAGGTCTCACATCTCTTAAACTATCATGTTTCTTTTCAGAGGATAAAGACCTAAATTCACCATAAATGCAATGTTCTATTTTGAAATAGGTATTTCTTAAAAAAAATCCATAAGTTACAAGTGGAAGATTTTATTGAGATATACTCTTCACTTCACAAATAAAGAGAGAAATATATTCCCATTTTTCATGAAATGTCTATTTTGCTTCAGTGTCCAATCCCTCAAAGTTTTTGCTACCAGAGACAGTTTTACGCTTTTAATATTTGCGTCGTGGTAAGTGTTTTTGGCTGAAGAAAGGTTGAAGAAAGGTTTGCTTGAGGATTGCGTATTAAAAGTCTCTTATGAAAGTATTTGCAGGATATATCTGACTCTGGTAATAATACTATGATCAAGTACACACACAAACAGTTCTGTAAATGATCATAATAATTTCTACTTGATTTTTGCTTTTGTAAGTTTCTTAATCATTTTCTAAACTCCAAGTATTTTCAGTTTCTGTTATTTCTTTACAAGATACTGTTTTTTGTGTACTTTCCCTTGTCATTAAACTAGTTATAATTACCTGGTACTAATGATTTACCTAATATTTAGGTCTTTTTAATTTCAATGAACAGTGTACCAATGACTCATCATCTGTGTGAGTTGAAGACTTCCAAAATTCCTGCAAACATTTTCTGTGGATAATTAAATACTATAGTTTTTTTGTAAAGTACACTCAAGCTGACTGAAAATCTAGATGCATTTCCATTACAGGCAATGGCTTAACCTACAAGCACGAGTAGAGTCATGTGTGATAGTTCCAGGGGTGAGGTGCCCTAAGGGCAACCATTGGAGATTATTCTGTAAAATGTTACACCTGGTTTTAACCAGCAATGTTGAATCACTTCCTAGAAACATCGCACTATTTGGTTCATGCTGGTTTACTGTAGTCTACATCAAAACAATAGTAAATATAACTCCACCAAAGTGACAGCTGTGAGTATGTAATGGTATAGATGTATATACTGAATTCTGATCATCTACGCGATAATATTCTTTTGAACATACGGTGGGATGTTTGAATTTGCCATCAGGACTTCTATTCATAGGTTAGTTGGTGGAGCATCCCCACTAGAATGTGAAAGGTTCCGAGTTAGGATTCTGCTGGAGTCCATTCCTTTTCACCTAATCAGGTTTCCAGCTTCTTCCATTTGTTTTTATATTTCACTATAAAGCAAAGATTATTGTGAGCTCTGTGACCTTTTTGTGGGATTGTGTTTGACCTTTTTTCAATTTGCCTCTTTATTGTGAACCCTTTAACTAACACAACTCCCTGTTACCATGTTGACACTTAGCTCTGAAGTATCACCATCAAAGTATTAATTATTACCTCACTAGCTGTTCATTCCTCAGTGAGGTCGGTGTCAACGAAACTGGTCATTGTCAATACCTTTTTGACTCTTCAACTCATAGTGAGACTGGTGTGAACACAGAGGTCTGTGGGTAAACACACTTGCAGTTCAATTCCTTGTGTAACTGCAACAGTGAACCAAGTTAATTACCACATTGCAGTACCTTACATTGTGTTTTGAGAAACACTATAGATCTGATAGTTGACAGGCTAACTTAGATAATCAAAGGTTGTATCAATAAGCAATATCAATAAGCAATTAGAAACTTTTGACTATCAAGAATTCACAGCGAGTACTCCCTCACCTCATATAACCTATGCATTACGGTATTGACCATGGTCTAGCATCTGGCAATTTTGTGTGTGTGTGTGTGTATCTGGTCACCGCCCTTCCGTAATTGCCAGCCTTTTGGTCTGACAGCGAAGTCTCTAGCTGTGATCAAAGTGGGAATAACTGTTTACACATGTTACATTCCTGTCAGCAGAATGAATCTCTTATCACAGTGTATAATGTGTGACAAAATTATAACTTCATTCTTGGCAAGACACGTCACTGATAATCTTTTAAATGACAAAATTAACCCTTCTGCTGAACATACTATATAAGATTTAAGTGATTAACTTAGAAAACACTACAAGGATGACATTGTAAAGAGCATGAAAATAGCATGTACCAGTTTTGCGAAATAGCTCGCTGTACACGTTTAATATCAGCACAAATAATGAACATTCTAAATTCTTAAGTATAATGAGGTGAAAGATTTATGGAGCTGTTTCATCGTACCTAGTATTACAAGCAATCTTCAATGTGTTAATGTAAGAAAACTGATGAATAAGAGTTTGGATGAATGCCCCAAAACATGATCATCCCTTGTGAAGCAACCCAATAAGCTGTTGATATGTTTGACTTTATTATCCATTGATGAAGACAATAATTAATCAAATTAACAGTACAATGGTCTTTAGAGGTTTGAAAAGAGCAACACAGAGTCAGCTTTAGTCTCCGAGCTTCCTTTTTGGGATTAAGAGGCCAACAGTCAAATCTGATTAATCACAAATTTATACCCGCAGCGTTTTTGACAGGTGCGACTAATCAAATCTTACCACCATTACGACTATGAGTCTGTTATGGTAATAAGTTACATCCTCACTGCCAATCTTTGGTTCTTTATGAATGTACCGCAGAGTCAGAGATCTTTGGCAGTTCTCTGAGGTGCCTTTCCTGATCATCGCAGGGGTTAACTATCAACATTATGTTTGATCCTCTCTCCATCATAGATCTTTGCATTTTTGATGAAAGTACTTTGTGATGGCCATATTAAAACAAACTGCTCTATCTTTCTATTCTGTGTTATCTATATATCTGTGTTATCTGTTGTGTAATTAGTACATCCACTTTCAACAATTCAATTAGCAGCAGAGAAGACAAAAAACTTTGTAATCCTAAGACCATATTGCTTATCTGTTTGTTCTTTGGAGTGAGTTCAAGTTAGGCTACTTTATCTACATACAGAAGCATCTCACATTAATAAGACTTGTCCTTGACTTTGGTTAGAAAAGTATTTCACTTTTGACACAACTCTTGGTCAATGTCATACCACAGGGACATTAATTATTGAATCTCTATATGTCATCTCATGATTTATGTATTTAACATTTTTCACAATCTCTCGTCCACATTCGTTCGGCGTTCCTGCACTAAGTTCTTGTATGACCCCCCTTTGCTGTGTGGTCTGCCATTTGTTCCTCCTTCCGTATTTCACCTTTTAAAGACAACTTTACCTCTGGAAAGTGAACTTAGGAAACAAGTCATATTTTACAGATACTTCCTTGAGGTGCTTTAGTTTGATAGGCATTAATTAAGGTCTCAGTGCTAGATAATTAGTCTTCATGTATACTTCACTCATCTCTTACCCGTTTCCTTACCACAAATATACTATGCTCCCATTTCTATGCTACCATTTGCAAAGTTCTGTTCGATGCTTTTAATACTGTACCTGACATTTCTACTTTATTGAAATACTGCCCTCTTCATGTTTGCTTCCAAATTCAACAATTCAGAGGCAACAATTTAGAGAACAATGTTTTAGAAAATTGTGACATGATGATTTTCTTTACTCCTCTCTTGACATTGTGGGTAGTGGGATAAGGGACAGGGGTGAAACTTTTTACCTTGATTGGTTGACCAGAGTCAGATCTGATCATCTGCTTGTGGTCAATGATCAGATGTACAAGCAGTCAAAAATACATTTGGCCTCCTCACCTTTCAGTCCCCTAATCATTGCTGTTGGTATCTTAAACCTGTTTGTAATCTATACACTTGCAAGGAAGACCCAATATCAAGGTACACAATCACTCACCTGGAAAATAACACATAATAGAGCCAAAATATAAAAAATTGGAGTCATAATCAATTTGAATGTCATCTCCAAAAGTTAAACTGTAATTCTTTGGAATATGACACCCAAATGTATTATTTGTGGTAAGGGTAATGTTGAATGCCTTTCTCATAAAATAAAAGATTAAGCAGAAAACTCTTAAAAAGTATGTCCTTAAAAAAAATAAATTTGTTGCTCAGTTCAATTTATTCCATGTACACAACACAAGTATCAAGTTCATAACTACTTAATATTTGTAGAAAAACTTTAATAGTGTTAAGCAACAAGAAGAAGTAAGTTTGGAGATCAAAGTTTCACAAGGACATTATAGCCTACCACATTAATACTTATGGTGATCAGCCTATCTATATCTTGATGGGCACAAAAGTGGCAAATAAATTATTGTTTGATACATTCATGTTTTCTGCACAAACATTGAAACATCATTTCAGTGTTTTTATGTACCAGTTTGAATTATATAAAGATGGGATTTCAACATAAATTTGTATAAAGGTACCAGAGGGATGTTACATCGACAGGGCATTTATGACTTCAGTACCTCTCTGTGAATTTGAGAGTTTGTTACTTTTATTCAGTATGCTTCTGTAATTGTTGGTAGGATGAAGAACAGAGTTACTGGGGCATGTGTCATCCTGAATTTGTTTTGCTGAAGTTTGCTCTCCATATAGGGACTGACCCAATTTTTTTCTTAGCATGCACCAAAACAAACCATGCAAGATTGCTAACTGAATTTTTGAATATATCAGACAAGTGTCTGAGCTGTAGTCTACCTGTCTATTTTGCGGTCTGTTATGCATAGCTTCCAGGCTAGGACTATAGTTAAGTTACTATTGACATTGAAAGATATTTCTCAAGTAAACAATAGGAGACAAGGAGCTCAGCATTTAGTTTGAAATAAATAGTTAAATTGTGCACCTTTTTGAAAGGCTTGGAGATTGGGTCAGTGAGTCAGTGTTTCTACTCTGACAGAATATCGTTTTTGAGTGAAGGACTTACAGTGAAATCTCACAGCAGATTAATAAGTGACAATGTGTTTCAAGAAAGTAATCATTGAAAAGAGCCACAAACCCCATCAAAATTGATCAAATATTGACAATTTTACAGGCAAATTCTTCTCTCACATCTACATCATGAATAAACATTGGTTAAGTATGCAAATTTGTGACTTCAAAAGAGGGACTACTATGATATGGTATACATTATATTTTGTTTGCTTAATGACCTTTGTTTTAGGACAAGTGAGAGTTTTTTATGCCCAGAGGGTTTTATTTTGGAAGCATAAATTTTCTTCTTCAAAAATATTGATATTGTTTACCAATGTGAAGCTCAGACATTAAGGAACAATACATATAGGCTAAGCAAAAGAAATACTGACACTGTGCTACACTCCACGTCATCTGTTTTGCATTTTCATCAAACTTTGAAATGTCATATCTCAAAAACGGTTATAGATACACATTTTTCTAAGAGAATGTTATTAAGGGTTTCTCTTTGCAACTTTTGATTGAAGCCAGTTTTTTTCCAGATGCATGTCACATGACTTTTAAGTGCTACGTGCTATATCCACTAAGAAACAACAGCCCTATTTTGGAAGTTGATTGTATTGGTTGGACTAACATTCGGTGTGCTGCGACAGTGTGTCATTACATCCACATCGTCATAATGCCAATCATCGCACAGCAGAACTCTGGGAGATGCACAATACAAGAACTTGGGAAATTGATCAAATGGAAGTACCCTGTGTGTGTAGATTTTCATAATTGGTCAGAGAGTGTTTGATGAAGTAGAATTGAAAATAAATCTTTTCATCAACTACGGAAATTGATTCACCTCTGGGAAAATTCACTCTTGCCTCAGCTGAAACAGGTAGTTGCTTAGTAGTGACTTGATGTTTAGGGAGAAGCAAGAAAGTGAATGTAAATATTTGCATGAAATAGAAAATAGTATGTATCCAAAAAGATATCCATCATGTTGCTAATCTGTTGCTCCCAAAAGTTAACTGTGTCAGACTCAAACTCAGCTGTAATAACTGTAATCACAAGACCATCATCACACACAGGAGGACATGCTCCAACTTTTGTGAGTGAAAGTGCCAATTCGATATTTAGTTCATGAATATGAGAGCGATATGAAGGTTATTGTCCACCCATTTTCTGTGTTTCTTTTTTAATTTATGAATTGATCATCAACGAGAGAAGTGTGTGCAGTAAGTTTCGATCATCACTGTAGAAAACACAATTTTTATCTACCGTGTGATATTACAGAAACATCACCGGGAGCAGACCTTGAATTGTCATTGTGTCCACTTAGAGGCTCAACTAAGTTAGTGTACCATATGACATTAGAACTAATGAATAACCAAACCGTTTACATTCGTTACCATCCTTTGCCCTTTGTTCGCTCAGCTCTTGTTCATGTATATTACCATCTATTGATTTGTTTTGGCA
Organism: Stichopus chloronotus; assembly: GCA_021234535.1. NCBI lineage: Eukaryota > Metazoa > Echinodermata > Holothuroidea > Aspidochirotida > Stichopodidae > Stichopus > Stichopus chloronotus. The sequence continues at coordinate 27,560,196 of CM037841.1, forward strand.
ATCTCTCATTTAATTTGCGGGTGACTTTTGTACGCGCATCATAATATATGTTTGGAAACTGAACTAAAATCTTCTTAATTGAGCAGGTCAATCTTTGTGGTATAATAATTGTGCTGTAACTATGTTAGTAAATGATATTTTTATTTCAATTTATCCACTTAAATAGAAAGTGAAAAACTTTCAAAACCAGAGTATGACCCAATTAAATGAAGAATGATACTGCTTACTGTGCTCATTGTATGCTCTTCCATCATCTAGTTCAAAGTTGAGGTACTAAGGTATGACACAGTAATACTATACCTTCCTGGAGCTTGTACATAAAACAAGAATAAGACAACTGCATCCACAAAGCAAGTCCTTATCAATGCCCTGAATATTTTCTTCATTGTGTCTGTACTATGACAGATCAAATGTGTGCTTTCTTAAGTAACTGATGGCTACTAGCTGTATTACAATTGGTTATCACTAGCTACTTGACAACCTGGTATGCTATATTAATACCTCAGGTGGGCTGGTTTTTTGGCATGATACTGATCAACTGCATTGGCTGAAATTAATTGGTCTATCTTACAGCTTTATACTGTCACCACAGTGATATCATCATAATATGATATCAACAGTTTGCTACCAACACTATGCTACATGAACATTATACTATTAGCACTTTGTTCTGTCAGTAGTGTACTGTCAGCACTTTGCTAACAACACTTTCCTATCAGCATTTTACGGTCAACCCTACTATACGGTAGCAGGAAAGTCAATTGTTTGTGTTTTCTTTCTTTTTGTGGACTCTTCACTTGTAACTGCCGCACTTTATGTGAGGTCATTACACTTTCACCACTGTCAGTGCTATAATATCAGCACTAGATGCTATCAACGTTGTACTATCAGTGCTATGGTATCAGAACTGTGTTATCAACAATATATGCTGCCAGCACTTAGACTAATAACACTATGTAATCAACACTTTGCTATCAGCACTTTATTGTCAATGCTGTCAGCACTGTACTTATCAACACTGCACTATCAATTATTACCAACACTACATTTAGAACTGTACTATCCATACTATACTAGCCACTCACTTTACTATCAACACTGTGCTATCAACACAACACTATCAGCACTGTAGTATCAAACTGCCCTGTCAATACTGAACTATCAGCAAATTGTTACAAACACTACCTTTAGCACTCTACTATCCCTACTATACTAGCAGCAATTTACTATCAGCACTATATAATCATCACTATACTATCAACATTTTTACTGTCAACGCTTCTTTCACTGCTATACTATCAATGTGATAATATCAGTACTTTATTATCAACACTATGCCAACAACATTACACTATCAGTGAGCATGCTATCAAAACTGTCATCAAAAATATACAGTACTGTCAGCATATTATACTATCAGCACTTTACTACCAACACTGCTATCAACACTGAACTACCCTTACTATATACTAGTAGCACGTTACACTAACACCATGCTGTCAACACATTGCTCATGCTGTGCTTATTACAGAAGAGCCCTGCTTCCTGCAAGCTCTTTAGTATAGAGGGCGACAGTCATTTGCCGCTGAAAAGAAAGTATATTTTACGTAAAGTTCTCAACATTGCTATACCCTGTACAATGTAAGACTGCATTGGGGAGATCTGTGTTGACTCTCTTACAGTAGTTGTCTAAATTAGGCCAGAAATATGACTAGATTTTAACCTTGTACTGAAAGCACTCTTAGAAACACATCCAAGGATAGCAAACATTTAGCACCTTTTATGAGCTCCTAAGAATATATACTGGGCACACTTGAGTGGTTGCATAGAACACAACTGAATTAAAAATGACATTACTATTACTTCAAAAGTTCTTTTATGGACCACTCAGAGATAGCAGGTCAAAGTTTAATGATAAATGATTGCTATCAAGGAGTAAAATCATGTTTACTGGTCCCTTAGTAGAGCTGAGTGGGCAAACTGCAGGAAGATGACTGTTCTGCTCACACAAAGCAGCAATAGGTAGAGCTACATGTAGTTCCAACAGGAACAACTCTGCCCAGTGTTTGGTGAATTTATTGACAAATGTAAAGTTTCACACCACTTTTAGATCCATCATGACATCCAACTTTATCTTTCTCTTTGCAGGCAATGAAGAAACGAGAATTTCATGATCTATTTAAAACCCTTGACAAAGATATAACAAGGTGAGAGTTAGTTGATTTGTAATTACTGTGAATTTCATTGATATGAATAAAAAAAAAATGAGATTTCAAGGGGTGATAATTATGTTTTTATTTTAACTCGGTTTTTGAGAATATTATGTGATTCATCGACGAAAGACTTTGCTCATCGTTCATGTGGCCTATTTCAGCGGCAGTATCCAGGCAGGCTTGAAAACAGTTTTTATTTTATTGGTAGGTTAGTCAATCCAATGATTTGTTGATGATCTGTTTGGTACTTCAAAGTGCTGAAGTTGAGATCAGGCTAAAGACAGCAAAAGTAAGCATCACCAAATATAGCGGTATGTTGCTGAATTGCCTATACCAAAAAAATTGCTGCTTTACAGAATTTTTCCATTTTCAGTCATTTATGAGATTGTGTTGGTCACTTGTTTGTGTGTTTATGGTAAGTGTGCATTTTGCAAGCTAAGACTGTAGGCTATAGTAGGTCAGTGATGCTACAGTAAGGAATCATTTTGTAAACTAGGCCTAGGCTACAGTAGGTCCATGACACTGCAGTGACATAATATCTAACAAAGTGTGTCCATGTCTGATTTAAGTCCACATAATCGAGTGATGACAACCTTTCATTTGTTTTTTGCAGTAATCTCTGGCGGGAAATTAAGAAACTTCAAAAGCAAGGTAGAAAGTCAATTTTGTAAGTAATTTTTTCATACCCTTTTTACATTGCATTTAAAGGGAAATAGGCGTTTAGAATACACCAACATGACATACCAAGAAAATAGCTTTAATCATTGTTATACCAGTCAGTCTCATCAATAAACATCCGCAAATGTTTCAAAACATTATGCGTGTGATGAGTAATGTAAGATGCATCATTTGAATTTCGGAATGTTCGGGTGAACAAATTATTGTTGAGCAACTAATAACTGAATTTGTGAGGAATTTATTTCTTGCTCTTACTTTGAATGATCTATCATTCTGTGTCCACAAAAACATTGGTTTTAAAAATATGATTGTTTTCTGCAAAACAAATGCCTTATTCCCTTTAAACTCAGGCTACTGGAAGACATAAAAAGTACTTACTGTCACGCCTTTGAAGTACATTTTGTGGAAAATTCAAGGTCACAAGTTGAGTAAATAAGGTAACCTATATGGGAGGTGATCAATGAATATGTTTATCAGGAATTCAGAATGCCATAATGGCTGAAAATTACAGTGATTGCATGTGTACTGGAAAACCAAAAAGATAAGATTATGTTTGATCTTAACTTTTTCTTTATTTTAAAATGTACACGCGAGGTTGTACATGAATGGACTATGTCTCTCAATGAAGGAAAATGACAGTGACTACTTTGAAAAGCAACGGGATTAGCATTAAAACAGTAAAGACAAAAATATTTGAAAATTGACGGTTCTTATTGTAAGCTCCTACGTAATAAATATGCAACAGTACGTTTCTCACTAGTGTGTCAAAAACATACTACTACTCAAGTTGTAGCTCCTTGGTCGGTATCTGGAATTGTAGTATTTGGTGAAAGTAAGCACAGTATTTACAAATAACCTACAAACTGAACACAACATTGCGGTGTCAGTGATCCTGAATTGTTTTGACTAACTGAATATTCAATACTAGAATACTTCACATTGACTTGTTCAAAGAAGCACATGGTTGATTTGAATGAAAACCGTCAACCACTACATTATCGTATTCTACACTTTTTTGTCATTATGTTAGAAGAATTTGAAATCATATTTCAGAATTAACCAACTGAAACCTATTTATTTTCCCAGATTGTCTGAATGGCATAATTAAAAGCCTTACCAAACTTTTGAAGATGAAATTTCAGTGTTTTTACTTTTTGCCTACACATGCAATCACTTTAAGCCAGCTGTTTTCCATCGAAATAAGTAACGGAGGAAAAGTGCATAAGGGTATGGTTTAGAGTGTTTCATTCGAGCAAAGGTTTACCTCCAGTGGTCAGATTTCCTCTGAAGAATTTGCTAGAATCCAAAATGTGAGGCTACTGTGCCATGTTGATATGTATTAAATGTGGTGAATAGGTTAATGGGGCTCATTGAGTTGATATTAATAAGTTTGTGATGATTTTGAAGGGCATAAACACATCCACAATACTTATAATTACCATAATTATTCAAGTTTCACATCCAATAGTTATGAAAACTTTTTTTTAGTCTTTGGCCCTTACTTGTACTGGCTGTATGCATGTGACTTGGCTTACCTAAATGTGAAAAATGTCTGGTCATGAATTTTCAAAAAACAAATTGAATCATTAATTACTCACTTATTAATGTTCCTTGTGACACATTGGGGTCCTCTTAGTTTGACGATTTGTCATTACTATGTTATGGAAACTTGATAGGTTTAGGAAACTTATATGAATTTCACAAAACAACTCGACGAAAATTAAAAATATTTTGGCTGCTTTGATTATTCATGATTATCATGCAGGTTAAGTACCCCACTCCTTTTTATCACATTTGTTTAATGTGTTCATTATGTCTGCCAATTTGCATAGAGTACACTGACAAGAAAAACAAAACAAACTGAATGCTGTGTCGACAGTGGGGAAAACTCATCTCTTGCATGACAAAACATGCACAAAAATAGCATACCTTGAGTAGCACTCATCCAACCCTGGGAAAGGCTTGTTTCCAGAAAATGACTAGGTATATAAATTCATGGTGTGGTACCATGTGAGTGGTAGCCAGTTAAGTACTGGAAAGAAAACACTTTCGCTCTTTTTGTTTTGAGTTCAAAAGTCTTGAGATGTTCTTTGGAAAGCTTATGTCAGAAATTAAAGTACTGTAAAAACAGTTGGCCAAGGTAGTAGACATTGGGAGGGATTGGGGTGAATTAAATGTTGTACAATTTTTTTTTAGGGAAAGTTAGTTAATGTAGACAGGGATCAGTTAAGGCAGTTTAAAATTCAAGTGCTTTTGTGGTCTATTTATTTAGTGTCGCAGTATAATTTTGGCATATATTGATTCTAGCCAAATATGATAATCATTGATCAGAGATTCCAATAGATAGTTAAATACTTACAGTGTTGTGGTTTTTGTGGAAAGTGAGGGAATGGGATTAGAGTGGGAGAAGGGGAATACAATATCATGACTGAAAGTAAAGTGAAGTTTGCTGGTGGGTCCTTCCTATACCTTCACAAGGAGAGGTGGCTTCAGACAATTTTTTTTAAAATTTTGATCCATGCAAGCTGTGAATGTTCAGTGGCAATATAGTTTATTAAGTTTGTAGAATTAGCTGCCTTTCAACTGATTACACATTACAGAAAAATTGTTATGATGGAAATTTTTTGTGACCTCATGTTGCATCAGAAGGTGAGACAGGAAAGATTTGTACTTCATTTCATAATGAAATTGACAAATTCCCAGCCCCGTCGCCCCTTCCTTCACAAACAGGAAATCCTGAACATTGTATGTCATAGTTGGTAAGCATTTTTTTCCACAAAACCAAAGCTGGTGCTAAATATTCCCGATTTGAGCGGGATACAAATCGGTTATCTTGTAATTCTTGTCTTAATCATGCCCCATGATGTTCAGTATTCGAATTATGATCCTGTCAAATACAAGTTAAGTGGAAAGTGGAAACCAAGTAGTGCTGTGATGCAATGGAGCAATGCTAATCCACTGATTTTCAACGCTAAGAAATCATCTTTCTTATGCTGTAATTGACTGATCCATTGAACTAGTCCTCATGTTTTCTCTTGTCTTACCCACAGTGGGAAACGAAAACCAACGCCGATAACACCAGATTACCCCGGAGATGCCGGAGATGGTAGGTCATTGGTGACGATTCTTTGTTTCTTGTTAACCATCACCACCCACCAAGGGGAGCATGCAATGTCAGCATGACTGCAGTTTCAAGCTCCAAAATCAGATATTTATTGTAAATTTTGTTTGTCAGGAATTAATATCTTATCAAGAAACAAAGCAGAGTATAAATTGTATGATTCATGAGAAAACTTACAAATAATGTTCATACATGAGATGAAAGTTACAACATGAACCTATATTCTAAGTCACAAGAGGATAAGCTTACACCTACCAGTTTTGAAACAAAAAGAAAATAGCATAGTGATGGCCTAAATTCTCCTTGAAGTTTGTGGTAGATGCATCTAAAAAAAGAGCTGGCTTCATTCAAAAGTTGCAAAGTGATGCCCTGAATGAAAATCTGTCGGCCGATTGTGTATGTATCTGTTACTTTTTTGGAGATATGACTGTTCAAAGTTTGATGAAAATGCAAAACAGCTGACATGGGACATTGCACAGTGTCAGTGTTTCTTTTTTTAGGCCTACATATATATTGTCTCCTAATCACTTTATTACTGAGTGTCATAGTGGTAAGTGATGTTTATATTTTTGAAGAAGAAAATGTATGCTTCCGAAGTAAAACCCTCTGGGCATTCAAAATTCTCAATTGTCCTTGAAATAAAGGTTTGAGTAAATGAATAGGATAACACAAGACATATCACACTGGTGGATTTCTTAACATCTCAAATTTGCATGTACTTTTTTAGCTAATGTTTATTCATGTTGCAAGTGCGAAACAGTATGCCCCTAAAATGGTCAATATTTGATCAATTTTGATGGAATTTGTCACTATTTTTAACATTTTCAATGATAAATACACTCGCTAGTCCAAAATTTCATTTTCATGTCACACAATCTAGGAACCTAGGAGTGTTTGTGTTAAAGATTTCTGGGAATGCTGAAGAGGCTCATTGATTTGGTTTGTGAAATTTTCTAAATTTTTTTAAACCTGCCAAGTTTCCTTAACATACTAATGACAAATGGTTAAGCTAAGAGGATCCCAATGTTTGGTATACAATGGAACATCAATGATTAAATTAATAAATCGTAAAATATTTAAATAAATAAATTTTTAATTTGGTTTTTGACAATTTGTGACTGGACACGTTTCCTTTTAGTGCTCATTCAGATGCACACAACCAGTAAAAGAGAGAGTCAAAAATTCAAAAATTTTGACAGATTTCATAGCTATTGGATGTGAAACTTGACTAGTTATACTAATTATAAGTATTGTCATGTGCTTACACCCTTCAAAATTACCACAGACTTATTAGTTATCAACTCAATTAGCCCCTTCAAATTTTACCTATAAGAGAAAGGAATGGCAAGTTGTCATTGTTTTTTATTGTGAAAGGATAACAAGCATTCCCTAAAAACTTAAGTTTGAGAACCAGTAGCATGTAATTGACATAAAGGTTAATAAACAAAGGATAACACAAGACATATCACAGGAGTGGATATTTGTCCCAGGGGCAGATGCAGATCCCCCCTCACCTCTCAATGCCATTGAGGAAGTTTAGTGAAAGAAACAGTCAAAGGTTAATGAGGCTTGAGGGTCCGAAGGTTTGTTGTAGGAGTAAGCATTTTGTAGTATCGGTTATTGCACTATCATCGATTAACTTTAACTTCCTCCTTTCTTGATGGGCTTTCAATAACTTTTAACGTGCAACTTTGGACCGAAACTTCAAATGTTTGTCATGAAGGAAATGGAAAGCGTTCCTTAAGTTAAAGTTGTATGTATATGTTGATGACTCTACAGTTCCTTATGTTGTAGTATCGCCCTCGTTACAGTGTTGCTGCAATAAATTTATTTAAATCTGTTTCAAGTGAGTCCCAAGACGGTGACCAGACAGCTCTCCCCCTGGGCTCATCAAACCAGGACAACTTCCCCTCGGACGATTTTCCCTCGGACAATTTCCCCTCGAACAACCTCCCCTTGACAATTCCCACCAGGGCAGTTCTCAACCTGGAGAATCCACCTTTGGACAACCCCCCCACAATGAATTCCTCCATGAAAAGGGTTAGAGTTATCTTTAGGTCAGGTGGGAATTGTCCAAGGGGAATTGTCTGGGGGGGGAGTTATCTAGGTATCCCCCAAGACTCAGCAAAATATATATCTCTTCTCAGTAGATAGTTTCAATCATTAGTTCATTGGAAGCAGGAATGAAGGAGCACTTTAATTTCTTTAGGTTTGTGAAGACAATTCTCAAAGAAACATTTTAGCAATGAAATATGAGCACGAAGTATTATAAAAATGTGTAGCGCATAGTGTGTTGCTTTGAGTAGTAACCTCTGGCTAGGTTAATTATTAAGTTATCTATTTGTCTTTAAAGGTAAGTCTTAGGGGATATCCTGTTTGAGTTTCTTTTCCTTGTGGGTTCAATGTGATGTTCCCACATATTGTAAACCACTTCAACTGAAGGAGTCAGATGTGACAGAACAATCCTTGAGGTCTTCTTGACCGGAGTCCCTAATTTCAAAGGATCATAAGCAGTCTCACAAGACACAATAAATCATCACTTTTACAGTAATTGAGGAGAAACGGAACAAGATTTCTGAGTGTTTTCACTTTTTATTTCAATAACGTAGAGGAACTCTCAAGACGGTAGGTCATGTAACAAAGCTGTCATTCTTTTCGTCGTGAGTTTCGAAACTACTGTCACAGAAACTACTCTGGCATGTAGCTGTTGAACCTATTTTAAGGCAGCAAGTGAGACAAATGCTTTCTTTTCTTTGCTAAGTGCAATAAATTTGAGGTCAAAGTGTGATATAGCGAGAAATTTCATCCTTTGTAGTTAGGTTCAAACAAACACAAAGGGCATGATTTGTTTTCGTTTGGTTAAGTTCAGATAATTTCTGGGTTAAATATGATATGATTGTCATTCGTATTGTCTTCTCGGTATTTTGTTTGGTACTTTTTTTTTATCTTTATGTCAGTCTTCCTGTAATCCGACGTCACTCAGTTTACCCTGGTAATGTCAATTCTATAAATGATGATTGCCAGAAGAAATGGTTCAGTGAGATTCTTCTTCATGTTTAAAACATAACAACAATATTTCCTTTTGTCTCCTATGTTAGTTGCTTTGTGGTCAATGATGGAAATTTTATATCATTTTTGTGCTTTGGGAAAGTTTTGTGCACAAAGCTGTCATGATTTAGGACAGCATACAGTAGATTCCAGTGGCAAAGACTCTTTTATGTCTTGGAAGTTATGCATATTGTATCACTGCATGGGTTTTTGATCTTATAGCTCTTCCATTCCTATTAATGCGTAGTTTGTTGAAGCATGTTTAGCTTCTGCAGTTAACATATACAGACTTGTCCCTAGGCAGGAATATTTTTGTACCCATTTTACAACAGAAGTTGGTCACACTGCTATACGATTTCAGATGTATGGCAGTTGGGTTTTGTGTAAACTTGTCAGTGCTGTGACCATCCGCAGCCGTGGCTGAGTGGATGGGGGTGGCGGTATTCAAAGCAATGCAACTTAGCAAATGGGACAGTCTAGGGTTTTCCGATCTGAACTGACCTTGCGAAAAAAAAGTGCCAAATTTGATTTAAAAGTCGGTAGTCGTTAGTCATCTGAAGTGGAAGTTGTAAAATACAAGTCACAGACTTCCTCAAACTTGCGTGGTCACTTAGCATTGTTAAATAACAGCCCTTTGAGGCCTGAATTATAGTTGTACATGAGGTCGGTCCTCCAAACCTGGTATGTAAAAATTGACAGCAATTTTCTGCTATTGATTAGGTTAACAGGTTGAGTGAACACCACATCATTGTGGTGTTTGTGTTTATACCTTCACTTTTCCTTCAAATGAAGTGAGTTTCAGGGTTTGGTGAAAGTATCTTCGATAAATATGTAGCTGTAATCTCTGTTTGGTGTTATGTGTCTGTTTGCAATCATGATAAGACATATTTGAGAATTGTAAGACAGATTGTGTTTACCAAATAAAAGTCCCCAGTTGGTTTCATGTGATATATCAAGTGTCATTCTATTTTAATCCTTGGTTTGTATTCAAGTAGCAGCGTTGTTTATTTTATTTTCAAATTATTGTAGTGTTGTTATAGTGAACGTGCTGTTTGATATCAGGATATCCTGGACACTTCGGGGTACTGCAAAGCTTCATTCAAACGAGGTTGTGTGACATGCATCTATACAAGAGCCGGCTTTATTGAAGAAGTTTGCGGAGTGAAACTCTGCCTGCAAATCCGTTGGAATTTTGTTCATGTCTGTTATCGTTTTTTGAGATACAGTACGACTTGTTAAAGTTTGATGAAAAAAAGCAGAACAGATGATGTGGAGTTTCGCACAGTGTCAGTATTTCTTTTGTTAACTTTGTATATATTGTCTCTCAATTACTTAATCACTGGGTTTCACGTTGGTAAGTGATACTGATAACTTTAAAGAAGAAAAGAAAAGCCTCTGAGCGTATAAAGCTCTCAAGCAGATAAGGATTACGTAGACAAAGGATAGCATAAGATTTATCATAGGGAGTCAAATCTCTTGAGGTCACAAATTTGCATACTTAGCCAATGTTTATTCATGATGCTGGTGTGAGTCAGGAATTTGCTTGTAAAATTGTCAATATTTGATGGGTTTTGAATTGAATTGTGGCTGCATTCAGCATTACCAATGATTTATGCACCCCATACTCTAAAATGCCATTTTTATGCCACACGATCTTTGAGTTAGTTATGATTGTAGCCCCAAATCGTAACTCTGAGGCTGAACTCATAAAGGATGCTTCATCTTTAGAGCTGCTTTTAAATTTCTTAATAATGATGGCATGAGATGATGGATTTTGATTCCTGTATGGGGAGAGACCTGGTAACCAAGGGTTTCGTGGTGGTGTGGAACAGTGAACCATTTTTGTGACCATAATGTGAAATCTAGCCCTTCTACAATATAGAAGAGAAGAAGCCTTTGCCTTTACTTTATACATGTATGTGATATTGTCGCCCTTTTGGTGGATCGAATGTTTGATATAACTGTGAGCCCCTTCTGTTGGTTATATCTGGCCAAGGTGACGCTAACATCACCTTGAATGACAGACAAGGAGGACTTCAAACACTTCTGATCAGTATGGTTTCGAAATAACCGCATTTAAGGATCTAGATTGTTTGCTTCAGAGTTTCATGTGTTCGTTATAGATTGCCTTGTAAAGATATGGCAACTCATTCAAAAGGAATTGCCGTACAAAAAGCTTAATATCAACCATGGTTCGAAGGTATAGGCATATAGGTTAAGAGTGTGAAAGGAAATAAGTCTGAATAAAATAACTTATCACAGATGCCTTATTTTTGAAAACTGCAGTATTGTTTTATTTCATAACTGGAACCATCTCTTCAATGGGGATATGTTTTGTTAGAATATTAAGCGTTAATACAATGGCAGCTCCTTTTTAAGAATGTCGCAAAATTTACCTTATGATTCTGTATTTTATTTGCAGATTCCTTCGACGAGGATAGCGAGTTTGATTCCAGTGAGGTGAGAAACAACGAGGACCTATCGTCATCATGTTTTGATTAGTACAGTATAGCTTATGTTAAGGGAACATGACATGCATTAAAAAAACAGTAATTTTCAGGGGAAATCATTACCACTCAAAATGTGGGTATCAACCTTTGCTACTATTTTACAGCTTGTTTTTTAGTTTTTTGTTGATCCTTGGTAAATAAAGAAGCTTGAATTAAGTCACATCATACAAAGGGGCTGAGTTTCTGTTAACGCAAGTCTTGGGAAAAAGACAGTAGAGGTTTGAGGGAATTGAAAATTCAATTTGAATTTTCTTGCAACATCAAATGCAGCAGTGATTTCTGACTTCCAGTTTGGATGTTTTGTAAATAGTAGCAATCTTATTCCTCAGTTTTTTTTCTTTTTGCCTTTTTGCTCTCCAGGAAGATGAAACTGAAATTTCAGAAGGTAAAGTAAACAGATTATTGATTTATATCAGTTTCAATAGTAATGCACCTTTGACCCAATCATGATGATATTGCCAACAATACGAACAAAAACAAAGAGAATTAGGAGCTTCCTGATTCTGCAAGTCTGAACAGATCATCAACAACTGTGACTGGATATGTCGCGTTTTAATCATGTCGAGCTGTTTGTCATGTCAGTGTTATAAATCTTTAGTCACAGCACACTGTTGACATATGAAACAAACAATCAGTGTTTGCGTCCACAGTCAGGAGTCATTTGGACGCTGGAAATTTTCACTTCCTTCTGGCGCCAAGTTCCTTATGATCAAAATACAACATGTTGCTTTGCCTTCTATAACATAACAACATGCATCTTACATAAGGGCAGAATAGTGAAGTTTTCTAAATTAGGCATTTATGGAACCTGAAAAAATGCAATGAGGAAAAAGTAAAATTTTCAGTTTCTTTTTTTCTCACATGTACAATGTACTCAATGAACCTGTGGATTTGGATAGCAATTCCTGACCTCTTCGGTTGAGTTCCCATGTGCAAGGGAACCAGTGCTTATACCACAAACAAAATTTGAAGGTGGTTTGGTTTAGTTGACGTATGTACTTATGTGAAGAGTAAGAGAATGGGTCCTTCAATTTTAGCCAGAATTTTTTTTTTTTAAGTCAGCCTGCTCCAACATTGTGTCAGCTTTGTTGTATAGAATGCATAAGAAACCTACTATGTGATGTGATTTAAAAGTTGTTGTTTTTTTTTCACTGATTTTTCTTTCTGTTCTGATTAGAAATATGAAAGTTCTGTCAAACTTTTTTTTTTCACTAGATACTTTTTCCTGTTAATGCTAAATAATCAGTGATAACTTTTTGGTCAGATTTAACATATAGCAGTGACATAGTGACATTTGGCAAATGAAAATTGGGATGAGTACTTGGCATGAAAAACCCTTAAATTTTTGAATCTTGCTAAAGTGGGACATGTTTATCCATTTGAGGTTGATGTTTAAGTGTCATGCTGAATTCAACACTCCGACAGATTGACCTGCGTCAGCAGGAAATTGGGAGGTTTACTACCATCTCAGAATTATGATACTTTCATTTTACATGTTTAAAATCTCCAGCTTCTGATGTGCCTGACATGGTCCTAATGTATAAACCTTTGGCCAGTCACTTAAGAAAACCATAAAAGCCAGAAATAAATTAGAGATTAAATAGTAACCTTATGAAAAATGTGAAGCTAGTATGTATATCAAATTACCCCAGAAACAGGTTTTACATGAACAAGGTTAGTTAAAAATTAATATGAAGACTTGTGAGAAAGTCATGTAAGTTTGATTTTAGCAGTTGTAGCTCGGAACTGTAAAGTTGTAAACTCTGTGGGGAACTTAAACCTGGAGAAATCTTATGGAGAACATTACAAATGTTTGGCTGTACATTATTAGATGTCAAATTGATTATGGTAGTACTTTTCAAAGGTTAATCTTCCTACCATCCTGAAATGATTTCAATAGAATAAAAGATTAAAATCAAACTGTGTTGTATGCTTTTCCATTGATACGCGTATAGTACTTTTTAAAATGTAAATTTGTTTCGCTGATTTAGATATTCTTAATAAATCTGGATCTCATAAAAGATTACTGATGTGTCTGTCCAAAGGACAACCTTGTCACAAACTCTGGTAGTTCTTGAGAGAGATTTTAAGTTTATGAGATGCTTGGACTATCACTTAACTCACCCCCTTGTTAAATTGATCGATCATCTCAGAGAGAAAATGGTTTCAATATTTATCTGTTACTTGTAAGACTTGTTGCTTTTCTCCATGGTCTAAGAATTAACACAAAAAGTCTTCTTTTGCATTTATCTCTCAGCCATAAATTACCCACCTCCCACAAAAAAATGTATGATATGGTATATGTACATGAGAATATTGAAAGGGGTGGGATAAAGGTCTAATTATAAAGAAGGAAAGTTTGAAGTTAGAGAGGGAAGTTAGGAGAATGAAGGAAATTTAAATGGATAGGCTTTTAAGTATCAGATTCCAGTAAATAAAGTAAAGAAGGACACCTGCCTTCCGTATCAAATAGATATTGTGTGTTTATATCACGATATGTCATAAGTGTAACAGAATTTCATTTATTCATGAAATTCACAATTATGGCTGCAAAAGTGTGTTCCTCTTTTAAGTGTTTTTTTTTTCTTTGAATCTTGTCTGCAATCCACTGGTATGTCATACTTGTTTTATAAACAGCTTCTGGGGTTACCAAGGGTATTGCCAAATTTATAAGCTTACATGAAACAGTTCCTGAATATTTCAGAAAGAATTTCCCTAATGTACCATTAATTTCCTTGCTTTGCTAATGCCAAAGGGAAATTATAACAAGGATATATATTTGTACATGTTGAAGAGAGTTATTAGCCAGGAGAGCACCATACAGTGAGGTTGCTGTATCAACTGTGCTGTAGTGATATGTATTGATTATATATGAGTTACCCGTTATGCAAGAGAAATTCAACAGCTTAAAGATGGAAAAGTAGTCATGAAGAAGACTTCAGTGTCCTCTGTAAACTCCTTCTAAATCGTTTGTCTCCAACTGAGAAAGGTGGGTAGGGAGAGTAGTAGTACCCCTTGGGGTACTAGCAAACATCACACCTAGTATTTGGGAAACCTTTTTAGACCAAATATAAAAGTAAAATTAAAAAAGTAGTACTATCTAAAAATCAAATCGATTGTAAGACTTGTTTAAGGTAATTTAAATGTGCAACTGCATTAATAAAACATAAGAATATAATGTTGAAATATTTTTGGCGATACGTCAGTGCTGGCTTGTTATCTTCCTCATGGTGGGCAAATTGGTTATTAGGACATAGTGTAACAAATTAAGGGGTGTGCACAGTTCCAAAGATTTTGGAACCACAGCTCGAAATGAAAAATGAACTCTCTTTCTTTGGAGATTGTGAGTGGGGATTGACCTGACATCAAAAGATCCGACTAAGAGTTACTTACACAACAGAAAATAGAGATTGTTTGAAAGTTGAATATTCCTGCAGTAGTTGTAATTTTTAGTTTAATTTTTAGCTCTTTCCTCTTTCAACTGAAAGAATTGTTTTCCAAACCTTTTATCTGTGTCAATAGGTCTTTACTCATTGTCCTAGAGCTGTTGTTCCACAAACGTCTTAGTCAATGTCCAAATAAAATTTTTGTCCAATAAGCTGCATCTCAATTGTCAGTCATCCTCACTCTTAAATGCAGTATTGGTCTGGAGTTGTGAAGGCTCATTCCACCCCCTGAAAACTCGGCCATTCCACCTGATTTTAAGGCATTCAACTTTTGGGGCGGCTTGTTTATGGCACATTGGAAGAATAGTCCCCAAGCAACCTTTGCAAGTATAACACCTTTTGAGGTTAGCATGATCTATAATAATGTTTGTTTAACTCTACTTAACAATGCAATACCTCTGGTGAGTCATATCATTTTATCAATTTCGCTTTGCATTGCATAGTAGTTAGCCTTGTAGTCCTCATTCTCGATACCCTCAACATTCAATTGAAATTTTGCTGTAAGCTGTGCATATAAGGTAAAAAGAACATAAAATGGCATATTTAGTGATGTGTTTTCACTTTGAATATTGTCCAAAAATTTACAGGTCATTTACAACTTCATTTAGATTTAGAGAAGTTTTCTGTTTCACATTATCTTGAGTTTAGTTAGAGCCTAGAGCTGGTTTTAAATCTGCTTGTCAAAGTCTATGGAGGAAATTGTGTACAAAAAAAAGTTACACTTAGACTAGGTCGCAATGAAAGCAAACAGAGGAGCATATAGATTCCTTCTCTGCTGAAATCACCTTTCAGCTTATTTACAGTCAGTCCCCTCAGAGGCTGATATCGTCAATATTTACTCAATGATGTTGTATCATGCCAACAGCTAGAAGAAGAATAAGTCACAGCTGTCAAGAAATTGTTGGAAGCTCGGAATAAATTTACGATGAGGAGTAGGACACTCACTTATGGAAAACTTTCTCCTTTTCAAAATTTGAAAATTCGAAATATTCTCTTTCAGATGAGGCATTTGTGGTCCAAACATTTGGCTGTTTCAATGATTTCCCTGTTGTCAACAGAAGGTGCTGGTTTATGTTTGATTTGGAAGATAAATCCCCAAGCATCCTGTCCACTTAAAACACTTCTGAGGTTATCGCAATCCCTTAAAGGAGAATGAAACCTTAGGAATATCTTCATATGAAACGTTAAGCAGAATTGTTGACAGAGATCTTCCCAACATTTCATTCAAGAATATTGTTTCCTCCTCAAGTTATTCTCTTTAAAAATTTCTAGAGCGGTGCTGCCATTTTTGCTACGTGACTTGATTGTAAACTGGCCTGAAAAAATTGAATTATGACATCACATAGCCACTGATAGCCCAAATTTTCTTTGTCTTTGCCTGCAATTTTCGTGAATGCACATGCACGTGTACAAATTTTGTGTTGAATTTTCTGAGGTGTATCATGCAATAATCAAATTATCAATACTTTGATTTGCATCAAAGCATAACTTTTTTATTACACTTCATAATTGAAAGCAAAACCGTTTCAATCCCAAGCGATCAGGTTATGATGTCACAACTTCATAATCACATCATCCTGGTTAATGCTTTGTGAAGTTCCAAATTGCAATATCATGAAAAGTGATCAACATATATGTTTAACATGAGGTGTGTCATTCACCGAATGGTATTCTCTGAATGGTGTCTTCTCATATCAAAAAAGTTCTGACTTTTTTTAATAATGTTTTGTTGAACTGCATTACTTACAACGAAATACCTCAGAAGTAGTCAGAGAATTTTATCATGTGCACTCGCATCACATTAGTTGGCCTTGTTAATACTCACTGTCGATGTCCTCTCTGTCCATTTGAAGTTTTACCCTATGCCGTGAATTCTGGGTAAAAAGAAGTAAAATGGAAATGGAAGTTTGTGCTTTCACTTTGAATATTTTCCTTAATTGTTTACAGATCATTCAAATGGTCATTTGGACAGATGTATTTCCTGTTTCATGTCACTTTTAGTTTTCATTGAGACATAGCTGGTTTTAAATCTCCTTTTCAACAGGCTGTGGAGCAACATGTGTACAAAAGTAGATAAAAGTCAGTACAGATTTTCTGTATTAGTGTTAAGATCTTCTTCCAAAGCAAACTTAACCTGCCTTTTATGAGAAATATAGAGAATTAAAATGGTATCTAAAAAAGGGATGAAAATTTTATGGTTCTACTTACTTGAGACATTGAGATGTAATGGTGGATATTAAAGTAATATTTTCACTGACAACTTAGGGAGTGCTTAAATGAAAGAGAAGAAGTTTCAATTGCATTCATTTCAAACCCTGTGTCAAAGATACTGCTTCTGACTAAAGATGTTACTGTTTGATGAAAGGCGTCTCTGGTCAAGAAAGGTTTCCAGTTGCTTCAAGGTTACAAAAATGCCCTATGACAGCTCCTGCAAGTTACTGTGGAATAAGTTTGTTGCTCTGTGGGAGTCCAGTGCCTATTTATCCTTGAAATCGATAAAAGTGAAAAAATCAATATTGGATTTGTACTTGTATTGAACTTTTCTGACTTTGCTCTTTGAGACATTCAAGATTATAACAAAAATGCAACTAATATTAAAGTAGTTGTGTCTCTGTGACATCACAAGATTTCCCATAATGCAATTTACCATTTCCGAATAGACGTCTCTTTAAAAATCTATAACTTCCAAACATAATATTGAGATATGGTTTTCTCCAATAGAGAGAGAAAATTTCCCTCATTTTTTTATGAATGCTAGTCTTTTTCACTGTTCAGTGTCTTGAATGAATAATGACTGATGTATTATGACAGTGCAGTCAATGTCAGTACCCTGTAGGGTGATATCTAAATTCCCTAATTACTTATCAGATCATTAGTCTCATGAAGACCAGAAATGCCTTTTTCAGTAATCTCCCATTTTTGTTAACCCATTAAGTGTATTTACTGAATGACTGACTTTTGTTTAAAAGGTGTTCTTTTGTAAAAGCAGGTCCAATAGATTGCAAAGTTGTTTGTAATGAATTAAATAAAATCAGCTCATAATCTAGTGGACATAGGTTTTAATACAGCTCTTGTTGGTTTATCACATTTTGTGAGACATCTAATACTTCAGTGTGGGGCATGTCATACAACATGAAATACCAATTTTCTTCAGTGGACAATTCCTTGAAGTGTTTGTGGATGCAATCCTTTGCCCTCAGATAATTATCATTGTCCAACTCTTTATGCACGGTATGTTCTTGTACCTTCGAAGTGCACATCAATTCTCATTTTATTCCCTGACATAAATCTCTCCTTCTCAAAGCAGTTGCCTTTGTATCGTTAAATTATCCAAGTAAATAATACCAGGAATCAGTGAGATATTGAACTTAGTGATTTTGTATGGCTCTGGTGTTCACACATGAAATCTTAAATATCATCTGTTCCAGTCCAACCATTTAAAGAAGTCTTGTTATTTTTATTTTTACCAATGAGAAACTCAGTATTTTTTAAGCAGAGGTCTGCCTAGATATATAGCCAAAGAGCAGGTTGGATATCTCGTAGGCGTTGTGCTGGTATCTGAAGTGATCAATACATGTCATGCATATATTACATTAAATATGACACATTGGCCAATCATATTCTGTATTTGTCAAGACCCATAGTTCGCATCATTTGAAAGTTAAAGTATTAGTTCACACTAGTCAATGATAACATGTCGTTGGTTTGCCTTTTGCAGTTGTGCATAAGTTATGAAGTTCCTACATTGCTGTAGTATCAGTTACAATTAAATTATTCTGAAACAGATACAGGTGTTTTCCTCAATTTCCTGCATCCCTGAAACTAACAAGGAAAAAAGTAATTTGGCTAGTAACCTGTAGTCAGTCCTACAGGGAAATTTCAATGTAGAACTCTCTATCATATCAGTGTTGTGTTATTATTTCATCGTCCTTCATTGTGCTGCAACTGAGGAATGAAATCGGTTGGAAATGTCTGTCATTGCTTTGTATATTAGGTCTCACCTGTACACAAGATTGAATTGATGCAATCTTTTGATTGACAACGTGACATAATTGTCCTCCCAAATAACCCTCCTCTATATCCAAAGAGAGAATTTTGCTGAATGCAGTTAACATCACGACTGATGGAAAATGCAGCAGAACGAAAACGCTGTGCATAGAACTTTGCCTAGCCTAACCACATGTACATGTATAGTAGTGCTCAAATGTTTTTGCTATGTTTTTGTAGCTCTTATCAAGTCACTGCATGTTGTAACTGTTTGAAGGAAGCATCAGCCCAGTCTTGCATTCACTGCTGCCATTGAATAATTTCTGTTTAATCTCAGAGTCAGATAAACCAGAAAATTGTTCCGTCGTGCCACGGAATTGATTGTGGACTTAGTTGTCTGTTTTAAAGGAAGATTTTAAGGAGGATAGATAGTTTGTGACATACATCTTACATAACTTTTTACAAGCTCTCCCTCTGCAAATCAGGTACATAAGCGTATCTCCTCAACAGGTTTATGATAAAAAGATGATCTGGGAATGAAAATTCTGTCAGAGAGTGCCATAGCACTGAGAAAAAACTGTTAATTTTTTAATTTTTCTTTCTGTATGTTGATGTCCCATAGGTAATATTCACAAGTATGTGCTTCATGCCTCTACCTACTTTGCAGATGGAATGTTATTGGTTATGGTCACCAATGTTTACCTGCAGAATCCAGGTAAACATTGGTGACACTTGACAAAACAACTTGTCTTTGTACAAATTAAAGAGAGGCATAAAACACATACTCATGAATATTATCTGTGGGACATCAACATAAGAAAAATTAAATTAAAAAAAGTAAGTTTTTTCTCACTACTGGGACACTTTCTGTCAGAGTTTGTCATTCGCTGATCCTTTTTTATCACAAATCTATTAAGGACGGATTTGGAAGAAGAAAGTTGCAAAAAGTAATGTAAGATGTACATCACAACTACCCTCCTTAGAAATATTTTGTCATTGATATTTTATCCAGCAATCTTCTCTCTGTGGTACTCAGTGGACCTCAATATCATGTTAACAACATAGTCACCAAATGAACTTAATGTGTGTATTCATTAAACATTTTGCTTCTATCAAAGGACAGAAAGGTCTTCAAAATAAGCAGGGACCACTTGACTAAGAACACTTGACTAGGTTCCACTTGATTGGAGACTCTTGGCTAGGGCCCACTTGACTTGAGACTACTTGGCTAGGGACCACTTGCCACGGGACACTTGACTACCGGATCATGCTCTCTTATCATGATGGAAGTATTTCATATACTGCCATGTGTTGAAAAATATTCTTTACGGCAATGATATTTTGTTCTTCCTTCTGTCCCTCCCTCTCCCCTCTACCCTCTCCCCCCATCAGACTTAAGACAGGTTCATGAGCAACAGTGGACAATCAGAATAGCTATCACGTTGTTTTTTTACAATAATTTGATGTCCTTCAGTCCTTACAGTGGCAGTAAGACTGGTGAATATTTGATTGGAATTAAATTTTGTGAGCTTGTAATTTTTAACTTGATAGCAACCAGTCATCACATTGTTTACAATGCAACTGCCCCTGGAGAGAATGTTTTCTATTGTTTAATGATGCATCTATGATATTTTGTTCTTGTTTTCTCCTCAATCTTTGCAGATATGAATAATCATTCATCACTGGTAAGTATGTATCTCCATTATATTGATCATATCACACACAGTGCTCTAAATAAACACCTTCAAGAAGGCAAAAGTAGCCGTTAATTGTGAATCCTATTCTTCAGGCTTGAAGGCAGAAAAATGTAACATTTCAGTCACTTTTATTCTCATACGATATTATCACTGCTAAATGACACGTGCACACCAAAAAAATGCCAAGAAAACAACACTTTGTCACTTGACACATGCACACACAAATAAATGCCAAGAAAACAAAAACTTGTTCGCAAGATACCAAATTTAGATTGTTTATTAATACCTTGCCAATTATATGATGTCACTCGCACCCACAACTCAAAACTTCTTTTTGCTTTCCTGGAATTTTTTTTTCTTTTAAAATAAAGACACCAAAATAACGTAACCTTTTCAACCGCTAAATTTGCCAATATGTAGCTTAGTTGTAAACAAACCACCTCTGTCTGCAAAATGAAAATAAATTTCCTCGAAAATGAAACAGGGAAATATCGCTCAAAGTGATCTTTTTCACCGGTTCAGATTTACTGGATTGTATGCATGAATGCAATAATGAATACTGTCATTAGGTTCAAAATATCTACGGTTTCATTGTTAGGTGGCATTGTCAGTTGATATTAGAGTGTTCATTCTTCTACAGTATTATCTTTGGTAATATTGTGTTGTACCAAACCCTTTTCATGAGAGAGAGTTGCGAACTCAGAGCCATTGTGGTAACAAGGTGACTTGCTACAGTAGAACTAATACCACACTGTTACAGAAGTTTTAGAAACTCACTTCTGTGACAATAAAGTAAAAATAAAATGTAAATTACAAGAACTTTTTTGCTCAATAAGCCTACCGGAGCCTCTTTACTGTTGATCAGACTTGTGGAAGGAGGAAATTGAAGTATTTACTTTGTTCCTCACTTACCTGGCCCCTCACAACAAATATATTCCCATCTACTGTGCCAAGAGTACTGGTCACCTCTAATACCGTTCTAGGTGCTCTCTACATAAAGGTTTCTGCGTTACCACACAATGTGTTAGTATTTGCATGTAACTACCTTGAAAGTTCTTGTTATATGTACTTTTCAGATTTGATGAGAGTAGGTGAACAAAAGTTTTGTACAACTGACTTTGCCTGGTAACGTTGTGGGGTGACCTGCCATAGCCTGCAGGCTTTGGAATGTTTTGTGAAAATTTTCTTGTGAAGATTTAGCCAAGTGTTTAGAGAAATGAATTAATTTGAAATGTCCCAGTGGAACCTAGGTACAAATAGGTAACTTTGGAATTCCTTTTTTTTTTTTGAAAAGAATGCCTACCATCCATTCAGATTTATGTTTTTCTCTGCCATCAAATGGCATGCTGTGGATATTTGGAAGTACTCAGCATAGCCCTGTGAAAACTTATCATTCAAGTACCATGAACATAAAAAGAGGTGTTAGTTTTGTTTTACATGCAGTGTTTAAATTCACCTTATCACTAAGTCATCATCTGCCATGCACAAAGCTCCATTTTGTACCTTTCAAAGTACTGTAAATCACTCTTACCCCCTCTTTTGCCTAGTACCTCCTTTTTTCACCCCCAAATGGCAGGGGGTGCTTCTGGGAATGTTTCTATCACCTTGTTTGCCATTTTGTTTGCTGAGTCTCTAAAGTCTGACCTGCAGGGTAGGTTTTCTTTTTGTATAGATGGTATGTTGTGGTTTGCCATTTTGTGGTTTAGTTCTCCTTCTACCCAACCATTTACACATTTATCCTAAGTAAACAAGTGTTTAATATACCACCTCAACATTACTAAATATCCTTGTATAAACTTTATTTACTCAGAGAAATGTTTGAACATGGATACATGAAGTAAACATTTGTCAGTTTATTTATCTTTTGTCATTAAATAACATATCAAATGTTTACATTGACATAAAAGAATAAACAATCCAATGGCACCATATGCGAATTTCACACCTCCCTTTTCTCTATTTTATTCCAACTTTTCCTTTTCAACAAGGTTGATGTTTGTTGAAGAAATTGTAAATCTTTTTAAAATGAAGCATCACTTCAAACTTCTAAAGAATTAATCAGCATTTGTTGGGATGTTGCTTATTATCCAGTTGTCATACTATTCAGATAATTTATGTTTGATCAATTGCTTTTGTCACCTTCACATTTTATAGTTTAAAGTCAAATTAAGAGAAGAATGGTAAAGTCAAATTCAGTAATCAGATGATGCCAATTTTCTGTCTGTACAAATAAAACAAAATGGTTGTGCCTATTAGCTAAATCATGATCGTGTTGACCTTTGATGTTTCAAACTTGATGAACTTTGTGTTCAGTTTTGAGCTGTTTACATAAGTTTTCTTTTCAAATGGCATCTTCCTGAATTGACAAACAGTAACTTGTAATGAGATTGCACAGAAACTTGTAAGCTCATTTCAATTTGCCAAGCAAAGAATTTCTGGTAATGATGTTACAGAATCCACTTCAGAAACAGATTAACATTTTACTTCAGTGCAAAAGTACACCAACATTTCTTTCTATTTTAACATCTAATTTCATTGACAAAATGAAAAACAGGAAATCACTTGAAGTGGAGATGGTTTCTGGGAATTACACATTTCTTCAACACCATATGAGTTGATCAAACCTATTACCAGAAGGTTTCAGTCGTCAACTTCCAGTCAACATAATGTAATGAAGAAAAGGAAAATACAATTCAAGTGATGTTTACATTGAATGTTTAAATGGAAAGTATCTGGAGGACTTAACATTATTAGATGATCTTCATGCTTAAATAAAAAGCATTAAATGTGGTACCAATCACACACTGATGGAAAAATTTGTTTAGTTGTCTCAGGGATTTGTACTAAATCACTCAAGTTACCATATCAGTTTTGTTTGCCCAGCTTTCAATAAACATACATTTCAACATTGACCCCTTAAACTTATGCAGGGAAGATGCTTTGGTCACGTAATACCTTCAGTCACAGTTTGAACGTGTAGCGAAGTTGCAGCAAGTATTTACCGCATTGAAAAGTCAGTACAGCAAAGGATGAAATGTGATGTAACTAGCCCAACAAAAGAAAATAGGAACAATGAAAGCATTGTTAAAATTTGCTAAGAGATTAAATTTGAATGATCTATTCGGGGATATGTCAGTCACAGCATAACATTTGTAAATGATGATAGGAGAAATACGGGTCTGTTTATTGTTGCATTACAATGACAATCATTTTTTTCTATCATATTCGTTGACTTTTTTGTTGTTGTTGTTGTTGGTCCTGTGTGTTCATACGATGGCATTAGTGTGAGGTTCATTTCTTTCCCCCCATGACAGCCGGAACGCTTGAAAGAGAGACTAAGGGAATTCAAAGCCCAGCAAGAAGAGGTGATAGATACTAATGCAACCCCAGAGTTTAATTTTCTTTTTCCATTTTTGTCATTGCATTACCTCAAAAGCAGTAAATCAATTAAAACGCAAAGCTCTGACAATGCAGTCAGGGTTGTTCACAGGAGTTGCTTTTTAACCATCAAGCGCCTTCATTCAGCTTTCAGTTTTAAACTCAGTGTTTTTTTTATATTTTTTTATTCTTTTCTTTTATAATTGTCTTGTGAGTTAATGAGCAGTATTATCAGAGTTGTTGGTAGGCACAGTTTCAAATGTAATAAATGCTGTTCCTGCTGCTTGAACGTACTCCTGCACATTTTTTGTATGTTTATATATGGAGTGTGGGATATTTACAAATACAGAAGTACTACCTCCAAACTCTTTTCAATGGCTATTGTTTACTTTTGGTTAATTGGACCCATCTAATCTATAACAGTCATTATTAAATTCAGCATGTTACTCTCTTTGTTGGTTTTTTTGCATACAGTGTAATACATATGGTATTCACTCGGGCATTGAAAACAGTGCATCATTTCATATCAGGTATTGGGCAGTGGATAGGTGGTCTGGTAACCATAGCAACATAAAGACCTGAACAATGAACATATACAGTATTTGTAGGTTTGTGACTTACTTTTCTGTGATGAGAATACTAAAGGTATTAACAATTTCCTGCAAATTCACTGCTGCCTTTTCATATATGCTCAGTTCAAATATGCAGTAACTGCTTGCAGGAACTGCCTATAATGAGAATGATTTTGCTCAGAAGGGAGTGACACCTCATGATACATTGTCATCTTTAGAAACCCTTCACTGCTTCTGTCATGGGTGACAACTACAGTACTGTGTGTCTACCCTACAGAATGTTGTAGTTACGTCACTGTTGCTATGACAAAAAATTGAGTCTTCTCATCTGTGGACAAAGGTGCAGCTTGTTATTAAATCATATTTACTCTAGTAAATGTCCCTTCCTACTTTGATTTTTTTCCCCCTTTGATTTTTTTTTTTTTTGTCTTTGTCACAGTATTGCATGAACATTGTGAAATTGTGAATTCATGAGCAAACAGATGAAAATGAAATGGTCCTCCCTCTTTGCTAAACTGTTACCAAGTCCCATTTCCTGCCACAAAAGAACATTTCTGCAAAATTTTTGGTGATGTCAGTGATGCTTTTACATACAGTGAGCTTGTATTGCTTTATTGGCATTTGGAAACGGTAGTTCGATCACATAGGGATGAAGATTTGCTGTAATTGACAGCCTCTCTGAAAAGGCTTTTAAACAAGAAATTCTGTTAAAAATCAACACAAGAAAATATGACTCTTAATAAATGCTCTTGGTATGATGCAATAAGAAATGGGAGATGGGTTAGAATTTTCTCAAAGTTTGGATGTTGTTAGGTCTATTCTACAAATTTGACGGACATACAGTTGCAGAGTAATTCTGTTCTCTTACAATATAACATCGCAGGGCAGAACAGGACAAGAACATTTTACCCTCAAACATTATGGGTAGTGACAAATTACATTGGATTAAGGTAGTCCCTGGGCACAATTTATCTGACACTGTGTATCATGTATATTATGGTAGATATCATTTTACTGTCTAATTACACCTGAGTAAAAAAATCAGTCTAGACAATTGGGCAATTTAAATGTTCATGTAAAATGCCAACAGATACCAAGAGTCAAGTGTAACATACATTCATAGCTATTGGTGGATGCACCAGATAAGAAAAGAAATTTTGTTGCAGAAACTTAAAACATTCAATTCCTGCATCTGATTTGAAAATTTTCTGAAAATGAGAAAACCTTCAAAGCAAGACTTGTCATTTAGTTTTGTCATTTTTGTCAGAGTATCTCTTCACAGTGCAATGGATATAATGTGGCATTGTATGAGGGATTCAAACTTTGTCATAAAAGTCCTTTGTCATAACTGTTACTGCTTATCTTCTATAA
This sequence comes from Stichopus chloronotus, assembly GCA_021234535.1. Taxonomy (NCBI): domain Eukaryota; kingdom Metazoa; phylum Echinodermata; class Holothuroidea; order Aspidochirotida; family Stichopodidae; genus Stichopus; species Stichopus chloronotus. Next base: position 27,586,217 of record CM037841.1, read on the forward strand.
CATTGGTTCTCATACTAATTTTTTCAACTGCTGCCCCCTTCTGGTATCTTGAACTATCCCAATGCCCCCTGAGTTTCTTTCGTGCTGTCATTCATAGGCAAGTTCCCAGCAATGTTTTATCTTGGTTAAGTTTTTCTGTTTGCAAGACTTAGACAGAGACCTGCAGTAAAGAACAAACCTTCCAGTGTAATACAGATGCAGAAGAAATTGGGACCTAAGGGTGGATTTGCAAAATGACATATAAACGCATTTGCATTGTCACAATATGATTGCATATGTACCAGTTCTGCGAAATTGTTTGGGACCAAATTTATCACAGATGCACTTGTAGCTTTTGTTTCTCTAAATTGGGACAACTCACAGTGTGAAAGATTTGTACAAATGTTTCATCATAGCTACCACGACAAACAAATGCAAGAGAATTCATTTTTGATGAAGGAGTGAATTTGCATGTTTAAAATTTTAATCAGTTCTTCAAATGAGAAAATACTGAAGGATAGTTTCAACCATTGAATCTACATGATCATGTTATATCCCAAACTACGTCTCATTCTGGCAAAGGATCACAAAGACATTTTAATTTCTATGTTATTAATTTCACTTGTTTTTCTGGGATAAAATATTCTAATGTTTTCATATTTATTTTGTGATGAAACATTTCTAACCATCATTAATTATTTTTTGCATTTTTTTCTGAAAAAAAGAAAAGATCGTCCTGTTTCTGCATGCCGGAAAATAAATTCTAAGAGCTCATACTCACCAGAAAGTTTGGAAAAACAGCCGATTACAATGAGAGAAATACTAACACATAACTTCAATTTGCTCCCTTATCAAATCTTGATTTAGACTTGCATTTTTGTATTAATCAATAGAACCAGGTTGTTTGATTGAAATGAAGCTCATTAAATCATGATTTTTATTAAAAAAATCATGATTTAGATCAGTGATTTTATTTGATTTAATTGATTTAAATCACTGATTTAGGTCATGATTTAAAAAAAATGAAAAAAAAACAACCCTACAATAGAATATTGCCATTAACTCAATAAACAAATAGTGCAATTCGTCATGTAATTCAAACCTGAGAGGCACCTGATGGTTGCATGCGAAAATTTATCTGGCATTGTATCACATTTTGTGGCACGAAGTGGTCAAATTGCTCTGCTAAATGCAAACATCTGCATTAGATGTCATTTACTTGTTACTGTGAAAATCGGAATTGAAAAGTTTATCATGGAAGATTAAAGAAAGCTTCAAAATTAGTTTGCAAACTGGTAGTCTTAAATTATTCCCTGCTTCTGTGCACTGTTGTGAACCTTTCTGTGTAGAATAACGAAGATACTGTACAAGTGATTCTTGTGTATGTCTTTCAAGGTGGAAAACCATAACCTATTGATTCCTTTTTTTTTCTCCCAAAGTGCTCTTTCACTAATACTCATGCAAAAAAATTGTCAGGGTTGCCTGTCTCCCGTAGAAGCATTGTTGCAGATGAGCTGGTATTTTTATCTGTTCGATATTTCTTCATTCCAATCATTGTGCATGTCTTCATATTTTGCTGTGACATTAAATATTGCCACCCGATAAATCTCTCAAATTTACTCCGGGTGGTGAGCAATGTTTACTTTTATTTCGTTTCTTAAAGAGGCTCATTGAGTTGCCATTGATTTTCTTGTGATGAGTTTGAAGGAGACCACTTCTTGCCAATAGTCAGGTACTTATTCCTATGGTTATCAAAAATGTGAGAAATTGTGGTTTTTTGCATCAGCAGGGATTCCTATGCTTCGTACCAAGTGGCAAGAAGTGTCTGACCAAAGATTTGCAATAAGTGGTTTTGACCATTAATGACCCTGATATTCTTGCTTCAGTTGTGCGTTAGATGTTCAGAATCACTTATTTTGATCATTTAACATCAGCATCTGAATAATGTTAGATAGTTGTGACAAAATATCATGAATTTTGTGAAGCTACTCAAAGAGCCTCTTTAAGATTCAGATAAATACTTTAAATTAGTTGTCATGTTAATTTTCTGCCCTCCTCCCTGTAGCTGAACCGTGAACCGCAAGACATGTATATAGCTCCAGATGCAGACAGTTCAGGTATTTAAACAACTCGTCGTTTATTTTATGTGTGTCACATGATTGGTCATGTGACTTAAACATTGAATACCATTCAGTACCATGATGTAGTCTACTCAATAGGAAAAATGTGTTTTGTTTTTTTAAGATTGACTGAGTTTAGTTTCTCACCTGATCTGATGCACTGGCAGGTGACATTACTTCTACAAGTTTTCAGGAACTTGTTGTCATCTTGTAATGAAGTGAATGTCAGAAATGTGGAATATCAAGTCATCATGTAATGAAAATTTGTACAGTTGAAATTTGATTATCCTGTTCTTATCTTGTCAAGACGAAAGAAGTTCTTTCTAGAAATGAATGCTTACACTCAGTAGATAATATGATAGGCTGCACATCCTCTCACAACAAGGATATCCATTTCACAGGGCGTACTCCTTTGCCTCATATAACCCATACATTACCGTAGTGATCACGTCAAAGAAATTTGGAAAAACACCTAAAAGAAGAAGGACACTCATCCAAAACAGCCCTGAATAGGTGCAGAAGGATGAATCCAAACAGATGTTAGAAATAGTTCAAAAAAGATGTAAATAGTAGCAGATTGCGGAAGATGCAGATGCACAGCAGAAACTTTGCTGTAAGACCAGAAGGCTGGCAATTACAGAAGGATGGTGACCAGAAAGGTACACACACACACACACACACACACACACACACACACACACACACACACACACACACACACACACAAAATTTCCAGATGCTAGACTATGGTCAATATGGTAATGTATAGATTATATGAGGTGAGTACGTCGTTACCAAGTGATTTTGGGGGAAACAGTGTTGAACTCCTTAGACAGTTGGCTAGACTTGTCATGCAATCACAGTGGGGTCACTTAACATGGTGTACAACTCCGGATTGTAGGATAGGCTTGTCATCCTATCACAGTGGAGTTACTGAACATAGTGTACAACTCTACAGGTAGAAGGCTAGACTTGTCACCTACACTGTGGAGTTATCCAGTATGCTGTAAAATGCCCCACACAGAGGGCTAGGCCTGTCACGGAATTAAAGCTGAGTTACTCAACATGATCTACAACTGGCTGTAGTAGTTTAGTCATCCTGTAACAAGTAAAATCCATAATTCTTAATATGATATGAAATCTAAGTATGAATTAGTCAAGCGTTGAAGTTTCAGTAATTGTTGTAGATTTAGTTTACAACATAATGAACTTTAAATCTGCTTCTTTGATAGAACAACAAGATACCTATGAACAGTTCTCTGAGGGAGAAGGTAAGACTAGATGAAGCTAATGTCCTCTTTCACTGCTGCTTAATGAACTTTTGTCAGCTGATTCACCCAATATCCACTGCATGAGCAGAAAAACAGGCCGGATTGTCATGACTCCCCTCCCCTGCCCCCGTTTGCAGTGCCCCTAGCATGGGTCATTGACTCTGAAATATGGCTCTCTTGTGCAGTATAACTTTTATTAAATTTGTCAGTCCCAGGAGTGGCTTTACAGCTTTACATAGGTAACTTAAGCAGAGAGAGAATAAGAAATAAAAAAAAAAAAAGGTGTGTGCCAGTGTTGTAAAAGATTGGTATATGATACGACTTGACCATGTCTGGGGTGGGTAAAGGAAAATGTTATGCAATATGCAAGATAAATATGCATAAGTAGTAAAATAGATGAAACTTTTCCAGAAATTTGGTGGTAGTATACAAATGAATAATGGCTAGTTTAGAAATTTACATTTATTGTTACTTTTTGGGCATCAATCGTGACTCATTCTGTTGGGGAATCTCTGATAGAAAAGACAGACTGAAGGAATAATTACATCTCTGCGAGCATTAAAGGGAAATAGGGCGTTTAGAATACACCGACATGACATGCAAAAGAAAATAGCGGTAATCATTGTTAAACTATTCAGTCTCATCAATAAACATCTACCAAAGCTTCATCTTCTCCAAACATTATGCATGTGATGAGTAATGGAAGATGCATCATTTGAATTTTGAAAAGTTTGGGTGAACAAATTAGTGTTGAGTAACAAATAACTGAATTTCTATCTGTGAGGAGCATATTTCTTGAAAACAAGGCTACTGGCCTTCCTTATTTTGAATAATCTATCATTACATGTTCAAAACACTGGTTTCAAAAATATGGATGTTTTCTCTAAAACAAACGCCCTATTTCCCTTTAACAATGTGTTGTCATTGATAACAGTGGCAAATCCTACTTTTATTCTATACCAAATCATTGAATCCTATGACCACCTATGACTTACTTGGTTGTTAATCAATACCTAATCATTGATTACTATGACCAATCTAACTCCCAATTATCGATACCTATTATTGATTACTGTGATCAATCTTAATTCTCTTCTTAGATAATCAATACCTAACCATTGATTGCTGCAACCAATCTAGCTAAGATTATTAATACCTAATTATTGATTACTATGACCAATCTAACTAAGATTATCAATACCTAGTTATTGATTGCCAGGACCAATCTTACTTCTCTTCTCAGATCAATACCTAACACCACCTAATGAAGAGGAGGATGCTCCCCCTCCCCCAGTACCTTCCAGGGCTCCAATTGTAAGTATCTAAACAACCTACCTAGTGACAAAGATGCACCTTTTACATCATACCCTCTCAACTACCATAGATCATAGGCCTACATCTCCCCAAGTAGTGTGCATGCCCATCAGTCTCCTCCCATGGGGGGCAGCATTGTATGTTATTGCTGTAAGAAAATTCAGTGCATGTACCCCTTGTTTCTCCTTGCATTTTCCTTAACTACGTTTCCACTCTCCTTCTCCCGCCCTCCCAACAACACACACTCAACTCTCAAAAGGTGCAATACATACTGTTCAAAAATGGAAGGTAGGCCACAGTGAACTGTGTACCTAGTGATGTTTATTGTGACCTGGTAGTGACATACGGCAGTGTTCCCTCTAAGGAATTGAACCTGGGAGGGAATTCCTCTCTCTAAAGAAAGTTTTGGGAGGTATTTTCAAAATCATGGAGGGAGCTGTCGCGTGGTAAAGATTCAATGTATTGCGTGTGTTCATAATTGCATCTACAAGCTCAGCCGTGGAAAAGTGTGCATTACTTTCCTGCCAACATTTGTCTTTGTGCTGGAGTCAGGAGACAAATACGGGATTGATGCAATCCTGTGCCTTCGCACGAACACAGTGGCATACACTGTTTGATCTTTGTAGCCTTCTTAATTTTAATTTTGTTTCACTTTTGTTTTTCTGTTTTGTTCTCCGTGTCCTTTCTGGTCACTAGCTTTGTTAAACTTTCCATTTTGTTCTAGTGTCCTGTTGGTACTAGGTTACTTAACATACTGCATATGTTAATATGTATAGACGAAACAAACTTGAACTCGATTGGTTGTGTGTGTAAAGATTTTGCATGGAGTTCATTGTGGGGGGGGGGGGGACAGTATATTAAGTGGGGAGAGAGATTGTAGTCAGTTATGGTTACATAGAGGATTGTGACTTTGGGAGTCATGTGGCCTCTTTTAAGCAGCAATATTCTTTAAAAGTGGCATCAGCAGTTCTGGAAATTGTATCGTTTTGTTTCTTTATAAAAATATAAAATAGCTTTTTTATTCCTTGTCACAAGCAGGCAAGGAATCTATACAATGGTGATGGCACATGTGGATGTGAGAGTGTGCCTGTGTGTGTATATATGATGCCTTTGCTTGTAAACACAGTATCTCAAGAAGGGAAAGGTGCTCCAACTTCAAAGTCGGTATGTTGGGGATCTACAGGGAGTAAATGATCTCTATCATTTTCATGGAGGTGAAGGGTCATTTGAGGTCACCAGAGCTTAAGTATAAAGGCCTGCTAAGGAAGATGTTTCAGCAACTGAATATTGTTGTAACATGAAACTCTTAACATTGATAGCACATGATGAGTGTATGAGCTCTGCCATTTCTGATGGAGGTCAAAGGTCATGTGAGGTCAACAAAAGTAATAGTATGACAACCTTGTAAACGTGATATCTCAAGAAGGGAATGTACTTGGACTTAAGAGCTGGTGTGTTGGTAGTGAGTAGGTGATCCTATTGTTTCTTGTGGAGGTCAAAGGTCATTTGAGGTCACCAGAGCTAAAAGTATAAAAACGTATTAAGGAAGATATCCCAGCAACATAATGTTGCCCTAACTTCAACCTCAGAACATTGGTAGCACTTGATGAGTAGATTATCTCTATGTATTTCAATTGTTGACAAAAAGAGTTTCACCTCATACTTAATTTGCATTAATTTCCTTTTTAATATTTCCTTCGACATTTCCAGCAGGACTCAAAACACATGGGGTAAGTTCCCAGTATTTTCAGAATTTTTTTCATTTAATCAATCAAATGGAATTGAAAATACTCAGGCTGAATGTTTTGTTGCCAGTTTTTTGTTAAGTAGTTCTCATCATATTTTATTGCCTTATGGTTGTGTCAATATGACAATTGTGCTTGACAATCGAGCTTAACAAGGATATGTAGTATCTAAAGAGTCTCATAGAGGTATATTCATGAACTGCAAGATACATATATGCAATATATATGCAAGGAAGTTGGACAGTAATAAGTTGCTATAGGAGCTAGGTAGAGCTAGGTAGACTTAGGTAGAGCTACGTAGACTTAGGTAGAGCTAGGTAGACTTAGGTGGAGATGGTTTGCCAGATAAATGAATCTGGTAACTGTGATTGGACACAAAAATTCCCAGAAATTAACAATTCTTTGATGGATGAACTACAGACAGAGATACAGTGGATGGATATAGCAGTCATTAATTTTGGAAGAGAACCAACAAATGCTCACTTTTGGTTTTGTAAAGCTTCACGTTCATGTCTCAAGACATACATCAGACCTGATACCATGTGACGTGGTTGACACAGGAGGACAGGGTCAGGGGTTCGTGTCTCGTCTCGATACCTATTTAAATGCATCACATCATGTTACAGATTTGGTGACAGAATGATGCCAAATTGTCGCAATGCCGAGAAAGAATTAATAGACCTGGAGAAAAAAGAATTGATAGTTGTGGAGAAGGAATTTGTAGTCATGAAGAAAGAATTGGTTAACATGGAGAGAATTTGTTGATATGAGGGTGGAAATGGTAAAGAAGAATTTGTAAATGATACAGCGTATCAGCTGTTGATGTCATTGAAGTGTGACCCATCAGTGCATCTAAGAGACGTCAGCATCAAGGTCAACATTAATGTCAGACTTACTAAACAACCCTTGATGAGAAGATAGGAACCACTGAAGAGAAAAAAGCAAACCTTGTCAAAAAGAGAAGATTGCCTCATAAATAATTAGTATGGTTTACATCATTTCAGTGCACCTGATCTTCCACCAAGGCCAGGACCCTCCCCCAGCAGGGCACTTCCAAAGATTAATCCAGCGCCTATAGAGGAGGAAAGCGATGATGTAAGCCTCTTTAACAGATAATCAATTAATGTTATTTGTTAATTCACTCATTCATTTAAGTATGTATCTTCTGTTTCTTGGTGTTTTCTTTGAATCTTTTGTAGCATGTTGCCTGGAAAGGTGACTAATTTCCTGTGACAATTGCAGCTTCCCATTCTCTTCCAGTAGAAATATTTTATCAATTCATTTCAAATAATTCCACTTCACTGCAAAAACTTGTCTTTATTAGGTATGTTTTGTATTCATGTTAAGAATTTAAGGCAAATAAATAGTAAGGTGTGTGGTGAAAATGAACTGAGCTTGTCATATCCCTGTAGATAACAGAGCAAAGTATTAACTTCATAAAATTTTTGAATGTAACATTGTGCTTGTATCATTAATGTCATTGAGTATTGATCTCTCTTAAGTGTTCATCTTGTGACCTTAGCATTACTTAGAACTGTTCTTCTCACAGTTCTTCTCTATTGTCCTTCACCGGACTCATCAAGCCTTCATCTGGACCCTTTTGTCATGAATCTGTTTATTACATCATGAAATGTTTCATTACAAGGTTTTCTAATGGATGACACATGAAAATGACATTAGACTTTTTATCCCTCACAGAAATTTTAAACCATCCAATCATTGCGCTTCTTCATCTTGACCTCATTCAGTCAGCAGTGTTTCAATAGCCATGTTCTGCTTCATTAAGCTTTATCACTCAAGTTTGAAGTTTCATTATCAATTTAATATTTAGTGCATAAAAACCTTCCTCACAAATGTGTAGAAACTATGTAAAAGGTTTCTGGGCTGCAACACTACCGAGGGCTTGAACTACCTGTGTGTTTGTTGTTAGATTCACCTGCTGCTTGTATCACTATCCTTAAAGAATTTAATTTTGCTTTTTGTTTTGTAGGTTTCTGTCTCACCACTAGTGGTAAGCCCAGTGTAAAACACCAGCTGCCTCTCTCACCAAACACCATTCATTTTGGTGATGCCTTTAGCAATAAAACTTCAATCTACCTCATCAGTCCATCTACCCTACCTCCAAACAGTATCCCTGCCTCCCTCTCCATTTTGTCCTTTGCTGCTCTGCTTTGATAGTACCAACTCTGATGAAACTGTTCACTCAGTGAGTCACCAAATTTAAATACAGTGTATGAACTCAGCATGAAAACCGCATATAGCTCAAAATACAGCACACCAATTCATGACTGTGGCATATCACATGATAAGAGCATATGAACTGGTGGATACAGCATATGAACTGATGGATACAGCATATGAACTGATGGAAACAGCAAATGAACTGATGGAAACAACATATAAATTATGAATACACATATGAACTGATGAATACAGAGTATGAACTGATGAAAACACATACTGCGGGAATAATGCATGCAACAGATGAATACAAAATATGAATAAATTTAAACAACATAATTCATGAATTTAGCATACAAACTGATGAATCCAGCGTATGAACTGATGAATACAGCATATGAACTGATGAATACAGCATATGAACAGATGAATACACCATATGACTGATAGATACACCATATGAACTGATAGATACAGCATATGAACTGATAGATACAGGATATGAAGTGATAGATACAGCTCAAGAGTGTACAACTATGTACACTCAAGAGCTCTTCATGATACTGTTGAGAAGGAGACATAACAGAGAAAGGTTAATGTATGCTAATTCTACCAGAATTTCTCCAGTGTGATGAGTGCCAATTCATAAAGCAATGAGTGCGGCTTTAGCGCCATTTTACTTTCAGTTGATGTACCTAATTTCTATTGGTATCCAAGTCATCTTTATCCACACCTGCCTATCTCTATAAAATAAGATTATGTAGTACAAACCTTTGAGGTTTGTGTTTTTAGACAGTCAAGTCAGGACCACTGTTTCACAAAGGAAAACAATTGGTCATCACTTAGGAATCAAATAGACTCATGTATGAAGCATAAAGCATAGATGTTTTGCCAGATGCAAATGACTAAAATAGTCATAAGACATGCTAGGTTAAATAATTAAACCAACAAGGTGCAGTATTTCCTATCATGGCGATCAGAAGTATTGCCAGGATGTGTGGAGTTGATGATACCCATGCTACCATTCACTAACATAGTAGTGTAGAAATGTGATGTTTTTAATTTGTTATGTCAATGGTAGCCTAGCCTAATGATCTAAAACGCAGAACGTGAAATTTGATTCCTCAGTGTAGTTGATGTTCAGGAAGGAAAACATTTCACCTTACAGGTAACTGGTGGTCATCGCTACATTCTGTTACAAGGATTTACTGGTGCCCTTAGTTTGTTCTGCTGCATTGTGAAGAATAAACCTTTGGAGTAGGCTGACGTTTCTACCCAGAGTCATATCTAAAGTACAGTTCTCAATGAGAGATGCGTGCATATACTCACAGATTAGAATGTACCTGTCATATTCCATATTCAGCCAGGAATTCTGCAATAAAACAAGATGCACATCAATTTAATTGTATCATAATCTGTATCAAGCAATACCTCGCAATCATGAAAGACACTTATCACAATTACCCACCTCACAGCTTCCACTAGTCTAGATGTTCCATTGATCCTGTAATATGCACTAAACAAGCATTGCCAATAATCCCAAATCATTTTTCATTACAATTACCTACCTCGCATCTTTCGCAGGTACATATTCTCAAATGGTTCAGATTCCACTTTGTATATAATTCTTTGACTTTTGAGTTAGTCTCATCATGGTGTTGCATGGTGTTTTTCTTGTTGGAGCCACGATTGGTGCTACTTTTATCTTTGCATCTTCATGTTCTTATATACATGGTGGATGAATTTTGTAAAGTATTTCATTGTCTTCTCTGTTGGTGGACTTTGTATAGATTTTACTCGTTGGTATCTCCTCTAAGATGTCACTTTCTTCAATTGGTAATTTATTATCACTCTCTTTGGAACTCGTTGAACATGGTTTTGTCCATTTCAGCTGAGTGGCCTCTGGTATTGTTAGTGTTTGCCTGCATGTTATCCATGTTTACTACATGTGTTATGTCCATTGTGCCGCTGGTACATTTTGTAAAGAGTTAAACCAGTGTTTGCTGATGGTTACTTACGACTTGTAACACCTTCGCTCTTGTTCAACTATTCTCACTTTTTGCAGTCGTGATGTATGTTGTAAAGCATTTGGTTTTGAGAGGAATCGATAAGATTTCAAAATTCAGCCTTTTAGCTCTAATTTGGTTACCTAGCTGCTTTGCCTGCAGCTTTTGGGATCAGACTTTGACGACATTGGTTGCTTTGTCCGTTGGTAACATGAGGGTTTGTAGATTCATTACCAGCAAAATGAGTGAAAATATTTGTACCATGAAACTTCAGACAGACAGCTCTAATGACAGGATGTTTCACCTGTCCCAGGCTTGCAAAAGTCAGTTTTTGACTTGTTAGTATTTTAAATATCATAGCATGGGGAATTTAGATCCACAGGTTTCATAGAGGTTCTACACAGAAAGCAAAGTATGTGCCATTCAGTTGGTCATTGGCTGACCAAAGTACATCACAGGACAAAATAGTGTTAACAAACCGATAAGCATTTTCGCTATTCAATGTTGGAATCGGTTAGCAGTTAACCCATTTTGATTAGTAGATGCTGAGCAAACATTGCAGTGTGAATAAGTCACTAAAATATGTGCCACAAACAGTCTGAACAATCCCTTTTTAAGGAAGAACCCCAGAAAATATTGATTCACAACTAGTGCAGCTTACATGAAATTTAATCACAACTGGGTTTTTATTTGGTGCAAGTTCTGATACCACCAGTTATTCCATCCCTTGTATGTAGTACAGTGTTACTGCTTAACGTTCGCTCGTAGTCTGCACAAAGCTGTAACTGCTTTTTCACTACCTTTTAAGAACGCTGAGCAATCTACACCTTTATAGCCAAAGATATTTGCCAGTATGTGGCAGGCGATGGGTCTACATAAATTAATCACCAATGTATCTATCAACCTTTTCTTCCTTTCAGATATCTTTGTCTTGTACTACAAGGACCAATGTAATAAGCTCTTGTTCTATAACTTACAGCGTGTACTGCCTTACTTCATATAACCTGTGCATTACCATATTGACTATGGTCTAGCATCTGACCAGATAGGCACACACACAGTCGCCAGGTGCTAGACCGTAGTCAATACTGTATGAATGCATCGGTTGTATGAGGTGCTTACGTCGCTAATTAATTCTCAAACCAAAACCAACTTTAAGGGAGTCTTTGTTGTCATAGATATCTGAAGGACCCTACTGCAGACTTGTCAATTCTTACCATTCCTTCCTGAGTGGCTTCATTTTGGGCATCACTTCACAGTGAACATGCTAGATGATGTCAGGATAAAAAGCTCTTAGTGTAACAGCCCCTTTTTCCATAGTCTGTAATTTTTGCTCGCACTTTGGTAGCACCACAGTCCTTGCTGCGTAGAGGTAGTTGATGGTAGTTGATTACTCATGGTATCGGCCAGAGGCTTTCTCGTAGCCATCCTGTGATCAATACTACATAATTCAGCAGCATGCTAGCACCGTAGTGCTCACTGTTAAGGCTTAGTTGAGTATGCATGGTACTGGGCAAAGGCTACGTTTACCATGATTAGATTTTTTATAAATTCTGTTGGCACCATGATATCACCACAGTACTCACTGCTAAAGATACAGTTGGCATGTAAAGGGTATGAGCAAGTGGTACTGGGTAATGGTAATGGTATTATATGGTACTGGGTGACGTCAGCTGTTTATGATGCTTCACCATACCTCTACCATTACATAATTCAGTATAGTATCAGAGCCTCCAAAAAGCATCCTCTTCCATTTGGCCATGTTAGAGGTACATGGTACGTACTTTATGGACTTGCCTTATTTCATTGACTGGTAAATACTAGTCTTGTTGTGATATGAAATTTTCAAAAACAATACCACAAGCACTCTTCCTTCAATTGCCGAACGATATTCACGATATCATAAAGGTAAACTTGAACCAAAGCGCACCTGAATAAATATGTGTAAAACTTTATATTGCTTTCAGAAGTCACATTGTGCAGCCTAGGTCTGGTCTTGAATTCTGACACAACACTTAATCTTCATATCAATGAAGCTTGTTCATTAAACTTTAGTACAAGCAAAAGGTCCGAATTCTTGTTACCATATTTTATTAGGTATGTGATCCAGATTGTTGTAAGAAACATATTTTTTTCCTTAAGTGTACAGACAATATCATTTTTGTCATTTTGCAAACATGTCAGGAGTACAGTTTCGTGATGATATCGTTTGCCAATATCGCAACACCTCAGCATTACTAGTATTTACATTACAAGAATTCTCCACCAGTGCGAGCCTGAAAATGTGTGACATAGAACCGACAAATATTGTTTTCCAATTTTTTGCACTCTTCGTGTTCTAAGCAAGGACTTATGATGCAAAAACTCTTTAGCTCAGTGATTATGAAAACCTCATGAATGTCTGAGGTGGATGGAAAATTTAATTACTAGTAATACTTTAAGACCCACAAAATCATGTATAGATAAGCTTTGTAATTGGCTGAAAGTTATTTCTATCCGTTGTTTTTCGGTTCCAGTTCATTGTCATTCACGGAGAAACATCATTTAAGTCAACTAATCCTCAAACAACTAGCTCATTCAGAACGGCTACAAAGTGTGGGTTATGCCACTCCCTGGTGAAACTAAGGTTTTATCATCAAATAATAAGAGATCAGAACTGTACTGCACACCATCGGGCAAAATAAACATCAATAGCAATGTACAACACAGATTTGTCGGATTTATTACGACATTACTTCGTTGCAACTGCTTGATTTCTAGCAACAGTTTCGTACTTCGAATATCTACAAAAATGATTTATTTTCTGGGAACTGTTAGATATCTCATGGAAACAAGAGCAGTGACTTGCGTTTTAAAAGACAGGAGAAGCCATGTTGGAAGATTCCTTTAATCGTTTCAAGCAGGAAAGGAAGGAAAAGTGTTTCAAACAGCACTATTGTTTTTGGTAGCAATCACATTTATTGGAGCCATGATTGTCTTTGAGGTGAAAAGGATTTTTCTAACCAGAGATGGGTGGTACTATTCCTTTGTGATAAATAGCTTCATGAAACGGTATATTTTTGTACTTCTATTTTACCCACGAAAGAAAGGAAAAGATGGTAAAAGTACAGATGAATGAAAGTTGTAGAAAATATTAGATTCTAGAGTATATATATCCATGGTAACTACAACACATGTTATTGTTTGTACAGCTTACTTTGACAGTTCTTTCAAATTGTTTCCACAGGATGAAGAGTACATTGTACCAGACAGTCAAGGTTTGTATAATGTCTGAGGTTTTAACTTCATTGCTTCTACATTTCACATCATGTCTCCCCATTCTTAAAAATGAATCACAGCTTATGATGGAGAGCCATCAAAGCATATTAGGTATGGTAAATTGTACTACATGCAGTGAGGTAAGAATGGTCTGATCAGATTTTAGCATCAATTTCCAAAGAAATGGTGCCCTCTCTTACTTGTTTTGTTCACCTTTAATATCAGGTCATGAGAAATATTTAGTATGGCATATATTAAAAAGCTTCTGTGTATGTGAAATCCCATTGGAACATTTTCATCAATTGAATCATATTTAAATGACTGATCTGAAATTAAACTTAGTTTATTCTGTGTAAAGACAAGTGCTACCATATAAGTTTCCTTGAATGAGAGATGCACGCAGTGATGACAGAGTTTGGACTCAAATGTAACTTTACAATTTTTCTTCTTTGTAGTTGACATGTATCTACCGCCAAAAGAAACAGATGTAAGTACACTATTGGTTCTTTGCAGATGTTGCTAGTTATGCCCCTATATAAGTAGCTGGATTGACGCTGCAATCTATTTAGCTCATCTAAGGTCACCAGTAGGCAGAATGTAGAAACCAATCTTTGCAGTATCTCAGGAACCACATGTGGCATTACCTTCAAATTTGGATGTTGTGTACTTCCTTCAAAGTAAATAAGATTGTGGAAGGTTTTTTGAGGTCAAAGGTCATATGGGGATATCAGAGGTCATACAGTGATAAGCTTGTGAATACACTATTTTTAATGGGGAAGTAACCCTGCACCTTATTGGTGGTGTCAAGGTGCAGTGCATGACCTTTTTGGGGGGTTTAGTTTTGGTGTAAATTGAAGGTTATTTTGGTCTGTAAGAGATGCAAAATGTTATTTTCAGGTGGTACTTTAACTTTTTTCTTCATGTAGGTAAACAGGTATTTAGTGTAACCAGCAGGCAAAGACCAGCTCTACTTGAAATGTTTAATGAAAATCAGCATTTTGGGGGCTCTGAATTTGAATTATGTGACTTCTAATGTAATGCACAACAGAAAGCAGTTCATATCTTTATCATCCGTTAAATATCAATCTCTTGCTATTTACTGAGCTATTTTGATAGTTATAAGTTCAAAATTCCCAAAAAACAAACAATTGCTATTTGGTTGTGCTTTACTAAGATACAAATTTCTTACATACAAAGAGAATTTTTCTAGCTGATAAGTGATCATTGATCTCTGAGGTCACTCAGACAGGTATTATCAATCCCAGAGAGGTATTAATCCAATAATTGACTCTGTGGAAAATGTCAGCAAATTGAGAGAGAAGTGATTTGTCATGTCATTTTGGTTGACCTATGAGTTTTTTTTTTACTCGTGAGATATGATCAGATAGTATTTATATTTTGCGCATTTTCAGCCAGGGAAAGAGTCACTGTCACCCTGTAATGCACTGACTGCAAAGATATAACTTAAACCGTAATATATATATCATTTGCCGGCTGCAGAATTCTTGGCAATCAATTACAAACCTGGAAGGATATTTTAGGAAAAGTTATGTGAATAATGTGAAATTGCAATTTCAAACTTTTACACTGAAACTAGAAAAAAATGCTGATATTGTTGAAACGGTCTTACTGCATTCACCACTTTCAAGTGGTTGCTATGATTCAGTTTTGCAACATCACATGATATACATTACATACATACAGAAAAGATCAGTACTTGAATTCAGATGGGGTCTCACAGTAAACTTCTCAGGGGCACAGTATCTTAGGAGGACATTTGGACATTATAGCAAAGGAAGAAAGACAAGTATAGCAAAGGAATTACTAAGCCTCTTGGCTCTCTGGTTTGGTTTCATAACTATACAACATTCATGTGGTTAAACCTAATCCACACAGTTCGGTGTCTCTGTTAGTAATCTCAAAAATGAAAGCTTGTAGAGGATCCTATACTTGAGTGTATGACATTGATAACAAATAGGCAATTACTTTTAGTGCAGATCAGGGGTCATTAATTATGCTTACCCTCACAAGATTAGATGAAACAACCAATGTACTCATGTTACATCATAAACACTATTAAATTGATATTTCAATCATGTGTTTTTTGGAAGATGTATGCCTTTAATCTTTTTGTCATTTTCTCATTAATTGTTTTCTTACCAGTTTGGGGAAACCTACATTGAGCCTATGAACGGTGAGATACTTTACATTTTTTCATGTTGAATAAATTGCATGTGGTTTGTAGTGCTTGAAGTCCAAGCTCTATAAATGCTCTAGTATTCTCTGTGATTGGTAATTATAAGACACAGTTGTTTAGGATTTAATTCCTATCTTTATGGATCAGTGCTGAAATTTATGAATCCACTCATATAAAAGAATTATGAGGCTAGGGTTGCTATGGTAGCCATGATCACTTCAGGACTGGCAGAATCGAGTAATTTAATTTAATGAATTTATGCTTCAGTAGTTATGAAATCATTGTTAATCTTGAAAATTATGAGTTGTATTTAAGCAGCGTTATTTCTGCGTATGTCAAAACATACTGACCTTTGACCTAATCTGCTTTTGTTTTTCCTTTTTGTTGATAATGATATATTAAAACTGTTCACTGTTCAAAATGCAACAGGTGGTTAACTAATATTTATCAATTAGTTTCAGTACAGTGTGGAAACTGATTGATAAATCTGTCATCACTTAAATTGGGAATCAGTGTAAAATTTTACATCTATTTAACAAAGTACCTAATCATATTGCAATATAATTTGACAGTGCATGCATACTCATCATTAAAAATGTGAAGAAAACTTTGATGCTATGCCAGATGTCTCCTTACTTAGAACAAAATCATTGTGCTCCATCGCTGGCTTGAGTTATTATTTAATCGTAGATGTATCATCGGCAGAAAATGGCTCATTAAGTGAAACATTTTCTATGTGAGGTTGCAGGTGTCAAGAGGATGAAGACAATCATCTTCATCTTCGTAGTTTAGAAAACAATCGTCAGCGCAATGTAGGACCTTTTTCTTAAATCTGGTGGTTTAAAATGGGATTGCCAGGTTTTCTTTCAAAAACCCTCAAGCTTGGCCTTTTTTGAAGCTGGCAAGGTTGCTGTATGACAGATGTATGGTCTGCAGCGAAAGTTACCGATAGTTTTCTAAATAATTAAAATTTTTTTAAACAAAGAAAAAATGGCAAATGAAGCACGGCTTCCACCATGTGCAAAAGTTGGACCTGGGTGCCCAAGATGTCTTGGACTCTGGAATACAAAAATGTAAATTCCATTAGGGTACAAGTTTTTTTGTGAGATTTGGCCATGCACGTTATACAACACTAAGTAATCTTACTTAAGGGCGTAAAAATGAAGTGCTCTTAGGAAAAAGTAACAACTTCATGTTTTTTTTTTGTCACATGTATAAAGTACATTAGAGACAGTTGAGTTGTAGTTTGGTCCTAATTTTGGAACTGGGTCCAGAAATTGTCAGCCAGGTACCCACTACATGGGTGTCCACGACCAGGGTACCCAATGCAGAGACTAAACTAAACCTTACAGCTGTGGCATATGTGATTGCTTTTATACATAATATACAGGATCGAATAGTTTGCAGAACTGGTGCATGTAATATCATATATGTACTGACTTTTGTAACATATTGAGAACATTCAACATAAACAAATTCACCTTTAAGTCGATGGTGTGAGAGGTTTATGTAGGCAAGAGTGATCAGGGTAGCGTTCTCACCAGGTACCTGGCAAACCTAGGCTGTGGTTTTGGGTACCAGGGCACCTGATGACTTTGGGCAGTGGGTCCATGGGTCAAAATGTTGGACCTTGTGCAAACACCAGATTAGATTTATCTTTGATAAAAGAGGATAAATCCAAAAACTCCAAATTATGGTGACAACTTTCATGTACACTGAGTCCTTGAATAGTGCTTGATTTTTGGTTCCTGGTGTCAAAGAAGGAACCTTTGCAGTCAAGTTGGCATGTGAAGTATCTGTGTGGGTATGTGACGCCGTTGGATTGCGAGGTATGTGACGTGATAGCTCAATAATCAAGTTCTCAATTTTTCTCAGACTTGATGTGTACGTGTTTCGTGTTGAGTAGATGTACCCTATTGTTTGTGGTGCCTATATTTTGCATATTAAAGAGTGGGCAGGACTTAATGTAAAATTCTTGATGTGGCAGTATCTTTGCAGTGCCATGTTGGATTAGCTTCAAATGTGGTAGGAAGGTGTTAGGTATTAGATACCTTACCATGGCATTTTTATTTTCAATGTCCCTAGCATTTTTGGCTTCAGTTTGTGTAAGAATGTACAAAAAGTTTAGAATTTTTGTGCATGCTGTGGGCAGTTGACTTTTGGTCACTGAGATTTCCTTGCTTCATTTTTATGCTTGGGATGCTTACATGTTCCATCAGTCCCCCTCCAGCAAACCATGTAAGTACTGCTTGAGGTAGTAGCTTCATGATCAAATGAAGAAGCAGCAGTGCTGTGAGAAGTACTGTAGCTGGTCATACCAGACAAGTTTTGTCTGGATCAGTTTACGTCCTTGTGCTTCAGTGCTGATGTGTGCGTTGATGTAATCGGCTTTCAGTTAGAAAGATGGGCAAGACACAATAAAAGAAAATAAGTCAGTTGGTGTTCTCAGCAGTTCCCTCCAGGGCATATGCTGTCAGTGCTTGGTGGACTTCAAAGGGGCATAGATGTGATAAGCCCTTTTGCAATTTTCAGAACCCCTTTTTAGGGCTTTAAATGAAAGATTCACAGCTGTTTGTGCTGTGTAAAATGAATGGGATATTGCTCTATATTGTAGGAATCAACAATTCATTGCATAAATTAAAATGGCTTCTTTGCTATTTATGAACTCCAGCATATCATTTTACAGTATGTATATTCCAAGTACAAGGAACCACAGTGTCCTTGGGCTGTTGTGAAATCATGCAAAATACTTCTTCTCTTACAGATTGTATGTAACACTGTTGATGGTTGGTCACATTAGTGCTATGGAAGTGCTTCCATGTCGGTGTTAGTCATGTTTGGGGTCCAGTGCCCGAAATAGGCCATATGGGCCATTTTATAAAATCATGAAATACGTTTGTTTCTCTACAAATTTTTATGTTACAAAAGTGAGGCTTCATGGTCAGAAATGGGCCATATGGGCTATCGTGCAAAACAATGCTACATTTACTTCATATTTTACATCATATACTGTACGTCTTTGCAAGGAACCACAGTGCCCTTCGGCTCTTGTTTTTTTAAATCATTATCTGCAACAAATCTTTGGAACAGATCATGTAGCAAAAGTTGGTGTTGATGAATAAAATTGCAAAAATCACAATGTCTAGAAGATATCGTGTAGTGTTTTGGTTTCGTGTCCTTGAAAAACAAAAGTTCCACCTTAAAAATGGCTTGATTTTATTATCAGAGAAGTGCACATATCCCCTGTATTAAATCTGTAGGTGCCACTACCACAACTGCAGCCATTTATGAAATCTGTTGTATGTAGAAAAAAAGAACTGATACATGCAGTGTAAATATTTGTATTCATTCTTATTTTTTTCCAGTTCAACCTGTTCCACCAAAACTACCCCAAGGACTTTCCAAACCTCTGATTCCATCGCCACAGAGGCCTCAAGTGCCAGTTAATAACCAATCCTCAAAGCCATATCCCAAACCATCTGAAATTGGAAAGAAACCGCCTCTACCAACGACCACCAGTAACAACGATAGACCGTCATCGGTGTCATCTCGTCTGAAAATGTTTGAACAGCCGCCACCAGCACAACCTCCAAAACCGGCAGCTCCTATGGGTGGCAATCTTTGGAAAATAAAATCACAGAGGGCTGCAAACAATACGAATAGTCTCACTCCACCAGGTCGAAAGGTCTCCCCAAGTCCACCATCTCCTAAGAGAGCAATCGCACCCCGGCCTGCTCCTCCTCTTCCAAAAGCAAACCAGCGATCCCTTCCTGTGCCATTACCACCGCGTCCTACACCTTCACCCCCTGTACCAGTAAGTTCAAGACCAGCAGTTCCGCCATCTTCACGCCCAATTCAGCCATTACCAAGTGAGTGACTGTGTTTTGATTGTTATTGGCATATGTTTTCTAGTCATGGGTACAATTGATGTTGGAACACAATAGCATTGTGTCATTTGGTAAGCATTTTTTATTATTTTCAAAGAGTTAAATAAGATATTGATTGTACATTAGTGTTGCAATTAGTGAAGTCACTATCATTGCTACAGACAACTAACCTAATACCAATATTTCCCATGAAAGGTGAGATTTGTTACGAGTAGTCCATAAACTCTCTCCTATAATTCTAGGAGGCCAAGTCATGCAGCTTACATATAAATGACAGTGTAACAGCTGAAGATATTAGGAACTCCATCATTGTTGAGGCAACAAAGACGCAGTGTCAAAGATCTTCACTCTTTCGCAGCAAATTCGAGTGATCGACGAAATCCCTTTGTAAAGTGTATTGTTACTACTGATCAATACTTTTAAGAAAAAGAAATTATGTGAGGTCATTGTTCTCAAATGAAAGAAACAAATTAAAGTAACTTTTTTTACATTGAAATAGCTACTTAAGCCCTCCTGCATATCAGTTTCAAAGTTGTGCTCAAAACAAACAGCAATATAAAAAAAAAAAACGTCTGAAGAAACAAGAATCATGATTGAACCAATTAACTCCATCTCTTGGTTTATGACATCAAAAAATGTCCAAACAATGTCATAACCTGCAGGTTATTTGCAAGGAATATCTTTGTGCATTCAGCATCAACTATTATGTGCTCAAAACATTTTACCCTTCTGAGATGTTTTTTCCAGTCAGTTAAATATGTGACATTTACTTTCAGTCAGGTAGAAAAAGAAACTTGCTGAAAGTTGAAGAGTTGTAGTAGCGCAATGATATTGTCTGTTTTTACAGTCGAGGGCATAGCATTACAACCACATTATCAGGGATCATGTGAGCAACAATACGCAGTAAGCCCAGCATGTACAAACACAACGTATCCCACCTTTTATCAGTTTGGACCATTATCAGTAGGCCAGTGTAGCACAGGATTGGCAAGATGTGTCATTTACTTGTTTACAAAATATACCCAGAATTTCTTGTGACCCAGTCTCAAGAAAAAAAAAGGTATTTTCACTTTTGAGAGCAGAAATAACATGTTGAGTTTGAGGTACCTCCACTTTCAAATGAAAGGTGAATGCAAAAAGGCCAAAAAAAAAGAAAAGAGTAGATGAAGCAGTAGGAAAGAAGAGCATTTATAGCAGTGTCCCCTTTTAAAAAGATATGATCATGAGAAAAAAGCAGACGAGAAAAGGAGCTCCTGA
Source organism: Stichopus chloronotus (assembly GCA_021234535.1). Lineage (NCBI taxonomy): Eukaryota > Metazoa > Echinodermata > Holothuroidea > Aspidochirotida > Stichopodidae > Stichopus > Stichopus chloronotus. Next base: position 27,607,432 of record CM037841.1, read on the forward strand.
TTATTGGAGGTCAAACTTTTCAATTTTCACCTCACTTAGGTTACGAAAGTGGCATCAGTTTGGGGCTGATTTGATTTTAAAGGAATTCTTCACCATCGCCCCTCCTGTCTCTTAAAAAGATACAAACATATTTAAATTCAAGTTACATTTCTCATTTTCGGAAAATATCTCAAGTAATTCGGAGAATGAATTATTTCAGTAAATGTTCAAGGTTCTAGCCTGGTGCTACAAATCAATCTATTGTGACGTAGTACCGAAAAGTCTAGTTTGAAAATTACTGTTGATTTTTATCTCACGCCATGGGTTGCAGTACTGTTCTGATCTCTTATTTGGTTATTAAACCTTAGTTTCTCGAGGGAGTGGCATAAATTATACCCTTTAAACCACTGTTCTGAGCAAGCTAATTGTTTAAGGATGAGTTGACTTCAATGACATTGCTCGGTAAATGGTATTGATCTGAAGCAGGATAGAAATACCTTTGAGCCAGTTGCCCGCTTACCTTCGCTCGGTTTGGTGGGTCTTATAGTACTAGCAGTCATTAAATAGCAATGACAGCCCCCTGGTTTCAATGTAGACATTCATCAAGTTTTCACAATTTCTGAACTAAGGAGTAGTTTTTGTGTCGCAAGACCTGGCTAGAAACACAAGGAGTGAAAAAAATTGGAAAATACAATTCTTGGTTCTCCATCACACATTTTCAAGCTCGTGCTGAAACCCAACTTCCAAAGTATTATTTTACATCTTAGGAAGCTTCCTCTGGCAAAATCCTCATGTTCAACTGATAGTAACGGTTGAAAATGTCATAAACAGCGTTCAGTTTTCTTATTGATGGAAAATTCCTTCAGGTCATATATTCATTCTCTTGTATCATTGTCCATGGGCAGAGTTCTCATCTTTTGTATCAATACTATGTGAATAGAGTATTAATTCTGCCAGTGAAACAATGTGGGTACATATATTAATGATAATCATCACAAACTGATGCAAATTTTGCACAGAAATTTGTATTTTGGCAAACCTTGATCAAAACTCATATTTGAAATTCCCAACTTACACCCTTTCCAGTGATATAAAAGGTTTTTGTACAATATACTTTAATGTATTAAAAATGTATGTGGGCATATTAAAAATGTCCCCAGGTTTCACAAGAATTGCTGTGTGTTTTGGAAAGTTAAACCTTACGTGCATCAGGTATCTCATACCATGAGCTGCTTAAAATGGTACAGCATTCTGCAGTTCATAGATGTTAACTTTGGCAAACAGCACCATTAAATAGGTCTGAAGGAGGAAATTCCAAAAGCTTCATTTGCATTACAATGTTGCTGAAAGTAACTTCTGAAGTGCACAAGGCCTCTCCTGTTTCAAGCTCTGGTCTGACTCGTCCTTGACTTACTGATTAGTCAGCTTATGTGGAAGTGGTAATGTTCTCCATTACCAAAACACACAAATCGTGGAGTATACATTGTTGCATATTTCTTATGTAGCGTTCTTTCATTACAGGAACGAGTCAACCTGAACTGCCCAAACCACCGGTTCCACAGCCATCCAGACCGGTGAGTAAACCGGATGCAGATCAAATTTCAGAGCATTTCCGAACCAGGTCATACATTGATCATACTTGCAGTTGTTACTGTGGAAAGAGATTGATTCTATTGAGTCTGTTATTCATAACTTGAGTGCATAACATTTGTAAGAGCCACAGTCAATCTGAGATTGCAAGAGATCTAAAACACACATGTAGCAGCATTACATGTGTAATATAGTCAAGTTATTATGACATTTTTTAAGTATAGGACTTTAAAGTGAACAGAATAAAAAACTTTGTTATTTTGATGACATTTCCGAGTTGTTTGATTGACCCAAACCCTTCCAACTATTTCTTTTACGTTCAACTTTTCTACCTCACAGAAAGATGATGTAAGTAACCTGTCTGATTGTGAATGGTTCCATGAAGTCCTTTCAAGAGAAGAAGCGACATCAGCATTACAAAGATACCGTGAGGTTAGTAGAAAAAAAATAAAAAACCTGCCGTAATCTCAGCAATCAGCAAACGTCACCAGAACATGCAAGTATACCTTAGTTCATGCAAGTGTTGACAGCAAATGGAATTCTTAAAAGTTTCATGAAAAAGTATGTTTGAAAAAGCAACATGTGGTTTTTGGTACCATCGAAGTAGAATAGGTTGATGTTAGAGAGACTTTAACGTAACTCAGTGTGCAGACTTCCTCCAAGAAGACCAGAAAAGAAGCATCCTCAAATAGATTAGGAGTAGGAAAGGGCTGGCTAGAAATGAATGAATGTTTGACTAAAGTGCATTTTGACTAGTTGATTGATTGATTCGGTTGGTACTATAATGTAATACAACAAAACAACAGAAAATGTAAAGAAACATAAAACAACAAAAGGAAGCAAATGACAGGAACTAGAGCTCATGACTGAGTTTTGAGGAACATTAATGTCATCAAAAAGGAAGGAACAACCAAAGCAAGGGGCAATTTCATGTGCAAGGTATCTGAAATGTATCACACTAAAACTGAGATGGGAGAGAGATTGGTCACATGACATTAATCACAGATGAAATTTAAATATTCAGTCAAATGTGGGGTACACGTTTCAGAAAAATTTAGACTTGAATTTGTCTTATGCAAAATTCTGCTCAAAGTTTTGCAAACTTTATGTTTGTGGCTCATTTAAAGGAACACTTACTTTGAAGGAGAGTTTGTCTTTTAAGTCTCTTATTTTTTCTGGATCATGTTTGAGTTTGAGTTATAATTTAAAACTATATCTAGCATTCTTTTGTGAGTTCATTTCTGAAACATTGAATTATATATTTTAAAGAAAATTTCAAGGAATTTGAACTTCTTAGTTCCGCAGAAAAACTGCAGAAAAACTCTATAAATATCTGGTTGATGTCAGTCAGTGATACTTGGACAAGTCTGAAACTTTCCACCTACACCAGTGTTTATCCAGAATTATATGACTCTGTATTCAGTGTTGTACTATTCCATTAGCTGATGGTTTCAATGGCCCTGGTCTCATTTTTTGCTATTGATCACTTGCAGGATTGGAAAAAGCTTAGCTGTTTTTTATTATTACTAGTATTGTCCTTTACAATTAAGTACTTCTCATTAAAAGAACAAACATATGTGAACTAATTAATTAATAGGTTTTGCTAATCAATATTTGGAGTGATTAGCAGTCAGTCCATTTTGATTAGTAGATGTTTTGTAAACATCACAGTGATGCTTATGCAAGTCTGCATATTGCAGCCTTTTACATATTATTCAATACCTGTTAGCTGTGAAGGTTATGTAGCTGCTTATGCACAGCATGTAGGAATGTGGAGCAGTTACTTGCAAAAGTGTGGCTATGGCTTCAAACAATTGTAGAAAGAATTACCTTTTCAGGTATGGCCAAAGAAAATATGGATTAAATGCAAAGCCTGTATGAAATTAAATCACATTTGGCCTTTGATGGATCACTTATTGTGACATGAATCCATTTATTTTGTCCCTTGCATTGAGAGAACTTTGAGATTGACTGCCAGTGCAAAACTCTCATGATTTGCTCCCCTTCGGACCTTTGCACTTGGTTTGTTGATTTTGCTACTTTCAAAACCAGTTCAATATTTTCTTCTTCTTGTTATTCACAGGACGGTTCTTTCGTGGTCAGATATAGTACAAAGAAACCCAATTTTCCTTACACTTTACAACTTTTCTATAAAGGCAAGATTAGAAATCTGCAAATTGGTCTCAGAGACGACAATAAATATGCATTAGGGGCATTGAAAGAAGGTGAAACGGTAAGACATTCAATTACTCTTTTAGGATCCCACATTTTGTCAGTAAATTGGAACATTAACTGGTTATGACAGACAAGGTTGGTTCCATGAATAAATATATTTACTTTGATAAGTAAATCTTGTGACATCTTTATGGATTATTTCTGTCTCCATGGCAACCTTTGTTGTGATAGACAATGTGTTTGCAGATTCACATATACTACCAGCATGCACTACACACATGTAACAATAGCTGTACGTTGACCTCGATTATTCAACAGAGATTCTCCAGCGTTCGAGAACTCATCGAATATCATAGAACACATGATGTCGTCCTAGCAAATAACGAAGGAAGAACGTGCTTGCTGAAACCGGTTCCAATACCTTAAGAGGACCAGGGTGAGTGGCAGAGTTAAAATTAACACACTTGCGGTAAATGTTTCCACAGTCGTAGTTCCTTCAGACACTATAACCCCGTAATAACAATTTAATGCAAACGTCATTTGGATCAACTCCTGGACCATCTGATCTTTGACAGAGTGAATGCAAGGGCTTCTTTGAGGCACTGAGCAGCAAGGGGCATGGAGAAAGGGAAGGCACAACAAGCTTCATACTGTCTGAGCATCATAGTGCAATGAGTTTGAACTTAAATGCAATTCAAACTGTATGCTGTTATGTTGTTAGGCCTAACATAGCCTAACAAGTGGGATTAATTCACACTATAGCCTAAAGCCTATTGGGTATTGTCATTGAATTTTGGTGCATTTTGCCATCATTTTGTGGATTCTAAAAAGTTGTATGTGAATGAATGTGGAAACTCCCTTGAAGGTTTGCACACTCTGAGCATCGTAGTGTGGTGAGATGGAACTTACTATAGGCTAGCCTAGCCTACACGCAATTCAAGCTGTATGCTGCTACTTAGGTGGTGTAGAAGATGATACTTAAATTTGACCCATGCATACCATGTCACTGACAACTGATATGTATGCAGACCACAATTTTTGCATCCTGAGTAAGTTTTGATTTGAACCAAAATACATTTAAAAAATGGCTCATTTTACTGAAAATCATGACCTGCTCATGTAGGTCAGGGCCTGCTCATGTAATTCATAAAATTATTCCTCTGAAATTTTGATATTATCAGCATCAAATGTGCAACCATTTTGCATCGATTGGCCTTTGCATTTGCACAAACTTTTCAAAGGAGACGGGGGACACCCCTTCTAAGATCCCTCCCCAGGATGGCAGTACAATGCGGTGTCCCAGTTTTAGAAAATCAAAAGTTGGCAGGTATGTGATAGTATAAACCTGATAGGTTGTACCGTTAGTTTTGGTAAATCTGGGAGTCAAAGGGTTAGTTACATGAAATGTAGGACGCAGTTACTGATTGATGCCTTAAGCTATGCCTAATGCAAGGCACCATAACAAGTGCCCGTAGGTGCACTTGATACTAGGCACCCCTATTACGATGTTGCCTCTTGGTAAATTAAAGTCAAGGTACATTGCCTGACTAACATCCTGTACAATACGCAATGTTTGATGCTTGCTGATTCTTGATTGATTAAAAGAATTGTTACAGCACAGTGTTGGGGCACATGGAGCACAAACAGTAACTGCAATTATTTTGGTGCCTGCAAGGTTGTTGTTTTTTTTTATGTACTTTCAAGGTTTAGAAAGATTATTAACTACGTGTTTAATGTTTTTATGAGTCAACCTTTACAATTGTCCGCTCAAATAGTTTCACTTTGCCAGACATTAATACAGCCTTTGCATTATGATTTATTAGGTTCATTCTTCTTTTCTTTACTACAAAAGGATAGTCCGGCTTACATCTGATGAGTATTAAGGCCTGGTAATTAAACCGCCGGCTTGTTGATGGTTCAGAGATGTGGAAGAATGGTAAAAGCCGAATCACCCAGGACTCTCTGCAGTTGCCATTGAAAATTCAAAGAAGATCTTGCCTTTGTTGAGTGAAGAGTGCATACTTCAAAGTTTTCTATCTGTGTGATATGATGGCATTAAATTGTGGTAATTGTTCAAGAACAAAACGATCATGATGAAAACATTTTTAGAGCATTTCCTAGAGTGTGGTGTGATTGTGTCTTAACCTTTATGAATACGATTGTGAGTTTCAGGCCTGTATCTTCGTTTTTGTTTCATGTATTTAATACAGGAATCAGTTTGAAGATGAACAGAAAACACTGCAGACATCATGTCTGGTTAGACATTTATGATTTATATGGGGGAGGCGTGGGTAAGATAGAATGGGAAGATGGGGGAGGTAGATAGGTATGTGGAGTGGAAGATGAGGGGTGAGATGACATTCAAAGGAGTCCAGCACTTAAAAAAAACCCATTTACCAGAGGGACAATGGGTCTTTGGATGGTTAAATCCCTGACAACATATTCTTCAAAACACCATGGAATTTATGTTCACAATTTCTCCAACTCTAAAACAGACACACCTGTTATTAGTTAGTGTCAAACAATTGGTGGTGACCATCACATCTGTTTGTTTGTAATGGAAAGAGTTATCCAGTGAAACATTTAAGTGGAAAATTCAAGTATTGCTGCTGAAGAAGTGCTTTTGAGATAAACTAGAATTTCTTAAATAAAGGTGATCATGTGATCAAACATTTGTAGCTGAGTTTTAAAATGTGACTCCTTGTGTTTTGTTGAGACATGAATTATCGTGACATTTCTTCAAGCGTTATCGTAACATTCCAAGCAGGAGATAAAAAATTTATCAGCTCTTTATGTTTCAAACCAGTCATCAACTCTATCACGCAATTTTCACTTTGTTAAAAAAAAAGAAGTGCCATTTGTCACCCTTGTAAACATTCATATTTGTTGTGACCAATGTACATAAAGCTAAACTGGCCAAAAGTTTGTCATATGATTCGAATAATGTTCAAGTGAAATCATGTGTGAATTAACCAGCTTGCTATGGGTACAATGTTACTTAATGATTGCCGTTAACAAATTACGCTACCCATCCCACACCACTGATCATCTGAATGTCTCAGAGGAGAGTTCAGCTGCCATACCATCAACGTAAGTCTCATTGAGGATTTTAAAAGAGTTATTTAATTGTAAAAACAATGGAAATAGACCATTTTATCTGGTTTGATGGTAAACCATCATGTCTTAATTTAATATAGATATGTGATTGAACTATCCCTGTGGTTTCTTGTGGGTTACTATGCTCCTCAATAGATTACATAATAAAATTATGCTGTAATTATGTAATAAATTATGTAATAAAAGTGTCTTTTGAGTATCCTCTCATTCAGGACATCATCCCTGGAGCTATCTGGATCACTTGTTAGTCAAGAACTTATGAATGATCATCTCCATGTGAACAAATCCTTCACCATGAAATGTTGATAAATTACTGCAGTTATGACTTCTTGGACGGTATGTGACGTTTGAAATGGAAAGCATATAGACAGATTGAAAATACACCATAGCAACACAAGTGGAGTGAGCAAAAATGTCCTTCCCCCACTCGAGGGGAAATATTTCATTTGATCATATTGATTACCATATTAATTGTTGAATACAGCCATCAAAAATATATTAAGTTTGATAGTATATCATAATAAAAGAAAACATTCAAGTTATGGGAATTTTACATTTGTGAGTGAACCTTTGCAGAAAACATTAGTTCAACATAACAATGAGTGACATTCACCCATGTTTCTTTTAACAACTGTTTTGTCAACTTTGAATCAAAGGGAATTGTTGTTTGTGGAAATGTCAGCCTTTTCTAGTCAATACTGCAGGATGACTGTTGGTAAAACGTTGCAGTAACTTTTCTGTTATTTTATACATTTAGCTGATGCTGCAACTTGCTTTTAATCTTGGTTTTGTACAAAATTCTTAAAATACATGTACTGGTTGTCATGGCAACTGTTTGGTTACTGTGAAAATATGTAAAATAAATGGAGAATAAGGACAAGGAAAGTGGAGTTGTGAATTTGTAAAGAATATGCAATAATATCTTCTAAACATATCTCCCACTACCAGTCTATATGCAACTACTATACTGTATTATTCTATGCATAAAGCTTGCTCAAAAAATGATTTTAATTTAAATGATGTCAAGAGCAAGTTGTCGCATACTTTCACAGCTATAAAGAAATATGTAAGCTTTTTGTGTACTAAAATGATTTGAAAGAATAGAGAAAAAAAAAATCAGTGGTAACAGCCTTTTTTATTGTTTGCTGTGACTGTTGATAATAGTTGAACACTAATTAGCATTTTTTTGTGAGGTGTTACATACTGCAACAATTTTTGGCATGGTGGCCGTTACCAACCTTCCGGCGTTCATCGTTCCATCGCTCGTCTCAGCATTCTATAACTCTTGAAAGAATGTGAGAAAAATTTTAGCTTGGGTTTTGGATCTAAAATATATTTGTATATCTGATTTCAAGGAGACAGCGTTTCCACAATACACAGGAACATATCTGTTGCACATTGAAATCATTTTACTCTGAGGAGTATTGACTACAAATACACTGAAAGACAGACAGACAGATAGACAGACAGACACATAGACACATTTTATTAGTAGCGAGTGACATCCTGGAAATACAAAATAGATTTGCACATCCACCATGTATTGTTTTCTTCTCGTCATCTTGTTGCAACATTGCATTTACTGCTAGGAAATGTTTCTTTCATCTAGTGAAAGATGACATTCACTAACTTGTTTTCTTACCATTTTCAATAGTGCTACTGAGGCGCAAAAAGGATCTAATTAAGTGTCAAAAATTAAATACCATGTTTAAAAATTTTGAGACAAAGAACTTTGTGCTGTTTAGAATATCCACAAGGGTATATTTTGTTCTGATTTTGGCAAAACACACTAATAACAAAGAGTACCAGTACGAGTAGTACAAAGTGTCTGCAAGAGGTTCACTAATCAAGACCGCTCATAGGGCCACATCGAGGGGACAACTACAGCAAGCAGTTCAGAATGCTACCACAGAAACATCGATTGCATAATCTGAGATATTTAAGACAGTTAATATGACATATATAAATAGATATCCACAGCAATTTTGTTTAGGTTGTTATCCATTGTCATACTCATTAATTTCAATGTCGCATAAATTAAATCTACAGCTCTTTTTAATGTGGTTCTGTCTTGATATGATGTGCATATTGAAAATTTTTAAATTGCATAAATAAAATAGCAGCAGGAGTAGTTAGTTTGAACATTTTTTACTACTGTTCACCAGGATATATCCCAAATAGCAATTGAAATTAAGTTAAGGTCCTTTTTGTCTTATAATTCATTTTCCATAACAACATACTTTAACATTACTTGTGATGGTCCTTTTGTCAAGTTTACTTCATGTGAAACAAAAGTAATGACCAATGTTACTGAAAAGTTCACATTCTTACATCTGGTTTTTCATGTTTAAGGGTAATGTTTATGTGTCAGGTAACTCTCACCTTTTTAAGGAATGAGTTGGTGAAGGGCCATCATACCACACAACCTCTCTCAGTCTCTTGAAAATATCAAGCAGGGGTTAGCAATTGCTTCAACTACCAATGATTTAAGCTTTTCATTAGTTTGGTCTTGTTGGATGTGTTCATTGACTAATATGAGTAACAATTAACTTGGCTTTTGACAAAAAGCTTCTGACCAAAGGGTTATGTATACACACATGATTTCTCTGCCATCTAGCAGTAATTGGTTATTGTTACAGCTTGCAGATTACATGCAGGAACTATTCTTGAGGCTTCAAAAAAAAAAACATTGTAATATGTTAATGTTCAGATGCAATCATCATTGTAGGTTGTAATTAGAAACAACTTTGAACAACTTATTGCTGTAGGTTGGACAGCACTGAAACAAAGCACTGGTGTAAGTCACTGCACATAGTGACCAGCAGTTTAATCAAACAATCAGAGACATTTTAAGTTAATACATCTAACTTTCCTAAAACCTGTGAACAGTTTGACCAAATGTTTACAAATGAAGGCCTTGATATATGGTGGGAATTAAAATGTTTTTTTTTTTTGTTGATGTTGATACTGCTTAGTAGCAGTAAACACGATACATTTTTAATGCCACTGAGCAAATGGTGACAAATTTCCTATGCACACTCAACCTCTTTAAGATGTATTTCTTGACAGTTATTTCAAAACAGAAGGTACCCCAACACATTTAAACCTAAAGGACACATAAACACACCAACCTAGAGGGCACCTACCACACATACCAAGCTTTAGGACATGCCATACAAACGTACAGGACACATAACATGTACAAACCTACCTAGGTATCAGTGAATTTGTTTAAATCAGCGAACATTCAATGACAGACAGTGTCTGTCATTACATGACAGACACAATGTCTTATAGTGCTCATGAAATATCAATATAGTACAAGTCAAGAGTAAAATAAAAGTAAATTGGCCTACTTTGTTTATAAAATGATAATTGTCAAGGTGTATGTTGTGCAATAAATTTTGCTCTCTTTTTCTGTACAAAGCTCTTACATGCCAGTGTCTTTTATCCTACTATAAAAGTGACATTTAAAATAAGCCTTCATTAGGTAAGGAAGCAAACTGGCCTACAACTATCAAATTACATAACTCACTCTCTGCCAGCTTAAAACTTATTACATTCAATTACAAAAGTACTTTTAGTGCACTCCAGTTCATTGCACAATCCAGTTCATTACACAAACTACTAAAGAATAAATTTCAAATCATCCATGCTATTACTATAGCTTGTTGATGCCAAGCTTACTGTAATCAATCCAACCAATCCATGACCTCCTCCCTTTCTCCTCTTTAATCAAACCCTGTTCTTCCTTCCCACCCCAATCCATCACTCCGCTCATTCCCACATAAATCCATCACATCTCCATCTCCCTTTGCTGCATCATCACCCTCCACATCTCCCTCCCCCCCCCCCCCTCCTTCACTCTGCTCCTTTACTCCAAACCTACGTAACCATGCAACACAATGTCCAATGACATATCAAAGTATTATAATAATCTGGTAGCAATTCACAGAACCAAAGCAGGTCATATGTATGGTACATAGATTTGCAGCAGCTTGTTTTGATATTTCATAAATATTCACTTTCATACCACAGCATTTCAAAAAGGGAAACATGATTGTTTGATATTCACTCACTGATTGTAAAATGTATGAGACATTTCCACGTAACACAGTCAATGGTTTATATTTCTCCTACGTGGTTCAATGAGTAAATACCTTCTGAAAGTCTAAGGAATAACTAAGAAAGGAAAAAAAAAATGCACTTTCATTTAAGATACTTGTCAAAACTTCTTAAACTTAAAAAAAAATATGCAAAAAAAACTTTCATTCCTGAGGGACAGTGATGCAACAAAAGTAACACCTTGTGAATGGTTTTACGACAATTAAAAGATTAGATCAAACCCGAGGAGAAGTATGAGATATTGTAAAGAAACAAATGCCAAATGGAACATTGACATAAATCTACATTGAGTAAAAGAATGTAACAAAAACTATAAAAGAAGTTAAACAGAGAGATGACAAACTGTACCAAAGGAAGAGGAGATACTGGCCTAAAATTATCAGACTAAGTGATGAAGTAACAGGGACACGGTGATAAAATGTCACCGAGTACTTCATAAAACAAAAGGGAGAAGAGAAATATGTACTCCTCTAAATAAAAATAAACTAATGAATTGCGATGTAATATTCTTCATGTTTTTTTAATGTCATTTTGATTTGATTCCATCAAATTTATATATCTTCTTGATTATTATTCAAACAGTTAAATGACAGCTTCCATCGATTTCCCTGGTGGACCCTTAAACTTAACCATTCTTTCTTCCTTGGTAGTTGAACTATATCTTCCTCAGCTTCACATTGATCTTGGTTGTCCAGTCTGCCAGGGTCACTGTTTCTATTAGCTAACCTGGCTCCCCTGGCCCTCTGGACGGGTGGTGTGTAGGTGGCCGCCGGACTGTCGAACCCACCTGTCGTATCTTTCTGCGAATCAGAGGGTGCAGTGCTCACGCTGTACTCAGAAGCTGGTGGAAAGGGAAAAAAAAAACTATTACAGATTGAATACCAAGCTTCATTGATAAGCAAACTTCTGATCACCATACACATTTCTACTTGCTCTTTCAAGCCCCTTAATGCTCAGTACAAAAAAATCACTTGAAGGTTGTGTGACATGCATCTAAGAATGAGCTAGCTTCATACACAAGTTGCAAAGTAAACCCCTGAGTGAAAAGACCGTAGAAAGTTCGTTTATATCTTTTACCGTTTTTGAGATATCACTTTTCAAAGTTTGATAAAAATGCAAAGCAAATGAGGTTGAGTCTTGTACAGTGGCAGTATTTCTTTTTTAAGCCTATATATATTGCCTCTTCATTCCTTAATTTCACATTGATAAGTGATATCAATATTTTTGAAGAAAATAAAACATGCTTTCAAAATAAAACCCTCTGGGTGTGAAATATTATCAAATCTCTTTGAAATAAAGGTTACATAAACAAAGGATTTACACAAGACATATCATTGGAGTCCATCTCTTGACATCACAAATTTTCATAGTTAGCCAATGTTTATTCATGATGCAGCTTGGAGATACTAATTTGCCTGTAAAATTGTCAATCTTTGATGGATTTTGATGAAAGTTGTGGCTACTTTTTTTTTTTCAACATTTCCAATGATTAATGCACACAATACTCAAAAATAATGATTTTCATGTTACACAACCTTTAACTGACGATTACCACAGCAATCAGAGAGGAAAGATTTTCAAACTAGCAGCTGTTCTCACTGCTGGCAAGAACTTAACCGGAGATAATAGGAGGCCTCAGAGGAGAATTTTTGTCAGCATCTTAAGAGTCTTGGAGTGTTTGTGTTGTATTTTAAGGTTTATTGCTAATCATTATGAAGTACATGTTCATTGTGTCATTTAACAAGTCCAATAAAATAAAAGATGGCTGCTGTCATGTGAGACAAACTGAACAGTGACATGATATACTCTAACTTTATTTAAATAGCAATAACTTAAATGGTTTGACTTAAGGACTGAGTGCAGTTTTTCCTTCTAAAAGTTTGGTTATTGACCGAGGTACCAGTACCCTTGGTGCACAAGTGGGGGGAGGCCATTTTTTGGGGTAATTAGGTGATATGGCTTGGGTCTTCATTCTCCTTTTGGTAGGCAAAGCGTAACTAGGAGATAGTGCTTACAACTAGGGCAACTGGAGTCCAAATGGAACCGCTCCCACAGATTCCTAGAGTAAAATGTGACAAGACATAGCTTTTTTCCTTCCTCTCAAGGATCTTTTCCATCCTCTCCTGAGAGTTAACTTACTGAGTTCATCCTTAGATGATGACAGACCAACACCAAGTTTTCCCGGAGGTTGGAATTTGAGGAGATGGACAGCTGCATGGAAGTTTCTCACTGCATCTAATGCAAGGATGCTCTGTTTACAGTCTGGTTTAAGATCACATGATGCCAGCCATTCATGCATGTGGTTCAAGTCTTGCTCCAGCTGACAAGCACCGTGTAAACTGTGGATGATGTAGATGATCAATAACAGTTCTGATCAATAACAGCTCTAATCAATGTTAACTATAGATGATCAATAACAGCTCTGATCAATAACAGTTCTGATCAATGTTAACTATGGATGATCAAAAACAGTTTTAAAAAACCCTCAAAGTTCAATAACAGTTTTGATCATTTTAAACTGTGGATGATCAATAACAGTTCTGATCAGCGTAAACTGTGAATGATCAACAACAAGTCTGATCAATGTAAACTGAGAATGATCAAAAATAGTTCTAAAAAAAACCTCAAAGATTATCATGAAATCCTTGATAGTGTAGATGAATCTCAAGAACAGAATTGCTTCTATGCCAGATAAAGCTATTGACTTTCCAGATGTTCATTCCTGGTTTGTCAACAGGGTTCCTGAATTTTTTCTCGGGATATCAATTTTCATGAATTTCCCAGGACCAAATAAAAATTTTCTGAGGCCTTCCTCCTGATAACTTACATAAAGTTTCCAACTAGACAGACAAAGCCTGAGGAATATGAGGTATAGAGGATTATAAATTTTGATATTACCTGTCAGAGTGTCTTTTTATACTAAGAGTGAGGAAGAAATGTCTTTTTGTGGACTTTTCATGACTTTTCCACCAATTCATGCAATTTCCCTGAATGTTGAACCTTTCAAGAATTTGGAAACAATTTTCAAATTTTCATGACTTCTCCAGTTTTTCCATGACCATGGTAAATGTGTGTTACGCAGTAAGTGCTCCATTAATCTGGAATTCAGTCTCAATTTACCGATTGCCACATATTTCAACATTTATTCACAAATTAGATTTTAATGTGTTTTGTTCAATGGTTCATTATCACTGTCAAACAAGCAATTCAAACATTAGGATTCTATTAAATTTCCACACTAGCAAAACATAACAGAATTTAATTAACACCATCAAAAGTCACTCTCTCCAACACAGGATGTGGAACATTTTCTACTTTGCTTGGCACCATCTTTTGAACTGCCCCAAACGATATCGTGCGAATTTGCACGGTTTTGAAAAAACAAATGCTTTTAATATTTTGAAACTAATGATTATCAAATTAACATAACTGATGAAGCATTTAATGAAAGAACATTTTGCAGATGATTACCTAAATTTGGGTTTCTCCTTCAAGATAAAATTCATCCAAGTGTCCAACATCTTTGTGGTTGCTATGGAAACCACTGTTATTTGGGTGGTTGCCTTGAGATGACTGACACCCTCAGTGACAGGTCTCAGAAGAGTATTTATGGCAAGTTCTGCATACTGATTAGGTTCCGATGGAAGAACTGTAAAAGGAGAAAGACAGAAACAACGATTTAAAAGGGGTCACAGAAACATTAATATAGCAGCAGCACATCAATGTAACTTTTCTATCTTCTTGACTGGAATTCAAACTCTTTGTTTCAAAGTCTTCGTTTTGTGGAATTCAAAGTCTTTGTTTCATTTCAATCTTGCAAGCAAAACACAAAACATAAAGCGCTATGGAATGAAAGCCTCATGTAATGAGAGACTGGCTAACTACTTAAAATAAGGTGGTCTAGAAGATGTAAGTCAGTGTTCCTGCAGCTTATTAAAGGAAAATAAAATTTCATGCCCACCATGCCAAATGAACCCTGTAAGAAATTGCTTTTTCCAGTACCACTGCAATAAATGTCTCTTAGATGTACTTAATACTACAAACAATAAGTCTATAACATAGATTTTACAATTTTGTCTGTTGGTATACAGTTACAACAGTTTTAAATCATCAATGAGAAAAATTGTCAAGAAAATGCATAATACCATTTGTCGTTTTTCTGCGCCATTCCTTTCCAAGAGGCATTGCTTGGGGCCAAAATTCTTCACAGATCTTTTGGCAATCCTTGGCAAAGTGACTACTGGACCAGCTAGACAAACCCTGGAATGAGAGAAATTTGAATAAAATACTATTAGAAACAGTGCCCATCTCAACAATCAGAGACTAAAAACTGATAGCTGTTTTACTGATGACATGAAACGAGGGCAGGTTAGGCCTTGGAGGGCGCAGTGCTAGAATTGGTTTCGCAGACGATTTGAGTATGGGGTCAAATGTATGCATTAGTGAGGTAAGGGGTAAGTATATGTCTATGATGTGACTGATGTGAATCTACATATTAAAAAAAAGCATAAACTCTCATTGCCTTCTGCACATGGGGAACTCAGAACGCTTGAAATGATAGCAAATAACATTTGGCTGAAATGACATCTTTCCAAGTAAGTTGCACAACAACTGCCACTGTTTTCATTCAGATATCCATGATTTTAAAGCTTTATCTGAACTAAATTTGTCAAAAATTTGCAGAGCCTGTAGATTTGTTCGGCATCAGTCAAAACCAGCAGGAACAGGCCAAGCGAGTGAGAATCAAGTCTGTCCAACATCATGCAGATGAAAACTGTGAGCTTGTGAAGACTGGAGGACAGGAATATAACCAACAGAGGACCTATGAAAACATACACTATGTTGAAATTATAACTTGAAGCGATTCTACCCCCAGTGAAACATTCATGAAAAAAAAAAAGAGCAACCAGGGACAGAATTCCTTTCTTTTCATTTTGACAGTTATTTTTCCAGAGGACATTTGGAATAAGAAATTCCATTCTTTGTAAATATGCTTTACGGTATCTATAGGTAAACCACAATGATAAGACATTAAAATTGATTCATGTTTACATCTTCAAGAATAAGAAGAAAAAGTTCAGTCTTTTGAACATCTCACAAAGTAATGAGATAACTACTGTAGTCTCCCCATCTGCCAATTCTACGACCAGTGATGATTTCAGCAATGTGCTCCAAAAGACCCACAATAGGAGATATTGTTCAATCATTCATTTTGTTTTGACTGCACATAACATTCAGAGCCTTCTCATGTTACACATTTGCCCCCCCTCACATTATTTTCGTAATAAATCAACATTGAATTGGAAAAATGACATCTCAAAGAAGAATTGTTAAGACTACATCAGTCATTATGGCAGCTCATGTTGTTTGTCGCTTCTATTCAAATGATCATGCAATTCAATGAAAATAGCAATTAATGATTTATTTGTTCCGTGCTCGAGCTGATTCTGACAGATAGGGTAATGAGAAAAAAAAAAAAAAACATTTACGAAATTTGGCGATGAAGTATGTGATCAAGACGATTCATTTTTGCCTTTTGTTTATCCTAATTTCATGAAATTACGTCATAAAGAGACTTGAAAGCTTTATCTCCATGTTACCTCTTATAAACAAATGGTACAAATTTGGATCATCAGTTAATATTATCCTTCTTCTAATATGGTTTTGAATAGTCGGTATGATGATTAGTGATGATGATGCGCAAACCTTTGATTAATTTGACTGTAGATGAATCTATTTTTGAAGTGGTAATGGACCAGATTCTCATTATAGACTGAACACTGCTGTAGGTGGTACAGCTTAACGTTATAATAACTACTGATAACAACATGAGTCTTGAATTTGTGAGGTGCAAATTAATGAAATCTTTAATTCTTTTGCCTAAAACAGTCTACATCTAAATGTGACAAAATAAATTGTGAGACTCTTATGAAACTTAGTAAAAATTCACAGAAAAGTCCCTTGAGCTCCTAAAATTTTATTCATAATGTTACAGATACAGTTGATTTAGTCCAAGGTCTCTATTCTACATTATTTTTTTTGTAGTCCAATAAATGATCTACATTTAATGTGTAAAGAGACATCAAAAAATCAGATAGGTATGACCACTTGTGATAAAACTGTTAGGAGACAAATAGTAAGTACACCTAATTTGCATACCAAACCATAACAACCAATCAAGGAAGTCACTTCCAGCTTAATGATGCGCACAGATGGTACACAAAGCAACTGCTGCCACTGTAAACACTTTTGTTGGTGATGGACAACTAGTTAATAGGAAAAACATGACCAGGTTGAATGGTCTTGCAGAAAGGTAACCATGGAGACTATCTACGTAATAACTCACGTGAAGAAGAGAGACGAGGTTCTCCAATCTTGTCTTTTGCTGGTTAGTTTTAGCCAGTTGAATAGAGGTGAAGGATCCATTTGAGGATTTGATTTCTGAGAGCAACCCAGAGGAAATCTTCAAAAGTCTCACCGCATGGTCCGTGACAATCTGTAAAGAACAGTGACGGTATAAAAACAATCATGGTTATCAACAATTAATGAAGATGATAGTGCAAGAGAAAAATGGACACTGGTTACCAGGGAAACACTAATGTAACGTTGCAAAAAGAGGTGGAGGGGGCATGATTATAACATGTAAATATATTTCAAATGTGAGATTTGAAAGATATTTTGTCAGAAGACAGTTGAGAGAAGAAGCAATCATTCACAGAGCTAAAGGACCTTAAGAAAAAGTCCAATACTGAAATTTGAGAACTATAACTAGACGGACTGGTGAGCATAATAATATCTTATGTGTCAAGAGTAAAATATCCTCTTATCCTTGGTGTATCTTTGCAAAAAGTAACTTAATCCTTGTAGTCCTCCTCCCCCTTCCCTTCCCACACACACACCCCCCTGCTCTCTCCAATCTTTGTTCTCTGTGCCTCATTATCTTTATTCATGTTAATTCCGAAGCAGATCATCGTTAAAAATGTATAAAGCTGCATTCAAGAAAATATTGGTCAAACTGGAGAAATGGCATTATGACTCTTTGTCACGTTCTTTGAATTTTTCCTCCAGTACTTATTTACGGTTTCATCATAACAACACATATATACCTCATAAAGCACAGTAAAGATAATTAAAAGTTAAATTTACAACAAACACACTTAAAAAATTTAAAAAATCAAAAGAAAGTTAACTACCCGAAAATGAAGTTTTGACAGCTTAGTATCTTTGTTTGGATTTGAAATGGTTCTATTATACATAACAACAACAACACATCAAGCATGGCCAGAGATAATCACACCAAACATGGTGCGATTATTCCACGCCCTTTCCAGTATCAAACATTTATAGCTAAAACTGCAATTGACATTTACAGCAGATTCTGAAGATGAGCCCATCAACTCACTAATGTCATGGAAAGTCTGGAATCAACAGAGGATGGCAAAGAAAGTAACATTATCAACAGAGATGCATGTTCAAGAATGTTTAATGGTTCAAGTTGAAAGAACACAAAATGACACTGGGTGATGAGAATCACACATTGCTCCACACACCATAGCAGGTTTGACTGTATCACATCACTACAATACCAGACATCAACACAGAGAAAAAAGTTTCAATATATTTTTGTAGAAATGGATTTGAGCTGAAGTAACATTTTTCATTAATCCAGTTTGATCCACAGTCTGAGCTAGACATTATTTTACTATGTATTCTTTGGAGTGTTGTGTACCACGGTACGCTTGAAGGATGATGGAAGGAGCGCGCAACTTGATTAAACACTTTCATTCCATTTATGTCATTTCTTTCATGGAGATTAATCAAAAACACGGAGGCTGGCAAAGCAATAACCTCGAAGATACAAAAAAATTGCAAACATAAATGAAACTAACAAATTGAAACACCAGATAAATTTCCCTTCTCATCACAATAAACCAAGAACTCCATCCCACGAATTCAGTAGTCTGAAGTTTCACAGATCAGCCATTATGAAGTAAGTTTTAATTTTCATGTCACGTTTATTACTATCATTTTACCTTTAAATCTCCTTGGGTGATCAACAAGAATTGCTGAATCTTCCAGGCTGATAGAAATTGGAAGCTTTGAACTTTGCACCAAGTTTCCATGGCAACCAGAGTTGTAATTGCAGCATCTAGTAGGACCAGCTGTGTCTCCATCTTTCTCGTAACCCACCCATCAATACCTGGAATTTCACCTTTGAAAACAATAAAAATATTTAAAATAAAATTAAAACACCACCTAATTACTTGTATATCACTTAATTCTCATTTTTACAACAATTATCAGTGCATTTTATAATCTGCTTATTATAATCTGGTTCTAGGTTCATATCCAAGGCATCATGCAGGTCTTTCAAACAGTCTGCTACTCTCTAGTAATGGAATGTTTTCTACACTGAATACATAACAGTCAAATATCACCTCTGGGAAGGGGAGAGGGGAAGGGGAAGGGGAAATTGTATCAGTTTTCTCTTGATATACACCAGCACTGCCCACTCTGTCAGGGTCAGTGCACTGTAATGCAGTGGATGTTAAAGGCAATGTTGCACAGACTGAACATGACTGTGTAAAATGACAAGAAATACACAGACTGAACATGGTGGTGTAAAATGACAAGAAAAACCAATTTACGTGCAGAAATACTGGCTTCCAAAACACACTTAGACATCAAGACTGCTCACAAGTTTACAAAGATATCAATCTGCAATGGATCCGTGCTGATTTATGCTGCTAAAAGTACTTCATATTTTAATAGGATAAGAGTGCACTATACATAATGCTGACTATCTGACAACCAGTTCAAGGAAAATTATACTTCAGTCAGTTTTATTCCAGTGATAATTTTTACGGTTTGCCCTTCAAGCACCACATCGATAATTCAATATCTTGTTCCTAACTCAAGATATTGAAGTTAGAAGAAAGACTACTCTGGTCAAGAAAGATTTCCAGTTGTCTCAAGGCTACAAAATGTTAAGTTGTTGATTGTAACTTGAGTTCGTAATTGATCTTGGAATCAGACGCAAGTGAAAATTAGACTCTATTGCAAATAAAGCATCTAAAATTATGGGAATAAAGATCACAACTCTTTACGAATCCTTACATATTTTTATCTCATCCCTATACGTAGTATACAGGGAGGAAATACTGTACTCACTTGAGAGGTTAAAGTGTCAAAAATGACACTTAAAGGGCAGCCCACCTTACACCCCTTATAGCATTCAAACAAAACTTGGTGGGTCAGAAGCCTTTATGAGGGGATACCTCGTGGTATGCAAATGACATGGATGAGGATTACCCACTGGAGTTGAGGGGGTGAGGAGGGGTGTCCAAATGTGTGTGTGTGTGTGTGTACAATAGAAAGTGTCTCCATCTCCTCCTTGACAGTACGTCCGATGACCCTCAAATCTGGTGGGTAGGTGTCGGGTATGAGGTGTAGCGTTCGCCCAATTGATGACATTGCAGGTAAAAGGTCGCAGGTCATGAAAACAAAAAACACATTTTTACCATTATCTCAATGTGCGAATGTCCTAGAGTTATAATACTACCATATATGGAAAGTAGACAACACAAGAAGATTTTTAAAAATATTGATGACTGTCACCAGGTCAAAAGTCACATGATTACAGATCAAATTGGCAAAAAATGCTCCATAAAGTGTGTCATGATCGCCTCCTAGACGGTAAGTCCGATAAACTTCACGCTTGGTGGGTAGGTGCCTGGGTATGAGATGAAGTGGCCGCAAGACAGAAGACATCACAGGTTAAGGTCAAAGGCCATGGCTTCTGTAGCGCACAACACAGTGTGCTAGGGGCTGGTAGTGCATGGTGTCAACATGACTTTTACACATTCACCTTTTTCATAAATGTGACACGTTACTTCAACCTATGCAACCATGTTTTGGGCTGAGTGAGCATGTCTGCCAGCAATGTTATTTTCCATGCATTAGTACCTTGACTAAGTATATTTTCAGCAAACATGCCTACTACAAAGTTATACAGGAAGTCAAGTGGGTTATGCACTGTGAAGTAAATACTAAAGCACACAAAACGTGCTTTTAAGGGCATTCAAAACATCCAGAGTGACGGCGCTTGTGGATCTGAGGAATACTTTGAAGGTACACATTTCTAAGAATACTTTTGACGCGCACTCGATTTTTACGCACATGGTAATTGGTATTTGTGCAGTTCGACGCATTTGCAGTGTACTTCAGTACTAGATCACTAAGCTATGTAGTTTGAATATCCAACAATTCTAACTACAACTGGCGATCTGAATCACTGATGACAATAATGTACAGCTCAGCATAGTCTGGGAGTACAAGAAATGATGTTTAAATGACCATGCAAAACAATAGGGATGGGATTTGCAACTCTGTGGATTGCCCTCTTGTTACAGCAGTCAAGATCATCACAAACACATGTTACAAACAGGATGTTCAATTAGCTTTGCAGCTATGACATCGTGAATTTTCCATAATGCAATGTACCAATGAGAAATTACAAAAATGACTGATAACAAAATTTGTTGAAAAATCTGTAATTCAAACAGAACATGCTTACTGACATGGTTTTCACCGATAAAAGAGCAGAACATTTCTAATTTTAGGACATTTCAACAGTGAATCCCTTCTAAATCAAATGTTACCTAAGATTAAGAAGCAACTTGTGCACATAGGACTTAAACTTTATACAGCTATGATTTCTCAAAACTCTAAAATAGTCCTTCCAAACATAAAGATGCTCATCCCGGCCATGTTGGAAAAAATGATTAAATTACTGTCTTAAACTATTATCATGCAACCACTGATCTACCGTCATGTGACCTTTGACAATCATCATGTGACCTTTGACCTATTATCATGTGACCTTTGATCTATTATCATCTGACCTTTGACCTCTTATCATGTGATTTTTTTTACCTTACTTTGACCATGGGGATCACATACTTTTGCAGAACTTGACATGCCATTGTACCTACAAAGGTTACAGATCAGTTCTATCCCTGCTGGTGAACAACAGCCAAATAAAAAAGTTAAGCTTTCTTTGACCTTTGCCTCAAGGGACCTAAGTTCAAATCCTTCAGTACTCTTTCACCAAGTCTGAAGGAAACTTAGCAAGCTATATAGGGCGAATTTGAAGAAGTTAGTGGAAAGGCAATTGCAATAAAGAAATGCATATATGACATTTAATCACATGACCTATGATGACATCAAATAGTAACAACATAGCTTTACAGTTTACATTCCCACTTAAAATATACCATTCAATGTTCCAAGTCATAATAGACACCCTAATGATGGCAGGCAATCATTATCAAATCATGGGAAATCAACATATACCAATTTGAATTAACTTACCAATTTTCTCTTTACAAATCATTGATTTAGGATAGACATACCAGTTCAGACTGATTTGCACTTTGAATGTTACATCAATTTTAAAGTGACATCTATAAGTTAAAACTGATGATGTCCAACAGTAATGACTAGATGTCCAATAGTAATGACTATTTGTCAATTTAAGCCACCTTAAGTTGCCATGGACATGTCATCAACTATTAAACCTCATGAAAATAATTACAAGACCAGATTTAAAGAGTCACTAGCAGTTCTGCAATTTGCATATTCATGAGGTGACAAAAACAGCACGTCACTGAACACAATCTATCAACCGTTTATCAGCCTCACAGCCTATTTGATACTGTAGGATCATACAGTACTTTCCCACAAGCAACTATACTTACCCCTTGCTCTTACTTATGCATTCCAAAAGGAAGCACATTGTTTTTTTTTTTTAGGAGCAAAAGGCAATCATGGCAGATCTAGAACATAGAGGGTGCAATGCAAGAACGTGTACTCACGGTGTCATGGCACTTTAAAAGTTAATGCACAAGTACTAAAAGAGCAACGGGTGAGAATGTGTCTACATTATGAATATGGTTACACCGATAACTAGGGAGCGGTGAGGTCATAAATGTGTTTACTTAATTAGCAGAGCTCAAATATGACCTCAGGGTTAAGCGTATGGTTGGTGGTCACACTACAGTACAGTGACTCTGTGTGCTGTTCCCCTCGAGAATGACGAGTTCAAAATAGGTTAACTGCCATGGTAGAGTAGTATGTTTTATGATCACACTGCTTTGTAACTTTCAAGAGAACATTTGGTATGAAGACTAGGTCTGAGTTACGACTTTATAACATGGAAGTATTACTTGTTCAGTTGAGGTATACGTGTGTTGTTTTTCAAGAAATGTCAGTTACTACCACTGGCAAAATTACAAGTAGCATGTCTGCATGATCGATAAGTTTCTCTATTTTCAACTTTTAAAGTGGTGGAGGAATATGTGATGTTACAGCAGGTGTTTTCATACTGACCAATGAATTACTAACGCTTCAGCTAAAGTCACCTGATTTCACGAAATTACTTTAATTGATAATGTTGAGTCTTTCAGGTAGTGGCATGAATTTTGAGACAGTGACTGAAGATATTGCAAATGACATAGCTGTTAATCACCCTCAGACTCACTCTTTTGATTATGTTAATGAGACAAATTGATGAGCTGTCCATTAAAGTGGTATATATCAATTTAAACTAGTAAGGGACGGTTAATAGTGGCTTGAACTGACATATACCGATTGCTATTGGACAAATCATCGACTTACCGGTCTATGTCAATTTAAGAGACACACCATATTCTTTCTATTAAGCAATTCCAATTGTTTTGTGATTTTGATGTTTGCTTTGTTAAAAGTCTATGAAGCAATGCGACATCTTTCGCATTTCCACCAGAAAATATGTAACTAGTATTTCCAAACCATATCCTAAACCTCTGTTTACTTTTTAGCTGTAACTTTCACAACAACCCCCCCTCCCAACTCAAAATATAAATGGCATTTGAAACCAACATACTCCTGTGGTGTGAGTCCAACAATTTGTCCCAGTTTCATAATAGCAGTAACATATTTGAACAATTCCAGTTTCTAACTATTGGACCATCCATGAACATTGCTTTGATAGTACAGGTTAATATCACAAGGGTAAAGCTGTATGATAAGTACAAATTAACCTTGTAAAGAAAATTTTTTTTTCAGCATTAAGCAACTGGTAATTATGAAACTAACTTTTTTGTTGCATTGTCACTGTGCCTATTGTATGGTAACAGTAGTAGTCTGAACAATTCGAGTGCAGCCTAGGTCTCAGCAACGCACATGGTAACGTTACTAATATTTAATGAATACCTCTAATTAGCTTTTAACCTGAGGATATTCTGAACAGCATCCTCGGTGCTACAGTGTACTAAGTTTAACATGTGTATCATCAATTTAGATTGCATACACTGTACATATGTTAATTTAATTGGTAGATGTTGATACAAATCGGTGTATACAGGCTTCAAACTACAGTGCATACCAACGATGTAAACTAGTAGTGTGCCAGGCTAAACTGTTGATACATGTACAACAGTACATGTAAATTCAAATTAGTATGTGTTCATTACAATTAGCATTAGTTGAGGGAAATTCGTACAAATAATACTGCCAATTTAAAATAGTATCCCACATGATGTAATTGCCATGATTTGATACTGATTTTTGTCCAAAATCTCTGCACACATTCGTTATGAACGTCTGATCATTATACATTAAACATCTTTGTTATTTATAGACTAACAATACAAGTTGTTACCATGGCAATTATTGCTACAGTACCCGAGATAGCTACAATATTGGCCCTACTGGCAAAGGAACTATAGTATGCTTTGTCTATGGCAGCAATGAGGGCATAAACCTTGAAGATTGCTTTGAAATTTTCATCAGCACGCAACAGATTTGCCAAAAGCAAGATTTTCAGCTGATGCACGGTCGTGAAAAGAAAAACCTCTTTTCCGTCTTCTTCCTTTCTTATTTTGCACCATTTTGTTTGTTTTGTTTTTTCTTTACACTTTTTTTTTTTTTTTGCAAGAGAGAAAAGTGAATGGCACATTTCTCACGGAGGTTCTCATCAATTTATTTTTGTACATAACTGTTGTGAAGGATACGTGATGCTGCATCCATAATGGATTTTTCAGACAGTAATGATTATGATCTCCCTCTTTTGTGTGAGTAGAAATACACAAATTTGCAATATTTGAGTGATTTAGGTCATTGGGGACAATAAAATGCTTCAAGTGAGCTCAGCTTCAATCAAAGAGAAATGATGGTAGAGAGCCTGAGATGTCTGAAGCTCACTAAACTTGTATGAAAATACAGACACTAACAGACAGAGGGCCAAAAAAAAAATCACCAAAGCCCCTCCCACTTTGACAAAAAAAGGCAATATCCCATATCTGATTGTGATGGATATGGTTGCCATGGCAATGGCAGATCTTGAGAACTACACTCCAGGAATGCTGTACCCTTTCTCACAAAACACTATGGAAATGGACTATATGATGTACAGCAATGTGATGCAGTCGATATAGTCGGATGGCATGTATACAAAAGGCAAATGAGGGCGGGCTAGGTCTTAGAGGGTGTGGTGCTAGAATTAGTTTGCATGACGATTTGAGCATGAGTCAAATGGATGCATTAGTGAGGCAAGGGAAAAGTACATGTCTACGATGTGAATGCAGTCGATACAGTCAGATGGCATGTATGTATACAAAAAGAAACTGAAGTCACTGCATAATACTACAAACTAGTTTGGTACATAACAACAAAAAATCAACTGTAACTAGATGATATCCTAGAGATTGTTCTAAATGACCTGTCCTTTTGAACAATGATACAAGGAGATAATACCACCATTCAATAGCACTATCATGTACACTTTCTTGTGATGTAACAAGACTGCCACAAGTTCTGTACACTTTTGCAAAACAAAGCTTACATTTTCACCGACTTACATTGTCACCATTTTCACCCATAAGGTGATCTTTTCCCTAAAGGTTATGTTTTGTTTGATTTTTCCTCTCCAATTATGGTTAAAACTTCTAGTATGTACAGGTATTTATGTCTGATAATGATGTTTCAATTTAATAAATGCATTAAAAATTGAATCATTCACTAATAGTTGTAGCTAACATTTACATCCATTTATGTAAGGAGAATCTGAAACCTACAAAAGCAAAGGTCTGGTTTGGTTCTCCAAGAGCGACAAAAGCAATTACCTGTGTCGTTACTACGCAACAAATTTAAAGAGCAGATAGTAAGAAAGATGAACCCCTGGGGGTGCAATAAAGCTAGAGGAATCATCACAAACCAAATGAATGGTAAACTTTCATGGAAGACTTGTAACCAGTATACTTGGACGCCTACTAATAGCATTTTGATTATAAATGGTTTTCTCCGCACACCTTACTTAGTTACATAAGTATCAGTTGGCATATACAGTTGCATGCCTGAGAGACTTCACAGCACTAGTAATTCTCAACAGCAGTGGTAGGGTTTTCTAATCAGTTTGTTTCTCTTTGATCTGAACTACTATTTTCACTATTTTTTTATCATTTTTACTATTATTTCACAATTACTTACATTATTTCATGATTATTTTTGAAATTTCACCACTAGTTTCAATATTTCATGATTATCTTCAAATTTTAAAACACTACTGATTTTTTTTTTTCAATTTTTCTTTGAATACAATAATCAAACTGAATCGAGACCTGTTACTACCAGTTTCGATTAATATAACCGAGACTGCTGATAACTGGTAATACTGTGTGGTTTACAGTGAAACCTGTAGCGAACATCAAATTTAGGGATGACATTACTCAACATTACCATTCAGTATCCCAAACAAGGGGCACATTTCACAAAAAGATTAGCAGACATATAAAGTAACCATACCGAGGAGGGATTTCAGCTAGAAATGGCTTGGAGGGCAATGCTATGATACAACCAAACCATATCCATGAGCTGTTTGAAGAGTTGTGAAAACTAAGAACTAATCGACGTGGAACACCATATTACACTCAGCAAAGAAAACTTAGACATTTCCAAAACATGAACTGCCTAGACAGTAATGTTACCTGGATTGTATCATTCAACTGCCTTGACAGTAATGTTACGTGGATTGTATCATTCAACTGCCTACACAGTAATGTTACATGGATGGTATCATTCAACTGCCTAGACAGTAATGTTACCTGGATTGTATCATTCAACTGCCTAGACAGCAATGTTACCTGGATTGTATCATTCAACTGCCTAGACAGCAATGTTACCTGGATTGTATCATTCAACTGCCTAGACAGCAATGTTACGTGGACTGTATCATTCAACTGCCTAGACAGCAATGTTACGTGGACTGTATCATTCAACTGCCTAGACAGGAATGTTACCTGGATTGTATCATTCAACTGCCTAGACAGCAATGTTACGTGGATTGTATCATTCAATTGCCTAGACAGCAATGTTACGTGGATTGTATCATTCAACTGCCTAGACAGCAATGTTACGTGGATTGTATCATTCAACTGCCTAGACAGCAATGTTACGTGGATTGTATCATTCAACTGCCTAGACAGCAATGTTACGTGGACTGTATCAATCAACTGCCTGGACAGTAATGTTACGTGGATTGTATCATTCAACTGCCTGGACAGCAATGTTACGTGGATTGTATCATTCAACTGCCTGGACAGTAATGTTACGTGGATTGTATCATTCAACTGCCTAGACGTGGATTGTAAATACTGCTCAAATCTCTGAACAGCGTTACAAGCAATGGCAAATGTATCCATGTTGAACTTTGATACCATATAGACATACAAATTCAGATTCAAATTTAGTAATTGGGACTGACATACCAACATTAATACTGGAAGACAGTGAGCAAGCCTTTTGTATCAATATATACTACAGTATTTAGAACAAACTGAACAGATGACACACTTATAAACCCAGTCAAATGTAAAGTCAAATCTCCCTTGAGGGTGACTTAAATGAAAAGAAAGCAAAGACACAAGTAGAAATGAAGGAGCTTTATGTAAAAACCATAATGACTTTCAGAGGTCACCTGCATGATATACAGTGATACAGAAGGCAAGCCTCCAGGTTGTCCAATCAGTTGATCTTCATTTGTTATTTCTACCATCGAAAATATTGACTCTGGTGATGTCATCAAATAGATCGTCCCTCGCACGCACAAACATTTCTTAATTTGAGCGGGCGCGTACATTGCTTGAAAAAAAATATTCAACTTTGGGAGGTGGGAGCAACGGCCTACGGGAGAGTCAAAAGGATGACTTTATGTCAAAGAGGTAAAACTGCTCCTCGCTAGTAGAGTTCTTACCTACCGGGTGACAACTATATAAACAAGCAGATAATCAAGATTCCAGGGTACGAATTCCAAATTTTATTAAAGATTCATTTTCAAACATCAAAAGTATGAGGAATATTTGCAGTTCTATATGCTTGGCCTTATCCAAGAATGCTAGAATGGAACTTAGAGAAACTGAGGACGAATGTGAAAGTCATGTTAAAAACAAAATCAAAAGTGCTGTAATTATTGATGATAAAACTGCAAAACAGAACATATCTATGCTACAGTGTACACAGATTGTCCATAACAACTACTGATATTTTTGCTACTGATCTCTAGCAGTGTGGTGTATTGCTGTTGTAACAGATACTACGTAGGCAGTAAATGTCTGCATGTAAACTACTAATTCAATTCACGGACGGTAGAAAAATATTCTATACATATCTTGCGATGTTTAATTCCAACTACAGTGTCGTCAATAAGTTAACTTAATTTTTGTAAATGCAAATTACTGTGGGTTAAAATACCTGGTTAATTGAGTCTGGTAAATTGTTGTTCATTCTTTCAAGTCTATATACAGTACAAAGTCAAAAGTTTCGTGTTCAAGATGCTGCAATGATGCAGTTGACATTGCTGGGCAGTAACATACTGTACTTCAATCAAACTCTGTACACATAGTGTTCTATACTGATTGCAGTTGGTCATCACTGTTAATTGTTCCATAAATTACACCAAATATATTTGTTCTTTCTTTTTTCTTTTATTTTTTTCTGCTCTTTACTTGTCTTTCTGTGTGTATTTTCTTGCTTTCAAAAGGGAGTGGACTTCACCAAGCCTTAATGGGTTTACTGTCCACTTCCTTCCACTCCATGTGTGAATAACGTATGTTTTTATGTTTGTTTTAATGTATTTGTTATGTGTAGTGGAAAATCAAATAAACGAAACGAAACGAAAAACGAATATATTCCCTCAGACTGACTAAGAACACTCCAAACTTAGATCATTATTTCAAGCCTCTCCAGGACTGAACCAGTTACAAAAACACTTCAAGGACAGGTATATTCAATCTGATATGACAATTATTCCTGTAAACAATATCTCCTTGTTTAACAATTCTGAAGTGACAACATGAATTACAAAAAACAAGCATCTTGGTAGTGTGGCTACTATACTTCACAGTGTTTTGTAAGCATTGAAATATTAAAATATGAACTGACATTAAAGTACCATAGCTACTTATACATTTATATAACTTTTTGCACTCTCTCCCTCCAAATCGGATATAATCATACTGTATCTCCTTATATCTCCTAAAGAGATTTGTGGTACAAAATTATCTACCAATAGCACATTCTATCATGAAGTGCCCAAGTAGAGAGTAAAAAACATTAATTTTTTAATCTTTCTTATCTTGATGTCCTGTAGATAATATTCCTGAGTATCTGTTTTATGCCTAACCCTACCTTGAATTTTGAATATTGTACAAAGGTCATCAATGTTTACCTTAACTCTGCAGGTAGAAACTGATGACCTTCAACTAACGACACTCCATCAACAAAGCTGGGAAAAGGCATAAAACATTCAAATTATTGACATCAAGATGAAAAATATTAAAAATTAATGATCTCTTGTTATCTGCTGTGGGAGTTTCTGACAAAATTTGCCATTATTAAACGCAAATCTGTTAAGGAGGTATGCTTACACCCAGTTGGGAGAAAGTGCAAAAAACTGTATGCCACAACTTAACAACAACTAGAGTTCTTCAGTGCAGCAACGTAATGCAAAACTGCATTGAGGTTTTAATGAAATAACGAACAGTACAATGTTGTTAGTGAACAGAGAGAGAGACACAACACAAACTGCATATAAACGTATTTGCAGTGTACAATGTATAGAGCCACCACACACATGATCATGAAGCTGTATTTGACATTTGTGACGATGACAGCTATAACTACATATTACACAAAGATTGTACAGAGATACTGCAAATGTTTGCTTTATCACGAATGTGGAAATTTTGTGACATCTTTTTATCGGTGGTCGCTCTATCACATTAACTCCAATGCTTTCATTTCTAAATCACTGCAACCCATCCAGCATCTCGCAAAGTTTAGCCATAATTTAATAATCCTTGAGAAACACTCCAGTCAAATCAAGTGAAGTGTTTTCTGTGATATTAACTTTCATATTGCGGCACCATGAGAAAAGTGAGCTGACTCATGTAAAATGAAGCGAGGGGGGGAGGGACATTTCTCTTTCAGCAGAATTTAAATGCCGGATATCACGTTAAGACGTAAATCATACGATCACATATTGCATACATATACGCTTCAGCGCATTACATTATTCCATTTCATTTAACATCCGTTCACTTCACCATTAACACTGATAATGTGCTTGATGTGAATGACTCTAAGAATACCATACCATCTTTTTAATTGCTAATCGCTATAATACAACATCTTCATATAGCTGTGCTTTGACTTGCACATTCTGGGAGTGTCTGACAAGATTTTCAGAAGAATGCTGTACTAAACAGTGCATAACTATTAAAATTCTCGATGTCTTGTTAGTTTGTGGGAAATTCTCATGTGCTTTTATGTGATGCAGTGGAAAGTCTCCATGATGATGATGATGATAATGATGATGATGGTGACCATGATGATAGTGATGATAATGATGATGATGATGGTTACAATGATGATGATGATAATGATGGTGATGTGATAATGATGATGGTGAGGAACATGATAATGACAATGGTGATGATAACGATGATGGTGGTGATGATAATGATGATGGTGATTATGATAGTGATAGTGATGATGATGTAATGATAATGATGGTGATGATAATGATGATGAAGATGGTGATAATGATGATGGTGATGATGATAGTGATAGTGATGATGATGTAATGATAATGATGGTGATGATAATGATGATGAAGATGGTGATAATGATGATGGTGATGATGATAGTGGTGGTGATAACGATGATAATGATGGTGATGATGATAATGATGATCATCATCACTATCATTATTATCATCATTATCTTTCCTGTGAGATAATTTCGTTTTTAGATGTGCATTTCAAAGGTGCAATTTGTTGGGAGGAGAGCATGAACTAATTCTAGCACCCATTTATCAAGATATGAAGGACTATATCCTAAATTTGTCACATCTGTGATACAGTCTAGTGGGTAGTTGATGAAACTCAGTTCTGAAATCTCAATCTGAATACAGCATAACCTTGTCATACATAAGTTAAGCTTTTTAAAAATGTTCATAACCAAAATCAGAGCTGAAAAGCAAATTCAACAATCCAAAAGTACCACTGTTCACTTCACAGCTGTATAAAGTGATGCCTTTTCGACCATTAAAGGGAAATGACAGCCTCAAAAACAAAAACAAAAAAAATATTGTTTTTCAAAATCACACAACATGAGACATTTTATTGATTTGACTTTTCCACAATATTTCATGTTTCTCTTTTTTTCTGTTAGTAATTTAAGTGGCTTTCAACCAGTGGGTGAGTGTGTCTGATTTACATGTTTGTTACCTTACATGATCATGGTAAAAATATACCTTATTAACTGAACATCCTCTGTTATTGCATGGTGGAAGGCTTAAATACTCTTGCAGTTTCAAAGTAGGTCTTTGTTACACAGGCTTTTGCAAACCTTTCATGTACATCGAAAAAGTTGCATAAGTGCCTGATCCTCCTCTTTGGAGAGATGCAGAGATAACTCACTATACAGAACTATTTCTTGACCAAAATACGATTCTGATGAGTTACCAAGTAACTTAGAGGCCACCATACTCCTCCAAGAATCTATTAAGTTGTGAAAAAGTCATTAACTACCAGACAGAGCAGTTAGAGAGCCATAAAATACATACTTTTTGTTTCTTTAAAATGATACATACCCTGTGGGCATGAGCTGAAGGTCACATTTTCTGCTACAAATCTATTTTATGAATATGGCAAAGGTTCAGATTGTTTTCATGTTGTTGCTCAGACCTTGTATGTTTTTTTTTTTTGTTTTTTGTTTTTTGCCTGAGATAACAAGAAAGAAGTTCCTTATTGATAAGGTATTACTGTCTGGCTGATAAGTTTTTTTTTTTTTAAATCCATGGCTGTACTTCTAAAATCCCAGCATTCTAAGTTGCTGTTGACTTTATGGGTGACAACAAACTGAAAGTGGTGTGGAAGACTATAAATGTAAAACCACAGAGATATTCCAAAATTCCAGCATATAGGGGATGTCAGAATGGGAAATGGAGGGCACTACTCTATTGTAGGCCCACCAGCAGTGGTTGTTATGCTGACTGTCAAGTTTTGCATATGGCTGGTCCAGACAAATAAAATTTTATGAGGGTCTGACAGATAAATCAGAAATAAATGTTGGAATACCTCAAAAGTGGTCCACTGTCCTCTCTTCTGGTCACACTTTATACTGACAATATTTGATCTATGTCAAAATGCACAGTGGTAAAATATGCTGATGACACTACTGTAGCAAGCAATATGTCATAGAGTACCAATTGGGCTGAACAAATAAAGTTATAAAACTGATGAATCAAATATTGTAGATCTCTGTGATGGAAAGAATCTAAGACTTAATCCAAAGAAATCTAAGAAGATGGTTTTTGAGAACATAAAGTTAAGATGAGGGTAAGATATTATCTAGGTGAATTTAAGTCACAATTAGGAATGTTGAAGAAGAACGCACTCATCATACAGTTTATCTGAATCCCCACAACTTCCTGGTGTGGGTATTCATTAGTGACTATACTTATAACTTGCCTCACTAATGCACACATTTGACCCATGCTCAAATCGTCCTTGAAACTAATTCTAGCATCGCGCCCTCCAAGACCTAGCGCTCCCTCCAAGACCTAGCCCGCCCTCATTTGCCTGTCGCTCGAGTGCATTACACTTATCTTTCCAGTCCTCTGCCTCTGCCTCCTACAGTTTATCTGAATGTTTGTATTGACGATAAATTGAGATTCAATGGTCATATAGGAAGAATATTGAAACGGGTGTACTTCATAGTCTCAACTCTTTCGTATATAGCTCCATATTAAACACCAGGAAAACAAGTTTCTACAGCCAATATTTTGCAACATCTAATGTATGCTGTTTCTGCTTGGTATCACTTTGTTCTCAAAGATAAGAAAAGAATTACCACTTTTTTAAAATATTGTTCGAAAGTTTTGAAATACACTTCAACTTCCTTATCACTACTGTAAATACTACTGCTAAAAATTAGTTCATTAAAAGTGTACTGTA
The DNA here is from genome assembly GCA_021234535.1 of Stichopus chloronotus. NCBI lineage: Eukaryota > Metazoa > Echinodermata > Holothuroidea > Aspidochirotida > Stichopodidae > Stichopus > Stichopus chloronotus. The sequence goes on from CM037841.1 coordinate 27,640,974, forward strand.
AACAGAGAAATGTAAGACATTCCCTGTATAATGAACAACTCTTTGATTACAGAATCTCTGCAGCATAACCTGAGAAACAAAACAATAACACATTCAGAACAAATGCGAATAAGAATTAATTTACTTATTCTGCTGCTCTTTATCTACAGAATAGTATTTTGGATAATTTATTGTAGATAGCTGCACTTTTGTACTTTTCATATCTATGTTCTTGTTTCTGTTTATTCATTTTTGTACACTAAACTTTTAAAATTCAATTTCAATTTCCTGTTTATAAGTATGTATTTTTATACCGGAAAGAAAGAAATGAAGAAAAAAGCACTCTGAACACAGCAGATAAGAGTGCATTTGTTGAGGTGATGCAGGTTAGTGAGGATATACCCTTTAAACTTCTACATCTTCAAAATGAGTATGATGTTCCTTTAAAGTGTCTTGCTATAATGTAGCAAAATAAACCAGAAAGTCAAATGACTTTGTGATTCCTTGCCAATGAAAGCAATAAAGACGACTACCATACCACTTTTGAAGTTCCAGCAACTTTCCCTTCCGAAGATACTGTGATTACAAGATTTTTTAACTATGACCTCTACCGATCTCATGTGACCTTTGACCTCTCCTAAACATGACAGAGATCACCTATTTTAACCTCAGGTAATCTCACATGACTTTTGACCTCCATGAAATCATTACAGATCCTCTACTCAAAACGGATATTATTCACAGCAAGCTGGAAATTTTAGCAACTTTCTCTTATTGAGATACCATCTTTACAAGGTTTTCAAACTATTGAACTCAAGGGACCATCCTCAAAATTTGACAGAGATCATCTAAATCAAGTTTCACCTATGTTAGAGTTTAAAGTTCCAGCAACTTTCAGCTGCTGAGATATCTAACTTTAATAATACATTTTCAGACTTTTCCGAGCTCTGATGACTTCAAATGACCTTTGACCTACCAGAAAGTATTACCTATCACAACGTAATACCTACACACCAACCTCAAAGTTCTCATTTTGAGATATTACGTTAATAATTCAAGGTATCAAATACACTGTGAAATACACACACACATACACACATGCACACACACCCAAACCATCGCATATACGGATGAAAAGTGGCGATACTGCCAAGTCCAATGTTTGACTTGCAACTATTATTTGAGTATGAATTTTTGAGACTTGACATCTTCCAATGAAATAAATAACACTGCTTTAAGAAACAGTCAAATAATTCCACAGCATATGAAACACTACAGCATGGCATGCCAACTGCTACATAAAATACTGAAATATTTTACAACCAAGTCATCCTATGAGGCAACCGTAATACGATTGCAAACTTTTACAGTTCCAGCGAATGAGGAATAAGATAAATGTCACTGTCCAAATAAATGTTGCAGATTTTTCAACGTATCAGCCAACTTTAAGAGTATCTTATACATTAATGATCTATCTAAATTTAAATTACTTCCCGTCTCTGGTGGAACAATCCACCTTCCATGAAGGTCTCAAATATTTTCCCAGAGTCACACTGACATCCATCACGAACTATACTCACCTCAAAAGAGGAGAGATGCTAGAATAACTGATGATCAAACTATTACTGTAGAGACTGTTGGCATGTGTCACAAAATGGTGATACAAAAAGATATATGCGAAGAAATGTGCACCAAAGTTAGAGGAGATGACAAATGGAATGAGAGTCTTTCCCACAGAACCTATTGGTGAAGGTACTCACAGTGACTATACTTACAGTACCCCTTGCTCACACTTATGCATTTGTTAAACAAGGCTCAACAAAAACTGAATAAATTGTTGTCACACCGCCCCCTCTGTGCTCGTGTTCAGTCTCGTTCGCCCTCACGCTTGTATCGTACGTAACACACACAGTTTTTCTAAGACCTTGGATTTCTCCTCGAGCGGGAGTTGGAGGAGACTACAAATGGGAGTGTTGATCACTTGAATTTTCACTCCTTTGTCTCTGGGCAAACTAAGGTGAAAGGAACAAAAGTCCAGGCTCAGATTTTAGCTTGGATCAGAAAGCTATAAACTGGGCCATTGTGCTCTGTAATCGAATTACTACAAGTGAAGAGGAGGTTGTGCATACCTCGGAAAGTCCTCGGCCTTGCCGTGGAGGGCAAGAGAGATAATGACTCTAGCTCCAGCCAAAGCACAAATCTGTGTCTGAGTGAATGCTAAATATGAGTTTGAACGACCTCCCTCAGCTTAGATTCAAAACAAAGTGTCCTCATTTCAGATACCTTTCAAATTGTAATGTACAAAACTCCTTCTTGAGGTTAAAGTCATGAGATTAAAGCAGAATATACTGTTTATTCATGCATTTTCTAAAGTACACCAAAAGCCTGGCTGTACTTCTTACAGTTGTAAAGTGTTGTAGAAACTCCCGCACAGTAATCTTTTTGTTCAAAAAGAGCCTCAAAAGGCTCCAAAAGGCTTCCAAAGGAAAAGAGTTTTGCTTTGGAGTTTCGTTGTGGTAGTATTCGCACAGAAGTGAAGTTCATTTGCCACCAGTCCAGTTCTGCTAACTTCTTAGCAAAAAAAAAAAACTAAATTTCTCTTCTTTCTATTGTAATTAGCTTTCTAATCAATGAAATTGCTCCTGGGAGAAACATGGCATAGATGCTGTTTTCCAGATCCGGATCAAATGGAAGGAAATGACGAAAGATTACCTGCGGCTACGTTTTTCTTCAAACAGCACATCCTGCTTTAACTACAGCTTAGACTGAAGGATAAAATTATTGGTTAACGGTTCTGGTCTAGACTTCTGGCTGGAACTGGGTATTATTTGTAGTCCATGATGCTAGAAAAAAACTGGTAGTTTCTTGAAGTACATCTTGACCTACCGCTTTGAATCAAACTTTAATACAGAAACATGGATGAAAAATACGGACTCAAGATCAATATTCACTAATTTTAATCCACCCACAAGGATAGATCAAGATCCACCACCGTGGGTCAAAGTTTGTAACATGAACGCAACTGGTAGATCAAGTGACCCAGGATGTCATCAGTTACTGTACACACTCATGTGAGCCAACCTTTAACTGACTTGAATTTGTATGCATGCTAATCCTATTCAGTAGTAGTCATTTAGTTTATTTATTTCCCTTCTGATGTTCCTTCACCAGAGTTTGAAATTGGTTTTCCCGAAATTGTACAGTGTTAGTGCTGTACTGTGTGGCACTGTACTTACAGTGTATGACTAAATGGCAAGCCAACTTGGCAACATTGGTGACCTTTCCACGCTTGTGCAATTATGTTCACATAGCACTTAGTCTACCTCCCTCACTCCAATGTGGACGCAGACCCATGATACACCACCTTGCTGCTTTATGGGAACACAGCCCAAACTGACAGTAGTTATGGAGATACAGGTGAGTGAGGGGAGACAGCTAATACTACTTTAACATACACTGTAACATCTCAAGGCAATAGCACACCCTACTACTGATGCAGTGATGTAAACTTTGCAAGTCATTTTACCAGAGAGAAAAATTCAGTATTGGAGACATCAAATTTCAAAGTACACGCCACCAGAAAACTGGATCAAAACAACCTAAATAGGGGGCCCCTTGGGAGGAAAAGAAATAAATCTGATACTGCTAATGGTGAATGGTAACTCAATGGCCTATAAATCACAGAAAATGACACACAATCACATCATACACATCCCACAAATTTCACCAAAGAACTGCATGCCTACTCCAGTTGAGATTCTGACCTACATTTGAAAGGAACTCAGCTTCATGCTTCATACCGTTTCAATTTTCACAATGAGAGACGTCAAATTTGACATTGACAATTTGGGTCATGTAAAAAATCCAACCATTTACACAGTTGATATCTGCCTCCACTAAAATTCAAGACGTGGTTTTACATTTACATAAAATGTTATGCAGAATGAAACTTGCGAGAGGGATTATGAGGATGGCAGATCAAAGATGGCCCTTACCAGGGTATTTCATGAAATCACAATGATGATGAGTGGGCATAAATTGAATATATGAAATGCAGAATGAAGTGTAATTGTCATGCAGTCACAGGCCAGTCTATATGATTTGGATGTCAAACAGAATAATTACAACAAAATATAAAGGAAATAAACTGTGATGGTACTGACACAAAGTGCCTTTAATTTTGATATTTAATTGGACGATTATATGCTCAGATGTACTGTGCAAGTAGTGTATGAAAACTCTACTAATCCTGCAGGAAACAATATACATGTTGTCTTATGCAGAAAATTATATTTATATGAGCAAAAGGACATAAGGACTACTTCACATTTATTACAGACAGTTTTCACTTTCTTCTCTCAACTCACAATACAGTCTGGCATTTAGACTTCATGATGAATTTAAACTTTTCCTTCTCATTAAGAGAGCAACATGCTGCAATATACTGCACTCACAACAACTTAATTACAAAAGTTGACAGATCATATCTGTTTATTAACTGCTTATTCTTCATGATGTGGTTGCATCCAATAAATAAGACTGTTTTGTTTTGATAATATATCAAGTTCAAGTTGAACAGTGTCACTGTGAAGTTGTGCAAGAAGATGTATAAAGCCAGCAAAATGTTAAGATTCTGGGTAACTCATGATTCCTTCAAAATCCTGTAACTTTTGTCCTATTTTCTTTGACTCATACTGGTTTGCAATGCGTCCCTGAACATGCTATCTAATCTGCACCATGAAAACCACCACAGACAGATTAAACCAATTATCAAACACAACAGGTTTTTGTTAAGGTGAGTGGATACCGAGTGAATACAGGGTGCTAATTTGGGTATTTCAATTTAAATTTGATCAAAGTTCTTCTATCTGAATCAGAATAAAAGCTTTGTATTCCAATTATAACATTGTCCTAGTATTCCGTTAACTTCAGATGAGTATCCTAAAATTTAAGAAAGACTTTGGTTGCGTTGCGATGGCAATTTTCTCTTCACATCCTGAAAGATAGCTTTGAGAGTGGTTTAGTATCTGACAAGGCATAGCAGAATGTAAAATGAGATACAAGTATCTCAACCATGTGTAACCATTAAGGTGTGAAATGCTGCTGTCACAGTTTTGACAATGCATCAAAGGTTTTCTTGAAAATCTTTCACAATGTGCGTGCTTTCTTTCCAGCTTGAAGATCATTCCTAGAGCTATTACTTTGATCAAACTGCTTAGATAAGATTTCAATGTTTTGGGGAAATAACAGGGTGACAATATTAACTGCATCTGTCGACTAGAAGGTTTTAAATCAAGACAAGCTTTTACCATTTTGTAAGTGTGGTGTCTCCTCTGTTTTCCACATTTGAATTGCTTTCCATTTGGTACGAGAAATCTTCCATTTTGCACAGCTACAGTTCCATACCATATTCCAACAACAGAACACAAAGATCACTGCAACTGCCTGCATTTCTGGTGGCGTTATGGAGCCTTAAACTTTAAACAATATGATATTCATTCCAAGTGATGAGAAAATACTGAAATTGCAATATACTTGGGCACTTTCAATTTTTTTGCATTTGTATTTTTTCTTGTCTTCTCAATTTTTGTGGTTTACATGTTTCACTATAATTTTCCGATATGATTTTTGTTTTCTGCAAAATGGTTAACTCTCACCTACAGCTTTAGGCAACATTTGCAACAGATGGGATGAGACGCAACAAGGAAACAAGGGACAAAGTAAAAATGTCTCGATGATTCTTGTTGGCATCAGGTACTTACAGAAAGATGATAAAATTGTGACTACACATGATAGGCTGTAGACCTATTACTCTTCCTGTAAAATTCTTTTTCTGTATTTGCAGCCTTTATTTAAAAGCATCCTTAACTGTGCTATGGTGTTGACATCCTCCAGTTTCATGCCGGTAGACATGTGAAATGATGGAAGAGCAAGAGTTTTAAATTGTAACAATTAACAGTTCACATCCAGAGGACTTTAATTTCCCAAAGGGAACATAGAGGCAGAGCCGTTGGGAATGAATTCTGAAAAATTATGCCAATTTGAAACAAAAGAGCTTTCAAACCTCTGTAATTTCTGTTGAAAAATATCAGAATTGGAACTTATCATGTAAAATGACAAGTTTAGAAACACAACAGTTTTTCATACCTACTGTAATTATGCAATGACAAAAGAATGACAGTCCCCACATGTATGCAAGAGTATTCCACAGCTTAAAATGTCTGTTTATTACATGGCCATGCCTTAGCTCTGTGCCTTGTAATTTATTGTACACAAGAAAGCAAAAGGATTTATGATTCCTTGCCAGTATTTATGAAAAACAATTGTCAACCGACATATCAACTTTAAAGTTAGATAATTTTGTCCTCCTTGAGATAACATGTCTACAAGGATTTTAAATATGACTTTTGCTGACCTCATGTGACCTTTGTACATCATAAAAAATGACAGAGCTCATCTAGAGCTGCCACTGTGAACTGTCTGAGGTTGGAGCAACATTCAGTTGCTGAGATATCCCCCTTAACAGGTTGTTGAACTTTAACCTCTAGTGACCTCAAATTATCTTTGACCTACCTGGAAAAGAATAGGTATCATCTATTCACAATAGACTACCTACATACCAACTTTGAAGTTGAAGCAACTATCTCTCGTTGTTTACAAGGTTTTCACGCTATGACCTCTACTGACCTCATGTGACCGTTGACCTCCCAGAACTTAACAGAGATCTTCTTATCCAATGTCAGCAAAGATTAGAGTTTGAAGTTCTAGCAACTTTCTGTTGCTGAGATATATTCCTTAAGTTCCTTCACAAGTTTTCACACTTTCCCCTTAGGTGATCTCAAATGATCTTTGACCCACCTGAAAAAGCACTGGGATCATCTACCCAAAATGAACTACCTACAAACCAAGTTTTAAGGTCAAGCAACTTTTCCTTCTTGAGATATTGTGTTACAAGCCAAGGCATCAAATACACACACAGACACACACTCCATCCTTGTCTTACAAATTCCTTGCCTGCTTTCAGAAAGGAATAAGAAACGAACAAAACAGTGTCCACACAACTATTTTCATCTTCTTACAACTGAGTGTTATTCTCAAGAAAATGAGAGAAATGAAAGTGAAAAACAAAAAATTAGTATCATTACTCATACACACAGAGACAAAGAGACATGAAGTATCAGAAAGATAATTGGGTTAATGAATGTAAATATTGAGGAGACAACTTCAAGGTTATGACAGTATTATCAAATATATTATAGGGAAGAAAAGTGACTCACTGAAGAAAACGTAATTTGCTTTCATCAGAGAGGGAGAAAATAAGTCTTCAATAGAATAAAGAGAACCCCAAAACACTTGAAAACATTGAGTTGATATTTTACAGAATGCGGACTATTTTGAAAGTAGTTACCAACAATGCTAATTAACGACAACAGGAATGGAAACCTGGACCACTGTTTATTGATATCAGCGCTTTAAATGATAGTAATTAATAAATAACAGTCACGAAAACTTGGACCGATGCCTATTTGCACTTGCACAACAGAAAGTCATAACTTCTAGTTAAATTATTCCCACTGACCAATTGGAACTACAGTCATCACCAAATAACCTCCCAATTCCATTAAAACTTCTTTCCTTCTTGATGGGAGGCTTAGGCCAGCATCCCCAATTTTTCCTGGCTAAGTTATTTTACCAGTGACTCAACTGTCTCAGTACAACTCCACTCCCATGTATTGTGCTTTAATGTGCTTGCAGTCTTGTCAACACCACATAAAACGCAGTCCAACCAAGCAGTCTATACCAGATGATTCAATTATCCTCCCAACTATTGGTACTACAGTAGTAATGGAATGCATGGAAAGCCTTCAATAAGCCTCCCCCCCCAAAAAAAAACACTGCAGGGAAGGGGGTATAAATGCAAACTGTGATATAGTATAAGGTAGAAGACAGGAATGAAAGAAGTAGTGTAGTAAGCTACCAATGGCTGTTATTCAAGGCAAAGTTTGTAAAGATGTCAGAGTGACAAAATTCTACATCAATCATATCACAATGAACAATATGACTGTAAACCATGGTAAGACATAATCCTTTTGAAATTAACTACAGGTTGGGTAACAAAACCCATGAGAATAATATCAGTCATTCAAAACAAGCAATTATTCCACAGATACCTTGCTCTTTGATAACTGTGACTATTATTTAACCAGAGTATGAGATTACTGAGCCTTCTGTATTTACTCCAATAAATGACCCCTCTCTAAAAAAGTTCCCCTCCCCATTTGTCCCATTTCCTTTTTTTTTTTTTTGTCACATTGCTTGTTGTGAAATTGTGAATTCATAGGAGGACAGCTTTGAATATAATAAAAAAAAATTAGAATCTGTACTAAATCTCATCAAGTCCCATGCCCTGCTGAAAAAGAATTTTTCTGCAATTTTTTTTTTTTTTTGATTTCCAGCCTGCCATTACATGTTGTCAATATGATCACTTCATTCACGGGTTGGGAGTGGAATCCCCACAGCTGACTTGTGGGGTATTCACAAGTGACTATACTTGCCCTTGCTCTCTTGCTCAAACTTACACATTGTTGAACAAACCCTGAATAAATTGTTCTCACAAGGCATCCTCTCAGCAATATTTTTGTTGGTGTACACCATGCCATTATGTACTGTGAATATAAGCACTTCATTCACAGGCTGAGACAGGTAGTTTGATTACACAGAGAATCGGATGAACAGTGGCTGAGATTGCTAATTGGACTCTAAAAACACCCACCTCCCCTGAACAAAAATTTCATGCCTCAGTGGCATATATTAGAGTAAGCAGAATATGTTACCAAACCCCAGATGGCAGTCATGTGACATAACACAATTACCATGCTGTTTACATGCTCATAAACAATAACAAATACTCACAAAAAAAGACAAACTATTTAAAAACATTTGCACTGACTGCATGCAGTACCAGCTGCTGACTGCAAAATTAGGTAACCCAAGGTCATTGATAAGTTGCAAGACTACTAATCTCTGCAAGCAATGACTACACAAGGAGAAAAAAATCATATTCACAGTCAGGTTCACATATTTGGAGAAAAACAACGTGCAGATATACCAATGAGTTTCATTTCTTCAAAATTTGACAGAGAACAATGGCAAAGAAGCCTGCAATAGTGTTAGCTGTAAATGTTAATATTTACTCCAAGGTTTGTCTTAACTGTGTGTAAATTTACATGTATTTACCATGCGCTTCTTAAATATGATGTGAGTTACATAAGTATATTACACATAATGGACACGTCATACTGACTCATACACGTATGTGAGTGCTGATAGGCTCAGTCGTAAATGGAGGAGAGGTTTCATCATCCTTGCATGTAATCAAATTGATTCAAGTTCCCATCAGAGGGAGAAGTAAATAAAACCCTTCAAGGAAAAGTGACAGTTTTGTTAAGCATTTCCAAGTTCTGAATAGGCACTTCTAATGAAAGAGATACTGAAGAGAGTGACCACATTAATGACACACATTGGACAGACATGTTAAAAAAGATTGAACAGAATTAACATGCCAATGAAGTACATTTGAACAGACTCAACATGCTGAAATACAACATGCTGAAATACAGCACAACATGCTGAAATACCACATGCTGAAATAACTATTGCAAGAAAATTAAAGCTGGACAAAAGTTAAAAACGAGAAAAAATACAGTTTCAGTAACTAACGTTACAGTTCTGTAAATTTTAATGGTATGAGGGTGACAACTTTTGAACAATTCTGTGTACTAGCTGATTGTTAGAAGGACGATTTACTTCACAGCATGACCTGTTTTAATGATTGTCATAGTCAATTACTAGTATTACCTTAATAGAAGCCTCATCATTCGAAGAAGTTCTCTTGAAGACCTAAATGTTAATTTAGAGTCATCTCTTGTTCTCCAGATCTCCCTTGATATAGCTTAAGATTAATATTTCAATGGACTAATATGATCAAGTTATGGACTAGCTGTTCTTTCGACAGACTTTGATTTAAAATGTCAAGTGCCGGAGGTGATACCTGTGGTGGCAGCGATGCTGCGAGCATCTTCCTGATTGGGAGTGTAATGAGTTATGCCTCCAAATACTCACCGGATGAGTGATCAGTTGTGGCCTTGACGATAAAAAGAGGTGAAGACAGCAGAGACATCACCGGTATAAGAGACGAGATGTAAAAGTGACACGTGGCGGTGGTTTCTTCTTCGTTGGTCTTTGTTTGGTATGGCAGAAGACATTTATCTTTCAGAGAAGATCCTTGAGCTCTGCAGAAGCCTGTGTAGTGCAAATGAGAACAATACAATGTAAATGAGCTTTGTAAAACAGAAGGCAAAATGTGATGAAAGTTAAGCCCGTATAGGAGTTGAAAAATTGTCAGAGAAAGTCAAAGTCTGTGGAATATGTCATAGCCAATACAAAATAACATCATTTAAGCCGTATTATTGCATAGATGAATATTCAAAGCCATCGCATTGACCATCCATGGTCTGTTTGATTTCAAGTACTAGTGATTGATTGCTATGCTTTCTTGGAGAGTCTGAATTTTGCAGGGCCAACAAAAATGCTGAGGAAATTTTCATAATTAAATATCTGGAAGATGAGTGCACAGTTCTCTCTCAGGTTTTGTGACGTGATCTTTTTCCTCCTCCACTTTGTCTTTCCTGAGACACTGACGATGAACGAAGGAAGATGACCAGGCAACTGCCAGTACAACTCATATTCAATCTTTAAACTATTTACTTGGATTTTTGTTGTAATTTAAAATATTAAGCACTCAAATCACTAACTGACCACTTCCCCTCTCTGAGAAAGTCAAAAGCTTACACTGCAAATAAAAACAACAAAGGTGCCAACAAACTTGAAACAGGTCCAGTAAACCTCCCAAAAGTTATCTGCTTTGGATGTTTGTGAGGGTAGGACTTCCCTGTACATCCACTCCATTTCTGAAAGCATGACAGTGCATCTAATTGAGCTTAGATTCATGTTAGCCTAGCTAGTAGTGGTTTCCTCAATCATTCTATCATGTAAACACTTTTAAGAAATAAGAAAAATGTGCAGTATTCAAATCACACTCCACAAGTTTTATTTTTTCATGGGATTCAGTATCCTGTACTTTTAAGATGAGGAAGAGAGCGTCCACAATGCAGTGAGTTCTTCTGCACAAGTCTATTACAGTTCTTCTAAGCCACTGGCAATGACAAGCCTGTGATATGGTGCAGAAAACTGCTAACATTCGGAGAGAATCTAATGTTTTTAAGCTGCTAAGTGTTCGACACCTGTAAAGAAAATTTACATAAAAAGATGTGAAGTGTCCCATCATTAACACAAACACTTTGTTGGTAAAGCATTGCTTTGAGAAGAGACAAAATGGTGCGGGGTGAATTTCAATTTGCTACAGTATGTATCGATCCAGAATCCAGAAGAAAAAACTCAAAGAAAAGGTCACAGGTTGAGTCGTGAGAAACGAGCAAGTTTGTATGAGAGTGATACCAAACATTCAGACACTTACAGTGGCAATTTGAGAAGGGGGCACTATTCCCCCATTAGGGATTGGGGAGGACTTTAGGCTCTGTCAAAGGTTAGTTCAGAGTCAGGTAAATTAACCTCTTACAGGCAAGCTACCTCTATCAACAATATCCTGTGAGAACTGGATGTTGCCCCAATTTCATGATGAATGATATGGTAAACAATGTTTTTGTCAGGTCGGTATGCTAGCAGTCTGCCTGAGACCATTACAACAAACTACAGAAGGATAAACTGCAGATGCTGTGCAATGATTTCTCTTGCAAAAAAACACAGCACCTCTTGCTAACTTACATGTACATCTCTGGAGAATCTGTTGGATTCACACATGTATGCTAGTAGTCCAGTGGTCTTATTCATCTTCCGTGGAGGAGAGACAGTTTTACAGCAAAACCCTCAAGAGATGTGGTAAGAAATACTGTAAAAAGACCCATCATTTAATTGGCCATGGACATGAGCCGAGCCAGGTTGCACGAAACAAGGGCATGAAAGGTAACAGGCAATCACTAAAAGACAACAGGCGCGAAGGAATGCATGGCTTAAGAAGATGCCAGGAACAGGAATAGTTGGAGATGAGAGAATCTGCAAGGTTCTGCAAATTCAGAACTCAGTTTGTCTTCTGCAACTTTCAGTACAATCTTCCAGGAAACCCTTAGTAAATCTTCTACCCTCCCCAAAATACATCCTTTTAAGACTTGGAAAAGAAAAAAATTAAAGGTCTCAATATCACTTTGCCCTCTCTCCTTTGGTCATCCCCACAACTCACTGGTGTGGGTATTCATGAGTGACTACAGTATACCAACCTCTTGCTAACACATGGCTTAACTTAGCTTTACGTGTACTGTACCTGAATTTACGTTATGGCATCACCCACTCTGTACTCAGGATCGGTCTTACCATGTCTACAATGTGAATTCACTATATACTATAAAGCATATATTTGGGTTCTCTATCACTAATTGAGGTCTCAAATGCTATGACACCACAACACTACATCAAGTATAATTTCATCATATTACTTTTTAATTTCTATAAACTTAGTTTCTTCAGTCCTGCCCGGCAGAGAAGAAAAACCTGCATTGAGGAAGCTTGTATAGTAAGATAATTCTACCTCTTCTCAGACTGACCTGGATTTCACGTGTTCGCCAAACATATCACTCTATTGTAGTGGCATCCTTTGGCAATATGGCTGAACAAATCCGAAAAGCTAAACTTACATTACAAATATACACAAATAATGCACAAGTTTAAATAGTGGCAGAAATAGCAATTTTCCGTCTTTGAAGTTTGAACGTAAAGATTGAAAGTGTGTGACAAAAACCATTGTTTTCCTGAGGAAAGAACGTAAATCAGTTTTGATTTGCTGCAGCTGATGGGGCCTCTTTCACATAAAGGAAAAAAAAAGCCTTTACAGAAGAACATAAAGGATTCTAATTATGCTAAAAGTTACGCCGCAGTCAACTCTGCTGGAGGACTTCCAACACAGTTGACAAATTTCTCAAACCGTTTGTTACACTCTGATATAGATAGGAGAAGAGTGCCTTGTGGCTGGGATAGTACAGTGGTATCTCAAGGGGACTCCCTGGAACAAGCACGAAAAGTTCTTTCGATGCCGTTGACAGCGAATGATGCATTTTCTCATTAGGATTGATGACAATGTGTCTCCATGTGATTCTCTGTATGCAAACCACTACACTCACTTTACAGAGAGTGAAATGGTATTAATCGGATGTCAAGTGACTTGGAAATTCCTTGCAAATAATATTCATAAAAAAAAAGGACGACACATACCAATTTTGAAGTTCCAACACCTTACTCTTTGTGGGATACAGTGTCTACAAGTTTAAAAACTATGATCTCGACTGACTTCACATGACCTTTGAACTCAATAAGATATGACAGACTTCATCTGCTCATCAAGGTCTACCAATGTTAACAGCTGGAAGATCCAACAACATTCGATGGCAGAGATAAGTTCCTTAATTAATTGGGTTTCCATACTGCGACCTCTAGTGACCTCAAATGACCTTTGATCTCCTTGAAAATGGTAGAGATCATCTACTTACTATGGACTATCAACACATTAAGTTTAAGGCTCTAGCAACATTCACTTGCTGAGATATAGTTCTTAATAGGTTTTCAGACTAACCTCTGATGACCTCAAATAACCTTTGACCTCCATGGAAAACAACAGGGATCATCTACTGACATTAGACTACTTTCACACCAACTTTGAAGTTCAGGCACTTTTCCTTTCTTGAGATATCGTGTTTACAAACCAAAGCGTCACACATGCACACACACCCACACACACAAATTAACACAAACACTATCATGACCGCATAGCTTCCTTACCTGCCTTTGTCAAGGAATCAAAAATGAAACCATACAATACTCTTCAGTGCAAGCTATGAAACGTTTGAGAAATGTCAAATGATTTCTGAAAATAAAAAGCTGTCCTGTCACAACACAACTTAAGGATTATTTTCAGATTGCACCATGGATGACCGAAGAAGAGAGTTTAACAGTTTTCTAAAAACAGAGAGAATCACTGTACAACAGGGGAAAACACAAGAAATTGAGAAGACAAAATAAAAATTATCGAAGAAACCGAACGTGTCCAAATGTATAGAAACTTCATTTTTTTCCATCATATTTGAATGACTATCATGTCATTTAAGTGTGAACCCCTCAACCTGACAAAAATGTCAAAACATGATACTTGTTGTCCATTATATTTCTTTCACAGCACATATCTTGCCTTTTAAAACACTATACCTACTGTAACACTTTCACCTTTTCAAAAAATCTTTTTTTTTTTTCAATTTTTCACAAAATACTGAGCGAATAAAGGTTCAAGGCTTACAAGTGCTAGTGTCGTTTAATATGTAAGGATGGTGATTTAGATATATGTGTCTTCCAGTGCTTCTGGTTGTCTCAAAGATATTCTGTCCATCTTTGTCCCACATCAAAGATATTACAGTGAACATGTTCCACAAAAAAAATTAAAAATACACAGACTTCAAAAACAAGCATCTTTTTCTTCTTCTTTTTTATGAAAGTCTAAAATGAAGTTTTTCAATAATCTTCCCCAAATTCATGCTTATTTTCATTGTTTGAGCAGATTAACAACTTCAAAAGTTCAAAATATCACAAACTATTGTTTTGTCTAAAAACGCAGAAAAGAGAGTGGACTTAAAAGCATGTTGGGATGGAACTGCAAACATCTTACAAAAAAAAAAATTACTTTTGTTCTGGTTCTGCTTTTAAAAACAAAAAAATTATAGGAATTTCCACAAAAAATTTCTCCAGCTAAGTAGGGTTCTTTTTCACAATGCTGCTGTGACTAAACACTACCTGCATTGATTACTGGTGAGTGAAACAAGTTGCTTTCACAAGATTGTTAACACCAAAAGCATTAACCTTCATGAATAACCATGAACATAACACTGCATTGATCAGGGAGGCCAAATCATGTGAATTTTCACCCGTAAAGGGACAACTCATTTTTCTTTGAATACAAAACCAACTGGCATTCTTCTAAATCTGAAACAATGATTCTGGTTGAAAGTGGGAAATATTCCACTCAATACGTTGATTATTCACACTCATTTACTCTGACAACAATTTAATGTTATTGTACTTGTTATACACAAGTTATTATAAACCTGCCTTCAGCAAAAGCAAAAATAAAATTTGAAAACTTAAATTCTACTGCTCCTTGGTAATGAATTAATACAGAGACTATTTGTACAGTCGATGGCCGTAAGGGTTCAACAGGAAAAGAACAGGGTGCAGAAGGGACACAAAACTACATTTTATGAAGTCTTGTTCTTGAATTCATAGAAATGGCTGACTTGACAAATGACAGAAGGAAAACTGGAGAATCGTTCAACTATGTTGCTGGGCATATGGTGGGTACATGACTGCATACATAGTATCGAATTAGGAAGAAGAAAAAACTGTAACGGCTGCTTAGTAAAAATAAACCTGAGTGTTAGCAAGGGGTAAGTATGTCTATGATGTGAATACTTTGCAATATATCTAACAACTACTAATAATTGAAAACATTAAATCAACTTAACAACTGCATGAGAATCTCTATAAGTGGTACTGTTGAGATGCTGAGGAAATAAAATGCATTCTATGTACATTTTTATTTAGACTTAGGACAACAGTAGAGGTGGTGTGAAACAAGAACAGCTGTTCAAGAAAGGTAGTGGGATGGGTAATAGTTGTGTGTAGACAGGTAAAGTTAGGAGGAAAGTAAATTCATGATTGCTACAAATTACAATGATCTCTTAACCCATTATCACGGACAGACTGGTGATGTACAATCAATACATTGGCGGGCCCACAAAATGACTCCAATATTTTTACATTTTTCAAGCCAAAGGTCCGGTGTATTTCATACATGTATCTCTCCACTGATGAGCATATCGAGGAAGTTAAGAAGTTTGTGGGAAATTTTAACTGAAGAAACAAAACAATACACAGTATTTGTGACAAGTAAGTTTCTGCGGGATTGGTCTGCCTTGTGTCACACTGTCACTCATCATAATGTCCTTGATGTCCATTTTGCAAGTCACACGATCCTGAACCATCATGGCCTAAGTCAAAGTGTACATGTTGGCCTACGTAGCCTGGTCTCAATTTGTTACAATGTGAATACCGGCTCACAATGCCACTAGATAATGCTGCGATCAAAGCACTAGTGCGTTACAAGAGTGGTTTATTAAACAAGCCACAATGACCAAAATATTTACAAGCTCGTTTGGATCAGCATCTTAGGGATGATCTTACTGTTCCAGCTGGCAATGAACTGAGTAACTTTGCGATTATGGCTAACATCAAACAGAAGTTACGTTGCATTAAACATTTAGGATTATAAATACAACAGAACAGCTACTGACGAAAATTTATCCCTCCAAAAAGAGGTAGAGACTTATGGCCTGTCATCAAGAATTCAAGTAGGGAACCAGAAAAAAAAATAAGACAGTTGTGATAGGGTTAGAAAGTTTGTCATCCTTGGTGTTCTCTGGTCTGAAGGAGGATAGAATGGATACACGACTGTTGAGGAGAAATTTTATTTCATTGAAACAAGATGTGGGTACACTTCTGATCACATGCCTTCTGGGATGTCAGCATAGAGACAATCACACTTGACGATAACTGTAACGTTACATGAATGTGACACGTCAAAACAGGACGAGGCTGTCGATAAGCTCCCAGCAACGACAATTAAACAGGATATATGGGTATGAAGGGACGTTTCATCCACCAGATCAAAGAGAATTTGGTCAGTTGTATGCCAGTTTTCAAAAGTCAAGAATCATCCTGCAAACTCCAGTCACTCCATCCATGACAATGTTAGTGTGGATGTTTGAAAACCCACACCTCTTGGATACTCATTGTTCAAGTATGAAGACATGAATTGTTTCTTGGAATGTTTATATTTATTACACATATCTTTATATATATTTAGTGAGCTGCAGAATCGACCGTTTAGGTTCACACAATCACATGATTTCATTGGTCTAATCAAATAAAGACATTGGGCTTGCTTGTGTTACACAACTTGTGGTGACCACTGTCATGGTGGGGGGTGTGTCAAAATCATCTGAGCCCATATGTTGTATGACATTGTTGGATACATTAACAGAGCACCTGATCAAATCATATTACTTATGAAATCACTAGCAAAATGGCTCATCATTACATTCCCATATTGCTCTGAGTGATTACTGTACACAACAACAGAGTGTCTCGCCCACGTTAGTGAGAGAACTGGTCAAAAATTCAGTTTGTGACATCATAATGTGAACTCTCATTTTGGCAGCCTATGCTGAACATTTCTGTGGAACAAATTGAAGACCAATCAGTGAACATATTCTGAAGTAGCAGATATATTTCAAACGCCCCAATTAAAATGCCTAATTACTTATTATTAGTAGTATTATACTGCTTTGCCTGCATGCTTTGAGGCTTTTAAATTTCCAAGTGAAACTACTTTACCAGCCAAGGTCGAAATTGGTCAGAATGGATTATTGTGCAGTAATACGCCTACTACCTGCCAAGTTTGTAGCATCTGTGATGACCTGAAATAATGTGACACTGTCATCTGATCACATGCCTCTAGAAGGAACTTTCAACGATCATCGTCATCTCCAGCAGAAACCGACAGATGGTGCCTTTTCAGAGCACTTTGAGGAGTTGTTGAAGATACAGCTGATAAGTCCAGTCTGAGCCAGAGTAGATGACAACTGTCCTTAGACAGCGATATCTCTCCTGTCAAAGTACACAACACTGTCAAAGCCTTGAAAGCCAACAAAAATGAGGTGTTGGGGGGGGCAATCTGCCATGCTCCTGGACATGTTGAAGTGGTTACCAGTTAGTTGAATTGTCTCAGTAATGATGAATATTCAACGTTGTTTTTACTGACTGTCAGATGTCAGTGGAATGGGTGTTGTCTCACTGGCTCAATTTAACTCAAACAGGAATAGGATGGGTTGTAGGAAATATCACAAAAAATTAGTATAATGGATACAAGAACCAAGTTGTACCACACCGTTTTATAGTGTAAATGATTGGATCAACAAAACTGCACACGTGTTACATAAAGGCGTCACACAAGGCATTCATATGGGTGATGGAAGTCTTTGTTTATTGGTGGTATATAACTGGTATGTGCAAATTCTACAAATCTGTGTGCTGGCACACTTTATTTCAGGGGAGGGGGTGAGAGTAATCATTACGGCAAGCGAGGGAGTATGCTTAAGGCAGTCCTAAAAGTTGTTTCTTATGCACCTACAGTAAATGGAATCATTCTTGACTTGAATTCACTGGGTGTTACTGGATGGATTTTTACTGTAGACTGGCTACACTCACTTGTTATTCAACTCATCCATTGACCAAGTGTCAAAAGAAATTTTCCACCTCAATGGATTTCTGTGGCTATTTGGGATATGGGATACATTCTTCAAATGCAAAATTCATGGTTAACAATGGCACAGAGAGAGGACAAATTAAGATTGGGAGCTACCAAACAGAACCAATACAGGTACTTTTCTCTGTCTCAGTACCAGTATCAGTTCCGGAAGCGGTATTGTCCTCTGGCGCACACATTCATTTCTGAAATGTTACCTTGAAAAAATTCACGAATACATCCACTCAAATATGAATCCAAAATCATGATCCATTCGCCTCCAATCTTCAGCGTAAGTTGAAATTATTTATGCTGTTAAACTTGGTCTCATTTCTTACACACAGTCGATATTTTCTAAGTTGTAAGAATAGAAATGTTAACATACATACTTTTTCTACAAGTGCTACTTCTAACATTACACTAGGCACCTAGGCTTAAATGTTACTATGGTAGATAAATTAGCTACAACAGCCTTGTAAATTATAGCGCAATACTTGCCATGATTGATACAAAGTAATCCTTTATAGTACAGTAATCTAAAGTAAAGATTCAGGGCTTAAAGACACACACGGGAGCCTCCCAGTATGAGCAGGAAGGCTAATCCTGTGCTGAAAATTAGGAATGGTGGTAAAGCTACTGTACATCAGTTAGTGAAATAGTGCGACTACACCCTATACACAAAAAGGGCACGAAAAAACACGTAACCAGGCGGGAAAAAAAATGGGATTTTCTACTGCAAAAGTAAAGGATACTTAGCCAAACGGTGAGAAACTTACAGAAAAAATGGTTACACAGCCAAAAGCAAGCCAAGGAAACCCAGATGAAGTCACAAATGAACCACATTTCATGGATAGAAAACCAACAAGACTTCCACACTCCTAGCACATAGGATGACAGAATGGGAAAAAGGTGCTAGTCCGATATTAGACCTGAGGGCACCAAGGGCAATGTTAACGACTACCAGCACTCTTGGCATGGTAGATAGGAGTGCACTTGTTGTGTTGAGACAGGTAAGTGAGGACTCACGTACAGTTAAGATTTGTTAGCTGACGTTATTTGTGTTACGCTCAAAGAATGTTTAGGCTACAACAAAACAGCAATGTCTTTTAGAAGTTTTTACTACTTTCTGGCAGTCTTATATTTTTAGACAATTTTGAGATCAGAAATGTGAGAATTAACAGTACATTTCAAGGACAATTGTTTATTTTTGGAAATGGCACCAGCTCCGATAAATTCAGTTCATACCAGATAGATCTCTAAAGGTACCGGGGTGGTACCTGTAGTAGTAATTGATGATTTCAATTGCTACCAAGTGGTATCAGTTCCCAAAATATCAGTACAAACTTGAGTACCCATATACTGCACAACTGTCGGACAAATCCTCTTTGAAGATAACAGGTATAGAGGTGCAAAATTGTCACTCTTTCTCTTTATGTGGGTAAGGCAAGGGCAAACACTTTCAAATTTTTGTAAGTATTTGAATTACTGATGTTAGTGACAAAATAACATGGGGATAGCTGAATCACTGTCTACACTCAATATCAATTTGAATGAAAAATGTTATTCAAATGTTATTCAGGCATTGAGTGGTACACCTTGAAAGCATCAGAGATATTTTAATCATGAATAAATTTTAAAATAAAGAAGCATTTCAAGAGTATAAATATAAAGATCACACTGCACTTAAGGGGAAATAAGTTTGTTGCTTTACAGAAAACATCATATATTTGAGAGCAGTGTGTTTATGGACATAGAATGATAGACAATTCAAACTAAGGAAGGAAACAGCCTTCCTTTCAAGAACTATAAGTTTTTCACAGATAGAAATTCAGTTATTTGTTGCTTAACAATAATTTGTTCACTCAAACTGTCCAAAATTCAAATCATGCATCTTCCTATATTATTTATCACAGGCATAATGTTTTGAGGAGATGAAGCTTTTGCAGATGTTTATTGAAGAGTCTCAATGGTTTAACCCTTATCGTACCGCCGACGATATATGGTTAAAGCTATTTTCTTTGTATGTCATGTTAGCGTATCTCAAACACCCTATTTCCCTTTAATTATTTTCAATGATTATGTGAAAGTCAACTTATGGAACACTTTGAAAATTCCCACACAGAAATGAGGCTCAATGCTGTCATATGTTTTAGCCATTAATAAAGTTCTTCTCTTTACAGTATATTAAGGTAAATTCATGGTACTTACTTCTTGCAGATACTAAACATCAAGTCACGGAAACACCATCAATCTAGAGGGTGCTTGCAGGTATATTGTATAGGATCAATTGGTATGAAACAGTTGAGATAAATCTGATAAGTTTTGCGAAAACAAAAAGTTATACAGAAAACACAAATTCTGTGCAAGTTATTAACTATGCACAGAGATACAACTCACACAGCTTGATAAAGATGGTTACTATCCATTCTTAAAAAATTTCAAATCATCCACTCATACAGTATTTAACCAGAACAGACCTAAATTTTCTTTTCATCCAGTATGTATGTTGTAATCACTAAATAAAGACATGACACATAATCCACAAATTGTACACTTCCTGATCTACTGTACTGTGCAAGAAAATTTTACGGCAGAGTCATTTCAATGTGTGAAACATTGACTTCTAATAGTTTGCAAATTTAACAGTTCCCAATACACACATGTTGCTAGTTTGTTCCTATTTTCATGATTTCCTAACACCAAATGTCCCTGATTGCTTGACGCTTTGTTCATCAGCTAAATTTAGCAATTAGAATTGGACTCTGTGGCTTAATTTCCTTCATGTGTGCTTACAGTTCATTACAAAACAGACATTAAATATTATCTGCAATTACTTCAAGTTGCTACATAGTTAATATTCCATTATTTTTTTTTCATTCTTCTTTTTCCTAAATTCTTTCTCCTTCTGACATACTTTCAAGGCAAAATTGCCAAAAACACCTACATGTATGTAGTATATTTAATGTACGGTCTAATGTGATGTCCGAGGATCTCACACACTTGTTTTTGTTCCTAGCGTTCCTCCTGAAATCTCAGACTGTGAAAAACATTATATCTGACCTCATCATTTTAAATCCCAAAGCAATCAGAGGAGATTAAGGTGCTCCACGGATAAATTTTTCCCTCAAACCCGTGAATGCTGCGTAATAATTTACAAATTGCGATCCCGCCATGCTATGACTTGCAGGCTTTTAACATAAAAGCAATAATTGGATGGTACCACACTAAAGCAGCTGACGTTCAAGTCTGTAAAATGGTCACATATACTGTACAAGTGACTGCACTGTAGCTTAGCTATACTGTAGCTTGCTAAAATATCCACATGGGAGGGACAAATAGCCACCACATTTGCAAGTATGCTTCAATATTGACAATTAAACTTGTAATACAAATGTTTGAGTTTCATACTTCCTTGTTGCTCCCCCTCCCCCCTACTGTATATACCAAAATAAGAAAAGAGCAATTATACAGACAGTCTGACATACTGTACTTTATATCTTGTCCACAATGCCAGACATTTCAAAAGAGAAAAGAAGAATCACTTTACTGAATGTTACAAATCTATGAACCATGTTTTTGTAAATATGAGCATTATTTGTTAATAAAATGAGACTTAATGCATTACTTTAAAAACTTGCATTTTCTAGACTTTTCTAGACTTTCGTTTGTGCATATGATGCAAACATGAACCATATCTTTAGCAGAATGTAAATTCAATTGTAAGTTATCTTATAACAGCATAAAACATTTGTTATTCTCCCATTTGAAGCTTGACTCAAGACTAATGCATACATATCTATAGTGTTTCCAATGACACACTGTACGAAACCTTGTCATAGTCAAAATATGTGCCATGTCAAATTGGATCAACTTTCAATAAGTACTGTAGAATTATCCACTGGTTAACTTCAGTTACATTCACATGAGCTGCAATACTCTATTCGGCAATACAGAATCAGTAATCAAAAAGCTGGTGATGGCCTTAAAAGTCAACCTAGTAGATTGTATGTGGGAGTAGACCATGAATCATGCTCCGTTTACATCAGAGCGAGATGAATCCATTAAACTAGTAGTGTAGGTGTAGAAGAATTACAGGTAGAGTATACTACATGATCACACAGTCAACCTAATGCAGAACTATGGTATTAACCCAAAATCAACAACCTGTATAGTAAAAAAACTCTGTGCAAACAAGGCAGTAAAAACTTCATCATGTTCACCGGCAAATATGCACATGGATATATACTATATACACTGCATTACATTTTTAATCTTGCATTAAAGTCAGAGTTGTTACAATTTCCAGTCAACGTAGTGGAATCAAATTTGCCATTAGACATTTTTCCTGATATCACTTGACACAATTAACAGTGATCTATTTGAAGGTCTAATATAAAAATAGGCTTTTCTCCCTGTGGGTATTCTGCAATCTGCACTCATCCAGATCTTTAGACTTTATGACAAACAATTAGTTTGAAGAGATGAATTAATAATAAGCTCACCACTACAAAGTATCACTATCCGTAAACAGAGTGAAAACTGCAACTATTAGAGATATTAATTTAACAAATATAATGTTAAAGTGACACCTTTGTATGGAAATTTCTCTTCCTCTATGGAGATACCTATGGCAAGAATGTTTGCTGAATTAAATAGCATCTGGAGTGGTTCAAAACGTTCAGACCCACACATCTGCAGTTCATAGTCTGCCGGGTACTCAGAAACCACAAAAAATATGTGGCTGCTACTTCACTGTGTATGTGCAACAATTCCCTTTGCACGTTAGTATAACAAGTATCTCATGTACTGACATGACAATGAAGTGTTCCTATTAAAGGCAATCATGCTGAATTTTGTCTCAAGTACAAAAGACAGTATTAAAACTTTGGACATCAGTTTCAAAACTGGGTCCTGACATCATTGGTATGGCACAGAGTGCAAATACTTGAATTACGTTTGCCAAACTCTTCAAAGACTGTGGAATTCTGTTGGCATCACTCTTAACGAGCACACCATGTTCAACAGAACCTATCTGGTTAACATGATACAAGAACTAAGGAGAACCAATGAATAATCATGCTCACATACAGAACATGCTCAATAGCTGATCTATGAAAACAGAAATATTTTGAAATAAGTGGTTTGGTTACATCATTGCAAGAAGAATAAAAATCTTTTCTTAAATTCTGACAGTTTTTCCTTGAACTTAAATCACATTTCCTGAGAACAACATGATTTGGAGTTAATTTTAAATCAATTTTCTTATCTAATTTTTTTTTAATTCAAGATGGTCTTGCCCAATTCATCAAGGAATTTAAAATAGATTCACATCGAGAGATTTTAAAGTAAATACAAGAACAAAATTTGTTGCTTTATTGAATAAAATGATGTGTGCAAATTATTGTTAAGGTTGAGAGAACAGATTCCCACTGGGAGAGTAAAGAAAGGAGCAGAAAAGATTCTTTCTGTGCAAACAAGTACTAATGATAACCTCATATGCAGCAGTGCTGAATGCTAATAGTTGTATTAACTGAGTACTACCAGTAAACGTAAAAAACCTTAATGAGTCTGACTAACTTCAGTCACTGTAACTAAGCTGGGATTTCTCGACTACAAAAGCAACCAAACATAAAACCAAAGCAGCTTCTCAGCCAAAAGACCACAAGCCATGATTTCCTTGCATCGCTGAGGTCATTTATCTTCAAGTAGTATTCTTTTTATACCAATCTCATGTGGCAATTAAAGGTTTCCACTTTGCTCTCATTCACACAGCGGTATTCCACTACAGTTAAGTCTACTTATCCTTTTTCATACCTTCATTGTCAGTCACCATTCCCACACAAGATGAACCATGCAATGTAACCATGAAGCATTTTGTCAGCGAATAAATATCAGTCAACAAACAGTCAATTACTGGCAGTGATCACAAGAAGAGCTGTGCCATTCATTGACCATATCTAGAACAGAAGGTCCCATATCAACACTAACATGCAGGATGCTCTTTAACTTTGAGGTAATGTCATCAAGGAATAATTTCACTTTCAAAATTCACATAGCAGTTTTCAGGTTCCTTGGATATTTCATTTTAGAATTTGTGAAAACCCTTACAGTATGTTGTCTGCTACACAATATTCCATTTGTGTAGCAATTCAACTATTTTGTGTAGCTCAAAATGAGATGCAATACCAGATATAATGTATTCCCTGGTCTTACATGTAACAAAAAATACAACACCATGGAAACAAAAATATTGTAAAACAGCACATAGGTCACACTGTCCTTGGCAAATGTCCTTCACTGGACAATCAATGCCTCTAAATGACAGCAAATAATGCTACAAAATTCCTATTATTAGAAGCTCTGCACACCTGTGTACCACAGCAGTTAGAAAGTCCTGCAAATCTAATGAACAATTTGTCCTTGGATCACTTTTCTATGTCATGTAATAATGTAGTCAGGACTTTGGGAGTTAAATTTTTTCACTTCGATGAATAACACTTTCTGAGAAATATACAGTGTAATGTACAGTGGCAAATAGTGGGTGGGGTTACTTCGACTGTGCAAACATACTCAGGTCAAATATAAATTATAATCTGACCTGGTATTTAAAGGTTGTGTGACATGAAAATGACATTTTGGATCATTGGTTGTACAGTAGTAATCATTAAACTGTTGAAGATAGCCACAAATTCTATCAAACTACATTGAATAATGAGAATTTACAGGCAAATTCCTGTCTTACACCAGATCATGAATAAACATTGGCTAATTATGCAAATTAATGCCACCAAAAGAGGGGCTGGCATTCGTGATATGTCCTATGTAATCCTTTGTTCACTTAACCTTTCTTTCAAGGACAAATGAGAATTTTACATGCCCTAACGGTTTTGCTTTGGAAGGATGTATTTTCTTCATTACGAATACTGATATCACTTATCATTGTAAATCCAGTTATTAAGTAACTAAGAGATTATATAGTCGAAACAAAAGAAATACTGACACGGTGCAACCTTCCCCAACATCATACCTGTATTTGCATTTTCATCAAACTTCAAAGGAGGATAGGGAGTTGTAAAATACATCTTACATAACTTTTTGCACTTTCTTCCTCTAAATCGAGTGGAAGCAAACCTATTTACCTTTACTGTAACAGTTTTGCAGTAAAAATGATCTGCCAATGACAAATTTTATCAGACAGCACCCCAGTAGAGAGAAAAAAAAACATTGATTTTTCAATTTCACTTATGTTGTGGCCCATAAGATAATATTCATGAGTATGTGTTTTATGCCTCTATCTTTGCAGCAGGAATGGTTTTCTTTTGGTTGACGGTCATAAAAGGCTATTTGCAGAGTTCCAGGTAACCACTGATAATCTTTGACCAAACAACATTCCATGTTCAAGCTAACGGGAGGCCTAAAAGAGGGACTCAATCAGGGTTTCATTCTACACCTTTGGATTAAGTCCACTATTTTCTTGATGGTTGTCATGTGACCTTTAAACAACAAAAAAATTAAACACTGGTAAGGTCCTCTCAGATACGCCCAATATAGTCTGATCCAGTATTCAATGAAGAATAGGTACTACTGTACCTGCTGTTGGGTGAGACACTCTACATGCCTACATTATAAGTTTCTCTCAGATACACCCAATATAATCTGATCCAGTATTCAATGAAGAATAGGAACTACTGTACCTGCTGTTGGGCGAGACACTCTACATGCCTTCATTATAAGTTTGAGTGCAGTTTTCGTCCAACTTGTATTTTTTTTTTTTTATTAATCATGTGTTGCTCCTTGTTGAAATGTAATATGAAGTAACATTTTAGACACTGAAAGTTACAGACAATTGAAAATTTTCCAATAGAAGTATCTGCTTCTACTGCAAGCTTCTTTACAGCATGTAGTCGGTTATTGTTTGTTTGTCTAAAATGACTAAACAGTAAAAACAATTTTGATCGATCAGACGTAACCAAAGGCAACAGTAGTACAGTTACAGGCCGAGATGAAACAAAAGAAATAAAATATATGGTAAGAAAATATGATTTAATCAGTATTCCCCAAAACCCAAAGTTCTTGAAACTGTACAGTAGTTGTTTGTGGACTGCCACATTATTCTTATTAAGCACTTGATATATAGGGAATTAGGACATGATGAAACAGTTACACTCTGCATTGTATTTAACTGTAAGTTTGCATCCATTGCTAATGCAAGTCTTCATAAACAAACCTAGTTTCATGTGTAAAAATGCTGACATGATATGTGGACTTTCACTACTTTTTGTACAACCTGTATGAGGGAAGCAGTCAGACGTAGCAAATGAAAATATGCTTTGAAAATACTAAGTGCAGTGTTACCATAAACAGTGCAGTATATACTGTGCATGCTCCGAAAACTCCCAAACTATGCATACTTCAGACTGTGCATATTTAATATAAAGCATATATTATTGGACAAAGAAGTTGACGAACGTCACTAGATCGGCGTGAAATGAACCTACGGTACAACGTGTTGCATGTTCAGATACCTGTACTGTAGTTTTGACAAACACAGATATATCAATAGTGAATCAGTAATACTCAATGGGAGATCATGAGATGATGGATGGGTCCAAGTTTGTGTATACTCTGTCACCTTGACAACTGGTGGGAGACTTTTCTTTCAGCAGAGAATTTACCTAACAAAATTTACCAATCTCCTGAGAACCAGTAAACAAACTAGACTTTTGTTGACTGAATAAACACCTTAGATCTCCATCCATTCTGGCTGCTTTACATATAGTCATTACACCCTGGGCATGCTCATATTTTCTTTGCTTGTACCTCTATGTTCATATAGGTCTACTTTTGTGACCAACTATTAAGTAAACCAATATGCCTGGACACATTCACACCTCTTGTCAGTTAATCTGGTTTGGGAGGGCCACTGAATTAAACTTCTGCCAAAAATTTAAATATTGCCATTCGTTTGTCTTCTGAATTGTGACCAAACATCTTCCTTTAATCTGTCACACCATAAGTCATCATAGTTTGGGAGAATTTGGAACATGTACAATAACTTTGCTCATAAGGAATACAATGTTGCTGAACAGTTTTGCAAAACTGGTACACAGAGCAGCTGTATGTGACACAGAAGAAATCTTTCTTTGGCATTTTTCATCTGTTAGAATATAAGGTGTGAATAAATCACAAATTATGAATGTAAATATATTCATACATACTTGTGAAGAATCAGCCATTCCTACTAGCCCATTTCAGTCCGGTAACCATACATTATCCTACAGATAAAACACGGTCCGTTTAGAGTAAAATCACCGGCAGAAGAATGCAATAAAAACATAGATCGGCAGTGTTTTGTCGTATGTTATTTATACCAGACAATATTGTTACTTTGTACATCATGCACAAACACTGTTGACATGTGAATCTTGATTTTTTTTCTTAAGGTTTGTTTTCAATGGAAATGCTGCTATTTACAAATTAAATTTTATTTTGTTTTGATCTTTTTTATCAAAATCTAATTTCGTATGTACGAACAAAGTGAATCAACTTTTGGCCTGTACATTAAGCGCAGGATAATCCACTCTCAGGGGATAGTGCTATTGCTGGATGCACTCAGTTGTGCCCTTGTGCTGGAAGTTGTGCCCTCATACAGTTAATTCACCTTTCATTATTTCATGTGATAAATTATATGTAATGGAGAAGTATACGCACAAAATCATTCAAAACAAACACTGATTATAGCTTTTAGTGCCATTGGTGTGTATTTTGTTGTCCCCATACAGGAGTAAGGAGTCATTACTATTTACACACTATATTCAAAGACTGGTGTGTAAGGAGTTATTACAGTTTATTTACAAACTGCAGTCAGTCAAACTATACCAAATACACTGCTCTCTGTCTTGTGGTGGTTTGTACACAAATTTCATTATTACATTACATACTTGCTGTTACATATACAAACTGCTCTAAACATTCTGCAAGATCTTTAGGCCTACATAGACACATTCAGTACAGTTTCTCATATAATAACTGTACTGTACGATAACATGTGGTTAACTTTAAAATTTGACGCCTTCCATGCTTGATATGCAGTAAATTAGCCAACTATGTTTGCTGTTCTACATTCTTCCTCTACATTTTACACACAGCAAGATGATCATGCTCTACTCATAATATCTTAGCACAACACTTTCCTTCAAATACGAAGGTTTACATAGGCTGATACATGTTCATGGTGTTAAAATCTCCCTCCATCAAAAAATACTGGGGTCGACAACTGAATTATCATCAGCACCCAGTAATATATGGTAATGAATTCATGCCACTCTCAAAAAGTTGGCCATGGGTAATCAAACTTTGTCAAGCAAAACTCTGGTAGGGAAACTTCCAAAAACTGACATCAAAGAGTGTCTATGTCACGGCTATTTGTACAGCTTAAAGAACATCTCCATGATAATTGAAGTTCTTACTCCGAGAACAACTCCCTTCATATGAGCTTTACCCTATAGGCTCTATAGACATTTGAATACTTCCATTCGATGTGGTGATATTATTCAGTGTATCAAGCAAACCAAGCGAGAGGAGACAGCTTGAAGGGCAGATGGGAATGAGAAGGAAATAAAAGACAGAGGAACGGAAATAGAACTATTCAAATTTAGAAATGGAGGCTAGGAGAAGTATTCAAAGAAAACAAACTCAGAATATTTATTAAGTTTGGAGTACATTTAGCCTTTCTCCTTTCTAGGCATAAAGAATTTAAGAAACCTGGTGTGTATCTAGGAATGAGTGTGATGGAGACAGTGTTTACCTCAATGATACAAATAATAATAATGTCAGTATATTTTAAAGCAGCAGTTATTTTTCAAACCACAAGGTACAGTATTTTTCATCTCTGCAGTGCAAGTTCCTTATGTCTGACATCACAGTGCTTATCAGGGTTCGGAGGTCTTAAAAATTAAGTCTTCTTCTTCTTTTAAAAATTCTTTCTTCTCCCGCCCCAAATTTCATCTTGTTATTTGCTTGTCTTGCTAGATGAGGAATGATTGTCTTTTTCTGTCACTTCATAAATCATCTTACGAACAAACCATTAGCACCTAGGTTTACAGCCTAAGAGACATTTTACTGTTTCTGGTGAGACATGAGCCAAGTCCCATTGAGGAAAGTAAAAGTTTACATTTCATCCAGAAAGACTACAAAAGATATTACATACTTTTTAAATGTGATACAATGATACTGTATGCCTAAAATTTATTGTTATCAAAAGCCACCAAAATGCATCACTTTGAGTGTATTTATCCAAAATCTAAACATCTTCGACATATCAGGAGGGGGAGAGCCCAAACCCTCCCACCATCTGGAAATCATGGTTGCCGCCCCCACCCTTTTAATTTAACAATGGTGGGACGTGACACATTCCCACTTTGGGAAAAATCAAAAAAGGTTGAAAACCCCTGATTTTGAGCAAAACTATGATTGTCATTTTTTTCTTTCATTTTCTTGTTTGCAGAAGATATCGGTAACTTTTCTTGCATGTTGTGAATTTTTCATACACTGTTGCATAACACTGTGAGATACTGGGAAGGCAAGATGGCTCTATTAGTATAAACCGAGATTTAGACTTTAAGATCATTGTTTAACTATAATAGTTTCATGAATGTTTCTTGTGAATCAATGGTTTCAGACGATTTCAAAAATTCATAAATTGAACATCATTTGTTCATTCACGTAGCAATCAGATTAAAAAATTCCTACTTCACAAATGTTTGCTATGATTGCTAGTAACCTTAAGAGAAGTGTCGTTAAAAGTTAGTGACAGCAATATTGATACTTTGCTACATGGTATTTTTTCAGTTTCAAAGGTAGAACATCACCATTTGTGGTTATGTTTGTTTCAGGTTCAAAAGTCAGACCCAAGAATCCAACATCCATGATTTGTCGGGTACCCATTCTGCAAATGAAACTTCAGTTAAGCTTCACGTTCATCCGGAAAGTCACGACATTTTGCTCGGCACGTTAATATTTTGACACCATGTATCTTACATATCCAGATGGCTATGGAGTTGTTCTACAATATATATACTGAATGTTATCATAGATACATTCTGTACGTCGGTGAAACTTTGTAGCAATTTCAGAACTGGGCCCTGACATCGACAGTCAGGTACCAGGGACAGGTTCCTGATGCAATCATTAGTCATGGATCCACGAAAATAAACAAATCCAGTTCAATGTTGATAATTATTCTACATGTGATTAAAAGAGGCTGTTTGATTTGTTTTAACGTCTTATAATGTTATGCACTGTTCAATGATGTAGTTTATGTTAGCTCCCCTATTGTAACACATTATCTTTTTCACAAGGTTCACAAATGTAGGTGTAACAGTTTCATTTCTTTTTTGACTAAAGACCTGGATACTGGTAATATGGTTCCAGACACCTAACCATCCCTTTTGCAGCTAGTAATTATTCCTTTTGAACTGTTAAGGACAAAATAGTGTGAACACATTGACTAGCAGTTTGTTAAGTTCTTCAACAGACGACACGAGAAAATATAGATTTTCAACAATTGCAAAGCTTACATCAAAATGAATTGCAACTGGGTTTTTGGCATCTCAAACTGCAATGCAAACCTTCTATTTTGTGCGTTGTTCTTTACCTGTGGCTTGCTGTGTACCCAACAATATCTAGGTGAATGTGCTAACATTTCTGCTACATGTTGCCTTGAAAGAGTATGCCTGGGTAATACCAGAACTGATAACAGGATAAAACAGACAAGCAAAACATTACCTTCATCCCATGCTGCTGTGGAAGCTGACATATAGAGGTCCGTACAGAACCCAGAGAACATTGCAAATAGTCTCTGAGGAATTTCTTTTGTAGATCCTATTGATGCAAGACGAAAAGAATATAACAATTATAATAACGACAAACTCATTATCGTGCCTTCTATAGGAAAAAACAAGGATTAAGGAAATAAGTGTACGTACCACAAATACTTCGTACTTATATAAGGTCCTCAGTGCAACAGATCAATTTTACTCTATTTGCATCCTGATCCTAGAGTGGGAGAGGATGGGTCGGGGAAGATTCCACATTTTAGATTTTTTTACTATGAATGTAGTAGATTATTACCCATAGTGCAAGATATGCTATTCATAAATTACAGCATCATGCAATTCATAACATGAACGGTATATGCTTAAAATGCCATCATTAGTTCATATTTTCGAAGGACACTTTTCAAAGGACACTTGTCAAAGAATGAAGTGTACACAAGTTTATACGGTAATACGTCTATGTACAGGACTCACTGTACAGTATGTGTGAACTTACAGCGTATGAACCACGGTAATTCTTTGCCTTATTTGTTCTCTACTCGTGCTAAAAGCAGGCTATGTTGGACTTTGCACAAATCTTCCAAATTATGTGCTGTACAACATACTGTACAGCACAACCAAAGAACACACATGCTGTACTACTGTATGCAGTACTACATGGTCAACACAATGGTTACCAGTCATTTTTGCCCCATTTCAAGTTCACATCGAACCAGTTCGCCCTGGTCATTTCGCCCCCTTGTAAGTTTGCCCTTAAGAGAAGTCATTTTGCCCCAAAATACCAACCAGTTCGCCCATGAATTAACTGACATTACATGATGCTGTGATAGTTTTCAACTGCAATTTTCAGGAAAGCAAAATGTTTTTATGATAGCAAAAACTGTCACAGGTGCATTGTAGGCAAGATGTGGAAAAAATTTGAACTAGAATACCGCCACCATTTATAAAAATGACAGCGTTCAGATCATTTTGTGCTTAATGTCTGCGATAGTTGAAGACCAGTAATTTGCTGTTTTTAAAATACTTGTTTTGAGTAATATTATAACGGACTGATTTAAATACACTTGTCAATTCACCAATGAATTAAAATCCTGATATAGTTTACATTTTGAGGATAGTACGGGACTATATCAGGTGAAATTCCAACACTTAACTAACCACATTCTGATTGCACTCTCCGGCATACTGTACATATGCACACATGCAATCAACTATGCCAACAACCAATCAGGTGTAAAGCTGAAAAAAAACTAAAAAAAGAGAAAACATATGAATGACACAATGAACACAACAAACCTGCAAGGTGGCGAAATGACTGGCTACCAACACAATGAAACAATAAACACTGACAGTGCCCAATAAAATGATCTCTTCTGGCTAACCAGTCCAGTTCTCAGCATCTTTGATGAGCATGCAAGGAGAAATCCATTCAACTTCAACTGGTTCTCCAAAGGACATCCAAAGTTGGTTGTCCTAGACATAATGTAAGCTGTCCTACCGAACTTTATGTCATTGATAAACGATACCATTACACAACTGACTTTCAAATGACATCATTCCATAATTACACTTTCACACTTTTCAAAATTTCACATACACTCACACGGTACGGCAACAATTAGGACTGTTAGTATGAAAGGGTGTAAATGTCGTTTGCATACAACAGATTGTCCCATAAATCGAGCGCTTCAGAATTCGCTACATCACTTCCGCATTTTTATGTACAGTAATGTATAGTTCACTGCGAATCAACAGAGTTGTCACTAGCAATTGACTGGTACATTGCAGCATTGAACACGCAGTACATGAAACTTCAAAGGAAATGTGATGCAACGCTATGCTCAGGAGTTCACACAATTCATGAGATGATCTGTTGACTTGTTAACAAAAACATTCCAAACTAAACACTTACCAGTGTATTTCTGTATTGCAGTCAAAAGTAACTGTAAGTTTGAATCATCCCAGACCAAAGTTGAACCAAGGAGATCCACGTCCACATCTCCCTTCGCACCCACACAGGGATCCAAGAAATAATCGCAGAGATGGACCCCAAAATTCTTCCAAAATGTGTTAAAATATACGTTCAGCATCAGCTGTTTGACCTGTGCATTCAAGGAATCACCCCACCTCACAGACTTCCTGGCAAGTGAGTTTCTCTTGAACCGAGTTGTGCTTTTCTTGGTCGATACCTCGCTTCCAGCCACTGCAGACTCCAATGAAGTGACAAGTTGAACTGAAATGGATTCCACAAAGCTTGCATCTTTGTCATCCTTGGACTGACCTAATCGTTTGATTTTTAGTTTTTGTAGAAGGCCAGAAGAGGTTGCGGCGGAAGAGAGAAATTTCACGATAAACTCCTCCTCTGCTGATTCTAAGCCACACAGAGGGGAATCCACAGCAGCAAAGTTGATTTCAAGATTTCTTGTGATGGCTCTCCCTCTGGGACGGTCTAACCAAAGGCCTTCTCCAAGGCCCTCTGGAGAACGTTTGTTCTGCGAAATGACTTTCCAGTCAAACGCATCTTGTCGGTCAATCAAGGATGTTAGCAGTTTAGAATTGGCCATGATAAAGTAGAACGTTCGGAATGCAGAGACCTCAGCCCTACATGATGCAATCCATTCTAGCAGTTCCTGACATTTGAAGGGTCTTAGGTTTTTGAAGACTGCATCTGTTCCCACAGAAAAGCCTTTGATAGCACCATATGAGTTGCAGACACAAGACGCACCACAGGGGTGTTGACTAAGCTGCGACTGAAACTGCTTGAGAGAGCGGTTAAAATCTTCTACGCTGGAGACAATGTTTTTCAGTAACTCTTGCGACAGCATGCTAACATGGAAATAGGAGTAAACTTTAAAGCCAGTAGTTATGAGAGTGTGAAGCCAACATATTGCACTTTGTTGGAGATGCCTGAGATAATTATCAAATTTATGCACATTTTTTATTAAGTAGGGTATAACTGGTTGCAGCCACCTGTCCGTGTGAAGCCTGTGCTGAATCGATGGAATGTGGTTTAGGTGAAGCCGGAGCTCCTCGCAAACAATCGGCAAGAATTCAAGCTTTGTGTGGGGTTCAGAATCTTTCCCAGATAAGAAATCCACTAACGTTCTTTCCTCATCTTGAACTAAACTCTGCAGACTTTGAATAAACTCTATGAGTTGAGAGAGTCGTGAAACACAATCTCTAGAAAACAAAAGCTTGGCTTGCTCCACTCTGAGATCAGCCAATCGTCCATACAACCGGGCAAGAGAAATGCTGTACTTGTTGTGTCCGAACGCCGAAGATACTCGACCATGAGATTTCAAACATGGCAAATGACCTGGCTCAAGATTGGCAAAGCATTGCTGCAGTATATGTAAACTGTGATTAATTTCTTCATTGGAAAATTGTGGTAAAATTGATTTTTTGAAACTTTTAGTATCCCTCGGAGTGGTAACTGGAGAGGAGGTTGATGATGGTGGTGGAGTATCCAAATCCAGGACTGGCTGGCCATGAATCATTTGCAAAGGTGGTAATCTTCGATAAGGGACGTCTGTGGCTGGTGCAAATTCCATCATACTATGTATATAAATGAACAAAATCACCACACTTTAAGACATCTAAAATTTATGCAAACTCACATAGGCCTAGGTCACTTAATGTGCATGTTTCATGTAAAGCTTACAGGAGTCCGCAAAGACCACACAGTAGTCTGCAACAGGATTAGGGTCACCAACTGTCCCACTTGATTGTCCCGCTTTTTACAGGAAAAGTGAGAGTACAAACAAACAAGTATGACAAAAAGTAGGTAGTGTGCCACTATTTCAATCTGCCTAGGCTAACCATGCTTAAAAAAGTTGTGATTTGTGCATGTTAGGCTAGGCACCACAACAAAAAAGTTGATGGCTACCTTTCTATACACTTGGAGTAGACATTAATGTGCTCTAGGCCTTGAAAACAGTAGTATCTGATAAGCAGTAGCGATATTCCAAAAACAAAATATCGATATATCGGCAACAAAATATACATTATATCAATATTATCGATAATTTCGCAGAACGGGTACACACAATGTGCTACTTCACATATGGACCCAAACTGTGGGCTTAACATGTTTTACAATACTTTAAAAAAAGAGCAGTTTGGCTGACACAAAGTGTATTGAAACTTATTTTTTTGCTACTTAATTTTCACCCCATCCATGTATTCTCAAATGTTCCTTTCCCCATGTGCATTGTTTGAGGTGTATGTTTGCCTACTTGAACCCGTTTTTACCCATATCCCGAACGCCTTACCTGAATAGTGTAACTTGTGAACCTATGCTCCGTAACTACTATATGAAAACAAAAGTGGCAGCTATTATTGTCTTTCAACAGCAGCACCTTGTACATTCAGTAAAAAAAAAACTGCTATGCATTGTATGCTCATCGTGCTACGCAAGGGGTATTTTGGTGAGATACTAGATATTCTCATACACTGGTGACTTGTTTTGGAAACCGACTGTCCAATCAGATCGCTCATTGCAAGCTACCAACAGGTGTTGTGGGCGGGGAAAGCTGGGGCAAGAGCCATATATGGATGTGAGCAGGCCGCCGCTTGCCTTCAGTACTGACCACGTGCAATCGCATGACTACAGATATTATAGTAGTTTCTCTGTATTATCGCCGTTTATCAAACACGATAAAATACAGACTTTTCTATAATATAGTCTCGCCGATAAATATCGGCGCAGTGAAAATACAGGTAACCATAAATATACAGACATTACAGTAGTTTCTCTGTATTATCGCCGTGTATCAAACACGATAAAATACAAGCTTTTCTATAATATAGTCTCGTCGATAAATATCGGCGCGATGAAAATACAGATTTTCTGGTGCAGCGCATCGTGTTATAAAACGATAAAATATAGACTTTTCTGTAAATATAGTCTGTGGATAAATATCAAGGCAATGAAAATATAGGTTTTGGGGGAGTGAAATGTGGGATTAAATGCGGCATTTGTGTGGCTTGTAACTGCGGTCGTGAGGGATGATGTACTACAGGGCGGCGTGTCAAAACGATATATAGACTTTTTCGGTAAATATAGTCTCGCAAATAAATATCGGTGTAATGAAAATATAGGTTCTCTGTGAGTGGAACGTGTGCATCATTTACATGCGGGAAGGATTTATGTGGTTTTCACTGCAGGTCGCTTGATGTACTGTACTGGACTATTGGGGGACGTGCATAAAACAATAAATATAGACTTTTTCTGTAAATATAGTCTCATAGATAAATATCGGTGCAATGAAAATATAGGTTTTCAGTGAGTAAAATGTGTGTACGTTATATCATGCGGGAAGGGTCTGTGTCACACAAGGCGAGTTACAGGATCGGAGGCGGGGCTTTTCCAGAGTATATCCAATCAGTGCTGTGAACACACATACCCCAGTCATTCACTACACAACAGCTGTTTTAGACGGTGTGAAACTGGGCAGTTTGACATAGAAATAAATTATCTGGATGTGCTTTGACTGACTTAGCGTGAACTTTGCGGTAAATCTTGAAACAGGGTTTCCATGAATATAGAAGTAACGATATATAGTTATAGATGTAGCAGTCTATCTTATCGATATTTTTCTATATTATGGTATTTTCTATATATCGATATAGTTCCAAGGTGGATATCGATAATATTCCTGAAAACGGGATATACATATCGATAATATCGATATACCGCTACTGCTTAGTATCTGAACACATTACTGAGCACTTCCCTTCTGCAACATGGTCAATACTCTAGGTCCTCAGAATGTATCCACTGTCTTCTTTTTTTACTACCACAGTGGTCATTTACAAATTACAGTTTCACTGTGCCTAACACTATACAGTACCTTTGGCTACCTCCTTAGTCTAGCCTTAGTAGCACTTTTGTTAGTCAATTTATGGTTAGGACTGGGGAACTAACTTGGGCCCTTGGCCTAAACATTAGACCTAAGTTAGACCTAGCTACCCAATGAGCCTTTGACACTTACATTAATGCTAATTAGACATCATATAATACTAAATTAGGTCTTGTACCTTTTTTCATAGTGTGGACTAATGGTTCTCAGAAGGGTGAGGGATTCTGTAACATTACCGCATACGAAGAGAAATTGTGTGAATTACTCAATACTGTTAGTGTAACTTGCCTACCTGTAAGTTATGACTATTGCAGATACTACTCGCGAACACTGGTGTGAGTGTGACAGAGCTCGATCTGCTGTAAGTTTAACTAAGTTGTGTATGAGCCCACGAAGTTAGGCCTAATTTAGGCAACGTTCAACTGAAGTGAAGATCAGGAAATCGTCTTTTCGGGAACCGCTTTGTTGCTGAGAAACCTCCATCCTTTATTAATATTAGGACACCAACGGATCCGCACACCTCACCATACGGCACAATGTAGCATAATGTTTTTAAATTTATGACTGGCGTAATGCTCAGTCAGATATTCATTTTGCCGAGTACAGCCCACACAGCTCAAGTACGGTACCGGTTACATTGGCGACGACGTTCAACGTTGCTATGCATGTAAATATGCACTGTTTTGATTTTTGACGGTGCAGGAGAAAAATGCACGACCAAAACAGGATATTGAGCGCCAAACAAGCAAAATGTACTGCATGTATCTGCTTGCAAAATAAAAACGGTATATGCAAGTTACTGTCAGCTATGATAGTTATAACTACCTTTCAACTGATGTACGCAACTAACACATTGCACATTCCAATGGCAATTACGTTTATCTTGGTGTGAATAGTGCGTTGGACTTTCAAGATATCTGGATAGACTGTAAACTCACAATTGCTTGAATGAACGTTTTCGAATTTGCCTCAATTGCCTAAACATTTTGACACATGTAAGAAACTTACTATTCATCCATATGCCCCTCCGTAGTCGGCATCATCATTCACAACCAAAGCTAAGATTCAAAGTTCTATCTTCATAAACTTAGAATACGGACTTAGTACATGATGTGTTCGTGGCAGATTGATTGGTAAAAGATATTATGAGAGCAGATATTATAATTCACAAACCTTTTTTTTTTTCAGTTTTCTAATTGCAGCACTGAAACCGGTCATTGCCTCAAATTGCAGAAACAGCGTAGACTTAAATGCTCGTTAAGACCTCTTGCTCCAGAGTATGTGTATGATGAATGGATTGCTACACCAATGTTTTACTTTTCACGGTACTGAGTACTTTCTTCTCCTTCCTCTTTTTTTTTTTTTGGGGGGGGGGTGTTTTTTAAGAATGTTGGAGACTCAAAGTATTTAAAAGGGTAATAGGATTTGAGAGATCTGGTTTTTAACTATTTCCAGTTCAGATTCTTCTTATTTTTGGCCAGGGCTCAGTAAGTCGTGATTGGCTATTGTTCTCTGAACTTGAATGAAGACTATGAGATGATCGAGAAAGCTTTAAATTTTTTATGAACAATTGTAAGGTGAAATGTAAGGACAATTCAAACTTTTTAACTGTAAATGAAAAGTTCCATCAAATTAACGATGTTGACAACTTGAAGATAAAACCATGTATGTCTAATTCATATATTTTCCGGGGAAACAGAATTGCATCACATAAACGAACTGCAAACCCAAGAATGAAATTAAGTTGTAATTTAATAACCCTGCAATTGGATTAGTCTATACGTAAACAGCAAATATAAGATTATACGTAAT
Source organism: Stichopus chloronotus (assembly GCA_021234535.1). NCBI lineage: Eukaryota > Metazoa > Echinodermata > Holothuroidea > Aspidochirotida > Stichopodidae > Stichopus > Stichopus chloronotus. Next base: position 27,679,937 of record CM037841.1, read on the forward strand.
AATAGCATCAGCATGTATCATCAGTTCAACATCTGAAACCGTTTTGAAGGAAGTAAAGTTCATTTTTACTTTATTTTATCATTTAATATGTTGAATTATGTGTGATAATGTGCAGAACAATGTTATGCAATATTGTATGCTTTTATTGTCAACTTAACTTGTAACTCTTATGAATCTAGTCTAAATAAATCGGAAACTTCATACTTCAGACGGAAGGAAACGGTGCCAGTATATTGAAATAAACATGAGTAATGCAGTGTTCTCCACACAAACATAGGAACTTCTTTATCGTTGTCCCTATGACTTTGTTGGAGCTACCATACATCCAGGGGCATTTCGCCTCCCCACCCGAACAGCACAGATAAATTATCGGTCCCCTCTTCAGCTTTCACGAGAAAAAGGAAAATAAAGGAAACTATAGAAAGATATAAGAAAGTGGGAGAAACGTTAAAGAGAAGGTAGATTGAGTACTTCAGCTCCCTCCTCATTCATGAAACATTTATGGTGTTGCCCATATTCAGCCTTCAAAATTCAAGCAAGATCAGCATTCATCATGCAATGTACATATTGCATCAGACTTTTACAGCGGAAAACGTCCAATAATGTAAGATGATATATTTTCCAAGAAAATACTAACAGTACCATATCCTGAAGCTGGCTGGGGCTGGTAATGGCAATTTCGGGCGAAGGCTAGGGAATACTTTTCATATGTTACCGTATTTCCCGGTGCTCTCCGCTGCGGCGGATTCTGACCCTCCTCTTAGACAGTGTTCCCGTATTCTTAGGTCACACCTTATGCGAAATTCTGCGTTCGCAGCAATGCAGCAAAGGTATACTGTGTATCCGTATCACACTGTATCACACTCGTTGATGCCCCGTCATTCAGGATCTAGACCAAGCAAAAAGACTACAAAAAAGAAAATGAATAAAAATAAAAAAAAATCAAGCTACCATGCACGTAGCGACGCACGTAGAGTCACTTGACACCCTGCAAATAATCCCAGTGACTACACTGACTGATGGGAAAAGTGGGGAACTAAAGATTTGTTCACCCCTACATTTACCAAGTGCTTCAAAAATAAATGGAAGAGAATGCAAAGTTTATATTTTTATTAATTTGTATCATCTCAACCAATCTAATATATATTACCATTTCCATAGATTTACTATGTTCCCATAACCAAAGAAATTCCTGACATATGTGACTACTTCAAGACTGTGCAAAAGAACACCCGGAAGTGCGGTTTCCGGCCATCTGGGGAGTTTGAGAAGCCAAAAGTCTTCTTGTACGTTCGGGCTAACTGATGGTGGCGCTCCGTTTAGATAGTGGCCTACCGGCTCACACTCATCCCCTCCCAACCGCCAGCCTCTTTTCGTTCTGTCCACGTGCTTATTGTGTAGGTTGAAGAATGTTTGGGTATTTCTAAGATTCCTATCTAGAGAGCCCTTAAAAATCCATTCCATCTTCTCTGACCTCAACTGCTGCCTTCCGTCACTGCGCCATGGTCTCATAAAATGAAAAAAAGGAAGGTTTCCTGAGGAAGTGATACAATGCATTGTGGGAAATCTGTGACGATACACAGACACGACCACTTAGGTATCTTTTCTATGATCTTTAAGAAATGTGACTTTAATTTTACAACACTTTAAGGTCGATCAACAATAAACCTAATACAAGCTGTTTTACTTGCTGTAACTGTCAAGGTTACTGTAAGTAATTTAATGTCAAAGACACGCAAAGACTTGCGTGTAACTTTTTGGTGTTAGGCTGTGTATCATTTTGAAATACTGAGGCGACTGGAAATCTTTCTCGAACTGAGCATTTAATAAATTGAATTATGAACAGGGTGATGTGGGGTTTGATGTGTTTGAAGAAAAAAAAAACTCTCTCTTTAAAAAACCCAGTGACTTTTTATTGAACAATGGGACATAGAAACACTTCTTTTTAAAGTGAGAAAAGATCATCAAAGTTCAACAGTTGATGATAACTTCTTAAAAGTGTTCTGTAAGTTCTTTCACGTAATAAAATAGTTCTTAAATGTTAGTTGTGGTTTATTCACTTTAACCGATACTGGCATATACTTCTGTTGAAGTTTTGTAGTTTCTCATTTTCATGGAACATTATCCAACGTATGTTTTCATACTGCTGCCTCAAGTTTTGATACTGCTGTCTCAAGAAGTCATCGAAAGTGGAAGTTACGAACAGTAAATAATACCATAAATCAGTTATACCCTAGTTCAGCAAATCCAGCCCCCGTGATATCTAATAAGTCTTGTCAAACACGATGTGATGTTTTCGAGAAACTACTTAGGCTGTTCAATATAATATTTTGAATTTGAAGAGGGATATATTCATTTCGTTGTAGAATCAAATGAATGACTTTACTCATTATTCTCTTATATGTATTACTTCATTACTCCCACTGGTTAAGTACTGTTGTGATCTACTGTTACATGCAATGTCTCTTTGAAAACTTTATTCATTGTTTTTTTATTATCTATACGTTATATGCATAATTATGTCATATGTAGGTAGGATAATTTCGTCCGTCATTTTTTTTTCTCTTTGCAAAGTATTGACCTGGTGATTGGTCGTCTCATTAATATATTTATGATGTGACGTCATTCTCCTTTTGATAACTGACTGCAGACTTCACTAGCAAAAGGTCATCCGTTTGGCAGTAGCAACGAAACATCGTTAGCGCGTTTGTGTATATCCAGTATCATTTCTCTGTACAGGAGTGCGTTCAAAAGTATATAATATATCTATTAACGTCTGAAGGGAAGTTGAAGAGAGATGACGTCACATGAAATTTTAATAGGCCTACCACTATCAATCACCTTTAAACCCAGGCACACATTTTGGTGCTTCCATAGAATGCAAATTGAATAGCATGGCCAAATAAAGTGTAGTAACACTGTTAATCTTATTAAACTTACACTACCTGAAGATTCATTCTCTGTTGTTTCATTATAGTCTATTGTCATTAACGAGTAATGCTGCTTTCGTTTCACGTGGAGAAAAAAAAAAAAAACAGCGGCTACTCCAACAACTATTCTCACCTTTCGTGCAATATTTGATTAAATTGTACCGGCATAACGGGGCGTACTTTGCACAATATTACCACCAACATTAAACTGCAGGCCTTTCTCTCAGATTCACTAAACATGAATAAATCAAATCAGCTTTTAAATTAAACCATATACCTCATAGTAGGAAATTTGCTTGATATTTGCATTCAGTTTTTTATTCAAAGATCGCATAAACTGAGACAGCCGTAACAAATGAAATGTTACATTTACTGTCAGAAAATCTTTTCCAAAGCCGTCTTGGTGACAGTATTTCTGTTCGATTGTGGAAAAACGTCTAGCTGCAAATAGTTTTAGTGTGGCTCTTGTAGCATATGGACATATTGGTACTAGAGTCTGACAAATTAGTTTGGTTCTAATAACGTATGAAACCGCCCATCTACACGTAGAAGCGTTCCAGACAAATTAATACTTTGAAGGTTATTCCACATGCAGAAGGAAAACCAAAACAACTTGGACTGTTGCCAGATTTGATTAAAAGTAACTTTTTCGACAGCCAAATGAATGTGCTGGCGTGCTTCTTAAATATCTGGAAAACGTAATATTTAGAAGAAAAAAATATTTCCTCAGTGAGAGAGACAGTTACTCGACAGAACCATAGGCGTAATGATGAATGGACATAATGAGATATTACCTCATCTTTCTTTTTTCTCTCGATTTTCTTCCTCGATATTTCCAAACCGTCAAACGTCACCGATCAACCCTAAACTGAGTGTTCACGATATGGGTGAAGTCGTAATGTCTTTCTTCTAAGGATAGGTCAATCATGAAGCTATATTACAATAAACGTCGGGAGGATATTGTCCAGGGGAGCACGGCCCCATGCAAGTACCCAGTGTACTTGGGTAAATGTCTGGTCTTCTGATGGATCTGGTCATTCTGCTCAGAGCCATTTAGGGCTAATTGATTTTCCTATCGGAACCCTAATTCTGCAGGGTTCCTCTATCAAGGAACCCTATTTCTGCTTTTGGCAGAGCGCCTCCGATTATAATTTCAGAGCGTTTGATTGGTCCTTCGCGTGAAGGGGGTTAGGCTAGTACATCATATGCGCTAAACTTGAATAAAACAATGTGTGGGCCGGCCTTGTCAGCTGTGCACTGTGGATGTATGTTTTCCAGCGTACGTTTGTTCCTACATCCTATTAATAACGTGCGTGACTTATCTTGCTCATGAAAACACCAGTCTAAGTTGTGGAGTCTTTTAATCCTATGTATGCTATTCCTGCAAAAGTGAAGTTACTGTCGTTATCATTCTGAAGGTTTGCTGCGGTAATTCTTTAAAAAGGCCTTTCTTTGGCTAGGCCTGAATGAAACTCAAACTGCTTAACGTAGGACTTTACCTAACTAAGGTAGTCCAATGATGAAGTAACTTAGATCTATTTTCTTGCACTATGGTTAGGCTAGGTCTTTATATTATAGCTAAGCCCAACCTTAGCGTAACTTGACTTAGGCTAGCCTAACTGTGGATTTATTTATTATAACAGACTGCAGTCCTAAGGAGTAAGCATTGGCTACCTAGCCTAGGCGTAGATACTAGATGTTATTGCAGGTACTACTAGTAGTAGGTAGGCCTACCGAAATTTGCTGTTGACAATGGGTAGTATTTTGTAACTATTCAACTTATCCCTTTTCAATCCCATAATGTATTGCAGGACCACGTGCCTCGTTCTCCCATGCTATGTATCTACAAGGTAAGACAAGTAGATTACTTCTACGGTATCTGAAACTTGCCCCAGGCTATTTTTACATCTTTACGCCAACTACAAAGTACAAACCTTATTTAACACTGTAGGCCTAAACCAGGTTGCATCCCATGTAATGCTGATGCCAAAGTTACACCAAGGTTTGCGTTCCTAACTTCCTACACCAAGGTGTTGTCAGTGTTCATTCACCAACAAACACAGGGAATCTTTGGCTGTTCTTGGGATAGCTGAATTTTGTAGCAGTCTTTGTTGGTTTGACGAAGTTGGTAAGAGTTGGGATGTTGGTGTTGTGATGGATGTTTTTCACCCTGTAGCTTGTTGGAGGTCCCAGAGTGTGAACTTTCCTTCATGTGCAGGGAATGAAGCAAGGAAAAATGCACAGGAAGAACTGGAATACCAACATTTCAGATTAATTTTTTCATGAAAGCTGTCTAGGTCTTCAAAAGCCTACAGGTTTATACATGCCGTCGCATGTGGTCAACCAACTCCAATGAGAAGTACAGTATGGACTTCTACTGCTGCTTCTAAGTTTGATATTGTTATTTAAGTATCAACAATTTTGAAACAATACCTAAACCAAGAACTTCTGTAATACTAAGTCTGCATAAGAAGGACTGCACTGGTAAGATTATGGAAGTTTTAAGAGTCATTTTAAGGGTGGGTGTTCTGCATTAGTTGACATTAATGTTTCATAAATGCTTTGCAGGTGTTCCAGAGGTTAAGAGACCAGACTGATGTAAGATTGAGTTTGCTCAAGTCGTAGTATTGCTTCTGCAAATTTCATCGTAATAAAAGTAATTTGCACTGCAGACATTGAATTTGCTGTGTCATTTAATGTTTTGTGAATATTTTCATCCCCGGAAACACAGACCTCACTGTTTGATTATTCACTTATAGTAATGCACAAAGTAAGGCCCCAGCCAACATTATACTGTCAGTGTATGAAAGAGTAAACTTCATTCCCACATTACAATATATTTATTTACAGATGATCTGTGTGGCAGTGTGGAACAACTTCAAATTGATAAAAACAATGTGCGGCTTTCACACTAGTTACAAACTGCAAAAGTGCACTGATGGATAGATAATACAGTTTCACCTGTGTTTGGAAATGCACTTATTTTATGCTGGCCAAATGTAGCAGTCTGTATTAGGTCATTTACAGGTAAACTACTACATGTTAGCGAAGCTTTGTGAAAGATGTTTTGTCTTTTTTTATCTGTAACAACATCTTAGGGACAGTCTGTCATTATTGGCCCTGAGCTGTTACAATTTTTGTAATATTATATTAATTTTATAATATTAGATCATGCATGAGATTTCTCCAGTGTTAGTGGGAAAGGTAGTGGGAAAGTTACAAATTGCATTGACTCTCTCATACCTAGTCTGTAAATTTGTTACATTACATAGATGGTAGAGAACTTGAACAAATTTGAAGCAATTTGGATTCTTTATCTGCCATGTTGTCACCAAGTTTTGTTCCCACAGACTTGTTATTTGACACGTTTTGACCTTAAAACTAATTGAAGGAATTGTTTTCCCCTTGTCTGTCTTAGTTACACTCCAGCTTCCTTGAGGTGTGTGCCCGAGCATGGCATCCTTGGTACAGCCTTACTTTGATAAGGAGAATGCCCCAGCCAATGGAGCAGCTTCAAGGAAAGGAAGACTCCATTCACTAGGAGCAAGACCAAGTAAGAAAGGAGAACCTCTGATAGCAATGCAGGGTTCTAGATTTTTAACATTGCTATTTCTTTGCAGAGAGTAACTTCTAAACCAACCTACTGTATGAGCAATCTTAGAGCAATGAAATCCTGTAAGGCATGCAGAAATTTTCAGTAAACATAAACATTTTAAGATTTGATCAAATAGGACTGAACTGACGAGTCTGAGATGCAATGAGCCATATTTTGTAAATAACTGGTTTTCCATCTTAAACTGAATGCTTTCTGCCAAAATGCTATCGTTGACAAAGTTCAATGGAATTCAGGGTTGCATTGACTCTGTTGATGGAATCAAGAGAAAATTTTCATAAATGGTTTAGGTTTCCAAGTTTATTAGTTGCTGTCTATCTCACTTTATCATAAGTGTCCAAAAAACCATTCACTCTTTGTTAAGTGCTGATAGATATTTAAGGTAACATTGAATCACATGCTCACTTGCATTTGGAACGTTGCTTGTTATGCCAGGACAGTCCTAGCCTGAATCTCCTTGTTTTAAACTTCACAATTCATGGCTGATAGCATCCTGAAAACACATGGTCTATCCTGTTGTATGCATACATGTGTGTTTCACTATCAAGCCCCTCTGCTGTGGTCTATAAGTTGCTGTACTGTAGCAGCTAGTTCTCATTGCAAGAGATAAAATATCTGGGTTACATCACATTTTATTTGCGATGCAAGGCCAGACATTTTTTTTTATACTACACAAAGCCAGATGAATTTATTTAAAGTTTGTTTAACACTGCTAATAAAATTGAACTGACTGCTTACCAATTCAAACATTGATTAGGAAAAACTGCTCATTTTCATTCTGTTCACACTATTTATCCTTTGTTTTGTGTTTGCTCTTTGGTCTTTTCAATTTACCCAATGCAGTATTTTTTGTTGGTAAGCTGCTGTAATTTTCATAATGCAAGAGATAAGTCGGATTTTAAAACCAGTTTCTGTAATTTTCTAGATGCAGAGTATCCAAGTGCATGTCGGGCTTCATTAGTGGTGTAATAATAATCTAATCTAAATGGGACTGATGCAGTGCTATTGTATAGCTTATTTCAAATCAATCAGTATTGTAATTTTGTTGTAAGATAGAGTGTTCTTCAAAATAATTATATCGCACCACACCAAGTTTGTCAACCATGTTTTTACATATCATGACATATAAAAGTAGTTCTGTCCACTTTATCAAGTTCCTGATGGTTGGTCATCTTTGAGTATTTAATGAACTTGACATATTTGATGAAACCTCTGCAGATCTCTGGGACTTAGTCACATTGAAACTATTCCTATTCAGTTTCATGTCTTCAGTCAACAGTGAACATGAAGAATGATAGGTGAAATAGGCGTCCTGCAATACAAACCTCTTCAAGTCCATTTTGCCGTGTAAACTGGGACTTGTTGTTTTAAACAATTGTTACTTGTTTCTTCCAGCTGTCGGTAAGACGTTCGGTGGTGACGCCCTGAAACCGCAAACGCCCAGGCAGGTCCTCGGAAATATCAGCAATGACAAAAACGCCATAAGAAACATTTCACACGGAAAGCCATCGACGAGGAAACAGGACCCTCTTCTGTCAACAAAAAAACCAAACTTGTTGAAAAGACCTGTGGGGCTGAGCAACAGAAAGTCTTCTATTTCCAGTACATCAGCACAGGTAGGAATTGATACTATTAAAAGGACTGGACCTCTAGATGTGTTTGATGGGTGTGCAGTATAATCCTAAACATTTGTTTCTTTTTGTATACAGTTGAAACATTTTAAAAGTTATATGCTATCCGGACTTCTTGAAATCTTGAAACTCTCTTCTTGGATATGAAATTTCTTGGGTCTTGGAAAATTTGAAACATTGCTGAGCAGTGTATCACACCTGAATAATGAATGAATGCAGGAATTAGAGCATAAGATCTAAAAGCAAACTTCATTGAGGTTCTTATCATTTGCAACATGAATTATCATGTTGTTCTTGATGGGACAAGTAGATGCCATCTCAAACAGATTTAACAAACAGCTAGCCTCTCCCCCCATGCCTGGCTAGATTGATGGTCATAGGATTTTGCATTGGCCTGTTCCTAAATAGTTTCTTTGACCTGCAAATATACTTGAATATACTCATGATCATCCAACATAACGTTGAATTGGTTGTTAACTGATGTTTCTTTCAGCCCCTGCTACAGAGGAAGAATGTAACTAAAATAGCTGCTCCGGTCTTCAAGTTACCTACTTCAGTTCTCGCTGATAACTTACCGCCAATCGAACAGATGAACATATTTGAAGATAAAGGTATACGTCTAATGGCATTGCTGTAGATCATGTTTTAAGTTTGCAGGATGTTCACAATATTACTGATATTAACTGTGGTTTCACCTGTACTAGGCCAGTCTTCAATCATGATCCCGAACTAGCTGCAGGTTAACGACTACATTCATTGTGAAAGACAACATAGTCATTTGTAAGAGATATAGTCCAGTGTTTTCTCGATACTTCTCTACTATTCAAGAATTTTACTGAAATATTTGTCAGACACAATATCTTGACTGGACGATCTGCCAAGTTTCAAACAGATTACTAATTTTCTATTAGGATTTGCATTTAAGAGCAAAATCAGTGACAAAGTCTGAAGTAATTTATGTGGTGGTGATGTTGATTGTCTGAATTTCAACTTTGTGCGTATGTTGACAAGGTGACCATTATTTTTATACTCTCACTGATTTCCTGGAAAGACAAAGTTAAATTTAGGTTCAGCAGAGGTAGCATGCCATATACAAGAAGTTCATCACTGAAAAAGCAAATGTGCGAAGTTCAACACTTTATGTACCTGTAAGCACACACCCAGTGTTCTTCACAAATTTTCAAGAGCAAGGTGGGGGGAGCATTGGAAGGGGGGTTGGGGAGCATTTGAAGGGGGGAGGGGTGACTAGTGAAGTATATTCATGATTTGTGATTGCTGGGGGAGGGTTTGAGATGAGTGGAAAGAAGTTTTTGATACTCGAGATGCTGAGTGATACAAAATGGTACCATGTACGGTAGAGCTGATTTGCTGATCCAATTTAAACAGCAGTAGCCTGTTGCCAACTTTTTTTGGAGGGCAAGTCCATTTTTTGTGGGAGGCAGGTTGTTTTAGGGCTTGTGATTACAAGGACAGCAATTCTCCCTCTTAAAGTACTAGCACTGACACCTATCACTTCTGCAAGACCATTGTATTTTTTTTCTTGTCACTGTTTGGTTAGTAAGGGAAAATTTTATTCACAGTTGTTTCTTATATGGCAAGGAAGTGTGTATTTTCTTTCTGGTTTTATTTTGATTTTACAGCTGACTTTGCCAATGGTTTGCCATTAGAACACTGCCTGAGCTCTCATTTGGGTAGGATGCTACCTATCAGACCACCCACCATAGAGAGGGTCTTACCCAGTCCACCTCCCTTTGATGCCTCCAGTTTTACCTTTGAGAATGCTGTCAGGCCATTATTTGAAGGTAACACCATCTACTTTTTCAGTTTCATTGTTATCTAGAAAAGTGTCTTAGTTTACTGTTGAAAAGAAACATTTTTGACAGCCATGTCTTTGAGATGAAACCAAGAGGATGTAGAACCTAACCCTGTTGGGTGTTGATTGAAGGACCGAGCTGTTTGAAATATGATCATTGATTACTCATTATCTCAGATCTAATAATACAAATTTATTTTATTTAGAAGAAAACACTTGAAAAGAAATTCTTTATGCTCTTTTTTAAGTCTGTTCCAGCTTATGCATTTCTTTAAATGTAGTTAAAGCTCACCTGTGATCCTTCAGTATATGGTTTCAATTTATCTTTCATGCACGATATAGTTCCTTAGAACTTGAACATTGTGATTACCATTGTTAAGAAAGGAAATGCCAATTGCATCAGTAAACTACAGACCGCTTTCTATGCTGGTTGTTTCACAAAAATTGTAACAAAATGAATGTTCTTAGAAAATAGGATCTTCAGTTATGAGTCTCAATTTTGTTTCCTACTTGGGTATCCCACTTCTCATGCACTTCAACATTTTGCTGATTTGATGACTAATGCTATGAAGAAAAAGGGGCACTTTGCCTTGGGTGCATTTGTCTGCAACTTTTTACTGCCTCCATTAAAGTAAAGCTTAGTATAATTTCCTCCTATCTTTGTGGTGGTGTCTTACACACTTGTTTAGAAGCCATCGAGGAAGATGCGGTTTTATGCAATTCATAACATCAATTCAAAATACCTTCCAATTGATTGTGGTGTCACCCAGTTCTTCATTCCAGGACCTCATGGTTTTATTGTTTTCATCAATGATTTATATATGGCTAGTGACACAATCTCCATTTTATCCGTCAGTACACCAACATTTTTTGTTCCTATGATAGTGCCAAGGCTTCAATAGGAACCATTAGTACTGAATTATACAAGGTTCATAAGTGGTTTTATGTGACTAGACTCTGACCTATCTATCCTCTTCATTCTTCTTATAGACTATGGTACCAACATATTGACTGTATTGACTTTTAGCATAGCATGACTGACTGAGGTTTCTCTGGGTAATTTTGTGAAATATCTTGGTGTTTATTAATAAACATCTTTCTTGAAACATCGTGGAAAACTTAACGCAATGTTGGAATAATTTTGAGACTGTCACAAATTTTCCTCTTTGAGGTTGTTACTTTCTCTAATTATTTAATTCCTTGGTTGTGCTATTGGTTTGGGGTGGTTCCTATTGTTCTAAACTCAAGGTTTTGATTCTCAGTTTTTCAAGCTACTTCAAACTTTACATGACTTTCATGTTAAACTCAAACATTCTCAGTGTGTTAGATATATATAGATTGTAATTGAAATGTGGTATTTTTATGCACTATTGGATTAGTAACTCGCCAAAATTTTCACATTCAGTTTTCTACATGAAACCCATAAACTCTTATGTAGGCACACATGCAGTGAACCTTCTTTCTGTTCACATGTTGAGACTAACATCCTCACTACATTTTATTTGCTTTACCCCTCTTATCTCCTGATCCACTGAGGTTAGAGTTAGCAACATTTGATGCTCATTAAAGAAATCATTGAAACAGTACTTTATTCAAAGGCTCAGCTGACTTCTCTCTTTTGTTTGTTTTTCTTTGTCCTCTTTTCCTTTCCTCCTTAGCCATTATATTACAGGAGTGGTCGTACTATTAGCTCTATGTGGAGCTTTTTCTTTGAGCGTCTCCTGGGTCACTTCCACCTAGTCATTTATTTTTCTGTGCTATTCTTTGTTCATATATCTTGGCAAATGATCCAAGTAAATGTTTTCAGCATCAATGAAATATGTTGACATCACCCCAGTTCGTACTGCTTGGTTTTCCTATATTGCTTTTTGCTACATACAAACACATGGAGTATCATTAAAGCATGGGGACAAACTAAGAAAAGGAATGTATATTAAATGCTTTGACAAAGCTGAGATGTGGTGTTTTTTTGTGCTTGAGGTCTCACCTTAATATTTCAGAGAGCTCGTCTTTGTCATACTTTAAGGCAATCTATCTTTGCTTCAATTAACATTGGCTTTGTGAGACTGTTCAACATTGTCACAATGATAGGAAGTGATTGTGTCCCCCCATAATGTTTAACTGGTTGCATTTTTCCCATGTTACCAAATATTGTTGTCACTGATTACTGGACATAATGCTGCTGCTTTAATGGCCAGATGGCAACTACTTATTGTTTCATTTCAGATGAGAAACCACAAGTACCAATTACAGAGTTTGAGAGTAGTGTACAGTTACCACCAGTAGAGACTTTAGACTTTCTAGATATCAACAACATCAGGATATCTGAAGATCAGGACTGACCAAAAAGCAGGGTTTCAAGTAACCTTTAAACAAAACTAATGTTAGTTATGGATCTGGAAATATAGAAGAAATAAAAGTAGAGGAACAATGATTTTCAGTTGCTTAGTGGAGCGGAAGTACTCGTCTAGGATACAGATGAAATGGTAAATGCTTGATTGTGAGATAATCATATCTCAGCCTCATGCAGTTTCCCAGTAGTTTCCAAACATTAGTCAGTGTATATTTCGTAGTACTAGTCATGAGTTGTAAGAGTTAGAAGTTGGAGTTTTCTAAAAGTGCTTGATACTACTTAGTCAAAAGAACGATACAGGCAGATAAGCAATCATGAATTTGAACTCATTATTGGGAAGAAACCTTTGAATATGAATGAGAGATGTCCAGCATGAATGATAGTTGGATAACTTAGATTGACTATTTTGATGAAAAATTCTGTTACCAGTTACCAGGGGCGTTGCTGCAGAGTGAAGGTCTGTGTCTTGCAACTGTCTAGCTATTTACTGATGTTCGCAGATTTTTACCATCCAATAGACAATATTATCATGTTCAATCGTTCCTTTCATCCCCCCTAACAACACCCCAATTTTAATTTGTAATAAAGACAACACTTCTTTATCGCTCTTTATATTCTTGAAACACATTGCTAGTTGTTAACTCTCATTTTTGGTATGGCTAAGTCTGTCCCCTGATAGTGTCATTGGAAGTGAAGGTTAAACCCAAAAGAGCATGTTTCACTGATAGTTTATTCTGGAGCCATTTTCTAAACTTGGTTTTTTTGCCTTAGTGAGTTACATGACACAATATTAGTCTGTTTTTGTTATGTAGAGTGTCAGTTCATCTATAACTTGTCGATGACATAAAAATTTGAGTATCATAATGTTTAGAAAATAACAGTTACATTGCTTCGAAAAGCTTCAAAGATATCTAGTAGGAGTGTAAGTTTTGTCAATCATTTGAGAACATGCTTGAAAGATTTGGTCGGAACCATTTTTTTTTTTTTTCTGTTAACCCTTTTTTCAAAATTGTGTTGCTTTTATAAAATATTGTTGTGTTTTGTTTTTCTGTTTGTTTCTCCTCTTGCTAAACTACACATTGGTTAGGTTTAGCAGTTTTATATCTATTCTGTATGTAATAGTCAACTCTTGGTGCTCAACATTCACCTACCCCCCCTACCTTTCTTCTGTTAAACATCAGACATGACGTCAATCGAGGTGTAACGAAAAACAGGCGTGGTATTACATTACTAGCGCTGTTAGATGAAAAGCCAATAAGATTTCATCTTCACAAAAAGCTGCGACTAGTAATAGCATCAGATTGGAATGGTGAATTTGAGGTTGATATATACGTTTGGTCAGATAGTGCTGGAACAAATATTGTAGAACCAGCGAGTTAAAAACGTGCTGCTATATAATCCAGTTGACATTTTGAGAATATATTATGTACATGAACTACAGTGAACAGAGATGTAAATGAATTGCAATGAACAAAGATGTAAACACACTACAATGAACAAAGTCATCTCTTCCATCATTTGGAGGAATTTTTCCATCCAAAACTTTCTCAGTTGTTTTCTCGACAAATGTGACAATAGGGAACACCCACCTTCAACTACTTAAATACAAAACAAGGTTTAAGTACTTTGGAAAAAATAACATTACTACAATTTTGCAAACATCAAAATTGCAATGCCTTTTGAGTCAGTACACAGAGACTAAGGCTTGCCATTGTCTTGCGTAAACAGTTTGAACTTAAAATGTACATCATTGCAAAAGTGGCTTTTGACAGCATTCCGTTATTTCATAAGATAATTTGATTTCTTGACCCACTAATCGTATGTTGTGGTTTTCTGTGATCTCTTAGAAAGAGATCGGACACTGTCCATTGATACTAACGTCAGCTTGGTTTGAAATTACTGCCTCTGAAGTTTGTAGTGCTCAAATCTCATCAAAGTTGAAAAAAAGATACAAAAAGGTTACAGTCTTCTTACTCTCTGTCATTTATGTAAATAGTCCTTTTTCTTGTAAATGTATGCTTGTTAAATGTAAATATATTTTATAATTTTCATTTTCCAATTTTGTCATGTTTTTCATTTGTAGTGTTGCCAGCCCAATCTTTTCGTACACTCTAAGGATAATTCATAGAGCAACGAGCAATGCAAAAGGAACAATGGTTCACTGATCTGGTTTGTGGGATGTAGAGAAAAAGGTTGGTTATGAGTTTGCCAAGGTTTTACCATTGCATGTGATGTACTTTCTGTAATGGGGCAGTATTCAAACAAAGAATTCTCTCAATGGTGACAACTGTTCATGATTAATAGATGCTTCTCCATGTTTGCACCAAATTGTATAGGTAAAGTTTGACCACCACCTACACCCATTATTGTAAGTTTATTAAAATAAGCAGAGCTTGCTAGATAAAGGTTGTGCGACACACATCTAGAGAAGAGTTAGCTTTATTTAAAAGTTGAAGAGTGGAACCTTGAATGAAAATCTGTTGGAATCGTGTTTCTATTACCATTTTGGAGGTACGGCTCTTCAAAGTTGGATGAAAATGCAAAACAGACCACGTGGAGTGCTGCACAGTGTCGGTTTTACCTGTTATCTCTTAATTCTTCAATTACTGGGTTCCACATTTGTAAGTGATACCAGTATTTGAAAAAAAAAAATACATGCTTTCAAAACAAAACAATCAGGGTGTGTAAAATTCTGTTGTCCTTGAGATAAAGGTTGAGTGAACAAAGGATAACATAAGACATATCATAGGAGTCCATTTCTTGAGGTCATAAATTTGCATACTTAGCCAATGTGTATTCATGATGCAAGTGTGAGACAGGAATTTGCCTTTAAAATTGTTAATATTTGATGGAATTTGTGGCTATTTTCAATCAATACATACAATAGTCCAGAATCTCACTCCATGTCTCACAACCTTTCAGTTATTACTCAATAATTGATACAAGTAGTTGATATAATAAAGGAATTGCAGCAGAATCCATTACCTCAAGAGTTACCAGAAAATCCACAACAGGGATGATCTTGTATCTTGAAAGTGATGGAAAATTTTTGGATCCATCACTTCTGCCTCGATAAGAAGTGAAAGGACATTACACTAAAAGAAACAACAAACCCCTATATCACTTTTGATTGCAAACGTTTTATTTTGTAGAAAGACAAGTAACTTGATGTTATTTAATATAAACAGAATCACGAAACATTGACCAATTTATTCAAAGTTACAAAAGTTATTTTAAAACATCAGAAACTTGAGGGAATGATGTAGTTTTTATTTTTTTTTTCAAATCACTTTTGAAGTGATATTAAAATATATTTTATTTGTTTTTGTTATTCAATGGAATACAATAATATCCCTCAATCTCTACATTTTCCTACATATACCTTTGTAGATAATTATTGGAAGGGATAAGCAAAGACATTGATTTCTTTTTCTCTTTATGATTAGCATCCAAGGAATATCTTCCACATCACAAAAATTCTGTTAAGATTTTTCACAAATAAAAAGGAAGTTTACGTCAACTTTCAATCTTGATAAATGAGAGCACAAAGTACTAAGAGGAAGTTTTAAAGAGTAACACTTCCACATTCTGGGACAGGATAAACATCTACACCTTACCTGAGTGGTAGTGCATTCAAGTAGGCAAGTAGGTCACCAATGAAGGGAGGCAGCAAGGAAGAGGGGGGGGGGTAGGTAAAGGTGATGACATGTTTGCATAGATTACCAACTCTGAAAAAATAAGTGGTTGAACTGGTGCACCATTTCTGTAGATTTTTACCTTGTTTCATTTAGAATATTTTAAGTTCTACATGTTCAAAGGTTCACTGCTATAACAGGAGACTCGACTAGTAGATAACATTCATTTATCTGACATGAATTTAGTAAAACCAATCTATGAATAGCCCTCAAAGCACCATTTAATTAAAGGATAGAGCTTCTAAGATAACAACTCACACAATTAGATGAAACATACAAAATGACTTCATATATAAAAAAAAAAATAAAAATTAAACACGTTATTGCTGCCATGATTTAAGAAATGGAAGATAATTTTTGTCAAAAGTTTTTTTTTTTGTATCATCTTAAAGTTACAAGGTCAACAATGTCTGATACAGGCAACGATTCTAATATAATCAACTTCACTTGAAGTACCAGAGCAAGTTTCGTATGAGTTGAGCACTGGCCTGTGATGATAAAGAGTGAATTTTATTCTACTGTATGAAAACTAACCAAACAAATTTCACAAACAAATCTTGGATTGTTCAATAATACTAAGCTACAGAAGAATAGAGAGAAAAGAAAATGAGTATGATCACATTTCAAAAGAAGAGTGAATTAATATTTCATTTGTATTCTCCAAAAACTAACATCCATCACAAAAAGGGTTTGTGTTTATTTTCATCAGCTACTACAGAGTATGTTTTTGTAAGGCTACGCTGATTATTGTTGTGATTGGTAACACTCCATCTTTGGACACCAAAACTGATGTGTGATGGTAAATCAAACAGGCCTTTCTTGTTGATGATACATCTTCACATCAATGAATTTCATATTCACAGGTATGAGCAATGTTTGCATGAAATGATAATACAGTATAGAGCAGCAGTGTTGGTGCCACTGCGTCCGGGTGGAGGGGAGCCTGGTATTTACGTACCAAATTTCTAGATACACTGGCATTTTGACAAAAGGTGACCTTATTAATTCCTTGATTTATTTCAGAGTCCTTTTAGACAGCCGCCTCAAACCCACTGTAAGAGAGTTGCGGTCGCCCTGAGCACACATTCATAGCCTGTTCCTCTATGTATACAAACAATTTTAAATTTCCAGTGGGAATTCATGAACATTTGCTGGTTTTTGTAATGTCCTGATTCATAACAAAAACGCAAGTTTTCTTATTTTTTGTTTGTTGACCTTAATGTTGATGGGTTCGAATTGATGTAATTCCCTCAGGAAAGGTATTTCAACTTGCATCTCTCCAACCAGGTACTAATTAGGGACCTATGATAGACTCACCCTTCGGCAAAACCAACGCCGTAATGACAGTCATACTTGGTTCCAATGAACAGGTGTAATGTTCAACTGCTCTTTAATCAGCCATGGGGTGGATACGTGCACTGCATGACAGAGAGCATTATTATTACTATTTTATACAGCAAATTCTTTGCAAAATTGATTGCCTGAAGCTAGCCTGCATTAACACCAAACTTAAACTAAGTAGAATTTCTAAACGTGGGTTTCAATCATTTTTCTTGGAGATTTTTTATTCAATAATGTTTGCAAAATCTGACATATCAAATACAAGCAAACTTCAAACTTAAATGAAAAAGAATTTGCATAATAGAATAACAAAAAGAGTGTCAGATTCTGCACAAAACATGACCATGCCATTTACCTCATGTGAAAACGATGCTTCAGTCTTCAAAATATGTACTGTAAGTCTACTATGTCTATAATTTAATGTAGCTTGGAATATTTATATAAAGCATAAAACAACAATATTCGAGCTAATATGTACAAATTTATGTCAACTCAACGTCTCTCATTAGGTCAACTCAAAGTAATTTTTAGAATGTTGGATCCTGTAGTTGCTTTGCTACCCAATTGTAATTCGATGTTGTTCACATCCCTACCATCTTACTACGGAAACTACCACCGATCTTTTACAGATGGATGGTGTCAATTAGTTACTAATGAATACAGATTTTCGGGATCGTCCGGATCGACCAGCGGAGTTTGTTTTCCAGGTGGTGGAGATGTGAGAGTTTTGTCCTCAGAAACACTGTCATAGATGGGATTGGCTTCCACAACCATATCATTGTCTCCTTGGAACGCTATTGGTGCTGGAATAACTTCTTGGTAAAGCATGGGTGGAGAACTTTCCTTGATTCTGTCGATAAATACAACAAGAAATATTTGACAAAGATACATGACCCCTGGTCGCCTCTGTCTCGGCATACGGAAAGAGGACCCTAGCAACCACGATATATACTGAACAGCAAGCACAGACTATTGAGAGATTAGAATCTAGTGACCACAACAAAGAAAAACATGTGACAGGAAAAACAAATAGTATCAATGTGATGAGACAATAGGAACATAAGGTGTGCATGATGAATGACCCAAAATGAAAAGACACTGAGTGATATTTAGGATAGAAATCCTAATGGAATGATTTTTACTTGGGGAACAAAACACCCCCCACATGAACACTACATGGAGAACACCGTTCATGTAATAGTAAACAATACATTTGTAATGGTAACAAGAATAAACGTTACTTCTTGGTCAATTGCAGTAGCTGTTACAAAACATTACAAAAAACAAAAAGAGGTGAAAGGGAGGAGATAGTATGACAATTAATGCCTTGTGTTACTAATTACAAATCAAAAGAGAGAAAAACAGCGGTCATAATTAGACATGGGAGGTTGAGTATCTCACTGCAAGAGATGAAATGGTATATAGACAAAAATCAATATTTTGGTTAAAATACTGACATTTGTGTAACACTGTATCATGATAACTAATGCAAGATGTTGGGCTGATGTAAGTTGACGTAGACGGAGTTATAACATTATGAAGGGGAAAAAAAAAATTAAAGTTTGTTGTGCTGTGCAGTCAAGATGTCTGTACCTCTATAACTAGTATGCCCCCATCTTATGGTTTCCATAACACCACCCACAATATGGTGAGAAGTAAAAAGTGAAGATGAATGAGCGTGTTGGATTAAAAAGACTGAGCATGTGCAGTTTGATAGGAGTACAATTATAATATATTCACAATTTATAATACCATATTTAATGTCACTATCTGCATCCATTTTTTTTACAAAAGAGTAAGATTCAGGGACAATTTCATGATTTACTGAGATTGAAACTCATGATGTTCTTTCCTTCAAATGATTCAAACACTAGTCAAACTCCATTTCTTTATTAGTGCACGTCTGTTCATGTCCGTTTGTGTCTGTCCGTTCGCGTCTGTTTGTGTGTTTGTGCCTGTTTATACCTGTGTGCATTACACACAGTACATTCAGACAATATGCTTAATGTTCACTGTGTAACATGATACTCCCCAACTATAAATTCAACCAAAATGAACCATTCCGCTTAAATTTCCAAGTTTATAATACACATAGCAACGGCTGCATTTGTGTGTTTCTTCTGAAATGCTTTCAAGAAAGTTAATTATATTTATATTCATCAGAAAAGATCATTTGAACATTTATAATTGATTATTTTGTTTATTTTACTTTAATTCTGCTGGACACTTAGAGACAGCAAGAACAGACATATAGCAACAATTAAAGCTTGCCTGTAAAGTTTAAACAGGTTATTGTTTTTTCCCGTTGTATAAATTAAGCCTCTAGCAAGCGATACACATCAAATGTTCCAGTGTACTGCTTTCCTCTTTCCAATCTTTGGTTGAAAAACTTGAACAGTTGAGCCAATATCATTCATTTTACCAACCTTGTCATTTATTGACCTTAAAGTGAATCAGTCAGTTTTAATTACTCAGGTATATGGCAGGGTCTGTTAATGTGATGTGTGGGTACCTGCAGGTGATCCAAAAGTGAACGTTTCGCCCATATTACTCATACACTTATGGGTGAATGAAGACAACCAGTGCAAAATAAAATGTGCCAATTAGCTCACTCGTAATTGAATAAATTAGTATCATGGACACCATGTGGAGTTAGTAACTCTTAAGTAGATGAATACTTTAGTTACATGATTGAATACTTCACCTTATCCTTGTATCTCACTGCAATATAAAGAACACATTAACATTTATGAGCAATATCTGATAATGAAACATCTGTGAATTGTGTACCTTCATGACAAGAAATGCCCCTTCTATACAGATTTCTATAAAATTTACTTCATTTTTCATGTAATGTTTTACTTCCGAGGTCCCGTGATCAATTGCACTCATTTCCTGTCTGCAGCTCAAAAACCCGACCAAAGACCCATACATGGGGTATTTAGAAATGTATGTTTCTGAAAGGGGCCACTTCATGGCATGTGCATTATTGCACATGAATGTTGGATGAAACTTCTCAAAAAAAAAAAAAAAACCCATAACCTCCATGCTTTTGTCTTCAATGTTACTAATTCCCCATAGCTTGTCACAAGGCTGCTGATTTGATTTTCATTTAACCAAATGAAATGTACAAACTTTCCATTTTTATAACACTTTGCATATCACTTCCATGCTGTTTTTTGCGGCAGTATTTAAAATTTGATTATTAGTTCATGCAGGTGGAAAAGTATTTTTTTTTTTTTGCTCTTCAAATGTAGCTCCTCTTTGATGACACCCTGGGTGGTCTCATCAATTTATTGCTCATATTTTTCAAAAGAAAAGAATTTCATAATCAGTAAATGGTGATTTTTTTGAGTGGCTTTCAAGCCCTTATCAGTCATATAGTTATCTGCCACACATGTGTGTTGAACAATTCTGAGTCCTAGGAGAGCTAACATACATTAAGAGCCATGAAACACACTTATGTCAGTTAAATTTTACAACAGGCTTTGCCATCTGAAATCAGGATCAATATTTCAATAAGATCACGAGCAAAACGCTGCTTTAAAAGTCCAACAAATCAGAACATTCAAACAGAATCAGACCAAGACAGTTTGGTCCTTTGTAACACTCTCAACATCTTAAGAAGGTGTATGTTGCAATAGACTGTCTTAAAATACTGACAAAAAAAAGTTAACACCCATCACAAAAATGATCATGAAAGATCTGTTGCAAAAGACTCAAACTTAGCCTCCATGCTGGGTTGCAGAAGACTCAAACTTAGCCCACATGCTGTGTAGCATAAGACTCAAACTTAGCTTACGTGCTGTGTTGGGTAAGACTCAAACTTAGCCTACATGCTGTGTTGCATAAGACTCAAATGTAGCCTACATGCTGTGTTGCATAAGATAAACTTAGCCTACATACTATGTTGCATAAGACTCAAACTTAGCCTACATACCATGCAGAAATTGTTACTAAAGCCATTTGGACACAAATGACCATCTGGGATGTTTCTCTGTCTACAAATTAATTTGTTCTGTGCAGCACCCAGTTCCGTTCTATGTATAGGCACACTGTACCTTCATATGTCAGTCTCTCTGAGCATACATGACTGTTTGCGGTCTAGACATCTTTAAATCTCAAATCACTGATTTTAGTTGACATTAGTGGCACCTTGCAGGTCACTTATGACGTAGCTCAGATCACTTTGGACTCATTGGCCAACAGCAGACCTTCAGGATTTTACATATAACTACACTTACCTTTCACTACTTCTAGGGGCAGGTATAGGTGGCTTTCTGTGTTCCTCAGGATCTAGAAGAAATCATGAAGGCATTTAATAGTTAATTCATCCTCATAATTGCTGACACCTTCTGCTCAAAGAATTATATTATTCTCTGGATGGGGGAGGGGAGTAGGGAAGATAGGAGATACTTAAAATAAGTCAGGCTGTTGATCATGTCAAAATATTTGTGTCAATTTGTAATTGAAAGTATCAGGCCTAAAACTTCTTCTAAAAGTGCCCTAAACTAGGTGCTATAGGAATGAAAAATTATATGTATATATTATTTATTATAGATATATATATATATATTTTTTTTTGGGGGGGGGGATTGATGTGCCTGTAGGACTATCTTAGTGAAGCACCACCATCAGTTGACACCATCAGTTGAAAAATTTTGGCTTTTGAAACCAGATGACAGGCAAAGGCACTTCCCAGGTGTTCTAAGCTACATGCACCCAACATATAAGTGGGAATGTCATGTCTGCAATTTGCAATAATGAGGACAAAATCACTTCATGAAAATCAGAGATACATATCAGTTGTGTTGAGATGATGCAAGATAATCACTTGAATGATGCATCCTCTTTCATGTTTTTCTGAAGCACTTGGCAAATATTGCCAGGGGAGGCATATTCCCAACCCTCACTGTTCTGCTGCCCCTGCCACAAGCAGACTGCAGAAATGGTAGAATTGGGGCGGGGGAACAACAATGACTCCATCCAGGTTGTATGTTTTTGCTACCTGGACTCCATCAAAGCGGAGCGCCACCATTATTTGGCTCGTAGTACAAAAAGCACTCTTTTATACAGTACCTCTCAGATTGCAGGAAATAAGACCTCCCAGTCTCTCTGGCCTTACTAATTTTTTACTGAACAAAAGTTAGGAAATTTATGCTTCCACTAGGAATAAAGAAGTTTCTTTTTTTGATTTCAGGTTACAAAAAGTGAAGGGGACAAATGTGTACATGTCCCCTCCTCTCCAAAAAGTGGGGGACAAGTCAACGCCCATGAACATATGGATACCTTGTTCTTGGTTACTATCCTTTGGTAGGCACTATTATAATTCATAAGTGAATGCCTACTGGTTTTGCGATGCAATCTGTGCAAAAGTGTCGTGGGGAGGACTTCATTTGGACACTCTGGTTAATACTGACTGTATGTTTGAGTCTGACGCTTGTCAAGAGACACATTTAAGTACAGAATCAGCTACTAGCCGGTTCCCCAGAATTATTGTTTTAATTCAACTAATCAAAATGATTATTTCAAAATTGGATAGAGAATTTCAAACATGTTTGTAGTTCTCTTGGGACAAGATCTAATATGTAATAGGCTTGGGTGACTCCGACAAGTTTTAGGTGTAAAGTACTCATGGCCAAGGCGTACCTGAAGAGACTCCTACTCCTTACTGGTCTCAATGATGTCATAAGTGCTGTCTACACATATATAACAATATATTTTGTGTAGGAATCATTGTACAGATAATGTAAGGCCCCAAACAGTGTTGGTAGGTAAGAATCAGACTTCTCGTTCATAATTTAAGTTGTCAGGCACAGGGTTGGCATAATAAGGAAACTGTGAAGTGCACCAAAATGATCTTCATGAACATTCTGTTTTGTATAGTTTTGAAAATTTCACAGTTGTGACTCCAAGAAAAAAGGAGTTGGGTTACTCCTCATGGCCAGGAGTCGCAATTGAAGTAAGTGAAGGAAGTTGCACAAGCCTAATATGTTACTGATGCATGCCTGACATGTGCTGGAAATTAATAAGTTGATAGAAGGTACTCAAGAATTCAAAGAAAAATTTAAAAAAAAAAAGTCTAAAAAAGGGCAGACGTTCATGACAGTTTGAAGAGCAAATATGGGATAGTTTGAAACCAATGTTAGGTCAAAGTTAAAGACAGCAGGTAAATTTTGTAAAGGTTTTCATGGAATGACAGGATTGCAAGCATCAATTTCTACTTCACATCATATGACAAGCAACACATCAGGAAAAGGCCAGGCACCCTCCCATCAGGGGGAGCACATTCTACTATGCTCAGGAAAATGCTAAGTCCTTCTCCTCAGGGAGAGGCCAGACCTCCTCAGAGACCCGGCATCCTCCTCTATAATTAAAAGACCGTACGCTTTCTCCTTCCGGAGAGATTCCATTCCATATTCCTTCAGGTCGGAGCAGCCCCTCCGGTAAGTAGGCCAGGTATCCCCTGCAGGAAGACACTGTACTCTTTTCCCAAGGAAGAGGTCACTTCCCTCCTCTAAGTAAAGGTGCATTCCCCTCAGGAAGGGACCAGATAGTTCAATCATTTTTACAACGTATTTGCCCAGGGAACATGTTTATCTTTTCCATTATTACATTGGTTAGTGCCAAGAATATCTTCATCGATAAATTAATTAAAAATAAATTAATAAATGCATTTCACGAATGAGTGGCTCACTTTCATCATCCTTTGGTCCTGGCTGATTCTCATCTACTTTTGACTTCTGGACATCGTTCACCTGCTCCTTTGCGTTTGGTGAACTTTTCTTTTCTTTGGTCGAAGACTTCTCTCTCCTCTCCAGCATCTTTTTCTCAAATTCTGACAGTTGTCTTTTGGATTCACTTCCGCCTTGGCCCGGTGGAATGGCCGTGAATTTGTTCCCGTGATTTTTCTTGATAGATTTCTAACAGTAGAAGCACAAAGCAAATACAGATGTCACGTGATTTACTTTTATTTCTGACTTAATACCTATTTCCTAATCCCGAAAAATTTAAGTTTACTTCCAAATGCTATGATTAAAATCTCCACAACTCTGTGTTATGCTATCTTTCAAGCTCGATAGAAAGATCATGACAACGTGTCTATCTTACAACCAAATTAATTGCGTAATGGTACTCACGAACTGAATACAAGATGGCTTATTCCGGAAAGATGTGTGTTCCCATTTTTTGATTGTGCAAATCTGCCAAATCATAACATTATTATAATACTCTCTATTCAAATGAATATTCATTTCTATAGGATGGCACCTCTTAGTATTTTCTACATATTCCAGTTAGATAAGATTCTATAATAATGCCACAACCAACTTGGAGGCACACTTCATGGGCCCATTTTTGGATGCTGTTTTATTCACTGTTTGTTTGTTAGTGTGTTGCTTGCGTCATTCATTATTTCACAGTTTCTGTTTTTTTGCTTCACTTGTCACATTTAATGATTGATCAACATGAGTTTATTTCATGACAAAATTATCCTTGTCTAAATTGAAAATCAACTGCAGCAGAGGTGAGTGATATTGATGCACAAGATGAAACTTTAAAATTCTTAAGATGGATATTCAAACTAAAATATACATGTAAGCCTAAATCAATTAGCCCCACCTGTATTTACTTTGTTCCAAGGGTGAATTCACCCCTGCCCCAGGTTTGCTATGGCCCCACTACAGCAATAAACTGTGAATATGCTAACCAATATGCTGTCTAGTTCTTGTACTGCTTGAGGACCCTTCGATGAGCCTTCCCTTCGGTCAGGAGTTTCGTTCACTGGACGGAGCTTAACTTGTCCTTTCTTGATTCTCTTCATCATTTCATCAATAGTTGCAGAGTACTGCTCTTGATGAGGATCTAAGAGGATGAGGAGTAAAGTCATTAAGAAATTCCCACTCTTTCACTTTTTTCTCCATTTAGGTTTTAGCAAGGTATCTGCACATCTCAGTTACCATTTGTGCTGCTTTCCACACTCCCCCTCCACATCCCCTCCCCCTACACCTCTCTCTAATCTTTTCTATCTCTTGACCTTCGCACTCTTGTATCTAAATCATTTCTGCTGACACACCATTGTTCTACCCCCCCCCTCCCCATTGTTTACTGTACCATATTGTGACAATCTAGCCCATTCATTTACAATTCCTTCTTAAAACTATGCCCATGTCTCCCCCCTGCCCATGTCTCCCCCCCCTTCACTGTGTAGTCTGTATAGTCTAAGCCTTTCATTTTAACCTTTCCTTCTTGCTAGTCTATGTCCCCATCCCTCCACCGTATAGACGGGGTCTTCCATATGCCGTTCCTTGATGGTTTCCATTATGCCTTGCTCTACCCCTAACCCCCATGATCATTATGTAACTCTTGAGCCTTTCATATATTGTCCGTTGATGCTAACATACCAACATATCCCTATTCCACCTCTACCACGTAACTCAAACGGTTAATCTGAGCTTTCAAATACCTTTCTTGCCACCAGCAGGACCATGCCCAGCAGCTGACGCCACGTTGCTCTTGCTTACGATGGCCTTCAGTATTCTGGTGACAAGAAAACAAACAAATGCATCCTCAGTAAATGTTGGGGTAAAGAAATAGTAAAATGAAAGGTGAGCAAACCACTCGCTGAAGTTCCAATGATCACAGTTAAGACACAGCACTGGCTTTTGTACACATGACGAGAAAGGAACTCACCAAACCTATGGCAGATCAGCTGAACTTGTATGACCCATCTCAGTTAGAAAACTAGATCATTGGTGACATTATCCTCTCCCCCCCCTTCTCTCTCCCACCCTCATCAACTCCTCTTCTATTCTCTTCAACTACCCCCATAAAAACTTAATGAAACTATTACTACTGGCAATAAGATGGACCAAAGTCAAACAAGACCCCATACATTATCACTTCAGAATTTGCTACGATACAATTGCTGATGGTTCTTTCTAGTTCTAACCTCCTGGACTGATTTTGAGCAACGTCCACTGTTTTAGGAAGTCCTAACAGGTTTTAGCCTTCTAAGAAAGCTCAAAAGACAAAATATGAGACTGGGCAGCAGATGTTCCAAAATTCAATATGGAAACTAACCCATAATGCAAACGTACAAGAGCTTTTATTTAGATGCTGCTATGTAAGTTTACCATCAGACATTGGAGTAGGTCATTTCATTCAAAGGTATTTCATCAGCCATGGCTTTACAAACAGTAACATCTTTCTTCTTGAATGGACGTACAATTAAAAAGATGAACGGTGCCAATCACCACAGCATGTAATTAAGCCACATCACCATGCTTACTGATGTTTAGAACTGAAAGCTTTACAACCCCTTACAGGCAGACCTACACAGCTTTTATGATAATAGTTTGAATCCTATTCAGCAATTTCAGACTGTCTATTATAGTTTATTATTACACACGGCAAGTACAAGTTTGAGATTAAATATTTACACTTTGTTGTCTTGTAGCAAAGAAATTGAGGACTTTTTATCTGATGTTTTTGCAAATGGGATGAGAAATCTGAAAAAAATACATGGGAGATGATGATGATGTACATTCTTGCCCAAACTGTGAAACACATAATGCTTCATCAAACAAATATGATAAGCAAGTTGATTTGACTACCGCAGAGCTCAAAACACTATTAAAGAAATATTTTAGAGACGTACTACTGTATGTACCCCAAACATCTTAACGTAAGCAGGCTTTGAACTGAAGAAGAGACTGAAAAAATGTTATTTGCAAAATTATAGGCTGGAAACTTGCTTTCGTTTCAAACTGAGAACATAAGCAGTGTATATATGTATATTATAACAATGTACGAACGATGCAAATGAAGTTTTCACTGTTCTACAACAACTGGAATTAATATGGCTGAATATGATTACTGTATACGTACAGGGAGCTTTTGAGAGAAGCACAAAAACCACTCATGAATAAGCAACAGTTGGCAAACTGTTTTGTGAATACAGTCTTCATGGTTACAGCCAGATGCACTAATCAGTGATTTAAGAATCTGCCTTAAAAAATAAAGCCTGACTGTGTGTCTAATAACCTGCAGAACTAAAATGCTTCCTTTTGCATTTGTCACTTATATCTCATCATGTAGAAGACACAGCTGCCATATACTGATCGCAGTTTGTGCTGCGGTTTCCAATTTATTCCCAGCACTGAGTCAACAACAAGATACCATAAATAAATGCCACTTTGAATTCCTCAGAAGTTAAACCTTCTTGTGGACAAAACCGAAACAACACGTTCAGTGACACTACAGACTTGTGTTTTTAGTTCATTTTATCGGTGATCTGAATGCATTTTTCTCATGTTTATCAAATATTAACTTCAGTTTCAAACAGTATAGTTCATTCAAAAAGAACTTTGCAGTCACAAACTTTCCTCAAATGGGCTTTTAAGCTTTCAAATATTTATTTAGTCTTTCAGGCTAGTTTCAATTAGTGTGCATTTTTACAATCTTTGTAGATTGTGCACTTTGTTAATTAACAACAAACTTATCCAAGTGCTTTGCAGATTGTGACAAATTAGTGAATTCTGAAATTCTAAACGTGTTCCCTGTATCTCATTAGATAGGATGGTATTTATTCTTTTGAAGGCTAGGGACAGGAAGGGGGCAGGCAAGATAAGAGAATATCACATGACCATCGATACTAAAGACAGTATGTAAATTTTTATAATTCCAACTTTGATACAATTTTTCCACATGGATACACTCAACAATCTAGAGATCATAAACCTGTTGAATGTGACTTGTTTTGTTTGCCGTTGAGGGTGGGTTAATTGTAACATAATTTGTTACAGCTTGTGTCAGCATATTTCACTTTCAGTTCATGGAATTAGCATAATCTTATCTTCATATGCAGCAACTCACCAGTAATAATCATGTTACTTTCAATTATTTCTTACTTAAAGTGTGTAATGTTGTGAGTAACAGAGTTCAGACAGTGTCATACTAATATATAAACGATACTAACATTTCATGCTGCAAATCTTGCTATCAAGTCAGCTCAATGAACAAATGATACAATTATCATTCTGGTAAAGCCACGTTGCCGTGTTCAGCAATAACAATTAAATGTTCTTGTGGTTCATACATCTTTTTGTCTTAAAAAAAAAAAGCGTCTTTCAATCAGCATGCAGCTTTCCACAAGAAATATTTGATTGAAAAATTAGTTCAAGGAAGTAGTTCCAAGCATTTACATTACTCTTATTGAACTCAACATATTTCACCCAATGAATCCCTGCCATTGTATTATACATAAGCAGCGTATAATTCAGTCAACTCAGTGGTTCCTTGCATAGATGTACAGTATACAATGTAAAAAATAAAGTGTAAGGAGCATTTTGCATTATTTTGTACAATAGCGCATATGGCCCATTTCTGACCATAAACACTCATTTTTGTAACAAAATCTGTAGAGAAAGAAAGGTAGCTCTTTCATAAAAAGGCCCATTTCAGACATTGGCCCCCAAACATGACAAACATGCACCCACAAGGAACCACTTCCATAGCACTAACGTGACCAACCATCAACAGTGTTACATACAATCTGTAAGAGAAGAAGTATTTTGCATGATTTCACAACAGCCCAAGGGCACTATGGTTCCTTGTAGTTGGAATACACATACTGTAAAATGATATGCTGGAGTTCATAAATATCAAAAAAGCCATTTCAATTAATGCATTGAATTGAAAATGTTGGTTCCTACAATAAACAGCAATAGCCCATTCATTTTACAAAGCACAAACAGCTGTGAATCTTTCATTTAAAAGCCTAAAGAAGGTTGCACACTATAATAAGGCTTATCACAGATATACCCCTTTAAAGTCCACCCAACACTGACAGCATATGCCCTGGAGGGAACTCCTGGAGTCTAATTTCCACTGGTAAGAACACCAACTGACTTATTTTCTTTCGTTGTGTCTTGCCCTTCTCACTAATTAAAAGCCATTTACATGAATGCACACATCATTACTGGCGCATGAGGACCTAAACTTATGAAGGCAAAACTTGTCTGGCCGTGTGACCATCTACAGTAATTCCAACAGCACTGCTGCTTCTTCATTTGATCATAAAACTGCCAACTCAGGCAGTACTTCCATGATTCACTGGAGGTGGACTGATGAAACATGTAAGCATCCATAGTATAACAAGGTTTTCAGGGTTTTGCCCCCAGTGTCCCCAGATGACCTTTGACCTCCACCAAAAACAATAGAGCACACCTTCTCAATATGGCAAACCTACACACTACGTTTGACTTTCACCCAACTTTCCCCAATTGAGTTAGGGCATACCTAATCAAGTGTCACAGATGTACACACACACACTCATACATGCCCACATACCAACCTGACTGCATAGGTTCCTTTGCTGATGCAAGGAGCCAAAAATGATAATGACAGCTTATAAATCTTATCATCGTTAAAGTATCTCCTATACATCTGACTGATATTTAGTAAAATGAATTCACTTTGCTAAATGTTTTATTTCTTGCATTATTAATTCTTTCTTCTTTACTTTTTTTTCAAAATGATCATATTCATGAGCAGTTGAAGAATGTCACGAATATGCAAAAGCAGCTGGATGTATCCACTGATTGGTTGTACCTTACCCAGAAGTTAGAAGCCTGTGATTTTAACCAAAAAGAGATAACATCATTGCATACCAGTGACTCTGAAGGCAAATTTAAGTCGCAAAATTTCACACTTAAAATAACAAACTTAGCTATTAAATCAAGTGATGAGGAAGAGCAGGACGATCTGCCCTCAGCATCTACTTATAAAAGCAGACAAAACAAAAGGTAATAAACATATTGGAGTGAAGCATTGGATAAGGTCGTGAGTTTGATGGGACGCATTTCAGGAAAGGTCAGTAGGTACATCAATGGAGAATAAGCACTAAATAAACATTGAATCAATTAAAAATGTTTTGCTGTTATTGAATGGGTTATTTCTAAGGGAATAATGAAACCTATGTAAATTAGTCACAACCAATTTAGTGTTGAAGATATACGTGAAACCACTCCACAAAGTGACTTGAATGATTAATGATGTCAGGGTGCGAGTAATGTAATAGTACTGCGGTCTTGAGTCTAATGATGCACTTGATTAATTACAAATTGACAAGATGGAACTGTTTCTCACTAACAATCATATTCTTGACTAGATGTATTTCTTTGTCCAAAGTGTGACCTTGTCAAGAATTTTGAGTGATTCTAAAACATGCTCATCCTCACTGGTGTGATACAGCAAACAGAGTAAGATGTAGACAGGACATCGTGGAATACAAAGGACAGTTTATTATCAAGATGAAGAAATTTAAATTTGTAAAGAAAAAGAAATTTTGGTGACAGTTGGTAAAGGGATGATTGTACTCTACCAATCAACACTTCTGATAGAAATTTGGACTTCTTTGTTAGTTTGAACAATTCATCACCTTGAATATTGAGACACATGCTGTCAGACTTAATTTCATCATGTTACATCATCCCCTGCCATGCTGCCAAGCAAATACCTTAAAAGATTAATTGTATCTGTCCAACAATTTTACACTATGCTACTACAGTGTGTAGCTCACAAAATATTCACCAATTACAAAGATTACAAAAGTGGATCCCTCTGCCGCATAAATTCATGTTTGCGTATTTGTGAAGTAAAACACCTTGATAAGAATTTGGAGCATCCATGAATGTAAGGTCATGTGACAAGTTGACCAACAGTGATTGGTGCATTTAGTTATCACTATGATATAACCAGGAATAACTAATCAGGAACAGTAGTACCTTGCAAGTATGCACCATGGTGAACTTGACAGAACAATATGGCAGAACCATGTTAATACTGGGAAAGTAAGCCAACATACCACTCTGGCCATCCTGTGTGTTAGTTTCTCTTTACATAAAACTTCATGAAATCTCTTTCACCAAAAGCACCAAAATATCAACCAACCTCACAAATGCCCTCAAGCAGGGGTGTGTAATCCATAAATTATGTAATAAAAACCATAAATATAGCACTCACCATGAATGTAATCATTTTTAACCATGAATGTAACATCCACTACCAATGAAATAACTTTTAAACAAATGTAATACTTGATCCCACCATAAGTTAAATAAGCTTTAACAATAAATGTAATGGAGTGGTGGCCCCATCATAAGGTAATAGAGCAAGCTACAAAAGGAGGGCTAAAGTTACAGTCACTCTGTCCCCCCATTTATTAGAGGTATACTCCATAGATTTCCTTCTTATGTCCATAAGAGCCTACACAAGAACAATAACTGCAGATGACCTCCCCACAGCGCTTATAAGAGGCATCATCACACTGATTGTAGTGATACTAGTATGACATACAGACAACCTTAAATCAGAGTCCAGATCTCACAAGAACCTGTACTACTGTACTGTGAGTGATGAATCTTATACATAGTGATTGCTGCTCTTATACAGTTCCTCTTATGCAGTACTGATGTTCAATATATACCAAAGCCGTACACCAAGTTAGGCCAACTTACCATGTGGTTGCTTCACATCCTATCTCAGTTAGCTCCTAATTTTCTGTAACCCTTTAAAGTACCAATGAGACAAGATGCAAAGGCCCCAACTTCCCTTTTTATGTATCTTGATAATTATAATATTTATGGTGGTTTCAGATTATTACATTTATGGGTAAAATTGTCACATTTATGGTGGGTATCAGGACTAAACATTAAGGATTGCCTGATAGCCCGTAGCAGGTAAAAGCATCGGGCAAGTTGTTTTTTACCTCAACTTGCTTTATTGGGCAAGTGACAGTTCATGAGCAGAGGACCTGTTACATACAAGAAGTTATCGCATACTCAAAGCATGTTGCTGAATGTACCGTATCACCATGTTCCCTGGAAAAAATAGCTCACTGCCATAATTTCCCATATGCAAAATTTCCTAGTCTCAAAATCTGTTTACATTTATGAAACCAATCAAACCACAAGAAAACACTGTGCCATCAACCCTGTCGACTGAGTTTAAATTGAAGTGTTCTCATAGTACAGTACTGTATTCATACAGTGTGTTCTGCACACATTTCAATCAACTTAAGTAGACTGCATCATGGGTTGGAAATCATACACCATCTAATCCAATTTTTACATTTTTGTTACAATCAACATTTATCATGTAAATAGTGAGTTTTCTTGCACTTACTCTGGCATTTCAGGGCAAGTAAAAACTTGTTCAGGGTAAATGAACTCTGAAAGCTACTTACCCCACTGGGTAAGTTGTTTTAAATGTTAATGTTCAGCCCATAATTATTACATTTATGGTCAAAACTTATCACATTTATGGTGGGCATTATATTTACAGTTAATAATTATTATCATTTATGGTGGGTATTGCATTTATGGTTAAAAATTATAACATTTACATTGGATATTAAATTTATTGATTGTTACTTCATTTATGGGTTATACAAGGGGTTTAGAACAAACATCACATGCTGCTAAACAGAACACATGCTGCAAAATATCTCTATAGTCCAGCAAAATAGCCACCAAATCAAGTTTGTAGCCAGTTTTTTATCTAATTTTATCCATTTTCTTTACCCCATTCAAGAAACAAAACAAAAACAGACTAGAGTTGGCTTATATCACGCAAGCAATTTAAAAACAGCAATATTCTGTTTATTTTTTCTTGAATATACATTTTCATTATACATTGATAGCAAATTCACACAAGTTTGTGAACATCCATGTTTTGGAAACCCAAACAATTCTGACATTGCAAACCACTGTGCAATGATCAGGGGATACTCTGGAAATTAATCTTGGTTGCACATGATCCTTGTTTGAACAGAATGTACTGCTTCTCTCACCGGGTATCAACATGAAATTTCTCATAATTACCCTTTCTTTTTCCTTTAAACAAAAAAAATTGAAAATCAGTTATGAGTTTAAAAACTTATGAGGTATGTCATTATAAAAGGATTTTGTGTAAAACAGGCATTGTTGCATTCAGGTTCTCAAGTTTGATGGCAGTGAATACTTTATACTACACAAATATTATTAAACAATTTGCTGAATTTTGAGGGCATAATTGCACTCTATGTTGATTATCCTAACTTTTGTAGACAAGCAGATAATTACAACAGCAACAAATTGCAACTTGGTACACAGCCTTTTAAAAATAGCACAACCGTTGTATGTACAGGCACTGCACAATGTGTAACCTAGAGTTGGATATTATAGTCTGTACAAACGAACATATCAAAACAATGAATATTTTTAAATCTCTACAGTACCTTTCACTTTATAACTTGGATTATGGAAGCATTAACAATCAAAGTCTTTTTTGGTTAATGGCAAACACTTAGACTTGAATTATGGTCACACCTAAACATCATTGGCTTTATTGATTAATAATGAACTCTTAGGACTTTCCATTCTACTAAGGAGGTGTTCATTAATGTTGTGATGCTATCAATTTTAAGATTAAAACTTTTAACAGCTGCACAGCTGTGATCTGAATTTTGTCATTTAAGTAATATTCTGCATTACAGAATTACACAGTAATTTACAATTCTGTATAGAATGCATTTTGGTTGGTTGCAGGGATATGGAAGTTTGTGATGACAAATTAATCTGTGGTTCATAAGTGACAGCCATGTATATAATCATGTGACTAATTACTATGACTGTCTCCACAAAGCCAATAACAAGCTTTCCATAATCTAACACAAACTACAGTCTTTCTTGTTTCAGAAAATCATTGTTTCTCCAGTTGGATTAACGGGTGGGTGGAAATACAAGAAAACTCAATGTTCATAGGCGCCTCCAAATCTCGTTTTTGCCCCCACTAATCCAAAAACGATTTATAAATTGACTGATATTCGCTTATTGTGATGACATCACATTTGCATAAATCTACATAAGTTCTTCGACCTCATGAAAGGGGGACCTTTGGGGCTCAATGCAGGGCACAGACTCCATGCTATTATGCAACTGAAAGCAACATTATGGTAATGACAACTGATCTGAGAGACTTGTCAAGCTCTTTCCACTATATTAAGGGAAAAGTTTCTTCTGAGAATTAATTCTAAGTGATTATACAAAAAATATACCAAGAAAGAGGACATCAGATGAGCAATAAGTACTGTCAAGTAAATGTTTACATAAAGAGACAATTAGTACTCACTTGAGAGGGTTCCTTGCACTAGGGAGAGGAGGGGGTGGTGGCGGTGGAGGTGGTGGAGGGGGCCGGGCCGCTTCTCGCAGTTCTTCTATTTCTTTGATGAGTCGGCTGTTTTTTTGCTCCAGTTCTTCCAATCTTTTATCAGCACTGGCCATCTCTTCCTCAGCGAGATGAAGTTTCTCTCTCAGGGATTCTTGCTCTGCCAAATCTTCTGAAGACGTCAACCTGTTCTGGGACTCTTCAAGCTGGGTTTTTTTTTTTAAAAAATTGATATGAAACATCAATTATTGGACAAATGACAACCTGTTCCTAGGAAACAACAGGTTTGGAACTTATTTGCTGCTTTGGAGTTTACAGCAGAAAGATAAAGACGTATATTATGAGAAAAAAAGGAGGGTACAAAAGATATTAAATAGCAACTAGTCTGTAGTCATTTCATCATCTCATTGTGCAAATGAGGTTGAGGTCCTAAAATAAGATGGAATTAAATTTTCCATCTTCTTCATATCGCAGGTCTCTAACATCCACTTTACCTCTTTCTTGTGGTTAAGCCTTTCTTCTTCCAGAGTCTTTGTGAGGTTTTTTACCTCCTCTACAAGTTGCGATACCCTCTCACTGTCTTCTAAAGTTTCTTCAAGTAGCAGGAGACTCCGCCTCTGGGCGGCATCTGCTGCCTTTTTCTCTGACATCATCTGTTGGAAATGAAATTCACATACATATATGTATTCAATTTTCAAAGCCAACCCAAATGTAAACGTCAAGTAAAGGTTTATGTTGAAATAAAACACAGTTTGAAGAATCTAACTTACTTCACTTAACTGAAATAATACCTAGTATAAATACTGGAAAATATACAGCCAAAAGTTCTTTTCTATCATTAATGTTTAATCTCCTTTAAAAGTCCACCCTAATGCTGTCTGCTGCCCTCACATGATCTCTGACATAATAATCACAAATTTACTTTTTCATCTTATGATCGCTTCGACAAAGCACGATTAATATCGACAGTTATTCAAAATCAGAGAAAAAGACGTTTGCCTGATTTTGATTTTGTTTCATCCCACATGAGGCACTACCTTTACCACCAAAAGTTCCCGTAGTCTGAGAAAAGCAATTGCACAACAAGAACTAAATCTATCCAAATGTATGTCTTGGGCTGTTTTAATGTTCAAACAGTTTTGAGATTTTGACCCCTGCTGACCTGAAGAAGCATATGAGTGCTACCAAACACAATGTTGTCCTAGTACACTGTAAAATGACATACATCCAACTATCCAATTTTCAAGATGCTATGTTGAATTATTTTCACAGATTAACCCTACAAATATCAAGTGACCTTTAACCTTCACCATGTACTTATATTCTTGAAACCACATCAGTAGAACAAAGATGACATTTGTTCAAGCGTTCACTCCTTGAGATATTCTGTTCATCATATTTTCAAAACCTTACCTCTCTTGATCTCACACAACCTTGTTACTCCATATACATATGTACGGATAAATCAGGGCTCTGTTCATCAAATATTTTCATGAGGAATAAATGAGATAATTTGTTGGAAAGCTCTAAATAAATAATAATGATAGCTAGAGCTTTGGATCAAAAATAACTTTCAACTTTCACCAATCATCGTAGTGTACTGCCTGACAGGGCTCCAGGCAACCTTTTCCTTAAAATCTGCAGATTATCATAATAGATCTGCTTTGCTGTCCTTGTTGAGATGAAAGGAAACAACTGCAGCTGGTAAAGATTACAAATTATTGCAGTTAACCATTTTAGGTCCATTTTGACATAAGTGTAAACTGTGAATACTGTAAGTAAGCCCTTGAATGTACAGTTAAGATATAAGATATATACCCAGTTACAATAAGATATGGTGGTAGTATGGTCGATGTAGGAGAACAAGATGCTCTTCAAAATGAGTTTGAATGGTGATGGGGGAAAGGTCAAAGCTTATCAGTGCTGAGTCTTACGTACAATAGACTGAAAGTGGAAAAAAGTAATTGTTGTTTGGTTGGAAATAAGGAACACAAAAGCTAAAGCCTAGAACATCCAATTCCATGAGTCTATTCAATCAACTTAAACTGTCCTCGACAGCAGAAACGATACATTGAAATATTGTACCTGTATTGCGAGGTTTTCTGCTTCTTCACGTAGTACTGTTGCTTCTTCATACTTAGTACTGACATCTTCAAATTCCTGTATGACAAGGGTAGACACTAAAAAGGAAAAAACAGCAGCAACATCACTTATTTCAATCACAAGTTACAGCTAATTCACTAATTCGCATTAGGTGAAATATCTGATGTACTTTGTTTCAATTGGCATGAAAGGCTCTCAATATGTTATCATCATTGTTATCATTTGCTGTTGTCTTCCTAATCATCGTTGCTTCTATCGTGAGGTCATCACCACTTTCACCACTGTCGTCATCGCTGCCACCATCGTTTTTATTATTGGTGTCATCGCTGTTGTCGTGGCTATCATCATCTTGATCATCATCGCTTTCATCATTATTGTCATCCATGGTCATCATCACTGGCATCACTTTCATCATCAACGTCACATCGTGATCACCACTGCTGCCATCGCGATCACACATGATAGCCATTAATAGTGACACCAGAATATATGGAAATATAGACTCTCACACGAGTGATTATCCTAACTTCAGAAGACATTCACAGTGAGAAATACTCCTTCATAGTTCTGAGTACCTCCTTCACAGTAAGGACTAACTACTTCATAATTTAGAGTAATCCTTCAAAGAAAGGCGTGACTCTTTCAAAGTGTAAAGATTTAAGTGAACATCATCAATAAATACAAGTATGATTATAATGTTCTCTCTGCTTTTTGCAAATGTATTTCAAGCCGATTAATGACAAAGATGATCCCATGTCTACCCTTTCGAACTCGTGGAGACGGAAGTCTGGTGCCTGCTGTGAATATGTAAATATTATTTGTCACCTTATCAGGATTAATTTCCCTTCCAACAGAGTGATTTCCTTTTATTCAAAATTTCTCCAAATCACCTCCAACACAGCTCTCATGCAACACAGGGGAGAAAGTTACCTGGTACATTACATTTTGCCACAATGAATGGTCACACTGCAATGCAAATTATGCACAAATGTGTAACACATTTTTTTTTTTTTGTAGCAAGATGCAGCATGTACCATTTAGCAGATGTAGCTTGTTTATACATGAAGCATGTGTAGCAGATGTGTAGCAGAAGTCAATTTTGTTGAATAATTATAAAAGTGAAATTTTCAAAAAGTTTTCAACAGAGAACTCTACAGGCTTCATGCCTACTATTATTTTAAATGTGAAAGCAAAATTTATATTCCCATAAAAATGAGAATCACCATTTAATTCTCCTTGAAGGGTTTCTAAATGCAATTGAAACTACAAACAGATAGCATGAAAAACAAAGAACTGTTTTTTTTTTAATTTCGGTTGAGTACAATTAAAAAGGCAGTAATGACAAAAACAGGAAAGACATTTTTCAATCCCTCCAAAAGGAAACTGTGAATGTATGTTGAGTGTTGACATTTGTCAGCTACATCCTGTTAAATGAAGAGTTATTGTCAGATCAAAGGTTATCTTATGTCGCCAAGAGATTGGACACTTTTGTCAAAACTAAAATGTTAAAAGGAAAAGTTATAAGCTTTCTCTATCACAATCAGAATCAGCCATTACAGACTAGCTGAAAGCACAAATTTCTCACTAGTGAACTTGCAGCCATTTTTTATTCATCACATGTTAACACTTTAATTGTTTCAGATTTATTCATTGTCACTTTTTACCTCACGGATTGCTTCCCATTTGCAAGATAAGAATGGAATGTGATGTAACTCAAACTTCCCCTACTAAGTAAGGATTTCTTTGAAAAGAACATTTGAATTTAGATCATAGCACAACATCACATAAACTATCAGCCACTCACTGATCCTGTCAACCATGGGTCAAAAGTTTCTACTCAGTGGATGCACAACTCAGAGAGAGAGATTGTTAACATGAAAACAAAGTGTATTCTGGTCCATACTTTCAATTAAACTTTTGTAAAAAAAATGGGAGGTAACACATACCTTTGCCAAATAGTTTCACTGCATGATGTGAATGCAACTTCACACACAATAAAGGAAAATAATAGCATAATTGTGTCTTAAGTTCTTACTTTTCCCCTTTATCAGCTATATATCTGAAAATAAATGTATATACTATCACTATGAAAGTTAAACTCATCACTAGTAATTATACCTTATTTGGTATGTTTTGATCTGCAGATTAAGTAAGTTTTAAAAGTCTGCTAATAAAGCTACATTGTATTAAATTTTAACCAAAGGTAATTTAGCTGTGAAGAACTTTGACACTTATGAAACTGTTCACATGGGAAATGGAGCTAGTTTAACTGAATTTTATTAACTTTACAAACTGAAACATAAAATACGACTTGCGGCTTTCTTGGAGCTATCACTAAACTCATCAGATGCAATTTCATCCCATTAGATTCTAGAAATCATGAACAATTTAAACTAATAGCTGACAGAAGAAGAGAACATTTCTGAAAGTTAAATTTACCTAGATGCACACAAATCACTCAGCACACCCTCACACATGTCCACAATAAGAAATGAGGTTCTGGTGCCAGCACTTGGAAAAGAGCAGATAATCTGTTTTCACTTTTACCTCGATTAAGTTTCTCTAACGTCTTGTCTCGTTCTTTGAGGGCTGCTTTCGTAACTTCATGTGATGTACTTTCCAGAGCAAGCTTCAGAAATAAACAAAAAAGATGACAGTTAACAAAGCTTGCCTCAGATTTTGATGTAAAATCTTGATTATAATGATTATGATGAATGTTTATTGATTTTTTGATTATAATGAATGTTTTCTTGATTATAATGAATGTCTATCAGATGTCAGACAAACAAGTTTTTCCATTATTAATGAAATCCATTTCAAGATTCCTTTTATATTGCCAAATTTCACTTTACTACATGATGACAGAGTGAAGTTCATTGCCAGAAAACATAACAAAATTTATATATTTGTTATAACACTTCTTACTTGGCTAAATATTAAACTTGAATGTCTATTACATTCAGATACATTACAAGTTTCTCCATTCATTAAAGCAAGTTTGATTTCTTTTTTCTCATGAATAATTTCTAAATGATGACAGAATTGACCTAG
Source organism: Stichopus chloronotus (assembly GCA_021234535.1). Taxonomy (NCBI): domain Eukaryota; kingdom Metazoa; phylum Echinodermata; class Holothuroidea; order Aspidochirotida; family Stichopodidae; genus Stichopus; species Stichopus chloronotus. The sequence continues at coordinate 27,719,675 of CM037841.1, forward strand.
AAGAAATAAATAAAATCACAGATTTGTGAACAAAAATTATCTACTAAATTTGTTGCAAACCATTTCATTGCTTATAACTTGTAAGTCCATCACATATTACAAAGAATAAAAATTTTCCGAGTTTAATATTCTTTTTATCATGCATACTTTCAACATGATGATAGACTTAACTTGAGAGAAGTAGAAACACAAATGAGAAAACAAAGCTCATCTACTATTAATTCAAGACACTCAATTTTCTATATGATGAAACAGTTAAATATACTTTCCCTGTAATTATTTCTCATTACTATACAAATAATATTCAATGCATCCAGATCAGATTACATTCAGTCTGAATAGTAAATCAGATAGAAATCAAGTTAAAAGGTTTACCTCTCAATCATAGTAGTTAATTGTAATTAACATTTTAATTACTTGCATCATAACTGACAAATCATATAAGTCTACAGTGAAGAGATTGTGTTGTAACAGGGGGGATGCAACACAAAGCTTGATATTCTTGAGCAAAGCTAGAGAAACGCATTTTGTCATAGTTTTCAGGCGCTTGCCATCGGTATCCATGGTGAAATCCCAGTGTTGATCAGATGTATATTTGTGAAAGAAAATGTGATCGACTGGCACCTGAGAGCTTGTGGCTTCCAAATTAGTTTTTCTTTAAATCTTCATATTTACTATACCTGTTGTATTGCAGCAGAGGCGTCTTGTTTATGATAACGAGCATTTTCCAGGGCTTCTTCTTTCTCTTGTTCTAGTCTCTGAATTTCAGCATTTGCATGATCCAGTTTATATTGCAATTCTTAAGAAATGAGAAAAACAAAAAAGAAGATTAAGGATTTTACTTTTCACTTTCAACTGCAGAATTCTGTTTTCTGTGCTTTAACTTTGAGGACAACTGCACATTAACTGCTATTAAATAAAATTATTATCTGGACCATTTCCTGTCACTACATAAAGTAGTAAAGAGATTTTCAGATCAAATACCATTATAACAACCATGTGCCATGATGGGTCTTAATACTGTCAACCAATCCAAATTTGTTAGCTAACTGTACTTGTGACAATGGTTGTTCATGTCTAGGCTCTAGCATCTTTACACTGATCAAAAAAATGGTCAAGAGTCTAACCCGAGCAAGTATGCTGTTTGCAAAAGAATGCTCCTTAAGTTTGTGTTGATACACCAAAACAGAGAGGCAAGTTTAATGACAAATGAATATAATACAGTGGGAAAGGGGAAGAGGTAGGTGGAGAGGGAGTGGGCCTGTTGGGAAGTGACAGCATAGAGGGCAGTGTTCATGGTTACCAGAGTTCAACAGATAGGTAGACAGAGAGTGCATGAGTTACACCAAACAGACAATGGAATAATGGTAAATTTAAGCTGTAATACAGCACTATATATCCTCATTTGTAATTCATTAGTATTATCACTATTCAATATATATATTCTGATTTTTCTTCCCAAGATTTTAAATCCACTTTGAGAAAGATCCTCTGGAGTTAAATTTGGCCATACTCACAACTTAGCAGAAGCAAAGCATGTATCATCATTATTATTTGAACCAAACGATAAAAATGCATGCTTCACTTCAGAATGATACCTGCATGTACTTCCAGCTAAGGACTGTAAGCTGGTGTCCCAAAGCCTGTATACAGTTACACTGTATAACAGACTGAAGGTAGAATAGAAATATTAAAGGAGGGAGATACGAGAGAAAGTGATTCTACCATTATTGACAAGACTTTGCTTCAGATGACTGCAGCAAATCTAGTAAGCTTGACCATTCTCAGTCACTGACATATGGAGAATGCAGGCACAAACAACATGTATCAGCAAGTAGTATCTCAGCCTGATTAACCACAACAGGGCTGATTAATCTTCTTGCCATTAAATCATTCAGAATCCAAAACAAAACTGAAATCATGAATATTCATAGTAATTTTACTTCTTCGTTGTGATGATGATCACTATTCATACTTGATGCAGTGACTGAAAAAAAAGAAGAATTTGTTATAGCTACTGAAGCTATCACAATATTGTAAATTGTTTTGTAGGCGTAGTAGTAACTTTATGGTATGTGGTTGTTAGCTTGGCATAGGATGGATACAAGGCTACGTGTGAAAAGTCACCTGAACTACTTTATGATGTCAAAGAGTATGCAAATAAAGCTTCATCTTCACAGAGATTGACGAGGCAAGTAAATATTAATACACAATCAAACAAGATGTTGTAAACATAAAGTTCGGTCTTATTGCAGTCAAAAGTGAGTAATATTGTCAACACAAAGATCTTTATTGAAACACTGCTAGTATGTGGATCAGACCCTCCACTTTGAATTTGGACTTTAAGATATTAAGAGTGAGGATTTGGCGATATGGTTATGGCACTAGTCCATCTGTCCGTTTGGGGAGAGTTAAAAGTAGTGTTAAAGAATATCAGCTGTTTCTAACATGGTAAAGGATGTTCAATATAGTTGTGGGGAGACAGGTAAGTGATGCACTCAAGCGAAAGGCAAACGAGGGAGAGCTAGGCCTTAGAGGGCGCGGTGCTAGAATTAGTTTCGAGGAGGATTTGAGCATACGGTCAAATGATGTATTAGTGAGGCAAGGCGTACGTATATGTCCTACGATGTGAATAGAGTAAATTGAGAATTTCCACAACTCACTGTTGCGGGTATTCACGTGCAACTTTCCTTACCACTTGCTTGACTAATGCATTAAGTTTGACCTTGCTCAAAGTGCATTCAAAATCAGTTCTTACATCACACCCTCTAAGTCTAGGCTCACTCTTTTTTGTCTTTTGCTCAGACAATAGTGAAGGAAGGGGGAAGTATATGCCTACGATGTGAATGGCTATCTTCATGGAATATCTAGAGCATCAGTGTAAATCATTAGCAAAAACTATATTTCTGCCCTACATAATTTCTTTTTTGATTGTGAAACTCTATTCTTCAGTGAAATTAACATCTTAAAAGCTTAAAATAAAAAAAGAGATTTGTTGAGAAGTTGACTCTGATGGAGAATTGGTTGATATAAAGTAAGAATGTTTGAAACTCTGTAGTGACTTCAGGAACAATGCCAAGCTTTGTATGCTGACCTACTGTAGCTTAGGGGGAGGTGCTAGTCCAGGAAAAGGCTGGGCAGCACCAAAGACGGTCTTAAGGGTTAGCAGGGCTCTTGGCACGGTAGATGGGAGTCCCTTTGTTGTGTTGAGACAGGTAAGTGAGGAGTGGAATAAATATCCTAAAAGTTACCTGGTGCAGTTATTTGCAAACTGGCGACCAGTTTCGACAAAATAACTGCACTGGCACCTACCGCACCAAGAGTACTGATAACATTTGACACAATATCTAGCATCAACCAGTATAAGTCTGGACAAGCAACCCCTTCCCATCCTGCCATCCATGTGCTAAAGCAAAGAACCAAAGATCTCAGGTCACCAATGATGAGGGACTACTTGCAAAATGATCTTCACATTAGGACATGAAAATGTGTACCTCCATCAACAATCTTGCAAACACAGCCATAGACAATACACACTTTGATTCAATTATTATTCATCTGAACTCTATAGACTGCTACAAATTTCCTCTCCATTCAAGACAGTACATTATTAAATGTTAATGGCTATAGTGACTGAATTTGAACCTCTTGGCTCATTACATCGGACTGATTTGAATTTTCCGCCTAGCTGCTTTGAGCCAATTTAAATGTAAAACCAACCTCAGACTAACTTTGGACATTTTATTTGGACAATAGCATTCTGCTGCTTATCTACAGTATTCCTGAATTATTAACAACTGGCCCACAATTTCCCATTATTTTAATTCCTTTTGCAACACATTGCCATCCCCTTTGACTATGGAATATTTATGACTGATCACGTCACTGTCAAACCAGGGTATGACTCATCGACTCACGGAATGTTTGATATCGAGGTAATTAAAGTCTCCAGCTCAATCAACGCTGATACCAAAACAAAGAAGCCTCATTTCTCCATGGGCTGCTGCACCTTTTACCATTTCTATGGTCTTGCCAAAGCAAAATCTTTCTCTTTTAACTGGTTTCGAAATACATCTCAGCAACAGTAAGCAATCTTAATTGCAGTACCTTAATCCATCTCATTCAGTGAGCTGTTACTATTTCAGGCTTGTCTGTAAAGAGCCTATATCAAGAGCCTACATAGGTTTCTATTGTCTGAGCCATGTAATTTGAAACTTAAATTGACACATTCACAATCATCTTTTGCTTCTTTCAACCAAATTTGCAAATATCAACATTCACTATGCATGGACAAAGATGACATAAATTGATGAAACTTTTTGTAGCGGTATTGCTCAAAGTCATTATAAGGTAATATGAAGGAAACTGCCCAACCCTGAGGGCATAGGAACAGTAGCTGGACAATCATTCACACTTAAAGGTACATGCACACATAACTGTATAGCAATAACAAGGCCTTGAAACTGGTACATCCATTTGAATACCTTCCCTCAAGGCTTCAATTAAGCCTTAAAATACTGTTCATTGTGAATGCATGGTCACAGACAGCATAATAGTTATGCACTATAAATACTGCTCATTATACTAAACCTATTCAATGTTTGTTATATCATTCTGTCCTACTTCCCACGTGATTTTTGTACTGATGGTGTTACATACTAGTGTCTGTATCAGCTCCAAAATCTGGACCTGGGTGCCTCCGTCCTTAGTCAGTCCAGTAACCAGGTACCCGAAAATGTAACTTCTGTTGGTCTTTTGTGTTTGTTTTGAAGATATAATACAATATTCTGCTTTGCATGTTAACGGCATGAATCTTTCCTAAGAGCATGATAATGAAATGTTCTTAGATACATGCTGAATTTTGTAACATGTACAGCACAATGTTCATTCGTGAAACTTCAAAATCCGGGTAACAACTTCAAAACCAGGTCCTAACATATCCAGTCAGGTGTTCAGGTGACCCAATTAAAACAATATTACGTATCCTCTTTTGGTTGCAAGTAGCTCCTCTCAGTTATCATTCAGCATCTATTATCAGAGACTGTAACACTGTGTGCATCACAATAATATTTGTCATTAGAGTATTGAGTGCTCAAACTAATAAGTGTAGACAACATGTTTATGTATTGTATCAATAATAATGCATTCAATATTACATGTTCACTGAAAAGGTGCTTAGCAATCATATCATATGAATCAGTCTTTAATACATGTCACAATAAATGTGTTTCTTCACTATTGATTCCCTTACATTAAAGGGTACTTCAATTGCATATTCTGTTAAAGTGATTGCGTGCATAGGCAAAAAGTAAAAACATTGAATTTTCATCTCTAAAAGTTTGGTAAGGCTTTTAATTACACCATTCAGACAATCTGGGAAAATATGTAGGTTTCAGTTGGTTAACTTTGCCATGTGATTTCAAATTCTTCTAACATAACGACAAAACGTGTAGAATACGATAATGTAGTGGTTGACAGTTTTCATTCAAATCGACGGTGTGCTTCTTTGAGCAAGCCAATGGGAAGTATACTAGTATTGAATATTCAGTTACCAACTCAGGATCACTGATGCCGCCGGCAAAGTTGTGTTCAGTTCGTAGGTTATTTGTAAATACAGTGTTTCCTTTCACCAAATACTACAATTCCCGATACCTACCAAGGAGCGACGACTTGAGTATGTTTTTGATACACTAGTGAGACCTGTACATATTGCATTGCATATTAATTATGTAGGCAGTTATAGTAACAACCGTTAATTTTCAAATATCATTTCTGTTTTTTACTGTTTTTATGCCAATCCCGTTGCTTTTCGAAGTAGTTACTGTCATTTTCCTTCATTGAAAGACATAGTCTGTTCATGTACAACGTCGAGTGTACATTTAAAAATAAAGAAAAAGTTAAGATCAAACATAATCTTATCTTTTTAGTTTTTCAGTAAACATGCAATCACTTTAATGACAATATGACTTAGTCCATACAGCCATCATAAAATTAAAGCAACAGAGTGAGCTGATTCTGATACTTGTGAGGATTTTCAAGGGTTCATCCACACAACACTGCTTAAAATTGGCATCATTAATTAAGTTTCACATCCGTCAGTTATGAAAACTGTCACTTTCTTTATACTTTTGACCCTTGTTTATGCTGGCTGTGTGTGTATGAACAGGTACTTATTAATACGAAAAGTGACTGGTCACAAAACTGATGTTCCCTCACTGGTATTCATTTGTTATGTGTAGGAGACTTGACGGGTTTGGAAAAATTGAGTGAAATTTGAGAAAACAATCTATGGTACCCCTTTAAAAGAATATTAAATGGAAAAGAAACATATTGGGAACAAACATGTAGTATGGGGATAATATTGTATTCATGAGGGGGTTCATAATAACAAAAACATTTAATTGTTTGGCTAATGTCTTTTGTGGGGAAAAAAAAACACTTTACGCGTCAAAGTACACAATTACAGTACGTGTTACAACTGCATGCATTCTGTGTACATGTCGCATGTTGTGACACTTTTAACAACATTCAAGGAAGTTCACGGCACCACAAGGTAACCTCTCATTCTTCTAAAGAGTGAAGGGAGTTGTTTCACGTCATCTCTGATCCCAGAGTGACGGTCAGTGACTGCTAGACTTTAATTATCTTTTAATTCCTCCTATAGATGTTACCTGTTCATGCAACTTCAAGGTGTTCGTATGCCCGGTCTACTAGCAGCCGGATAACAGATTTAATAAGGAAGTTCTATCACGTGTCAGTTACTACTATGGTGATTATGCAAAGCTTCCTGTATCATCATCATCCAAGCCATGTAACACTCACTGATCAGTCACACACACTTATAACAATTGAAGCCATGACTAAACTAACCAGGATCCAAACAGGGCTGTGTCACTTTTACTTTCGTTTATTGTCTAAAGATTAGGAGATCAGATTAGGATGATGAGAAAAAAAAAAAACCACAACCAAAAGAAAGTGGCACAAAATAGTTTCCATTTCAAGCTCCAACATTCAGACACATAAGTTTTGTATAGCTTAGTTCCTCTAAACAAATCTCGAATTGATAAATGTCAGTAATGTGCAATTTGCCTTTTTTTCTAATGGGGATGATTATGATGATGACTTCTATTCATTACTATCATTCATTTCACTGAGAACATTTTCAATACAGAACATATGTAAAATATGGTATTTACATATCATCTTTCGCTTTCTAACATTCCTGTTTAGTTTCACATTTTTCTCTTGTTCACCTCACAAAGAGAAACTCCCAATACTTTGAGACAGTAATATTTTTCTTTCAGTATCTGTAGGAGCATGATGGGAGGTATTTTAGGTGAGAAGTACATGGTAATATAGATACCTGAACAGCAAAGACAGGACAGGAAATAATGGCAGACCAACATTGTAAAAACAGTGAGATCATTGCTTCCATATGCTCTGGTAATTAGGATGCAGGCCAGATATGCAAGAGAGGCATGCCTGTTGTCACAAGAAGGGGGGGGGGGGGGGAGGGAGCAGAGGGGCAAACCCTCCTAAATTTTTTGGACCCCCTAGAACTTTTTGGGTGAAGAAAAATGCTTCTATTTCTATGTGAGCCCCACCTTAGAATCAGAACCTGGCTATGGGATTGAAGAGAGGTCATTTTTCAGGTCACCAAAGGCACTCAGTATGACACATATACTGAGAGTACAGGAGTTGTGAGGTGATAGCCAAGAGGAGCTCAAATCCTGGTTTAATAATAATGACCATAAAGTAGATTTACATAGCACCATACCAGAAACAACTGCACATGGTGCTCTACAGAAAAAGAGAGAATTAACACATAAAATGGCAACGAAAAAACTAAGTCTTCGAAGAAGTCTTGAAGGTGGAGGTATTTGAGCAAGTCCTGGTATTTGTTAAGTGTGTGCCAAAAAACGATATTTCTTTGCTCATCTCTCTCCCCACATCTCATTTACTCATGGACCCTCTATTTACCAAATTTAAGTACCACTCTTAATACGTAAACAAGTTAGCTCTGTCCTCTATGCTACAGTACCTGATTCTCACAGACAGGCACAAAGTTAGTGTCTCAATGATTTGAAAATAATCCACAGGAAAATTGCAAAAAATTTATGGCTTTGATAGAAATGGTAGAGTTTTTCTTTTTTTGATTCAAGATATTTTGGTTTTCAGTTCACTCATATTTTTCCAACTAAATCCATGTACCCCATACCTACATCACATTCCTTACAATGTGTTCTTTCTAGCATCTCTCTTTTTTTCTTTACCTTCTTACTATGGTTCATTCTAACATTACAATTTAAAACCTCTCCATCACACATTTCAAAGTAACTGGAGTATTTTTCTGCAAGTCTGAAGTGACTGAAAGGCAGACAAGTGTGAGAGCATTCAGTCCATTCATTTCACAATAGTTCTTATTTTCATCTCTGGTTACTTTGCTAAACCCCAATACTAAAGTTTTTCTTCATCTATTTATCACCTCCCCCAATTTAATCCTTAGCCCATATCTATCCCCCCCCCCCCTCTCCTCCCCTATCATCTTACCTTTCACTGTGTACTGAAGTTCTTCTATAAGTATAGACTGCTCAGAGTTAACAACCTCTGGTTCACTGGATCCCTCTTCATCCGGTATTTCATCCAATGATATTTCAAAGACTTGGAGGTCCACACCAGCTTTACCCAGCAGAGCCATGCTCTTCCTCTTTATCTCTTTATTTTCTCGAATGATCTTTTTGTTTTCTTTAACCATCTGTGAGCGTAATGCAAAACATGATGCATTAATAAACAAATGATAAAAAAAATAGTATGTAATTCAAGAGTCTTCGACTGACAAAAAGTGTAATCAGCTATGTGAAAAAATCTGAAGAAGAATGGTATGGTGGCAGAGGTGGTGGATGACATCAGGTAAAAATCAACCATCAAAGAACTGCACACTGATATGAATTTAGAAAATGAAAATTAAAGTGATGGACAAATTTACAGAGTAGATGAAATTTCCAATGTAAAACAATATATGGAAATTATACAAGAACAGATTATACACATCCTTACATTTGTGGTAGGTGGGAATAACCTTCTGAACAAAGCTTGAAAACTGGTCACAAACCATGCCATTGGAGAAAACCGCTTCTCTCTCTCATTGTCCCATCTCAGAATGAGCTCTCTGCTTGACAACCAATCCAACAGCTTACATGTGACACATTATTGAACATGTGTCTGTATTATTCCAATCAACTTGGTTATTATTCATCGGTATAAAGTCACTATTACACATGGTCTCTGAGAAGAGTCTTGTTTGTAATTTTGTTTTCATCATTTGCTCCCTCTTGTCTGCAAGTCATTGTACACAGCTTTTAATGTTGTTATCATTCATACCAGGTTAACTGGGAAAATAGTTCAACAAAGACTGAGCAAATTTGTCAACATATCTATGCAGTTTACTTTCAACTGTAAATTTTCCCACAAATCCTTTCACCTCTGACCTCGCGGAACATATTACAAAGTTCACTGCACACCGTAACCAGATGCTTTCAATGAAATTGTCAAAATCCAATTGATTTTAACCAAATTAGAGCGAACCAATACTTGCACATAAGAACCCTTTGAGAAATATCATTAGTGGTGTTGTAGTTGATATTTTAGAGATGAGCCAAAAGTTTATTTGATCAGGACTGTCTAAGCAATCTGGTCACTGCTGCAATTAACGGTTTGGATTCATAAAAATAAACACAGCTTGAGAGGGGTTACTTCATGGTACAAACTTTTTCTATCAGAGAGAAACACATGAAAGGAGCATGTGTGTACTGTAAGAATGTACAATCATATCTTACTATTGCATCCTGCTAAAACAGACATGAAATACCAGCTTTAAGATTGATGATTGATACCAGTCTGATTTACAATTGCATCTTCTCTGCAGATACTGCTAGTGTATTTTTAAGCAGTGTTAATGTTACTGCATGAGTATACTATTTTCTACTAACCTTCTACAATCAAAACAATTGGTCAATACTTGCGTGATACACGAAAAAAAAACGTAGGAAATTCCTAGAAAATTAGGTAATCTTTTGAAACAACTGTTTGAGCTCACAATGATTACAATAGACCTCAAAACAATGGAAATTCACAAAATCCAACACAAAAACTGCAGCAAATCCACTGAAACTAGACATTGATTTTCAGATAGATATCCTTGTCAAACCAACTGATAACAGAATTCGACAAAAATTCAACAATCCATTGGAAACAACTCAAAGCTTTCACTGTTGACAGTTCCATTATTGTCACAGCTCTATTCCAGGTTACAGTATTTAGCCTAGTTTTATTGGCAACCCTAGTCCTCCCTGAGACATATGTTACGAGATGCGTTATCTTCCCAGACTGTCCCTAAGAATGGATATTATTCACATTTCCAGACAACATGTTCCATAAAAGCACAACTACTTCTCAAGCGATGATGCCCTAAGCATGCTGCACAAATAATTTCTCCGATGTTCTCAGAAAAAAATGCTAGAAGACGGCTAAATGAAGTCATCGGTGAAAGACCGATGACTAATGCCAGACGGCCTCCTCATTAAACGATTCTTCACGAGGCTCGACGATTCTTCTATGGGAGAATGTCAGAGAGGTTTTTATTACTGTTCGCAAGAGGTCACTCAGCTACGAGCAAATTTCACAACTTTGGTGCAAATATCAAAAATTCTCTCAAATTCTGAACGTTGCTGCGCTAATTCAGTAATTGTATTCATTAAATCTCATTTGTTTAAGAGAATGAGGTGTGACAAAGAAATCCATACAAATTTAATCGTATTGCACACAGGAAAATGAGACTTCTGTATTGCGGAATACTCCCCAGAGTGATGATGAAAAAATGCTACCAAATCATACTACACTGTAGCTGTATACAAACGCATATGAATGAAACAAAGGCAGCAGACTACAGTTTACCTAATGGACTAACAAGACAGTCATTTCCAAATTTATATGATAGGGATAGGGAGGAGGGCAGGGGAGAAGGGGGGGAGGACAAGGGGTACAAGGATAAAGAACAATAACAACTACAGTACACAGACTACACAAAATTCTTTATGCTACTATAACTAACAAAGAATGTGGAGTTAAAACAAAAGACTATTAAAATTGTTTTATGGAATGGTGCATTTGACTTCCATGCAATGCAAAAGTAATGGATGTTCTGTTACCTATACAGGAAACACTAAGCTTCACACACACAAAGGAAAATGAGATTTAGCCTCTTAATTCAATTTTTCTTTCTCCATTCCTTCTGTTTTGTCATTAATTTCTTCAACTGGGAAAGAAATACACCAGAAATGGAGAAGTTATATGCTATCAGCAGGAATCAAATCAATGTTTTTGTAAAATGTGACTTCTTTAAATTACTACAACTCTGTTACTTTTGTACCTGTCAGTAGACTATTTAGGCTATTGTCTACTATTTCTTAATGCAACAAATGATTCTGAATCTAAATATAGCTTACCACAATGAGTAAATGCTGTGATCCAACATTAATTTATAATCCGTGAACAGTTTCCAAAGTTCTCCAAGAAAAACATTCAACGTCACATTTCAATTGATGGAAAGTTGCTTTTAATTAATGAACAAAGAAATGTGGAATATGAAAATCCACTCAAAAGTTTACTTTTCTTCCATTGTGAGAGATGTGAAACTGGAGATGACAAACAAAAACTCATGCTTCAACATGAGTCTTGAAAAAGTTGGCATCACAGAAAAGAAAGCAAAAGGAAAATGTCACAGTCTGAGAGGTATCATCTGCATCTCAAAAGTACAAAGCGCACAGCTCAGTTGAGTACAAGATGTAAGAGATACCCAGAGAGAACAACCTTCATTAACAATGACCTTTCTACTTTCTCACTGTAACCACCCATAAAACTAACACTAAGAAAACAAATAAATTAACCCATGCAGAAACAAATTAATTAGTCTGTTGGGAAGATGCTGACACCACATTGCTTCTTGCTTCAGGAATGCAGAACTTCTTGAAATTTAAAAGTCAGATATCCGCAGGGGCATTTTAAATGCTGTCCAGCACAAGTACGTGTTAACTTTTGCCTAGGCATTGTGAGAATCCGTGTCAAATTTTGCACTTTTCTTCGACACAGGGGATTGCAAAACAGCGTTTGTCCACATCTAGAAAATTTCAATGAAATTACTATCTAACTTTACTCATGGAGATTTAGCCCTTCATAAACCATGTGTGTATTTAATGTATTGAAGGGCTTTTCTGATAAACAATTATATTTTGCCTAGGAAAAAAACTTCAAGAACATTGACCGACCAACGTACATTTTCAAAGCAGGTGTGCAAAGATAATCCTAGAGCTTTGAATGAGTCAGAGTCATTGAGCAAGAATGAAAAAAAGAAAACTCTTCAGCTTTGCAGCGGAGGGTGATTTTGTTCTATCGACTCCTGGAAACTAAATATGGTTACAGAGATGAGCGAATTGCATTCAAAGAGCAGTCAGTCTGTTGAAGAGATGCTGATTCTCCCAGGGTGATTAAGGGGGGAACCTCAGCCAAGTTGTGACTGTATTGCATCTAATGAGAGCAATAAAGCATCAATTGAGCGGTGGAGATGATAAATGTAACCTCTCTCGAGTAAACAGAAGGCTCGGCAAATACAAGTCACCTCAAATTTAGGTCTTCTGAAGATGACTCAAGATGCAAAGAGCTCATACAGAGAGTAAAACTGAGTTTTAATATGAGCCATGTCTACTTTGGCAAATTATTGATTTAGATAAAGAATATCTAACTATAATTCAGACATTCGTTTCTCAAAGGAGGAATTATATCAACGAAAGCAAGTTCTCAACATTGGTAATTACCACAGCAGATAACGTAATGTACTCAGTAACGTAACCAGGAACCTTTGTTGTCTCATCCTTATACATGTAATGTGTGGGATGAGATAATACATATACATTGTAATTGCTTGAGACAAATCAGAAACATTTGTTAGCTCTTTCAACTTCATGCTACAATTTGAAATAAAAAATATCCTTTAAGAGCATTACGGTGCAAACACTTTCAGACAGACTTGGGTATCTCACATTGTGGTTGTAATTTGCCTATAAATTACTGACAAATGAACTGCAACCAGAGAGCCAAAAGGCTTCAAGAATCCTTGCCAATATGGATTTCTTTTAACATATACTCATCACCCACATGGCCAGTGTGAGATCACTTCGTCTACTTTGTCCTACTTGAAACATCACGGTTTAAACTTTGAAAACATTTTGACCAAAACTGACCCTTTACCTCCTCTTAAAACAATAGGATGACCTACCATACATGGCCATCTACATACTAAATATGACAGACATATATGAATGATCCATGAGCCAAGTATTAGATCCTTCACAGTTATCTTTTTTAAAGTCATATTTTCAAGGATTTGACCTTTTACAGATCGAACATATCATTAACTGCTGTAAAAAAGTGACAGGTATCATCCACTCAATGTTAGCAATCCACAAAAGATCCTTCACTGTTACCCTTCTTGAGAAAGGGTACAGGAAATCTGGTTTTCACAGTTTGACCTCTGGTGATCTCAAATGACCTTTGACCTCCACTAAAATTAATCTAGGGGTGATCTACTTAATATGGCTAACCCACACACATGGTATGAGAATACTGTACAAAGGTTACCCTCCTTGAGAAATTGCTTGTACAAGTTTTTCGCAGTTTCATCTCTGATGACCTCAAATGACCTTTGCATTCCACAAAAAGCAATAGGTATCATTTCCATAATGTGAGCAACACAAATGCAAAGTATGAGATCCCTGAGTTCTGTACTGTGTTAGTGGCAGTGTTAACGGTACTAACATGCTAAATATGAAATTCCCCACAGTTACGTATCATTCTTGATTTTTTGCATTTAAGAGGTTTTCAGTTTGACCTCTGTTGACCTCAAATGACATTTGAACTCCACCAAAAACAATAGAGACCACCTACTCAATATCTCCAACCCACACACCAAGTGTGAGATCATCAGTGAAATGCTTCTTGAGATTATCCTGTTTAAAAAGTATCATCCATATTCACACATGAAATCACCATTGCATAGATTCCTGCAGCCTTCGAAAGGAATCAGATAGGCTGTATCTACACAGAAGTTGTTGCTGTCGATGCAAACTTCTCTTACAACTATAGAGCTTGACATTATGCAACAACTAAGTACAAAGTCGGCAGTATTACCACCAATAATGATTTACAGCACATACAAGTTGATGACCACTTTAGCATTATTACTGGAACATAGTCAAATTGCAAACTGAACATACTGTACCACTCCCAGGTAGCTTCATCCACACTGGAGGTTTCAATGTTGCCAGGTAGTGAATTAGTTGCTAGTCAACTAGATTCATAACCAAGATTACAAAGTGTTACAAAAGAATACTCTGCGCACAAGTAACCTCTATTTCTATTTCGCTGGCTCACCCCTTTCAAGACAGAATAATCTGCTTGTTCATTCTTCAAACAGTGTACGTAGTCAATCTTGGCGCTGAGCATAAGTTTGAACACAATCTCTTTAAGTATTTACTAATTATAACAATAACATTAACATGACACCCATGTCCGGTCCACACATGTCCCGTATGTGTTTTTACAACAGTTTACGGATTTTGTTCTACCCACAGTCTCTTAATTAACATTTAATTAAGCAACAATAACATTTAGCTCAACATTTTGAACAGCTCTTTCAGTGAGCTTTCACTACGGAGGCTTGTAACGGCTATTTACATTACAATACTTTGCCATACAGTAAAACGCTAATTAGGATTTGTTTCAATTTTAAGGGTGGGAATTAATTTCTCATTCTTACTGAACGTACGCAAAAGGTATCCATGAACTCTAGTCAGTCAAACTTGTTTTCTGAATTCTTCATGCTGTGTGTACAATTTCTAAAGACAGATTTTAATACAAAGTGAACTACTGAAGAAAGCTCAGGTGCAGTAAGAATTTCTAGTAGATTTCAAACATCTATCTCCAAGTATTATGCCTTTAATTGGAGAATCAACCTCTTTCGTGACTGATGTTATAGTATCTCGAGGAGACATTAAAATATTGCTAAATATTACATTATTTGGTGAGTCATTCAAGATAATGTCATAAGAGATGATTGAGTATCTAATATGTGCACAAAACGTTTCAGCCTTGCAGGCAATGTTGCTGATTTGAAGGGAAGCAGTATTTTTATCACTCTTAATTCAATCGGCTGCTGATGTCATGAATCTGAGTTAACAGTTTCTTTGAATTGCTATTTAATATTGGACATTAAAAAGCCAGTCATAATGGAAACATAATATTTCAGAGGTCAAAGTTCATATCTGGCAGCAAATTGGTGTAACAGGGAAACCAATTAATTCTGGCTAAACTGCAACAACATGGAGGCACTGAATTCAAGCAGTAAATAATCATATAGTGCATAGAAGTGTATGCATGCACAAACTACAATTTTGAGGCTAAGAATACATTGAATGGTTGAAAAGTATGGTTACAATACTATGTTGCTTTGTATGAGAAAGTAATACATGAGTAAAAAGCTGAGCCTAATAGTTTAGTTTAAACTGAATTTATGTTCATTTGTTTAAGCATGCCAGTCTACACATAGCTAGTGCTGCTGAGATGCTAAATAAAAGCAACAATAACTTAATTATCAGACTTAACCAGACATTCTTTATAATTTACTGTACTTCAAGGAACAAATGTCAGATTCTAATGTCAGTTTTGTATGACAATTAGGGGTCAATGGTGCATTCAGATGCAAAATAATTAATCCTACAGGTATATTATTGTATTCACATCCACTGACCTAGACTGAAACAAAACACTACCACAATTTTTTTTTTGGTTTCATTTATTTCCCAGGTCAATCCAGTTTTTGAGAAAAAGACCAAACTTGAATTGACCTTGATTTATTACAAATAAGTTACTACCACTGGTAACATGGTTCACTAGAGATGATAAATAAACTGCAAACTAGAATTTTACAAAACAATGCAATAGACTAAGTAGTACGTATGCCTACAGGCTATGTGAATTGCTCTTTACATGGAAAACCATGTAAATAGTGACTGCAGGTTACTGTTGTTCTGTAAGTCGTACCTGTAAGTTATTGCTGTTAAGTGATGGGAAGTTAATTTTTATGGTACTGTCAGTGTATGGAGATAATATGAACACAACAAAAGAATATAATTGGAAAAGATGTCTAGAACAATTACAAATGTTACTTTTGTCCATGACTAGATGTTGACGGATAAAAAAAAACAATTTCATGTGATACTTTTGCACTTGATCAGATGTTTAAACCATACAAGACATACATCTAGTATGGTGACTTTAATGTAATGACATCTCCTTAATCCACGGCATAACACTCAGAAGTAAGGGGTGGTAAGAGCACTTATAAATTCAAACATGGAGAATTTTGTTGTAATAATAGCTTGCCATGCTGTGAAAGCAATTAAAAGACAATCCAAAAGTTGGTGATATTTTTCAATCCTGATCTTCCTTTCTTCCTCTTCCCACACCTCCGCTATTGAGAAGGGATGTGTGAGGTTGCAGATGTACAAACTAAATCCAACTTCTTCATTTATCGTTGTAATTTTTGTCCTACATTAGCACTGAATGCCACATTCTACCATGACTAGTTATATGAGAACATTCTACAGTGAATTGATCTGGAAATTAGTTGTCAGCCATGGGTTTTCAATTTTTTTAAATGAATTATACAGAAAAGACAAAAACATTTTTCATGTAATTATGGTTTTATTTAGAAAAAACTATTCCAGGAAGTATGCATCAAGTTTGTCCAACTTGCTGTATCTGGCATTATTTACATGTAATTGAAAATTGAAACAATTCCATCTTCACAAGCAAACATACAGTTTTAATAAATATCTGTTCACAGTTTAACTTTCAAAATCTTGTTGGTGATACATCTTCTGTCTGACAAGTGTATCACAAAGGTCATTAAACATGCATGCAAGAAAACTTAATAGCACAAACAGTAGCACAATAGCACTCTGTGTAGCAGACAAAGCTGAACTCATACTGTACGTTCAAAATGTGTGACAACTGGTCAACAAGCTTTGATTCATAACTCCTGGCAAAATAATGGTCACCCAAGAAAACCCTAAAATCTTTGCCATCTTTAAGCTTTCCTATCATCTGCAAAGAGAGATTACATACATCTGGACTATGGTACAGATATTTTCAGGAAAATCCAAAGTTTTTTGCTTCTAAAGACATGGGACTTACCGCTCTGAATCCTGATAAAATCCTGCCCTTCCTCATCTTTTGGTTCATCTTTGCACAGTAACCATGTACGTTCCTCCGATGCCAACCAACTATTGTACAATTGAAAGTTTCCTCTAAAAAGGCCAGGCACACCGACTCGAAACAATCGGTATTAGAAGTATGGTCGGAGCAACTTTTATTAATTTAGCTTCAGCAAGTTCATACCCCGAACACACAAATATCTCTCGTGACTCATATTAAAGCTGCAGTTATGTTTGCAAGGGGGAAAAGACGCCTCCAGCCAGGATGAAATTAGGTCTTAAGAGATTTTTACATTTTCTTTATTACTAAATTAATGAAGCCAGCAGTGAAAGCAAACTAAGGGTTAAAAGTGTTACAAAGCGAAGTATGAATTTGTAAGTTGTGGTTGAATTACGACTGCATAGATCTATTTTAGAAATGCAAGGCTGCAATAATGAAAACTAATATTACTCCCACAAAATATGGACAGAAACACCAGTCAGATCAAACAGTCTAGCAGTTATATTCACTTCATGCAATTTTAGGAAAGAGGATAGCATACTTGTGCTGTAACTTCATGGATTTTTTTTTTTTGGTATGTTTTTAACAAAACTGAGTTTGAAGGACCAATCAAATGACAGCTTTAAATAAAATATTGGAAGATTAATCAACTTTAGTGAAAAGACAAATTCCATCTCAACATCTATTGGTGACACAGATGGAAGGAAACTTTTTAATTATCACCAATCATGTAAATTTAGTTCAATATGAGCCATCATAGCAAACCGAATAAAGCACTTTACAAAGTAAAACCCAGAGTGAAAATCCATTGGAAGTTTGTCTATATCTATTACCGTTTCTGAGATATGAATTTTCAAAGTCTGAAGTAAATGCAAAACAGATGACGTGGAGTGTTGCACAGTGTCAGTTTTTCTTTTGTTAACCCTACATATTTTGCCTCTTTATTACTTAATTACTGAGTTTCACATTGGTAAGTGATACTGATATTTTTGAAGGAGAAAATACATGTTTCCAAAATAAAACCCTCTGGGCATATAAAATTATCAAATGACCTTGATATAAAGGTTACATAAACAAAGGATTAACATAAGACAAATCCTAGGAGTTCCTCCCGTGATGTCACAAATTTGCATATTTAGTCAATGTTTATTCATGACTCAGCTGTGAGACACTAATTTGCCTGTAAATTTGTCAATTTTTGATGGATTTTGACGCAATTTGAGGCTATTTTCAACATTTTGAATGCCTAATGCACCCAGAACCTCAAAATGTCATTTTCCTGTCACCAGACCTTTAACATTCAACAAAATTAGATGAATAATTACGTTCATCTAAGGAGTGATATTGTAATTCCCTTACTCCTTTACCTAAAGCTTTATCATACATAAGTAACATACATGTTTCTATATCTGTAGCTCCACTCCTGAAACTTTGCACACAAGAATTTATCATCTCTGGTAGCTACAGAGAGAGTTAATTAAACTGCTCTTCATAGAAATATTCCAATAATAAAAGGTCTCCTCAAGTTGTGCATGCAACTGTACTTCACGAACATACATAGGCAGATGTCATGACCCCTTTTCTTGCAAGGAGAAATGGGGTCAATCACCACACTTTGCATTAACCATAACCCTCAATCCCAACCTGATTGTTATTTTTCAGTTTCTAAGGAAAGATGAAAATTACCAAGAAACCCTTGTATGTGTATCATGTAATTTGTTAACAATTTAAGAACATGTTGCTATGTCCTATTCAGAGACAATGATATGGGTGCACATTTTGCAATACACTATAACCACCAACCAATGAAAAAATGAAGCTTGCTATCTCTCATATCGCACTGCCTCCCCTTTCTTAGCCCACAGCGTGTGTTAGCTAGTAACTGCAGAGAAAAAATGCCCTTCTTCAACATTACCAGTGTACATCTGGCAGTAGATTTTACAAAATTAAGGATCTACATTGCATATCTTTGATAGGAGCATCCATAATTAATAAAGTGAGGGCAGAACAGAACAAAAAATTTGTGAGAAGTCTGCACGTACACTTTTCTACACAGCCTTCCACCATATGAGTCCAGGGTTAAAGGGGTGGTCTGTCCCTGAGTAAAAATTTCTGCCCTGATAAATAGGGAACACCTCCTGAGAATGACTGTACCCCACTCACAAAAGCTGCGCATGACAGAAAAAATGACATTACACATTTGCCATTTCAAATAGAGCAAGAAATTTCCTCTAAGTGGCACCACTTTACATCATTTAGCAACTCATTTCTAGATCGAATTTCTGGAGGATAGGTTGACCCCCCTCCCCTCAAACCCCTCCCCTCAAACCCCTCCAAGGTGATTGATTTGTGATTGCATTTGTGCTCAAGACATTGCCGCCCCCTCTCTTGAAAACCTGTGGAGGACAATGGGGCCTGCAGTGATTGGGAATGCAAAATCTGACTTTACAGAGCATTTCTTTTTTTAAAAAAACAGGCCTAACAGTTGATATAAAATGCAGCTTAAAGCATACGGTAGAGCTAGTATAAAAACAAAATTAACCACCAAAAATGAAGACGAACAGTGGAAACTTGAGAATTGAAGCTTGTAACTGAATCTGATGTGCCTTCTTAGTTTTTTATTGGAGTAATTTGTCTGAAATTAGAGTTCCATTTGTCCAATGAAATTGCAAAATGGTATCCTTGTCATGAGTAGAGCTCCTGCAATTACAAATCACGATAATTCTTTTCAAATCACTTGTTACTCACATTTTGGTTCCTTTGGAAAAAAGCATGCCACCGGTGACAATTTTGTTTGAGGTACATGGAGCAACACCTCTTTTTGCCATTCAAGTTTGCTGACTAACTCAGTCTCGGGCTTTAAATTCACGTTGTCATTCACTATCTGCCCCACTACTTGCTGAAATATTTTTTTGTCTGTCTGTGGAAGTTTTAGTGTTCTGTTGACTCAGTTGGTATCCCCAGTCTTTGAATGAAGGGAGTCCGTATCTCAGTTCTTCTTGAGGATAATTTCAAACAAAACTATGTAAAGTTTTTGTTACATTATGATGTTGGGTCTGTATTAAATGTTCATCTGTCTTAATAGTTCCTTCAGTCTTTGTGTAGTACTTGTCCATAGTCTACTCTTCTAAGACACATTTTTCTAGAGCCCTGATGAAAGTAAAATTAGAATATTCAACCAATTTATCTATTTCAAAGTGAAGAACAGTTTTATTTAAATCCTCCTATTAAGTTACGTGTCAAGAAATTCCCTTTGACCCATGGGTATCTTTCTTCATTCAACTAACCTACTTTCTGTACTAATATACTACAGAGTGTAGTGTGTGTTAACTGCACCAGTCAATCTTACTGTTGTACAGTGTCAAATTTAGTAAATGTAGTCATCTAGTGTAACTCACAGTTCAGTTAGCACCAAAAATAAACAGTCTAGGACTGAAACATCTGAAGTCGATACTCATGGCAACTTGTACATCATAAGAATTAAAACAATGTCCTACATTAAAGCTAATTAAGACGGAGTTAACTTTCACTTTTGATAGTATTTTTTCACAATCCATTTTGTAGAGACTCTAATTATTTGAATGCTATGCTAAAAAGTCACTATGACAGTGTAAAACACTGTCCAAATTTTTCTGAAAGATCCATAGGACATGTAAAAGTTCTCCCAAATAAGTGTATGCGATGAAAATTATCTCTTGTTGGCAAGGGTCCAAATTACATGACAATTGCTTGGAATATTTTGGCTCAGTCCATGGGCCTAACAAATGCAGCCTTCATGACTGTTCTGGACACTCCCTAAATTGTGCATCAAGATGTTTTAAGGATCTGCTATGTTCTTTCAGCCCCACATATGGAAATGTATTAAGCTCAGAGGAGGGGAGACACGAGGGATAATCCTTCCTGCCAACAGCCTGCCCGGCAACCTCCGGTAAGTGGTTGATTTTTATGGAGTTTCTTAATGATTTTATGCTTTCAGGATACCTACTGAACATCAGCCAAATACAATCTCTGATTTTGGATAGAGACCCTTAGAGTAAAAAGGTGTAAACAATACAACATTGACTGCAAAACTGACAATGCATTTTAAAAGCAAACTTTGAACATATAACTTGCACCATTATATAGAAACCGTCCAATTTCCTTTATTTCAGAGGGTGTCCCCCTCCCCTTACACGTCTCCTCCAGGACGACAATTCATCCATTGTGAAAAGTCCTACTCTCTTTTGGAGATGGATTTACATGCATGGCCTGCACAGTAACCTCCTGTTAATTGGTCAGCCAATGAGGGAAATATTTTAAGCTCAAAGGGTATCCCTGATGAAGTAATCAACCTGCCAGCCATCAGGTGCTACCAATAAGCCTGCATGGCAAAGTCCATGCTGGAGAAAATGTCCTTAAAACCACCTTCAAAAATGATGAGGGCAATAAACAACAGACAGACAGTAAGTGGTTTGAGCAACAGTGTACAAGCTGTGAATTCGTTGCAATGGGGCATGTCAACTCTGAGTGATTCCCAGAGCAACTAGAAGAATTGAACTTGCAGGCAAGTACATTGAAGCTCATTGGGATTGTGGAGATGTATGCTGCACCTCTGATTGGATTGCAGATCAGCCCTGTAACACGTACGGCTTAGGCTACGAGCTACAGTGAGATCGTTAAACTGTAACACAAGTAGGCCTGACCTAGATGGTACAATGGCACGCACGTACAGCCACGTAAACATGGCTCCACAACTTGCACGAAACACCACTACCATGGAAGAAAACTCACACATGCCAAGTGATGCCTGCATTTAAATTAACCTAAAAACTTGTTTAAAACTGTAGCAAAGGTAATGCTAAGCCTAATATACTCTGCCAGCAGCGATTCTGTCCGTAAAGATAACTATTTCTTCAAGTAGTGAAGGGAACAGAGGGAAGACCACGATAACACTTGTCGTGGTGTGGTGGTACGGTAAACATAATATGCGATATTTACAACAGCACCTACGACTACCAGGCTAATTTTGTGGACTGACAGTACCGGTTTGGAGCTAGCATAAACAGCGTGATTCTAGGTAGGTGGAAACGACTTGAAACAATCCAATCAAATTCCCTATTTTCCCTGAGTGAAAGTCGGTAAAATGTCTAAAGGTACTCGGTGTTACTCACTATGATAAAATTCAAAGGGTCTTGCAAGCAGGCTAAAATGGCGATCAGCACTTAATAAAGCAACAGAAATGTCTGAGTCACTGTTCACATTCACGGTGTATCTGCATTTCACGTGTGTGAGCAAGAACATATAACGGAACTATTTGTAGGCAGCAACACAGATGAAAACGATAAAAAAGAAAACACGACGGGTTGAGTAAATCCAAGAATCGAAGCTATGGGCTTCGATTAACTAAACTTTGAGGCCACTATGACAGAACTCTAAATCAGGAAATTCTGTCCTGTGCACAGTTCTGAACTGCAAAGTGGTTACTTATACATAGAAAATATTCATTTGTGTTACACTACAGATGTACTGTGACTTCCTAAAAACGTCCGTATAACCGGCAGATTTCCCCTTACAGCATTGCCATTCTTTTCCTGTTCACCTTTTGATAGTGACATAAATTTATTCAATTCATTAAGTTCTGCACATAATCAGTTTGCTGGTCTCTAATTAGGCCTTAACTAGAAATGAGTTCACTTTACATCAGCTTCAATGTAAAGTGGAAAATACAAAGGCCAGGAAGTTTGATGTTAAGATACATTTCCGTGACAGGATTGAATTATGTAAAAACTATACAATTGAAGGACAGATTGGAAACAGAGGGGAACAGACGGTACTATTAGCGTGATTTCACAGGGAAATGTGCCATGCAAAAGTTTAAATTTATAAATTCAGACTACAGAAAATGGGTTTTCTCTGGCCAGGAACTGTGCAGCAGCTATGAACTCTCTGCAATGAATTTATTTTCTTCTTAAATACAATAATTGCCAGAGAAGAGTTCATGCAACTAACAAAGCATTACAAAAAGAATTTGCACTATAGTGATCTTGCATAACTCAAATTAGAAAATGAAAACAATGTCAAAATAAATAAATTCCTCCCAAGTACAGTACACTAACAATCACATTGCTTTGCCATAAACAGAACGATGCCCACGAACCCACCAAAGTTACGCAACTTCCTCCTTCTAAAGGGCAGTTTGCTTTATAGTTGTAATACGTTAACAGGCCTGTTGTAATGATGAATGCAAAGTAAAACAAAAGAAGGTGTCATTCTTATCAACAGATTTAATTTGGAATGAGGAACATGCAACTAATTTATTATTGAATAAAATAAGCACTTACATACACAAAATCATTCACAGATTTTGAAAAGCTTGATGATGTAATAGGAACACTATGGGTGGCTTAAACTTTTTATTTAGATTGACCAGAACGATAAGGCAAAATGTGACACTGTAATAGCCATT
Organism: Stichopus chloronotus; assembly: GCA_021234535.1. Taxonomy (NCBI): domain Eukaryota; kingdom Metazoa; phylum Echinodermata; class Holothuroidea; order Aspidochirotida; family Stichopodidae; genus Stichopus; species Stichopus chloronotus. The sequence continues at coordinate 27,743,448 of CM037841.1, forward strand.
TTTTCACAAACTTTGGGCAACATTATCTAATAAATTAAGAGAGTTACTACATCATATTACAGAATGCATACAGCAAAAATAGCCCTGGAAGGGAACAAACATTTCCTGTTCAAAAGCACTTTAAATTTGGCCATAATGTCAGTTTTGATAGAATTTGGTGTCAAACAAAGTTTGAAAATGTTCAGACTGAAGGAACAGACTGAAGAAGCCTTTTGTAATTTGATGGCTATTTTTCTTTTACTCCCTCAGTCCTTTATCTACTTAAATTCTCTGTAAAATTGTCCTTGTTACTTCTATGATTAAAGATTGAAATAAAGATAGTGTGTGTGTGGGAGGGAGGGGGGGGGTGTGTGTGTTGGGGAAATATCAAATTTTGTATGATAACGATTGTTCACTCTCCTTATAAGTGCTGCACAAAGAGAGGCAATGCTAGCTGGCATTCACAATTCACAATACGTTGAAGATAATTCCGTTTACCAAACAGTAAAGGTCTACAATTCAGTATGTCTGTGGACATTTTTAACCCAATCAGGATACCTGTTATTGTGAACTTCTGAACAGCTATGAAGTCAACAAGAATGGAATACAAAGTCCATTTTGCACAATGCACATCGTATGTATACATGCACACTGTACCAGCAATTGGGGGTAGAACATGCAGTGGAAAACTGAATACATGTGAGTAGATTCTAGTTGGTTCTAGCGGCAAAATTACATCTGAAGCTACCTGAAAACCTCTGACTCAGTAATCGGGCTTCTGAGAGTATTTTAAGTCATGCTTGCATGAGTGCATTCAATCTCTGCACTTCTTAACAGTGTGAAGAACTTTATGTACTGTATGCATAGTGAGATGGCACTAATTCCGAGCTGGTCAATTTGTACAGAATCAGCAATTCGTCCTTCAAATTACAGCAGCTGGCTTCAAACCATTGAAAAAAAAATCTTACATTAGAAAGAGAATTTGAAAGGCTTTTGTAGTCCATTACACATAATATTTGATTTACTCCACTGTGTTTCTGGTAGTAGGCTCTGGAAAGTAGAAAGTTGAGAGAAAATGCCTCCTATCTGACTTGGGAAGTGGTATATTTTAATAATAGTTTAAATTTCACTTTAAAGCCCCTACATAAATTCAAATTTAAATGCAAACTAAGACAATGAAACAATCCTGCTACCAAAAATTATATGAAGAAAATAGAAATCACTTCACCAAGGGCAAAGTTATGACTGTTTAAACACAAAGAGATTTTTTTTTTGCCAATTTTGGTTCAATTTTCAAGGTGGCAGACAATGTGAAAATTTCCATCTGTGACTACAAGTATCACTGCATCATTTGGAAACATTCTTTTGAATTGGGTTTGTGACCTTATCTCTCCCCATAAAGTAAAAGGGAGAGATTTGCTCATATTTCTCTCTCCTCTCTTACTTAAGCTACAGTGGCACCTCTCAGGTTGCATCCTACCATCAGTTCTTTGAAGGGCTGGAAATAAGACTCAGGCCACGTTATTAAAATCACACACGGCTGGAGTTGATTAAAAATGCTGAAGAATTGTTTTCCACAGATTTTCAGTAGAGGGGAAGGAGACCAGGCACAAAATACAGTAGCAAATTTGGCAAAATCACTGTTTATTGATGGGGAACGAGATGAAGAACTTTGCTATGTTTAAAGTAGAATTGTTTGCAAATTTATATTTTGGCAATAGCTTTCAAGACACATGTTTGTCAAGCATTATGTTCCACCTAGACTTACATTTGAAAAAGCAAAAGCCTACTGTTAACTCTTTTCTGAGGTCGAGTGCAGTTTTCGTAGGTAGCAGGATTTTACTTTGGGGAAGGGGGGCACTGATATTTCAATGTGGTGTAAATTTTCAAGCAGGGGGGTGGGTCCTGATGTAGCAATTAGGCAATAACAGGATCCAGACAGCTTTGCAGACTTTCACAAGACAAAAAATACGGGTGAAGTATTTCCGTGAGAATGGTCATCATGTCATAAATCAGGCTAAATTTTATTTTTCCCCTCATTTTGAGCCATTTAATTTGTTTTACTCAATGCATTTGTTGTCAATGATCAACGCTGCGGTAACCGCACATCACTCACGTGGTTCAGAATATAGCACTGTACATAATTAGTGCAAAATATTGTACTGCACATAGTGTACGTACTACAATCAATGCAAATATTTCAAATTGATTCAAACTGTACTGTACTGCACACTCAGCAACTTGCAGTCATGGAACACTGAAATTATGACTCCTTTAAATCCTTGATTCCATGAAAACTAATAATAACTCTTGCTCTATCCTTAATAATTAAAATTCTCAATCATAAGCTAATATAGCATTGACTGTTTATGATTTGTTTTAACTAAATTATAAAGTAAACTAATAAAGAAAAAAAGTCCAAAAGCTGTGCACAAGATTCATCCTACAGTCATTGTCATTTGGATATCAAAATGTCACTTACCCCTGCATAATATTTGGGTGGAAGATGTTTTCAAAAGTAAAAATATCAAAAATGGACTCCCCAAATGTCCTTTGGGGGCAACGGCCACAATGTGCAGTTTCAGCAATTCATTTTGAGTATGACATGATAATATGGATGAGATAGCAAAATGCATCAATTGTATATAAAAACACGAAGAATAATTTCCATAATCCCACTCCCCCCCCTTCCCTTCCTCATGACCAGGAAACTTAAAGATTCTCCAAATTTGACCTTTTGCTACAAATACCTTTGAACACATAAAAGAAAAAACAAAGGAAATCTTGCAAGATTGACCAGAATGTATATGGCAATCCAGTTAAATTTCTGCTAGTTTTTTGTTATCATCTGATTCTGAATCTAAGCATGGCAACATCAGGTACAATAAAGTTGCGTACAGCAGAGATTACTTGGAAATGAGTGCTGTTGGGTTGATAACAAATCTTTTTTTTAAGGACATCACTAAGGTTAGCAAGATACTCTACCCCTCTCCCTAAAAGATCAACCAACAGTTCTTTGTCAATGTATCTTGGAGGTGGGGGGCTTGGGTGACAGTTTTTTGAGAAGCAGGAGGGGGGAGGGAAGAAGACAGAGGTAATGTGTTCAGTGAAGGATATGTTTTCATCTAGATGCATGTGTAATGAATATGTAAATGATGGAAAGAAGAAGGGGATATTAATAGCAAGGAGGAAACTTTCAGACTTAAAGAGATTGAAGGAAGTGAACTACAACCCAAGGCTATCTATTGTATGAACACCTGTTCCTTGCAGCTGTTCCTAACAGTGGGAACAGCTAGTGCATCGCAACATTACACACAAACTTATGCTGTGGAGTGCTAATTCCTGGTATAGTAATTTTTTACCTTAGCTCTTTCAGGGTGTAAGTAAACAACAATGGTAACTGGAGAGCTTGGGAATTCCCATCCGCAACTGGATTACCCTAGACAATTGTTCCTTGTCTTTTGTTGGTATTGAGCTAAGCACTGCTTGGATAAATATTGACTCCAGGGCTTTATATGAAACTGACTAGCCATTACTTAACTGTGATGCCTACACTATATGAGTCAGAGTTGTAAGCTCTTATGGTGATAACCAACAATAGCTACAGGATTGTCAGAAGTGACGCAACTGCTTTCACTACGAAAAGAAAATACCACCGCAGACTTCAGATGGTTCTGAAAAAATATTACAAACTTAAAAGAAAGAGAAATTTATACATATGAGAAGAATGGGATCCAATAGTTAACATCTCATTTTTACATTAGTTAAAAACAAGGACATCAATACCGTGGGACATTGTGTCATTGGAGAGACTTCCACATAGAAAGGAACTTCACAATTTTTCAGTAACTGTGAACAGTTTTGCTCAATTTTTGCAAATGTAATAATTCTTTTAGGGCTGCTCCATTTCAGGCAGTAAAACACCACACAGCTATTTAATTAATGCAACCACAACTTTTACTTTTATGTATTTACCTTCATCCTTTCTAAATTGACCTTTAGCCGCAACCTAAAGATCTTCTTAATGAAAAGGATGTCTGCAGAGATTGTTGATCAAACAAAACTATCAAAAATACAATTGCTACTCATGATGGTGAAATTTACTTGCTTGTATTTACATAATAACATCACCTCAGAATTAAATCAATTAAGTGAACAGCCTACAGTTCCTGCAGATGCCCACATCTTATTTTAATTCTTCACTTTTTTACTACAAAACGAAGATTACCCTATCTAAGAAACTGCACTACTCACTTTGCTGGCATAATTTTCTGCTTCTTCCCGACACCTCTGTTCCACGTCGATCTTGTTCTCCAAATCTTCGTGTAAATTGACCATTTCCAAACAGGCTTTTTCTGACACTAAAGGTGGATTGAAAAATGTATGATACATATTCTAGTACGTTAATCCTAACCACTCGTGACATGCCATCGATAAAAATCAACATGAAATAAGAGATTCCCAACATTCTAATGTTAGAATCTTGAGCATGTATCACAACATCAATGAATTAACAGCAACAGGGCACAGATTTGCCTAGGATAAAGAAAGGGACCCACTGTATGTCTGTGCCCTAACTCTGCAGAGTGTGATCATGTGTTGCAAGAAATTACATTTTTGCAAATATACCTCCCAGCTCACAGGAAAATAGCTTCCAAAAACTACTGATGCAACTAAACGTCCTAAACTTTTAGATCTCATGGCTTAGAAATTCAGTTGGGGGAAATACATTGGCATCTGCAGAAAAAAAATCACAAATAATTCAAGTAGACTTGGAGTAGATGATGGGTCTGGAGTTTCTCCAAGAGAGCAATTAAAGACTGCAAAGGTGATTTTCCTCGCATATTTAGCAAACTGCACATTATAATCGAATCAAAAGCATGATAACTTAAGTTGCAAGGACTGACATGACATCGGAGAAGTGACACATAATATTGTCAATAATAATTCTTGTCTTGTATAGCATGTCACTGCAAAATGTTGGTTCAAATTGCAACTGCAAAATGTTGGTTCAAACTGCACCGAAATTTCAATAAAAAGGGAATTTGAAATGTAGCATTGGATCAAGGTAAATTGGTGAAGACACAGTACATCATGTCTAAAAAAACTTCCACTAAAAAACTTCCCCCTGTCCCAACCAGGATCTGTGCCCATTCCTTTTCACACACAATTTCCTTTTCACGTTTTCACATTCTTTGTTAGCATGAGCATACGGATGTGCAATTATTGTATCAAGGGAATAATTGCATTGTAAGCAATTTTAACACAGCAGGCACTAAAATGAAATCTACTATGTAGCGCATGGTTTTGAAACTTCTCAAAGTACCATAGTATCTCCCTTCTTAAAAAAAAAAAAAAAAACACACTATCAAAACCTTGCCACTAAAGTTGTAGCATCATTGACCTATAGCTTTCCCCGAACACCCACCAAAACTGCACAACATAGCATGAAATAAAATCCCATAATTATCTGATTTAATCATAATAAATGTCAGTATCAGCTCAACAAACACAAACAAAACTTCTGTGGGAGTTAAGTTTCACCAGCTGTACTTTGACGTGTTCATTCTTTCAATTAAAGGGTATGTGTTCCCAGGAATTAAGTTTTCAAAATGACCTGTTCTGACCATAAGCTCTTGGAGAAACTAGAGAAGCTACTTTATATGTAAGTGGTATGACATAAACTTGTGTGATATACTGCTGCAAATTGAGGCCACTTGTCCTCTTAGGAGAAAAACAACAAGAATGACTTCCTTATTACACAGTCGTCTGAGATAGAACTTTTTCCCACCCCCAGTTTTTTTTTCTTATGAGAGTGTCAAAGGGGTTTCTTTTCAACAGTTTTACATGAAACTGAAAATCATTTCATTTCCAAATAATGCCTTCCAGCTTTATCATCAATAATTTACTACTTTCAAAGTGGCTGTAGATGCACTGGTTGACACTGTCAGTCTGAAGCAGCGTTGTACAATACTGCGTAAGCCAAAGCACAGATGTGTACAAAGAAACCTTGCAATACTGACCAATGAAAAGTACTGCAGTGTTTTCGGAAATGCAGAGAATTTCCCTCACAAGTATCTTGAAGATATAAGAACGATTGTGAATTATAATACCACAAAAGACAAAAAAGGTAGGAAAAAACCATTTACAGTTTTGATAGTGATATTATTTGGCCAAACCAATCCTGTCCTCTGTGCAAACAATATTGACTAAGTTATTTTTGTTATTGTTGTTGTTTCTTTTTTTCTCTCTCCAATTTTTGGCACATATGTCATACTTTTGAGAAAATGTTCCTGGAATTTTAAGAAGACGAGGAGGAATTTTTGGTACCCAAAGATCATCTGTGTGTGTCACAGTAGTTTTGAGCAAATGGACTTTATTAATTTCTAAACAACATTGAATAATCGCACCATTTGGATGACCAACTTTTTGCTTTAGTTTTAGATCGATGTCAAGTTCAGCAGACACTATGGGCAAGCAATCACCAATAACTTTGTTAAACAGATAACCTTCCCTTCTCTTGATCCATCAAATTCATTATTATTAAAAGGAGGCAAGCTTTGGACAACGAATAAAAGAACAGAATGTCTGTAATTAACACTTCAGCAAATTCCTTGGCAGAAGGGCAGACAACAACCCAGATAAAGGCCTGTGTAAAAACGAGTGAATGTTTTGAATTTGTTCATCCTATCTTCTTATCTATCTGTAATGCCTTCACAGTCTCAACACTATGAGGTTATTAGCTTGTTTTGAAACAGTTCAAAGGTATGTATAGTCCAGACCAATAAAGAGGCTTATCCATGGGCGCAAAGCTTGCTTGCTGTAATATCTCCAACTTTGATTTATGAATTCTGTTGGCTGTCAGATCTGTGACAAAGGTCGGATACTGCAAAAGTGGCATAGCTGAAAACAATATTCTTCCATTGTACCAAAATGTGTGGTGAGCACATGAAATACAGTCAGGGCTCCAGCTAGAGAGAACTGCAAAACTTGTAAACATAAATATCATCACAACATGAAACTACCTAAATGTATTTGCAATTACATTGTATCATGACCACTTCTGACAATATCAAAATATATGCAAAAGTCAACACTGTCAATGTACCATGTTTGTGCTCAGTTGATTTAAGAGGAGAACGCAGGCTGGAACCCGGACATTACTCTGACATGGTTCAACTCAATAGGCATTGACCTACAGAAGTCTTAAAAGGTACCATTCGTTCTGTAGTCGAACATGAATAAGATTGTCTTCTGACCATTATGCTTCTTCTTCATACATTAGTGTTAGCTGTCACAAATTTTTTATGCTGATATCAAGGTTCACTCAACATCTTGGAGAACAGATAGAAGAACAGGATCTATTCAAATTTGATTAATCTAAACTTGACAGCATCAGTACATTGCATAATTTACTTACAAAAAAAATAATTTAGATTCAGCCTTTAAGTAACCTCAGTTGACCTTTGGCCTACAAGTACAACAGCCAATAGTCCAAAACAGATACATGGGAAGATATGCACATCCTACATGTAAGTGAGATTTGATGTTTGAGCCTCTCCCAACATTGAATGAACTTTGATCCCAAGAAGGGCAATTTATGAAGATTGCACACTTGTACAAAGTTCATGATCAAGACAAGTTTGCATCTAATGTATGAATTAAGTTACATGAACACACTTAAAGTAAACTAAACCTAATTTTACTGGCTTCAGCTTTCTATTCTTTGCAACTGTCCTTCACAGTTTCTATACTTACATTGCCTACAGCATCTAGTTCATGCAATGGTTTCAAGTAAAATTTAGATCAGAAATGTTTGATGCGTGCATAATTGTCAATTTATACTATTTGCTGAGATAAAAAGCAATTCAAATATCGATTGAGTAAAGTTGATGAATTACCATTTGTTAGTTTAAGGAGACTCTCTTCTGTCTCCTTGAGTTTCTGTTGGAGCTCCTTAATCTCATGTTGTTGACGTTCACACTGTTCCTGTAGATCATCGTGTTCGAGTAATGCTGAAAATGAAATTGACAAATGTTAAGACTTTATCAGCAGACAGCTGCCAGCATTCTCTAGTACTGTATATAGTGCATGCTGCCTAAGATTGGAAGAATTAAATTGCTGCTCCTTGCACAGTTAACCAAAGAACCCCTTTGACCATATCTTTCTATCATTGAAAACAATGATTACACAACCCAAGAAACGTTTGTTTCAAAAATAATTGTCACAGCTGTGAGCTTGTATTTCACCCAACCAATTTGTTACGTGCATCGGCCTTAATTTCATTAAACATTAATTTACCGCCGACATTGTCACATGGGCAATTACCACTGTTTAATATGAAAGAGCTCCATGGTTGACGTTACAATTCTGTTTGTTGCAAGTGTAAAGCGATATACTCATTTCACTGACATCATTCACTCAACTATCCTACAACATCATTACAAATTTATTCCTGGATCAAAATGTTTCCCTGCAGTCTAAAGTTGCGACATGTACCGTACATTGCTCAAAAGTGTGCAGGGCATGTATAGCACAGTCAATACAAAGAACTGTTACATACTGCAAGGAATGAAGAAATTTCAACAAGATTCAGATTGCACTTGTTATCATTATCCTATCAGTTTATGTTAAATGCACTATACCAGCTTCTGTGACCTACGAACATTTACAGTGTAAGGGACCATACAGTGGTTTGTAAAATCATTGATTTCCACGAGTATTTCACGGCAATATCCACAACTTTCAAAACATCTATGCATCCAGGCTTTAAAGGGCAGACATTTTCTGATGGTGAGCAACCACTCAAGTGTGAAGGAAGCCTGTGGCTTACAATTTCACTTTGGGTGACAACCAACTCGACAATTTAGGATCAAATTTGGTACTTTTTTTTTCACAAGGTCAGTTCTAATGGGAAAACTTTAGATTACTCTTGGATGGAAAACCCACCTTACAGTGACCCAGCCAGGGTTTGAACCTCAAACTTACCCGGTTGCTATGCTTTTGTTCAAATACCACCACCTTTATTCACTTGGCTAGAGAAACAAATGTTTATTGAACTAGTATCCAGGAATAGGAGAGTACAAGGGAAAAGTAACAATAACCAAAAGTATGCGATCCTTGTAGCACAGCACCAATTGTGGGGTTAAGGTTCAAGAACAAACAAAATTTTCAAAGATCCTTCAAATGCCCTAGCTGTGTATGCTACCTGTACAAAGACACCAATTGACAACTTGTAAAAGGGATTTATGCAATGCCCAGAGTCATTCTTGTTGCATTATCTAGGATACTCAAAATAATAAGAAGTCCTACTGGTAACCATCATTTTATTTTCATTTATTGATTTTATCCATACAAGCATGAAATATAGGGCACTAGAGAAACAAATGTTTATTGAGCTAGTGTCCACGAAAAGGAGAATACAAGGGAAAAAATAACAAAAGAGAACAAAAAAAGAAAATGATCAAGAAAATCAATCAGTACATGTACTGCATGATTAGGTGAGCTTTTAACTTATTACCCTTGAGCAAAGTGTTTGTTTATCAATCTTTTTAATATCCATTGCTACCATATACGTACCACTTGTGGCAACCAACTTGAACCTTTCAAGGGTCACTGTCCCAGCTCTGTTACCAGGCTGATTCTTGTATTCATGTCCATTTTCAAGATGTATTGATTCCATGTTGTCGTCGATCAGCTACTCTGTCCGTTTCTCACTTTTCAAAACTTGATGATATCGATAAAACTACTGGAAGTGGAAAGTTGTTTCTGGCAACTTACACCTGAAATACCCTACCGTGCATATGCTACTATTTCACCTTTCTTATATTACTACATGCAGAACAGAGGCGGATTGTCTTGCAAGTTGGAAGCAACTTTTTTCGGTTAGGCCTAGGTTATACAAACAATTACTAGTGAACTAGGCCCGAACAGTTACACATTATTAAAGCAAAACCTAACGAATGTGGGCCTTAACTAACACAACCCCTAAATTAATAGTTGAAATTCTACTTAAAGTTAATGGCGTCTTCTGCCTCCGACAACGAAAATACTGACTACAACAATGCAGCAAAGCTCATCCATACTCGAGCCTACCGTTGACCATCTCGCAGACTACGTTTACAGTAGAATGAAGTTAAATCGAGTTCTGCACTAAGTTACACATGTGTGTGCACTGGTAACCCAAGATTAGAGGAAGTTATCAGGTTAGGTACTTCCGTGTGTAGCACTGCAAACACTTCACTTTTTCCAGGCGTCGATGGGCACGGTTAACTTTGCTCATTGTTCGTGAAATCACCGCAGCTTGAAAATAAGAAAAGTAAACAATCCCCTTTGTAGAATGAAATTTATCCATAGGTAAACGAAGGGGGTGATCGTATGAATATCAACGTGTGTAAATATACGATTTGGATGTGAATACAGCGTTTGAGGGCGGGTTCAAAGAGCAGCTGTGACATTAGCAACTATGTACAGACAATTATCGCCTCATGGCGGTGGTAGCAGTCGTAAATTATTCAAGTTCACAAGGCTATGAAGTTCACCTACGTCCACAACGTGGAATTTAAAAAATAAAAGTCAGGAAGTTTTACCTGTGCTTTTACTCGAATCCGACTTGTCAAGAGAGACACTAGACTGCGTAACCACCATTTACGTGGCCCCAAAGATCGGTTAAAGGCGAAGGCCGGGGGAGGAGGAGAGGACAGTCGTTGATGACGTACCATGTCATATGTCAGTACACCGCCCAGTGTTACAAAATCCTTTGTCTCATGTATGCACTGGTGGCAGGATCCAAATCTTTCATTTGGGAAGCGCAAAAGTGGTAAAGTTGTTGAGCAGTGGTTTGGGGGAGAGAGCTAAGCATAGGGGTAGCTCAGGCCTCCTCTGATGCAGTGTGGTGCAGCAAAGTATACAACTGGGATGTTATTTTCCTTCTGAAATTTGCTATTTGTACATTGCAAACCTACCTCACAACTAGGGCACAATCAGCCACAATGATTCCTTGTGTGAAAATTATTTTAACTGTAGTATGCCACATGGACACATGGCCCACTCTGAAGTTGGACCCATGAATGTTGAACCCTGCAGATGGTTCCACTACCACAATACTAATTTGGCAAATTACACGTTGTGAAGTAAAATAGGCAGAAAAGAAATATTTTGCATGATTTCATAAAATGATCTATATGACCCATATGGGATTAATAATCCTGAGCAACCTGAAGGAATCACTTCCATTTCAAACAATTTCAACTTAATACCATACAATCTGTGGGAGAAAAGGCATTTTACATGATTTCATAAAATGGCCCATATGGACTTTGGACCCAAAATTCTCGAACACCCTGAAGGCACCACAACCATAATGCATACATATATGAAGTATAACCTTTGTCCAACTTTATAACTTGATATATCAAGTTAAAAAGTTTTTCAGAGCTTTTTCTCCTAGTGCCCCAGATGACCTTTGACCCCACGACGAAAACAATAGGGCACACCTTCTCAACATGGCAAACATAACATTCCAAGTTTGGCTTTCATCCAGACTTTCCCCCATTCAGTAAGAGCAAACCAAAGCAAGTGTCACGGACATACACACCCTCATGCCAACCTGACTGCAGAAAGTTCCTTTGCTGATGCAAGGAACCAATAAAACTGGTCAGTATTTCAGCATTCTGTACTGATCGGTTCTTCTGGTCCTTGATTTTGTTTTCATGAATTGTGGTGATACCATTGTTATAAACTGATCGATCCAATGTACTTTGAGATCTGCTAAACCCCTAGTCAAGTATCATCACTATATTATCTTTTACATCTCATAATGCAAATAGAGTACAAAACCATGCCACAGGTAACTGATGATACCTTTATTGAATATATTTGTCTGGCTTAACAAAAATATGATACTCTGAAAAGAAAATGTGAAAGACAAAAGAATATGTGGATAGCACTCTGTAAAGCCTAATGCAAACAACATTGACCTAGAAACACCTGAAACTCAGACTTTCATCTTCAAACATTTAATGTCAAGTCTCTACTGAAAAAAGAAAAATGAAGAACCTAGGTAACATTTGATGTCCCCTCCCTTATTTTTGGCAAATGCTCATATAAGTATTTGTAAGTGAAAAAAAAAGGAAGGTATACATTAAATGCTAGTCTTGACTGCTATTCAGGTATTTAATAGTGTTCCAAACACTAAACCCAAGGCCAGTGCCCATTTCTACTATGTTGACTAAAATTACATCACAGTGAACATCAAATGCAAGTCAATACAGAAACTTGATCCTACTTACTAAATCAGTTATACATTTTTTACTATGAGCACGGGATGTTTTGATTAAGAAATGTATCAAACAATTACATTCAACTTCTTCCAACAACACTTACTTAACTTTCTTTTTTTTCTTTTTTGGTTCGTAGCAGTTACAGCTGATCTAAGTAAATTATACTTTCACTTTTATTTACTACATACTTAAAGTTTATCAAAATGAGCTACGTCATTCAATAATAACACGGACTTCTACAGAGAGAGGTTACCAAGTAAACTTCATGTAGGAGATGAGTTTATTTTGGAAACTTAAACTGCTGCAGTCATCAATGTGAGAAAAGGAGTAGCACAATTATCTACTCATAACACAAACCGAGACATCTTGGTGTGACTTCTACTAATACCAACCAAGGCAAATTATTGTGGTAAGTTCTCAGATTAAATAATCAAGGTGTTTTATTGTGGTTAAATTCTAATTCTCACCAAGGTGTATTATCGTGGCAAGTTCTCATACAAACCAAGGTGTGTTTCCATGGTGATTTCTATCTATGACCCATGCAAGGACTTGATGGCAAGCACAGTTCACACCAAGGAGTATATATGATGCTTTCATCAAAGTAAACATGGACCTCAGATTAGCAGCTAAGTTTTTGAGCACATGTCTTCCATCCCAAGCATATGTCTTCCATCCCAACCTGCACACCTCATGACATGCAGGTGAGATGGTTGCACAAAGGTCTATTATCAAGCTGCACTAATTTGCTGTACTTTTATAAACCTAAATATATTTGATAGACTTCTAAAGAACTATTCAAAGAGTATGGTAAGAACTTAATGAACCATCTTTACTATGCCATATGACCCCCTCACCATCCTCCCACCCTCCTTCCACTTCTCACATATGCAACACACTAAAGGCAAGAGAAATTAAGTTAGTTATCTTACAAATTTTGTCAGGACATAAGGACTGAGGTGATTACTTACGGGACAATAAATTTTACAAGTGACTATACACGATAAGACATAGCTTTATTGGTCATCATCCTAATCCTCTATGGATTCAGTTTTAACACATACAACATTATTTTATCTAAATTCAATTGGACAGCCTCTAGGGATTCAGTTTAAACACGTTCAATATTCTTTTATCTATACATCGCTTGGCAAACTCAAATATACCTCCTTTTCTTCATATTCACTCTCTCTAGAATTTAAACGAATACAAAGTACCAGAAAAAAAAGTGGTGATAAAGGACTTTCACTCCAACTCTGGTTAAGGTTTCCTTTCATCTTGAGCTGTTCCATACCACACTAATCCAATTTCTAGCAGATTCAAATAGCAAAATGAGAATAAATAATAGCAAATTTTCTCCCATAAAACATAGAATACATTCTGGCCAAGGTGACTATCACACACTAACATGAAAAAAAAAATGCTCAGTAAATTTTCTTGACTACTGATTAACAAACAGTAACCCATATGTATTCATGCATTCTCATTCATGAATGGTCATACCTCATGGTGGGTAGCCAATGTGCAATTAATCTTCCTGATATTAAAAAAAAATGTCCAAACATAACAGAGACACATATAACTTAAATTATTGGTTTGTGACTTGTCCATCTAGTGCTGCAATTATTAAGTCTATTTACACTATTTACACTTTTTTTGTGATAGTAAGGACTCTCTGCTCATTATAACCTTTGCTTATATGAGATACTTTTTGTACAAAAAATCTAATCTGTTCACCACGCTATTACTTTATATTTCTGTACGTTCACACCTTTACTGCTTGTAACCAGATCCTGATAAACATTTTTGGCTCTTCTACAAAGCTCATGTTGACAAATCACGGTCAGTATCAACCAAACAGGACTCGTCTACTTCTTTTAAAGCTATGTAGTTATTCAGACTTGGACCATTTAGTACCTTGAGCAAGTTCTAGCTTGTTTGCTATTAAAGGTATTTGTATTAGTGTCAAACTGTAAGGTGACAATACTTTCTAGCATAATGGATGACTAATTCCAAAAAGTTGTCATTCTGAAATACGACAATACCCCAGGGAGGTACTAGACAATTACATTGCTTGATGAGAGGACCAATAAAGCCACCAGGTGACCACAAAATGACTATGGCTAGGTTTCTTCAAGTATATGTGCTTACATTTCAGACAACCTTTTTAGTAACAAGACCTACCCTTTGTTCTTTTTTTTTTCCTTGTTCACAATCAAACTGTTGTAAGCATAAAGCAAAACCAAATGAAAAAGAACAGTTGGCCTGATATTTGAGGAAACTTAAAAGGACTCCACAGATATTACAAAATATGAAAAAACAAAAATTAAACAAGAACAAATACATTTCTGAAGTATTATCAAGTAATTATGTGTACCAATAGTAGCCTGTAACATACTACTTATATTGAGAATGGAAGTATTATCAAGTAATGATGTGTACCAGTAGTAGCCTGTAACATACTACTAATTTATTGAGAATGGAAGTATTATCAAGTAATGATGTGTACCAATAGTAGCCTGTAACATACTACTAATTTATTGAGAATGGAAGTATTATCAAGTAATGATGTGTACCAATAGTAGCCTGTAACATACTACTAATTTATTGAGAATGGAAGTATTATCAAGTAATGATGTGTACCAATAGTAGCCTGCAACATACTACTAATTTATTGAGAATGGAAGTATTATCAAGTAATGATGTGTACCAAAAGTAGCCTGTAACATACTATTAATTTATTGAGAATGGCTCAACTGCAAACACCAATGTTTCAAGTGACAGATCTGTGAAAGAAACAACTAGAATACTTATAAATTGTTGACTTCTAAGAGTCTTGTGAACCTAACAGAGCAAAAAGACCATTTCTACATTTACGATCAACTTGAGATTAAATATCCTTACTTTTATTTGGCTACAACTGATAATGTGTTGCTCAGGGTAGCTTCGTGGTGGACTAATTTTGCTAACTCATTATTGGACGGAGAAGAGAAAGAGCATTGGTAATGAATCAAGAGAAGAAAATTTCTGTTCATGATTTGTGGTGTTTCCCATGTTAATCCTTTTTTTTCTGCCAATTGCATAAACATGTCCAAACTTAAATGCAAAAGAAGACAGATACGATTGTCTGAAACTACTTTTATACACATTCTTCCATGTTTAACATCTGCTTCTTGCACACATATTTTAAGCATGGCTGTTACCATGACAACACCATAAATGATGGAATTCCTTCAGCATCTCTGCCCAGAAGAATCTAAAGACTATCTGTCCATCATCAAGATCTTCTTGCATCCATGAATGATTTGATATCCTCTCTTGTACCAGTATGATCCATCCCTTCGATTTGACCTGTATCCTTGAGTTGGGCCATCTCATCGGCTTCATGGGCTCTGTCATTACAAGTAGAAAACAAAACAATTGATAAATATTTGCAAATATCTACATCCCTCTTTTTCTTTTTTCTCTCACCCAGTCAGTGTTTAGATGAAGTGACTTTCCTGAAGTTCATCTTTTTCTTGAATAAGCATTTGCAAGAGCTCCCACTTGGACTTTCATCTCCATAATTTTGATATGGCTGAAGATTGGATGTTTGGTGGTCAGTCTGACATAGTAATACAACACTATACACTTTTACTGTCACAACTTCGAGAATAAACTTTGGATAGACAAGTTGGGTTAACATTTCCATTGTCCCATCTATAAGTGGTATATTGTGATGCCCATAAGAGCATCACGTAGGTTCCTCGGTATATGTAGTTACCGGTATAAGTTGCACATAGTGAGTTCGACTCATCCTTACACTAAGTATGCATAGTTTTGGGTTCATACGCTAATTTCTTTTGTTTCTCTTCTATGTTTCAGCTGTCTGGCTCTTCTGACTGTCCTTGGAATCCGTCATGGCTATGTGGAATTTTCCTGTAGTTCTCCTACCAGAAGTTTCTTGCAAATTTTGGTAGCTGTTTAAGTCACTTACAATTTTGTTTCTGTTCTTACAGGATGTGTTTTTTTTTTTTTGATTTGTTGTAATGCTGCTTTTGAGTCTGCTGGACGCTTCGTCACGTAAGGTTTTCATTTATTTTGGGCAAGTCCGGGTCCCTTATATTGCAATGCTGTGGGCATATTTCTCATTGGTAAGGCTGAACAGTGAGACTAAATTTTAGGACTAGGGTAGTTGGTGGCTTTTTGTGTTTTCTATACCCTGTGGGATTTTGAAAGTGTTCTGTTTGGATTAACTAGTGAGCAGCCTGTTGGGCTGAACATGCATTTTCCTGAGGCAACGCCGAGGTATTGCCATTTCTGTGACAGTGTGCGGCCAGACTTTGCAGGTGCCAGTTAGGGTTTTATAACTGTGGTTATTTACTCAAGTAACTGCTGTAGAACATTGTTAATGATTTTTTTCTTTAGGTCAACCAAAATTATAACAGTGATGCCTAAACTTCAAAAACCATACTATAAAGTGACAAAGACATTAATATTGAACTGGAGTTTTAGTTTGCCCAAAGTGGGCCTCAGTTTCACATTTAAGTACTTAAACATGAAGCGAAATTTAATTGTTAATTTTTATTTTGTGGTTTCTCCACTTGTGACTGTCCTGTTTTAATCCTGACAGAGGGCGCCCTACAGCTGCCCTGTCAAACCCACAACAGCTCGGCTAGAAACCCCCCCCCCCCGAGGGTATTACAATATGTTATCTGTTCTGCTCAGAATCGTGCTGGATTTTCCAATGAAGTCAAATTGAAACAATTTTGCCATTACCTTTTAAGAGATTCCAAATATGCCTTTCCCTTACACATGCACATTCTCCAAAATTGAATTCGGTTCCACACTCTAGAAACAAGCTTTCAAAAAAGAACAGAAGAGTAGAGAAAATGGTAACCAAAAAGGACTTGTGAGAATCTCACAGTCAAGAGATTCCTGCTTTGCCATGATAGAGCATATTCTAATTGAGACAATGGAAATTCAAATAAATCTTTGCAATGCAAAAAGATTGAGTCTTTACCATTCTTCAGAGATAAGGTCATTCACATTAAAAAATAAAAGTAATGATTTCCCTCCTTAAAAATCTATTGCTTTCAATCTCATGAAGATAAATTTTCTGGAAAGTTCACACTTTCTGTTTCCCTGTTTCATCAAGATGCAATAAAACAATTTTCCCCAGTGGTAATGAGATACCAGAGTGTGAACATTACGGAATGAATCACGAGAGGACTGACAAATAAATCTAAGGAAAGCCATCCCACAGGAATTCAAATCTATTTGGTACATCAATGCCAGAAAGATACAAAAGCTGTGATTCATTGCTAGACTCCAGAAATAAATTTTAACTTGTCAAACTAATTGCAGAATTATTCTTGCTGTAGTATCCTCCTTTAACAAGAAATACTAATTTGCAATTAAGATCAGCAGAAATGAAGTTCTATAATTGCATTTGATACTGTCAGACCTAGTGACAATGACAATGCTAAGGTGCACGTTTGTGAGCAGATCTGATTCAGTCTTGTTGTGCTTCTTGGACCGGTTGCTGAACTTGTATTATTCTTAATATTTCAAAGAAGTTTAAAATTGCACTGTTACAGAAGAATGTGGTGTCCTCCATTGCTCTGACCTAAAATATCTGTCTTCCATGTAAGTGACTAAGAGTAATTGATGTCAAAACGATTATGAAAGAAAACATGAAAGAGAAAGCATAACATGCTGTCCATGTCCATCTCCAACAGCACGAACCTGCAATATCTGTAAAGAGGAATCTTGTACTCGATAAAAACCACGGCAAGTACTCCATGGGTTCATTTTAACAATCACAAAAAGTAAAGATCTCTCAATGTGGAATATAAATGTAGATCAAAAGATTCACAGAATCTATGAAACTTGAGAATAAATTTTTTTATTTCATTGTGCCAGAACTTCGGAAAGTCTGCTCTTTCCTTATGCATAGTTGAAGCTGTCATTTAAAAACATAGGGCACTGTGGAAACTAGAAATGGTTGCCAAATTTATCTTTTGTTCATGCAAACTATCGCTTTCACTTTCAGCTCTGTAGCCCTGTTACCCTGAGAAGTGATTTAGATCACATGGTGCTCCAGTTCCTGGAAACTGCCATAACCAGTCCCTACTTCCTGAAATGTTAGTGGTTGGCTTTCCTTCATATATACCACCTAAACTTTTGGTTAATCCACTGCCATGGTTTCGTAGACAGTACTATGTTTATCCAAAAGAGACAAGTTTGATAGATGGGCTCTGTGATCAATTCCTTTGCCTCTTCTTTTGACAACAAGTGCTTCTTGGACAACAAATTTTTTGGTTGAGAGTAGTACTAGCGGGATTTTGTTTTCTGACTACAGATAATTCAGTCAGTGAAATTTTGTTTTCTTGGCTGGGTCAATGGCCATGCAACTAGTGACAGGTGCCACTCACTGACGACAGCCCACAGCAGTCCAAGACATCAACATTGGAAAACATGTTTACTTCTAAACAGCTACCCGAATTTGGCAGGTGACAAGACATGCTGGTCTTTGGCCGGCAGATGTCCCCCACATTCCTGTGGTCTAGAGAGGCTATCATGGCAGAATGCCAGAGAACAATGGCAGACCCGTAGCTGAGTCAAAATGACATCCCTCTTTAGTACTTTTATATAAAAAAATATGATCTGCTATTAGTTTGTTAATTTTAATTTGCTAACAGCTTTGTTGGCCATCTTTCACTGAAGAATGTCATGGACCAATAATTCCACAAATGTAATGTAATCCTCACAAATGTAATGTAATCCACACAAATGCAATGTAATCCACACAACTCACTGGTGTGGATATTCACAAGTGACTATATATTGACCACTTGCTTTACTAATGCATTCTATTTGACCGTGCGCAAAGATTACTCGAAGTCAATTCTGACACTGCACCCTCTAAAACTAGGCTTACCCTCTTTTGTCTTTTGTTCAGGATGAAAGATCGTATTTCTTTTTATCTATTGCATTCTCGCCTCTAGCAACAGTCTAAGGATTGTAAACCTTGAGTATTCCTGTGTTTTTCTCTCTGTTAGGTCTTATAATCATTTTGTATACACATATTCACGTGCTCATTATGTTTGTTTGTTCATAATTCACTTTAAGTCAGATGTATGTTTAATAGATGTAAGTTATTGTGACACTGTAAACATTAATGTAAGAGACCTTGATTCATGTATTCCTATACTGCTGCCCCTTCTCATGAGGAATATCCTTGCAGGAAGGGGGAGTGTGGGAGTTACATCATTTAAACATTTCTAATGAATGATAAGAAAGGACATATACCACTTTTACCCAACAAGGTGCATATACTTACTTAAGCATGATTCCTATATATGAAGCAATATCTCCCCAAACATACGATGTTGTTTCTTGTAAAGCTCTGGTCCAGGTTGGTGTCAGATTGAGACATACCCTAGAGGAAGCGATGCAAGAGGCCGCCAGAAGGGAAGGTTTTATAAAAGAAAAGGTATGATCTGAAAAATAAATGAAAAAAAAATAGAATGTGATAATCAGTTAGTGGCAGGGAGAAACTGTGGAATGAGGTAATGATAGTAATGAGACTTTTCTATTAAATACTTGTTTGAAACAATGATGACCAAACAAATTCAGTCCCAATTCATTCTTAGGTACTGACAGTGATAGGGATGGTCTTCTGGAGAAGGCATAAAGATATATGATACCAGACGACAATAAGTTGTTGAATCTAACCTCTCTTCGTCAATTTTAACTGCCTTTCATATAACTAAGATTACAAAGGATGAATTTTTTTTAAATTCTAGGTTCATTCTAGGTTCATTCATAGTCTTTGTAACTGACTTCAGACCTTAACTACTCTACTGTATCCTATTCATTCATACAACCAGAATTTTAGTTTGGTTCTAGCTAAATGTTAGTTATGATATGCGATGTAATATGGATGTGGAGACGGCTAATTTGGAAAGTGAAGATAAGCATGTTTATCAAGAATCAAAGTTTCTTCACATAGAAGGGGGTGGTGTTGGCAGAAGGTTCCACAGTCCATCCCTATTTATACATGCAAAGCAGAAATGTGAAAGTGTCTGGAAAAGTGCCCAACATCATGAAAATGAATAAACATGCTGAAAGAAATGTTTCTCTTCTGTGAGAGTGACTGATGACTGTGCAATCATGTACAGGAGTGTTGTGCATTTATTCTGCATGTGTGTGAATTCACAGAAGTTTTTATTATTGCTTCAATGGAACATTCACTGAACTTAAGCAGTGTTTCATTCTAATGGGAAACACCTTTGAGTTGTGGCCTCCACTGACCGGCATCAATTGACATGTTATGCTCTAAAAACATAGATGTTGGTTGAAAAGGAATTTCCAGACACCTTCACAGTTAACTTTACCGTTATATATTCTCCTTAGACTTAATGCAACAAACTCAACTGCAACGAAATGGGAAAGTAGAAACCTTGTTTTTTTTAGCAAGTAACAATTTACTTAGGAAGACAAGATTTTCTACAGACAATAAATACAATTTTACATCACATAAAGATTTTTTAGTACACTTACTCTGTAAACTAATATCTAAGAAGTATTTTGTGTACTTTCGTATATAAACTGGTGCATTATATTTTCTGTTGATGGTATTGCCTAGTTTGTTTTTCTCCTGGTCAGCTATCACTATGCTCAGGAAGTATTCAATAAAATGCACAGCGGTAGGCACGTTGACTCGCCACTCAAACATTTCTAAGATCTCCAGTTCTAGCATGAGAAAGTCTTCCTGGGTAATGATTCCGTTGATCACACGACGTACAAATCTACCAAGTTTAATAACCATGTCTTCTTTATCTTCAAATTTAGCTGTAAATCAAACGGTAGAGAAAAAAAACATGAAAACCAATCATTACGGAAAAGTGTTTGATTTATGGTTTGTGGGCTGCTAAAAGAGAAAATTAGCACTTTTGGTTCTTTGGCCTGTGCATCATGGTTTACATTTTATTTTTCCCTGTCTCATAATTTCAAACATGTGTTTGTGTTTTTGTGAAGGGATCCGAGGACATTGGTACATTTGGCGAATTGTAAGTCTCCTTTAATTATTACAATTTTCCGTTTCTTCAGACTTCCCTTTCAATACATTAATTCTTGACAGGAAACTATTGTTTTCCAGTACAAGGCACTCTTAATCAAGTACACTTAATGAAGTACTTTGTCAAGTGTGCTTATACTTAATAGCACCTCTCAGGGTAAATCTGTTTTTAAGGTAAGCAAGAAGTTCTTGTGACAAGTCTAGACAATTATGAATGATAAGTAGGTGTGACCAAGGGACAGTATTGAAGGCCACAATGACACACACGTGGTCTTGAGATGATGGTGCTTTTACATGAGAATATGATCAGATCTCAATGCCAGGATCAGATCTCAATGCCAGGAACAGATCTCATTCTCAGAATCAGATCTCAATGTTAGAATCAGATCTCAATCCCAGGATCAGACCTCAGCTCTGAGATCACTTCTATTGTGTTTATGTGTATACAATATCATATCTGGATCAGATCATCCTATTATGATCCTGGCAGACTAGGATTTGATCCTGACCTGACATATGTAGTTTATAGTGTAGTGTGGTTCAATACCAATGTTCAGTGACCACGCATGTAACTATATACTTAACATACTTATCAGAATATCTGTCTCTGATCACACCCATGGGTGATGTTTCTCTCCAAGAGTGGGGAAAGAGGGATATGATGCAAAATGTAGCAGCATGACCCTGGTCATTGGACAAGTCCTGGGGGAGGGGTCTAAAAGAATGGCATTTCACACACCTTTCAGAAAAGACCTTTTCAGAAATGTAATCGTGTAGTAGATGCAAAAGTGCCATGTACAGCAGCAGCAGCAGCAGCAGCAGCAGCAGCAGCATTATGCTATACATAATTTGATATTTATGGGGACGATATGTTGTAATAGCAAACTGTCCACCTACTTTCATGAGGATGTTCCCCTCCCCTGATCCCACCCAATGAATTCAACGTGAAGAGTAGACAAGAAGTTAAATTTAAAGTCGGTCAATCCCCGATCTGTGTTCATCATTGCAACGATGCAATTTCAGCGTGTGTCATTTACGTCGAGCGACGACTTGATTCTGTACATGTATGACTGACTGGAGCTTTCAAAAATGAGCAATAAGAGATTACTGAAATATAGGCAGACATGAAAACAGTGGTACATTCATAGTGTAACTAACTTTTCTTTTTTTGGGTGGGGGTAAGGCAACTTACTTGCAATTAAAAGACATGCCATCGCAACTATATGCAAGTGAGCTTCATTGGAACTGTTGTCTCTGTCCATAATTCTGTCCAATAAGAAAACAGCTAAATGTATCGTATGTGACGTCATGTTAAAACATTCAGCTTGCACAGCCAACCAATCAACCAAATATCTGCGAATATGCATGTGGGGAGACGATCCTTTGTAGATGACCAATTTTCCCTCTTCCTGCTTGAGAGAGGCATAAATATCAGCGACCAGGTCTTTATCTCCATCCCACCAGTTAACTTCAGCCATCAAAATTTGTGGATTCAACTGACAGACCTGTCATATGAAGAAATGCAAATTTAAGAATTGGCAATGAATTTCCATAAAAAGTCAATTTCAAAGCTTTCATTATGTGCAAAAAAATAAATGTAACTATATTTATATGAGGCCTTTACAAGAAAAATAATCTAGCCATTGATTCACTCACTGAGAGGTATTTACCACAAAGAACATTCATGTCAGAAGAAGGTGATGATGATGATGATGATGATGATGATGATGCTAATGATGATGACGATGACGATGGAAAATGTTCCCTTCAGTTTTATCATTTCACATGCTTCAGCAAACCAACTATATTTGTGACCTAACAAAAAAGTTCTCATCCACTTGACGTTCAATAGTGTCATGCTTTCCCCTAGTTTAAAAGGCTCCCTAAACTTTTTTTAATAAGTCTGTAAACATAGTTGACATTTCCTTTTTTTTTTTTATTTTGTTCTTTTTGTCACCATTTCTTTTTGTTGACATTGTCTTTTTCCATACCCTTTATCCTATTATGGAGGGCTCTTTCTACAAGCTTGATGAAGCATTTCTGAGTCTCCTCCTGAATTTCATTCCTGTTTCAGTCCTTTAACATATTTTCTCCATTATTGTACCTATTTCACAAGAAGGACTCAAATAAATGTTGTCGAAATTAAAACTGGAAATTATTTTCTGCATCTCTTAAATCGACCACCTGAAATACTGCAAAGAATATAACATCTTCATTTAGTTGGTCATCTGACAATAGTAAAGATGTCTCAAATTTTCAACATGCAGCAAACTTTGAAGTGGAAAGCTTTCCTTCTTTACATATTAAAGTCATAAATCACACAGTGTAACAGTCACAAACCAGAAAAGTCAAAGGACTTTGTGGTTCCTTGCAAATATTAAAGACAGACACAGGAAAACTAACATACCAATTTTGAAGTTCAATCACCTTACTTACCCTTCTTGAGATACCATATCTACAAGGTTTTCAAACTATGGCCTGTATTGATCTCACATGACCTTTGACCTCCATAAAAAAATGTCAGAAATTATCTGCTCATTAATGGCTACCAATGTGACTAGTGTAAAGTCCGGCAACATGCAGTTGCTAAAATATCTTATTGAGGTTTTCATACTTTCAGCTCTGGTGACCTCAAAAGACCTTTAACTTACATGAAAAACAGTAGAGATCACCTACTTACACTGGGTAACCAACACATCAAATCTGAAGTTCCAGTAACCTTGACTTATTGAGAAACAGTGTTTACAGGTTTTCAAAGTATGGACTCTATTAACCTCACATGACAATTGACCTCCATAAAAAAATGTCAGAAATTATCTGCTCATCACTGGCTACCAATGTGACTAGTATGACGTTCCAGCAACATTCAGTTGCTGAGATATCTCCCTAAGGAAGTTTTCACACTTTGAGCTCTGGTGACCTCAAATGACCTCTGACCTACCAGAAAAACAATAGGGATCATCTACTCACAATGGACTCCCTACACACCAACTTGAAAGTTCAGGCACTTTTCCCTGCTTGAGATATCATATTTACAAGCAAAGGCATCATACACACATACATACACATGCCATGATGACCACATACATTCCTTGCCTGTCTTCAGCAAGGAATAAAAAACAAAAGGGATGTATGTAATCATTATGTAATTATAAGCACACCAATTTTGACGTTTAAGCACCTTTCCTTTCTTGAGATATCATGCTTACAAGGTTTTTGAACTGACCTGACCTGAAATGACCTTTTTCCTCCATAAGAAATGACATAGATCATTTACTCGTAAAGTGGTGTCAAGATTAAGAGTTTAAGTTACAGCAACCTTCAGTTCCTTACTAGGTTTTCATATTTTAACCTCTGGTGATCCCAAATGAATTCTGACCTCCATGAAAAACAATAGGCATCATCTACTACTCACTATTGACTACCAAGTCACTAACTCTGAAGAACAGCATCTTTTCTTTTTTGAGATATCCGGTTTACAAGCCAAATCATTTACATACATACACACACATGCATACACACACACACCATAAAAATTACACAGATTCTTTGCCTGCATTCAGCAAGGAATCAAAAATGTCAATCCTTGAATCATAAAATGCATCACATCAATGCCACATTCAAACTTCCCAAGAAAAGTCATGTTGTTCCTGCCTAAGATCCATCATGTTTTGTAAAATTTCCTACAGCAATTATTAAAATCAAACAAAGTATGATGTATTTTTTTTCCACAATTTTTCTCTCTCTTGTCTGTTATTGTGCTATCCCTGTTGTATCCACTGCTTTCTTTGTTACAAAAGGACCAGACTAGAAAAAACCCATGCTGAGTTTGGTTTGTCTACCAATCACGTTATGAAAAATTTTACTTTTTGTTTTTAAAATCACTAGACCTTTCAAATGAAATATTTATGCATGATGGAATTTGTATTTTGTACATGAACCTGTGGTAAAAATGACCTTGAAAATTAGGTTAATTCATTCAAGTACTTCATTAAAATTTAAAGAATTTTCCAATCTACTGTACTCAACTTCCACTGTTTTCACTGCTATTCTACAAAAAGTTTGTGACCTTTTACTACCAAACTAAGTTATAATGATATGCCATGTATGAACCCTCACCTGCCGAACCAGGCAAAAAAAGGAATTAAGACATGTTTCATACAGATTGCAACAGGGCTATACACTGTGCTGTTAATTGGCGAGGTACCAACCAATAGCAATGATTTCTCTGATTAAGGTTGAAGGTCTCTGAATAATTAGACCTACAGGGCTAAAAGATGACCAACAGAAGCAGGTAAGGAAAAGGACTCAAAATATATTTGACATGTGACAATGACAATACTATGAGTGGCATGAAAAAAGTGACCATGAGACTGTATTTGCACCATCTGCATCATTAAGGAGATGTTTAATTCATCAACACAGTCAGGCTAGCATTAATTGTCATATTACTGCTACTGACTCAGAAAATCAGTGTTGTTCCTCTCAAAAGGTGGAAGTCTATTCATCTTAAAGAAAAACTTGCAACAGATGGGGCTGTACCTCGAAAGTGTCAAACCAAGTTGAACTTGTAATCTGGAATCTTTTCCTCAGCACAGACTCTCCAGGATAAATTTGCCGAATGTGACTCTTACTTAGTCTTACCATGAATTCACGAAACAATACATGTCAAAGTAGTGACGACAAACTTATAGGCCTTCATGTTACTGTGGAGTAACACTGGGTAACTTAGGCTGGAAATATGTTCATTTTGCATTGTACGTTAGGCAATGAAGATGATGATGACACAACCACAGGATTGTTCCGTCGATCTTATTTTACTGAGGCAAAGTTGCGACAAAGATGATGACTTACCTCAGAATTATGTAATTAGAGATGAATGATGGCGATTGCCGACAAAGAATTCAGCCAACCCTATCCAAAGCGGTGAAAATGAAAGGCGAAGATCTGAGTCCTCTGATGGGTAGTGGACTTGCTGTTCTGCTGAACGAAGGCATGGAACAGGTGTTGGCATATTTTATGAAAGTGGAAATGGCTACTTTGTGTCTGTCTCTAGTTGATTCCAAAATAAACTTTATTGCGCAATGTTTCTCAATGCTCCAGGCGGACACACCTACAGTATTGGTAATGGACGGGGCGTGGTATACAGTCGCGGAGATCGAGAGGTACTGAAAGGACGAAAGATCACCCAGCCCCTCCCCTTCCTTACTATTTAAGTGAAGACTTGACAACATAATCTGTTGGTGCACATTGACCAGTGTCCAAAGGGAACATTATACCGTAAAATTCTGATCTATGACCGAGAGTGGTCATGATTCCGCACTCTCTGAATAAGTCTATAGTCGGTCGTCCAGTATTTATTTTGAAAAATAGTCCTGCATTGCAACTCTCTTCTCATGCATTTCTCTTAGGCCTGTAATTACTTTTCATGTATATTACTTTACATGTTGATGAATATCAGTACCGCCTTAGTAAGGTGTTATCCTGCATTTATTTAGTACTTAACTTTATTTTACGTATGCTTTAGGCCTACAGAAAGTGTTGCCACCACCGTGCATTCGAAATTCATGGGATCAAGGGTGGGGTGCCTGCACTCCCCTCCCCCCCCCAAAAAAAAATGCGAAATTGATCATGCCAAGTTATACAGTCATCTGACTGTTGACTGTGTTCTCATCACGATTTCGTATCATACTCTGAGTCGTAGCTGGCTACACCACACTGAGATGACTTCTGTATATTGTTATAAAACACTTTCCCACAATGCACAGAATCTAGTGTGCCGAACCAAACAGAATCGATCCTGGATCAGCCCCGGATCCACACTACTTAGATGCATCGATCAGTAGTTTCAAGAGCTGAATGAAGGATTGTGAAAGACTCAACATAATTATGCAAAAATCTGTATGATCCCAAAGTCACGAAGTGTAGTGTTTAAATTTCATTTTTATTGAAGTGTTTATAGACGAGGAGATCTAAAACATCTTCATACAAAATAATGAAACAGTTAACCTCACTCATACTTTTAGAAACAACAAAAAATAATTAGCAATAATTAAATAGAAATTGCTTCATCAGTAACACAAGGAAAGCAGTGCTTCTCAAAACTTCACGTTTATGCATAAGTAAACGCTGTAATAAGAAATGTCTTTCTTTGAGAGCCATTAAAAAGAGCAAGGTATGCAAGCAAGTACGCAGCAGCTGCCTTGGTATCCGGGAGTGCTCATCAACTCAGAGCCACAAAACGACAGTGATAGCCACATTAGGCTGGACGTTAGCCTTTTAGTTCCTTTATACCGCTTAACCTAAGCAAGACAAAATGTGGCCGCGAGGAGACAATCATTTGTTTCTCAGATAGGCGGATAAAAGAAAAGATAGATACACTGTGGTCGCAAAAAAATACGGTACATAGCCACTTATTCAAGGTGGAAATGAATGTTTACCCAGGGACTATACTTACAACAGTTCACCTTAATATCTAAACGGTATCGAGCGTAAATCAACAAATAGGACTTCAGTGGAGAGCTGGGCGGTTATGTTATTTATTTAGTTCACCAAAAAGAGAAGAACGAAGCTTCCTGTTGACCCATCCTTTTCTCAAGATAAACAGAAATGATATTTGGCTAAGTAGCTGCTAACAGTGCGGCATCTTCAGTAACACCTACCATGTGTGCAACATAGTACACGTATACCCCAAGATTAGACTAGAAAGCAAGAAAGAAAATGAATGCAAAAACAGCATAACTGCATGGTTAATTGAAGGAGCACAATATCTGCCAACTTATTCGGAATTTTCTGTCCCCTGGAATCTTCCTCAGCGAAATCTAACAACACAGTGAATGACTTTTAATTATCATTTGGTAAATATGTACATGCATATTTTGGTTTGATGGCAGCAGCGTGTAAAGCGTAGGCTGTAATTACTGGATAATCATTTTTTTTTTGTATATATAGAATGCGTACATGCGGATGCATCGCCTGGTATGCATGTTGAAAGCATCCTTGTGATTGGCTAAAACCTACCCTTGGTTCCAACATTCTGAGTCAACAACACAGTTGATTATTCACGTTCAGTAACCCTGAGGGTTCAGATGTGCATCAGATTGCTCAGTGGCGGACAGTTCTTCCAACATAATTAGCCTATGATCCTTTGACGAATAATTCAACATGACTTTGGTTACCCTTATAACTGTTTTATACTCAAACAGGAACCACATCAATTTAATCATCCCCCATTCAGTTTCTCTTTTTTTTCAAATTTTCAAATGCATTGTTTGCCACTTACCTTTTCCTGTTGTATTTTTATGTTTTAAGATATGCTTTTGCACGATAAGGAAACGGAATGGGAACTTGCAGAACTTCCGAAAAAGCATGTTCCGATTTCCACTTTCGCTTCTGTTGCTACACTTGGATGTGAATTACTAACATCGCTTTTAATCGCAGACTAGCAGTATGGCTCAGATCATCAGACCCTGCAACAGATACGCCACCGGAAAAAGTCACATCCTTATTATTTCTATAAAAGAATTAAAATGATTACTCAAAAATGTTGTTGAAATGACAAGATCTGATAAGTTGCCTTTTGAACATATTGCAGAAAATGGTTGAGTTGCTCACGTAGAAAAAAATTGTTGAATTAACACGATGTGGTAAGTTGTCATATCTCAGCATGTTACAAAACATTGTTGAATTGATTACTAAGAATGGAGTGAAGATAACCTTTAGATGAAGTCTGGTGCAATATTTTGCTTTTACTGAGGTCATGTTTGTTAGTTTTACTGTTTTGAACTTGAAGCACGGCATGGAGGGATACCTGTGGTAAGTAGCGTATGAAATTGTTGAAATTTTGCCTAAAAATGGTCAATTGTCCAAATAAATGAACTGAAAATTTATGATTTCCTGTTCATTTTTCATCATTCAACTGAACAACTGATAATCGTTTTCTGTTCTTCACAATATTTTTTTTACATACACATTCTCCTGCAAATTGTCAGTTGATGGAGAAAAAAAAATATTATTTCGATGGTACTTTTAAGCTACCGTATGGATGTTTGTAGAACGAAATCTCTGCTGGTTGACAGGAGAAGTACGAGGCCGTGCTAATGCATGGAAATAAACGGTTACTATCTGGAACTTACATCAGCCAAAGACGGCAGGCAAATGATTAAGCCAGACCAGTATACCATACAATCATTAAAATGAATTACAAAGACTTAGCCATTACGGAATGTCTATTTCTTTTACAACCAAAATACAATGGAATTGGTGTATTTTTTTTTTTTAGAAGGTCGAGACAAAGCCAGAGGTTAGAAAGTGCTTGTATTGTTAGTTTTACTGCTGTATACTTGGAGCACGGTGTAGAAGGACAGCAGTAAGTGTTAGCTGCGTAAATAATTGTCCAAACTGGCTTTATAGGAAGATTGGACTCTAAAGACAGTTAATTGGGTAAAATCTCACCGGTTAGTTACGTATGCCTCGTTATAAACTGTTGGTTAAAAAGGGGCGTAACCAGGATTTTTATTTATTTATTTTTTTGTGAGCGGACAAATCAACTCATCATCCATATATTTGACCGCAGTCTTGGGGAGGTGTATAGGGGAGAGGTCTTGCCCTAACAAGGATTAAGCCATGCAGAGTGTCAAATCAGTCAGTCCACGGATAGGCCTATATAGGAAGCATGAGGAAAAGTCTAAGCCCAGGGATAGGTCCCCACTCCCTTTTGCCCCAAAAAGGGACATTTTTGCCGAGCCAAATCATTGTGCACAATTGCCTTCCTTTAACACCTACACCCATGAAACTAAAATAAAGGTTGCAAAGTATTGGAGGGGCTGAGTGTCGTCAGGACTGTCTGAGCGATCCACCATTGGTGAGAGCGGAGCGTTCAAGAAAATTTTGGGCCTTGCAAACCCTCCAGATGGCCGGTAACGGCACTTATCAAGTGTCTCAAGCTGCATGTACCTGGCCTTGAAATAGGAATCTCTGCATCCCTGCAATTTCTCAATTAGGCCTAATGTGATAAAAATCAATGTGTGAAAAATGGTAATAGATATCAGATGGGTTGAGATGATACAAGAATTCTAATAAATTATTCATCCTCTTTCATTTATTCTTGAAACAGTTGTTAAATTGTAGGGGAAAGGGGTGCTGAAAATAACCTTAGACCCCACTTTTTTATTGTTTGATAATGACCCCATTTCTGAGCCTGAAAATGAAAATTGGGGTACAGTCGGTTGATCATTATCAAATGCAACGAAGCAACGCCGAACCCGAATAGATTTTTCTTTCGTTTAGTGAAACGCCCTGGCAAAACATGAGATTGTTGCATGTTACCGGTGGTGAAACATTTCAAAATTTAAGAAAAAAATATGAAAATGACATACTTTTAAGTAGTAAAAATGACATACTTTAAGTGGTAGAAATGACGTACAGTTAAATAGTAATATCACAGAATATTGGTTCGTATTGGCAGTACCTGTAGTTGTCATTGACAACCAATACCTTTTATTTCTTAATTCAGCTTCAGGGTTGGAAAATAGAAGAACATTGTTTCTAGATTCCATGACATCATTAATATTCATGTTTTTGACACTTTGGTGAGAGTTATTGCCAATTCCTGAGTGAAATAGATAAGCCTGACCGTTCCATTATTCCATCCCCTATAGCGGTATACTCGTATACAGTGTACAAGCAACAGGCGCATGTATTACCGATCGAAACCTCGAATCCATGATTTCACACCTTTATGAACACCTTGTTTCAATTGTGTTGTTAATGTTTCGTCTTAGTTTTCAGCATCAAAAAAGATCACACTTGTGAAGTCCGGCAATTACCCATGCAGTCCCCCGTCAGTCTCCTCAGTTTGGGCCTACCAGTTCTTCCCCAAATCCGTCAATTTATCATCCCTCCCTCCTCTCTTTTCTTTTTTCTTTCTTTACATCGCTTTCCCAAAATTTCAATGTAGAGGGGAGGAGACTCTGCCCCAGCCAGTTGGCTACGCCACTGGCTGGGGGAAAAAAAAATGTTGGTAGGAAAATTACCTTGTGTCCAGCTGGGGTATGTTTTACCCAAAGGTTTACAACGGGGCATACTTACCCAACCGTTTGTATAGAGTGCCAGTCACGTACAATTCAGTACTAGGGCCACATGCATGGAACACGCCACCAGTGACTTTGCGCGTGGATCTGATGGTTACAATCACATGCAGTTGGACAGAAAATTGATGCAGAAAACACTATTTAAAAAAAACCTTACTTTCTGCATGTGTACAACAACAGGGCCGGTGTCACAGATATTTTTATCCCCTGACACTTTTATCCAGCAGGATAAAACTGCATTATCAGATACTTTTACTCGTGTGGATGAAAAAAAAACTAGTTTTAGTTATTCCGAGATAAAAAGAAAATAGCCAGTTCTCGATCCGTTTTAGAAATATCACGGTATTTCTATCTGGGGAATAACAGTAATTTTTATTATTTTATCCATTCGATATGACAGGTGTATAAATCAATCAATCTCTATACACCTATCTAATTTGTGATGCGCTTTTTCCCCCTTGTATCTCTATCCCTAAAAATAATATTAGAGAGAACAGTTTTCCATCCAAGAAAATACTGACCGCACAATTTTAAGAAGCTAATTATTTGTGGAGCCTGATGGGAAGGACGGCGATCTAGGATTATTTCCATTTAAAATCCCCTTGAATAAACTTTGTTATAACAAATTTAAGGGGATTTCCAAATTACAAAGTTATTTATGCCCAGAATACGCAGAAGGTTTGCCAAGGGCCGGGGTTCGACTTGGAAGCAGAGAATGGGAAGGGACGGAGCCTGAGTGCCGGCGGGACCAGCTAATCGGAGCGCCACCATCGTTGACGTGGATCAAGAAAGAAATGTTTGTCTTTGCAAACCCCAGATGGCCGGCAATGGCATTTCCTAGCCGTTCTAAGCTGCACAAACCCGACCTTGAAATGGGGGTCTGCTTGTTTGCAATTCCCCAATTAACTAGAAAAACATCTATCTATGAAAATATGGTAAAAATTGCATTACTTTTATCGAGAATGTTTCCACTTGCTTATCTTTAAAAACCTCTAGAGATCGGTGCGGGGACAAATTTAAGGTCGCTTTCATCTGGTATAGGCTATTTCAGATTTTCCGGGCTGACATATTTGGGAGGAGGGGGATGAGAGATGCCCAAACCTCCGGTCGCGACGGTTCTGCATTCGTGACAGCTAATCTTGTAGTATACCAAGGTCTGCGGCATAAAAGAAGACGGTTGCCCTTTAAGTCCTGTCAAACGGCTGCAGGCTCATTGCAGTCACGCCACAAAATGAGACACATAGTATCACGATTAAAGGAAGCTGCAACAAAATGAGATTACCCCCCCCCCCCCTGCATACCATCAATGAGGGTAATTCATCGGCCACCTGTATCTGAAATTCGCCACGTCGTTTGGTAATATTTCTCGTTATGCTTGAAACGGCAACGCCACAACTTCCCCGTCGCCGTAATCTGCATCGCACACTTCTATCATTCCAAGTGGCAGACAAATTGTTTTTAGGACTAAGCTTGGAAACGGGGGAAGGGGGTCCCTCCTTCCCCCTATGCGTTTTGGTATGTCTGTTGAAACTTAAGTATGAAAGGAAATGGGAAGGAATTTAGACAACGCGTGAATCGGAACGGAAATAATGAACTTGTATTTTCACAATTTTTACGTCTTATTTCGAAAATGGTGAGATGGTATTTTCTAAACTTGGAGTCTGATTTTCTGTATATGTAAGGGAATAGTAGGAAGGTCGACCGAGGCAGTTGTTTTCTAAAAACTCATCATGCATAGGTTTGAACGGTGACAGTTGTGTGCAGTGTAGCTTCCTGGAAGTGTTGAATGTGAAATTATGGTCCAAGATAACCATAATTGTATAAAGGTTCTAGATGGAGACCATTTTAACTTCGTAACAAAATAGTATAAGTATCAATTATGATTCCCTGGGAATTGACTGAGGACGTTAAAATATGTTCTTTAGGAAGTAGGGCAAAGACGGAGAGAACCTTCGTTTTTCGCCTTTGTCCGCTATCCCGTGTGTCTTTCTTATCATCTGCACCCAAGAAGGCAGGATTTTTATTTGGAAGCCAGATGAGGGAAGGGGGGGGGGCTACCCCCGGAGCGTGATCGCCGACCTGGGGGCAGGAGTACAATACTTTTCAATATTTAAAGACTGTATTGCATCACCCTAAGTTATATTTTTACCTCCCGGAAAGGGAAATTCTCAACTGGTTCTAAGTTACAGTACTCTTAGATTGTACTGTTAGATTGCTCTTAGATTACAGTACTCTTAGATTGTTTGGATTACACATGTAGAGGAATTTAAGGCTGTGGGAGGGACTATACGTAAGTGGTTGGGAGAATAGAAACTGTCTGGGTTGATGAGTTTTTGTCTTTAATAAACATAAAAATAACTCCATCTATGAGTATGAGGGAGGGACTAGAGGTAGGTGGTGGGGAGAATTGGAACTGTCTGGGATGATGCCTTACAGCCTTTAAGTACCCTCAGTACCCTCAAATGCAATCTGGTGCAACATTTTATTATTTGAAGTTATTGCTATTTTTTCAATTCCGACAAAGATGTAGCCTATGTAAAAAAAAGATTGCTCTGCAAACTGTAAGGGGCATACGCACGTCCCAAGTAACTGTATATCGACACTTAATTCAAGTATACGTCCACAAACAGAATTTTGAGCTCACTTCCCCCTCTGAGAGTAATTTGTAATTTTGTTGGTGCAAAAAAATATGAGTACGGGAACGTGTCATAATATTTTAGTTCACCATGAGCGTGCGGAGGACATTTGCCGCTTTTTTGGACAGACTTCCGCCTCGGCTAGAAATTCCTTAGTCTTAAACATATACTCTTAAAGAAATGTGAAGAAGAAAAGTAATGATAAAATCAGTCACGGTTTGTAGGGAAATCGTACTTAACCTTACAAACGTAAATTCGTTAACCAATAGTCCACATTCAACGGATGTATCCCGCTCTGGTATAGAATAGTGTAGGCTGGCAAGGTAAGTCAGTCAATCCCTTGTTTAGTACATTAACATAATAATGGTAAGCAAGGGACAACGGACAAAGCGTGAGGAAAATTTGGGCATTTGAAAATGGAAATGAGACTAACGTTGGAATATAATCATGTAAATTCGTCACTCAGAGTTCCCCTATATATGAACATTTATGAACCTATCGCCAACATGAGTCACTCAACAAAAAAAGTCCCCTCCCCTGTCCAAAAATTGAGCCACAACAATTCTCTTTTAAGAAATGTGAGGGGGGTGAGTGGTGAAAATTTGGTATTGAGTCGCCATCCATCGAAATGTGGGGGACGTTTCCCCAGACCCCCTCCCTTACACCCGGCCCATGGGAGTCATTTGAAATTATGAATGTGCCGCGTTCAGTGCCTACCTTTTGCAGGAGGTTTATAGTCTTGGATATCGTTCGAAAATGATGAAAAATACTGAAATGTTGTACGTATGGGCACTATCAATTTGTTTCAATTCTTATTTCTGGGTGTTATTTTTTATGGAAATATATTTCTGAAACATCGCATTTCAAGTATCACACGCACTATACGTTGCTCCCTTGCGTTTTAAGCTAACTGCTACAGAACACATCGCGCCTTCTTACTTTGAGATGTCGTATTGTCATGGCCCACGCAATGTCGTACGACCTTCCAAAGAAACAACTCCCGAAGCTTCAATGTATTCACTGCGGTAAGAATGGTTATTCTCTCCAAGAAACGTCACAGTATGTCCAATATTCCGTGCAAAATCTTACTTATTGTGTTCAAGTCACTGTCACTGAATGACCGTGCGCGTTCTTATATTTCTGATTTTTTTATCTATATTCCTTCTCTTCTCGTAAGATCAAAATCAAAGTATCCTATGACCGAATACGTTGCAAATCGTACATGGGGAGGGGGGGGGGGGGTACAGATCGTTTGTTGTGGCCTGGGAACAATTTACCTTTCAGAGGTCGTTCCTTAGTCCCAGCAAGGAAGTTCTACTAGGAGGACCTCCTTGGTTCCAGTCAGTTGACACTTTTAAGACAAATCAAACCTACGTGATGCGTGTAGGGAATGTTCTTTACAGTTTTGCTTTCCCTCTTCTTGTTATACATTTATGTAAGGCGCCATGGGAACTTTGGAGGATTTGGCGCATTGTAAGTGTTGTTTTATCATTTTTTATAATTATTCTCAATTTTCATGTTTACCATGTTGTATTATGATTTTAATTGATGTGATTTTTTCTCCATGTACCGCACAACGGTGCAACGGTACATCTCCTATTAGCAACATCGATTTTGCTTCCTGCGTGTGAGAAAAACTCAGACAAACAGCTCTGAATGTCATTTTTCTTTAAGATGAAGGTCATGGGTCAAATGCATTACAATAATTCTTGAACAGATTGATAAACCCAAATTAATGAAAATTTGACATCTGCATTGAAAGAGCTGCCAGATAAGGCAAAAGTGCTAAAAAGAATGGCCAGAAAAATTAGCTGTGCAAGCAAAAAAGAGAAGGGACTACATTCCAAAAGATACTCAAATAAAGATAGTGGTAACTTCATTGTAAGATTTCATGTTAATTGTATTTCTTATCTTTGTTGACTACGGAAAGTAACACAACGCTGAAGCATGGCACAATAGCAAACGGGTAAGATTAAACCATGCGATAATACAAATCAATTTCACAAATTTTCATTATAAAAGAATTTACGCTGAAGTAAACATAAATAAAACTTAAAAAAGTTTTCAAGCACCATGCACATAAAACGGTGAGTCAAATAATCAATGGAGCACATTAATTCAGCTTAACTGTGTTTTCTTTTACATGAGCTTGGTAGGTAGAAACAAGAAAAACAAAAAGAGTCAATGGATGAGGAGGAATCAATAAAAAAGAACAAAAAAAATGAACAAACTCTTGAAACAGAAAATACTTTAACAGACCAAAATATATCATTTTAGTTTACATAGAGAGATAATACTTTGACTTAACGTATGAGGAAACAATTTGGCTGACGTAATAGCAAGCACACCGTGTGAATCTAATGTTAAACCTGGATGTCAATACACCTGTCTCTCACCATCACACTACTCCAACCTTGCAGTGTTTTTCCAAAGTTTCCCAGGCAAGTGGTCTAAACTTCAAGCCTTCAAGTTCAATTAGATTCATAACCATTCTCTTTTTTGATTACTAGCATGTCAAGAAAAGCTTCTCACAGATTTCTCCAGAATTGAGAATCCACGCACATGTTTATTTCCCGGGCATTTCAAAGGCCTGGTCGAAGGTCCATATATCAGGAATTCAAAAGCTTGCATAAACCATATCATACGTATGCCACTGAGCAGCAGCACAGTTTCACACTTAACATCATATTTCACACACTCTGCTCTACCATTTTAATAACTTTATGTAGCCTCCAAATATCTCAGGATCAAAGCTGTTTTTTTCTGGGTTTTTTCTGGAGTTTTTTTTACTTGTATGAGCTGTTTCTTACATATTCAGACCACATCCCCTTTAACTCAACTGCAGTTTTAGGTGAAACAAATATTTCTACAAATATTTTCACTTGATGGCTTAATCGACATTCTTCACTTTTTCTGATAACTACAATGCAATCTTGCTTTTATATTTTTGTGAAGATTCAGTTATGGTCTCATTAGATATTGGCACTATAATAAATATGTAGTTTTTCAGACCTGCCTAACTGAATTCTTTTCCATTCATTGTAACAACAGATAAACAACATATATATATATATTTTTTTAAATAAATTCTGTCTACAAAAGCTTTCACTCGTTTGACACTAAATAATTACCTTCCACGTAAAATAAGACTCATCCACTAAATTTTTCATAAAATTATATTTATCATATGACGAGATCAGTCCAGTATCTGCAGTAGCTCTGTGAACTAGTGTTTGTAACAGGTCTAAAACTCGTACCAGGGTAACTTCGGACCGTAGTCAGACGGATACCCGGGTACCTGAAAACGTAACTTCCCCTGGGCTTTGAGTTGTTTGCAAAGTCATGCTGCCATATTTTGCTTGGTATATTCATAAAACAAAATGTACCCTACATGCGGGCATGATAATGGAGTACTCCTAGTTAGGCATACTTGCAGAATTAGGTCACACGCCCGATGTACTTTCGTGAAACTTTGGATCTGGTAGCAATTTCAAACAGCGTCCTGACATCCATGTGCAAGCACTACTGTTAACAACTCACAAACATACACAGAATCAGATTTAAATTGCTTACAATGATCATCAACAGCAGCAACTTGTTGTAACAGTCCAGATTCTTGCCACTGACTAAAAATAACTTAGAGTTGCATTTTAAAAGAAAATAAATTTAATATGCACAGTCCTTTGTTTTTTTTATCTTATTTAATTATCATCTTAAGGCATATATTTGTCATTACCTATATTTCTGAACAACAAACTATAAATACAAATACCTCTTTTATGCAAATTAACTCATGAACACCTCCTCCTATTTTCTATCCTATTTCTTCAATGGTACATGCTACTATCCACTAAGTTCAGTGATTTATGATGTATGAAGACCTTACAGTATAACTGCACCACTTCCACAGACACATTTCTGTGTCACTCACCTCTGAAAATATTTGTACAAAGTTTTGAAGCATTTGAGGGCAAGTCCAACAAGAGCTGATACATTTTGCTATCTATACTAGTAGCTATTTCAAATTGATGAATAATGATTATTTAAATGAATATCTGTACAAAATAACAGCCTTACAAAGTATCTTTGGCATAATGGGTAATGCAAGCAATCAGGGCATAACAAGCTGCTGTTCGGTTTCTTCAGCTGAAAGTATTAACATCAGTTCTTAACAGAAAACACTGGCAAGTATGTTCAAGTTTTCCCCAGGTCTTGACAGTGTCATTTCAGAAGTATGCAGCAGTTAGGCTGAACTGTGACCAAAACAACAAAACCCATCTCACACATAGCTCAACATAGGGTAAAGAGAATTACAAATACTTGTCATGTTGTCCAAACCATTTTCAAGCACATGTCAGTCAGATGGCCTGCTCTGAGGGCAATGGCTGAACATAATTCACTCTTTCATTATGAAGACTATACTTTGTGTTTGAGATGAAATTAAAAACCTTATGGAGAAACAATTTTTCATCGTGGTAAAAACAAAAAGGAAGAAATTCCTAACTCTGTGGAAATGAAGACCTTCAACTGCCTAATTGAAGTGCTACTGTACCCTGATGTTCATTGTTAATGCAACTTAAAAATACATGAATGTGAGCACCATGTTCGTTTGAAGCAAGCATAGATATGGTAATGCTCACATTGGGCATTAGTTTAGCACATAATCTTTATGTAAGGCTCATTGTCACAATGAACACAATTAACCATTCCTTAATATATGATGAGGATTATCATCTTAAGACAGAAGAGAACCAATGCACCCTAGCTGGAGAAAAATCAAACCAAATGTCTCTTCTAAAAGAAAGCCAGGAACAAAACATCCATTTGAAACAGTTTTACAAGAAATTAATACATTAATATTGAGCGAAAAACTTCATTATTGCGCCTTTGTCTTTCTTGCATAATCCTGCATCATAAAAAGCACTTTGATGAACAAGAAAGCAAAATCTAGACAAAAAAAAAAATTGCATTGCTACTAAGAAGATGAAATTATGATGTTAAATGAACAGCGTTTTGACTGAATGAGCTATGTACACTTCCAGGCATAGCCAGACCATATTCAAATGGTGTCTTAAAATTGTTCCTCTTATTCCGCCCAAACACCTAGTCCTCACAAAACACAAAATGTGCTATAATCATGTCTCAAGAAGACCTTTTCTGCATGATAGAACATGACATGATATCCAGATATACCATAATGGTCTAATAGGGCATGTACCTCTGGAGAAGGCATTAACATGTATGATATCATGTGGGGATTGACTGGGCCAAAATAGTTCCTTCTTTCCTTCAAGTTGATTTTTCTCCAATATAAACTTCTTATACAGCCACAGAGAGCTAAGACCACTTTGGTAATCCCTTCAGGAACAAGTGCTCTCCATAAAGGAAATCTGCTTTTCCTCTTCATTTCCAAAAAGAAGGGGGGGGGGGGGTGGAATGGGTAAGGAAGCACTGGGTAAGGAAGTACAAACTGCCTAAAACCATCCCTTCCAGGTTCCTTCATCATTCATAGATGATTATTTGACATTGACTGGTTGGCTTTCATATTTCAATATTGCTACCAACCCAAACTTTCACTGGCATCTTTAAACACCACTCACAAAAACTTACAAGCGTCCTTTTCTCTGTTGCTCCTGTGGGCATTTAACTTTGAATCAGTGTCTAAAGCCACCACCGAGCCAACTGGTGAGAATCTTTCAAATAGGCATCTTCACAGTGTTCAATATGACATTCCATGATTATAATATGCTAAGATGGTGTCGGGTCAACCCTTGACAAAAATAAACTTTTTAGAATCTTAAAGCCCGCTCAATCTCTTTTTTCCTTCTTCACTTTGTCACTTTTTCCTTTAAGCATTGTCCCTGTGTCTTTTCATGCATGACCCCCTGAAGTTTTAATATCTTTAATGGTAATACTAATTCTACAAAATGCAGCAGTATGAAGTGCTACGTAACTATACATGGCAAATTCTGTCTTGTCCCTCACATGATTTAATGATTTCTCCTTGGGGATAATATGACCATAGAGGGCATTTTGCAGGGACATAAATTCAGCCAACTCCATTTGTCCAAAATTTGTCCACACTAACTTACTTTTTCATCATCTGGCGAGACACACCTTACCCAAACGAAGTACCAGTGCATTGCCACATAACTCCAATTGAGCCATCTGCTTCAAGCAGCTGAATTTCTTGTCGATTTCCACAGGAACTTTACGAAAATGTAAGACTTCATGTCTCCAAAGCTACGAGAGCAGTATCACAACTTGCCACATAGGTCCATTTGGTTGTGACTTACTCATCAACTTATAACGAACATCGCATTAAGGAAGTTCTTCATACTTTTCAGAGTCACAAAAGTTTCAAATATCTTGTCACTTGACTACTAGGGTACAGTTTTCTTCTGACGTTTAAAACCTCCTCATCTCAACAAAAAAAAAAACACTCTATAACAAGAGCAGGTCACATCTTTCCAAGTTATGTAAGTTGCCATATAAATTCATAAGGCTGCATTTTCACAGAGCAAGGTGGGTTGTTCGGACAACTTTTCCCATCACTCCATTTCGATGCATTGTTCCTTTTTGAGTTTGCATCATCACTCGTGTTACTCTATCTCTAATACTCAGCAAAACTGCTCAACTGAGGCAGACATCCATTCATGTTCACCTTGCCTTTCTGATAAAAACTCCACTCCGTGCCAACTATTCATATTATTGCATTAATAATCAGCTTTCAGTAACAGTCACACTACTTTGTATACAAAGCATCGAGAATTCTTTAGAGAGTCAGGAACTAACTGTCGCTCAGAAGATCAGGGTCCTTGATATGTCTTTTCAGGTACTTCATCATGCTGAATGTGCGAACTCTCTTCGTTCCTGAAAGAAAAGGCCGATAAGCTGAGGTGCATCTCTGGTATTTTACCATCTTGTTATCTTTACTTTACCCAAATTGTCGTATTAACTTTCTCTCCTTAATTTCTTGGTACTTATAGTACCCTTCTTGTCCCTTGTACCCCTTTTTGTTTATTGACATTGATTAACGTTCTCATGTCTTTGAGTGCAATCAAACACTCTCGTGTATTTGATAACTTAATTTTCATTTGGTATACTATCAGGGTAAAAGATAACATAGGAAAGAGGACCATGCTCTCCAAATGACTTTCAATCAATATACGGTCGAAGTCATCTACGGATGCATGACCAACCTCCAGCAGATTGTACTTGCTCATAACAAGCTAGAACTCACTGAAACCACCAAGAATACACACACACACACACACACACAGAGTGACTGCAATTGCAGAAAACCAAACTGTTGCCCTCTACACAGAAACTGAGAAGCAGAATCGAGCATTCATCAACCTACTGTGTGGAACGAGAACGGCAACCCTCCTCAAACATATATCAGACTTACAGAATCAATTGTCAAACTTAGATACGATCATCACAAATCAACTTATAATTGTAAATCAAAGAAATACAGCACCAAGCTAAGTCAGTAAATTTGAAACCTTAAAAGAATAGGCCAGGCAATATTCAAAACATTCTCATAAAGTCCATAATAACATGAAACTACATGTCAACAACTTTCAATCTGTTCCCAGTCTTCGTGTACAGATACGGATCATTTGATACCAAGCCTATGACATGAAAGTCTCACAGAAACAAAGGACATCAAAACTATTGCACCATTTTTACGTCACCACGCCATGATTATGAATCAGTCATGAGGCTGTCTTGCACGCCATTTATTGTAAAGAATGTTACTATTTCAATACCTTTGTGTACAAAGTGGGTGTTACTTTTATGGGAAAATGGCTTGTATGATCATTATTGAACATTCTCCATTTGTGACATGTAGTTTGGTACGGTCTGGAATATTCTTTTAAAGAAAGTAACATAACTACGTTGTATCACGGAAGGTCATCAATAACGCTTATCTTACCAACCTTGTTAGCAACACATGCAATCTTTGCAATTGGGAAAGTTTTTTCATCATCTGTAAGCCCAAACAGCTTCAATACATGAAGATAACTTCTAATTACCTGCCGAAATTCTAAGAAACTTTTACTCTGTAACGTCAAACCACCTCAGCCTTACCACCACAATAGGCTGACAACTGAGTCCAGCCTAGGGTGGCTGTACTTGTAATCCTCTCATGCCACTGTATTACTTATTCTGTGCATGTGATGTTGCCTATTAAAGTCACTTGCCATGCACACTCTGAAAAGTGCAGCTTTAGCTTTTAACAATTTTGTAAGCAAATAGGAAAGCAACACTTGAATATGCCATTGAATTTATTTTGAAATATATCAAGCTCTGGGCCCCACACCTATCAAACACTACCAGAGTATGCAAATTGGACTTAATATCTTTTGGATTATACACTTATCTGGACAAGAATATTAAACTCTGATTTTCCTTATTACAGTTATTAGAATGAACATCTGGACTTAAAGAAATTCAGTTTTCAGGGAAATTGTTAATGCATAACACAAGAGGAGCTCATGGTTTTGGGTAAGTCAGGTTTTGCAATATCAAGAACTGATTTTCATCACCTCTGGTCAGGCAAACGTTTTGGATGACAATAACTATTCAGTTCAAATTAAAGTAATTACTTACCGAAGACTTTTAAAAGTTGATCATCACAAATGTGGAATTGTTTGTTCTTTGGATCCTACGAAAGAAACAAATGAAGTATAAAACAATCATAACTACAGTTTGCCATAAATTGTCTTGTCTTTTGGGAAAACTGCAAGAAATAATTGCAGTAATATTCTTCTCAAGGATGTAAGAACTCTGATAAAGTTGCATTTGAAGGTGAAGTACACTGATATGGAATAGCAGTGAAACTCAGGGCAATACTTCTTTGTATATTATACTTCTGTGGATACAATGGAAAGTAAATATTTTTATCGGTAGCACATACCAGTGAACCATTGTCAGGTAGTATACGTGATTCCCAGTGACAGATATATGCCGTGGCCATTACACAAACAGTAGACTGTAACAATTGATCAATGTCTACTTGTAGTTAGAAAGTTTTTCATTTTAGAGACAAATTTTGAGAAGCTAATCTTCAAAGTATCTCTGATACAATATTAAGACAGCTCCATCTTAATATTTGACATG
Source organism: Stichopus chloronotus (assembly GCA_021234535.1). Lineage (NCBI taxonomy): Eukaryota > Metazoa > Echinodermata > Holothuroidea > Aspidochirotida > Stichopodidae > Stichopus > Stichopus chloronotus. The sequence continues at coordinate 27,786,625 of CM037841.1, forward strand.
AACATAGCATCAATGCTGCCATTTCTTGTTAAAATGAGAAAGTCATAGGATACTGTTATTCACTTTGTTATGAGTATGAACAACTATTGGAAATATGCCTACAAACAACACTGCTTCCTATACCCAATCTTAAAAATTTTATTGTTGGGTAGGTTCCCCTTCAGTTCTCTAAACAGCAACCTCTCTAACCCACATGTAAGTGACCTGTGAACATCCCAATAGGAATCTCACAGTCATAACAATTTTTTTAACTGCGCTTTGTGTTCCCCTGGGGTTATCTGCAACCCTAGGGAATATATAAAATTCTTGGCAACTTTTGCACTATTCTGTCAGAAAAGGTGAAAACTGCAGGTGCTCAGTAAAACCAAACATTTGATGTAATGCATTTGTTGTAATGTTACAGAAGATAAGACCATTTCTTTCTGTAAAAACAGAGTTTATTTATATTTTCCCAGAATATTATTGTCAAAACTGCATATAAAATGATCTGATTCTAGTTTGACAACATAACTTGTAGAGTAACAATGAAATTGTGGCACTGATGTGTAACAATTAATGAAGATAGTTATCTTGCCTGGTGAAAGACAACGCAGATCACATCAAACCATTATAAACACAAAAAAAAAAAATAAATAATCCTAGCATTTACACAAAAACCAGCGATTTAAAAAAGACAACAACAGTTGCTGGGCCTCATGCCATTAAATTCAAAGATAAGAATATTCTGTTGTTGATTTACCGCTAATTGTCTTTCTTTTATGATCTGCCACATTCTCTTTACCACTTCTGATCTTGACATCTGAAAAGAAAAACAAAATATGTATATATATATATATACCTGCATTGTCAGCAATAGGTGATAACAATGTGCATGCTGAGGTTGTAGCAAATTAAATTACACCATGCCTGCAAACTAGACAGGATAAGGGAAAGAAGGGTGAACGAAAAATATCAGGTGAAGGTCATTGAGGAATTCAAGATTTAAAAGTCAAACTGAAAATGCTTATGAAAAAAGGTACAGTGGTCCACATGGGTGTCCTCTTCTGACAAAAAAAATTCTCTACAAACTGGACATCTCCTGATGACAACCTTAAACAATGAACAGGCTGTGAACCTGAAAAAATTTTCATATCAGCACTGTGAAACTGTATTCCCCAACAGGCCATTGGTAGCAGTAATAACTCTTCATTCCAATGCACCTGAGGGCAGCTAAAGGTGGTCCTGCCTACAGTATCAGCAGTCAGTAAACAAACCTTGGTATTCATCTTCTTCCCCTTGATGACAACCATGGCCTTCTCCCCTTGAAAACAACCATGGCCGTCTTCCCACTGATGACAACCATGTCCCTCGCCCCTTGATGACAACCGTGGCCCTCTTCCCTTAGAGTCAACCATGGCAAGCCCCTCTCCCCTTGATAAAAATGATGGCCCTCTCCCCTTGTTCCATGGTGATTAGTAACACTGGGACAGATCAAGACATTTTAATTTTGCACAAGGAACTGTTTGCCTTACCCTTTCAGCTCCCATTATTTCTGCCAACTCGGCAGAGAGCACCATATCTGAGTTGTAGCCTGAAGAAAAATTGAGCAAGAACACACACAAAAAGTATGAAAAACATCCATAGTTTCTTGGGGCAATCAAGAATTAGCAGCTGCAATTAAATGGAAAGGGACATGGAGAATTGTGACCTAAATGAATTCAGTTACCAGTGACAATACTGGATAATATTATAAGATGCAAACTTTGTTTATTCAGATGGGTCCAGGGTCTACAAAAACAGCAGCCAGGTGAGATAATAAGGAGGCAAAAGTAATGGACTACAATATTACTTCTACATGCTCAAACTTGCAATTCAACTTCCACTTGTCTTTCAACTGTTCCAACCGAAGTGAAAAGTTTTAGGTATTAATAGGATCGTTGCTACTTTTTCAACCTAACTTCTGTTAACTTTAAATACTCCTTAGCTTACCTGTTTTAACACCTTTCTTTGATCTCTCTGTTTTTGTTTTTGATTTTTTGGTCTTTTTGTGATGATGTTTGTGCTTGCCGTGTCTTGTCCTCCTTCCAGAGTCTTCTTCCTGGAGCTGTCTGGCCAGTTCTTCATCTCCTATGATCTGTAAAGTTGGGGAGACAAAAAGTTTTACTGAAAGCGAGAAATTACAGAATGACTTAAGGATAATTCTCATTGGTATACCATTTTACAAGTAGCTCACAGAAAAGCTCTGAAAAAAGAGATTTTAAGACAAATTACTGTGGAAGAGGGTTTAGTTTCATAAGCTGTTGTCCAAAACTATGTAATATTGTGACTATTCAAATGCAAGTTAAGATTATTATATGAATTAGGCAAACTCTGCGGAATTAAAAAAAAAAAAAAAACAATGGCAAATGAAGAAAATGGAACAATCAGGGGCAGCAAAAATGGGGATGGGGGATATGTTTACCTCATGAAAATGGATCAAGGGGATTTTATAAAACATACCCCTTTCAATTATCTTCATGCCTGTATCTACACATCCCCATGCATTAACATCCCTATTTGGATGCACTTCCAGCAATCCAGCCGGCTATTCTGCAAATTCTCATGCTCCATGTGATTGTATTGCCTAATGCTGCAGCTGTGCTATAATACATTTTGGTATCTGAACACCTCACATTATAAGCAAAAATTTCTCCCCCTCCCTGTAGACCCTCAGGGCAATGACTCCGGTCATACTTTTACATTGGACACCATAGTCCTCCACTCTCAAAAACATATCGCTGCTCTCAGATGAAATACCTCTGGCTCTTTGTGTGATACTTTCTGTTTCTTTGTTTCTGGTGGACTCATGTCCTCTGGCTGTGAGGGAAATTAAGGGAAAAAAAAACATTTTTACTTTTACATAAGTGGCAAGAGCAAAAACAAAAAGGTATTAGATATAAGAAAAAATACAGAATATCACAAATTGTCACAGACAAACTAATCCTAGTGTTTTCTACTTCTATTCACCAGCAACAAAACTGTTAATGAAGAACCAAGCATCCATGGGTAACTTCCAATCATTTTTTTACTAAAGTGAACCTGAAGTGTTAAACAACTGGACAATTTCATCAAATCTTTTACATATATTGTGCCAAAGAATTTGACCTAAATATGCAAAGAATTTATTTCCAAAGTAAGAGACTCTGGATGAAAGTATATATTTATATGAATACATTTTGCAAAGTAATTTTAATGGTCTGCAAATACCTGCATGGCTTAACTCCAGACTACTTGTCCGATCTCTTCACCACCTCTACTCTTTCTAACACCACTGTCTTACCAAATAATACTTCAACCCTTTGTGATAGATCATTGGTAATTTGTGGTCCTTAATTATTGGATGCCCTCCCTGTTGATCTCCGGAATATTTACAGTGTCCATAGTTTCAAGAAACACCTAAAACAGTTTCTCTTTTCAAATGCACATAATTTCACAATGAAACTCAATGTTCCGTAATTGCCTTTTGCATATACGTTTGGTGTTCTTTCTACTTTGTTTCTTACTACTTAAGATTTTTAAACTGTTTTCAGCATGACAGTACATGCCTTGTAGACAAGGTGGAGGCGGTGCTTAAACCTTTCACACATTCATTCAAATATGTTTGGCTTCACATGACTTTGGTTTGATATAAAAATCAAGCAATATGGAATTTTCTAATTTCCTTGTCAAGAGTAATAAATAAAACTCACTGTTTCAAATGATGAATCTGATTGAGATCCATCTTTCTCTTCTAAGTCTTCAGTCTTTTCTTTGACTTCCTTTGAGTCATCTTCATCGGCATTCCCTTCCAACTTCTCTTTCTTTCCTAGCTCCTCCATCAGAATTTTATCAATTTCTTTTTTCCTAGTCATTTAAAACAAATATTGAAGAAATTTAAACTACCAATCAACAGCATGTGGTAAGCCTTTCAAATATCTTTTCGTTTGCACTAGGAGACATTAATTGTGACAAAGTTCTAACTTTAAATTTGAACCTACCAAATCCAGAGCATACATACATCTGCAACACATTTTTTTAGAGCAAACATGTGATGGGTTGATAAGAAAGCTAATAACAAACATTACCTGGGTACACTTTCAGCCAAATTTTACCAAATTATAATATGCAACATTTTCGGCATATAAATAAAAAAAATCGGAATGACAAACTCGACAATATTCTGCGTAATGATGAACACCCTCTACATACATACCTTGATAGGGCAGTGATACCCCGAAGTGGTAGGATGAGGTTGCCTTTGGCTAATATAAATAGACACCCCTCATCATTTATACCACAATGTATTAAACTTCACAATTTGAATTTTAAACGTTCCTAAAGCTTGCCATTGGGACCTTTTTGACCCTTTTTACACTTTGTCTTACTTCTTTCTATTGCCTTGTATTTTTGTTGTTTTGATGTCTTATTCCTGTGTATATTTTTCTGTTTTCTTACTTTGTAATTTGTACTTGTGCAATGTTGTCTGTTTTATATGTTTTTGCTGCTTTATGTTTTTTATTTTTTGCGAGCACTCAGTTACCCCTGTGGGGTTCAATAAAGTTGATCTTATCTTATCTGCCCTGAGTAAGACTAGCTAAATCTTGGCAGAAAATACAAAACACAATCCAAATCATGCAAATTACAGGTAATTGCTTGACAGTTTTTGTTTTGTTTTTTCTGCACAACAGCTTCAAACACCTACTCTATGACGTTCACCCAATAACAATGCAGCTAAGCCCATACTTCCTTATTTTTACAGGGACGCTTGAGAGATGTGGAGCCACACACACACACACAAAAAAAAAAGAAAACACATGCATAGTGATTTTGATGATGTAACTTAAAATAGCCTCATTATCCCCAGTGATTCATACGTAAGATAGGATATAAGTTACAATAAATATTGCAGTTGACGTCGCACTTACTGTGACAAATATACAGTAAGGTCTGCTCTCTTCATAAATAAATGTTAAATTAAAGCAACAATCAGAGTTTAGTTTTCTCTTCTCTCAGCAAAGACTTTACTGCCTCACCACAACACATGAAATGAGTCAACATATGACAAATTTATGTTTTCCAACAAAATTTTTGGATAATCTTCTGAATACAATCAATATGACACATGTCCAAACATACTGCCAAATTTAACCTTGGCTTTCTTGGAGATCGACTTCAACCAAAACCAATACAGTTCTCATACTCAACGTGGATGATCAACATACTGTACTGTAAAATGAGATCAGCATATTACATTCTAAAAATACTGTTTACAAACTTTTTACAGCTTGACCTCTGCTGACCTCAAATGACCTTGATCTCAACCCAAAATGAGAGGGTTGCTAAAACCATTGTTGTACATCAAAAGGCAATATATATGAGAAAATACTTAGCTTACATTCTTAACTTACTGTGTCAACAAGATTTTTAGTTTGACCTCTGCTAACCTTTCATCACCTTTGACCTTCTCCAAATACAACAACATTGTTTGGCATAACATGATTCCTCCACCAAAAACAATAGTGTTCATGTGCTCAATATGGTACATCTACAAACCAAATATGAGATTTGTCCAAGCTTCCCTATGATTGATAAACATACTAAATATTAGATCAGTACAAGCTTTAATTCAAGAGATATTGTGTTTATGATTTCAGTTTGACCTCTGCTGACCTCAGATGACCTTTGACCACCACAAAATGCAACAGGTTTCTCATGATAGTACATACACATACCAAGTATCAAAGCAGTTTGAATGTCCTCTCTTGAAATACAAATATGTATACACAATTATACACAGCATCAAGATCACATATGTGGTTTTCATTTTCATCAAAACCTAAACTAGAGCACCATTGGTGCAGAGGCTCATACCTCAAAATCCTGAAGGTACCATTTATGTATCATTATGTCAAATCATAGGCACCTCTGAGTATCATTATACCTACTGTAATCATCAACATTGTACAAGAGAATCTGTAGGACTGCACAATTTTCAGAATTTCATAAACTTGTGCTCCAACAGTGCATACGTTTGATCTTTGTCAATAAATTAAAGTTGTAAAAATTTTAATGGGTACTACCAAAAAAACAATGCTTATAATCAGCATCAATATTCACGTCCAATAATTATGGAAACTGTCAACTTTTACTCATTTTTCTTATTGGTTTGTACTGGCTATGGGTATATGAATTGGTACTAATGTGGAAAAGTAAATGGTCACGAGTTTTCCAAAACCAATTTAAATCATTAGCAACTCACTCATTAGTGGTCATTTACATGTGACTCATAATGGGCCCTCTTAGTTGAATTTTGATCAGTTACTAAAAGTGGTATATTTTGTGAAGACTAACTGAAGTTCACAGAACAACTCAAAGTGCCCCTTGAAGTCCATATACTGGTCAACACACCTAAGGGCAATACAGAGTTTCAGTTAGCATACCAACTAACAGTCCAATTACTCAATTATCATTCATGCACGATAGGGATATTTGAGATGTGTAGGACAGTTTAAAGGGGCACTTTAATGGGAGAAGGAGAAGCAATTTCCAGAATTTCATAAAATGGGCCATTGGGCCCACATGGGGTCTTGGACTACCAATTCCTGAACATCCTGAAGGGACCAATAATTGAGTATCATTGTGACAAACCATCAACATAGTACAACATAATCTGTGGGAGAAGAAGCATTTTGTAGAATTTTCTAAAATGGACCGTAGGGTCCACATGGGACCTTAGACTGAAACTTTTTTGTACACCCCAGATGAGGCACCACATAGGGATTATTGTGTTCAAGTTAAATATAAATCCATGGATGCATGTGTGAGAAACAACATTTCAAACAGAATTTCACATAATGGGCCATTGGGCCCACATGGGACCTTGGACCAAAAATTCCTGAATACCCCCAAGGGACCAATAACTGAGCATCATCGTGACAAAGCATCAGCATTGTACAATATAATCTGTAGGAGGAGAAGCATTTTGTAGAATTTCATAAAATGGGCCGCAGGGCCCACATGGGACCTTGGACCAAAAATTCCTGAACACCCCCAAGGGACCAATAAGTGAGCATCATCGTGACAAACCATCAGCATTGTACAATATAATCTGTAGGAGGAGAAGCATTTTGTAGAATTTCATAAAATGGGCCGCAGGGCCCACATGGGACCTTGGACCAAAAATTCCTGAACACCCTAAATGGTCCACCACCTATGAAACATTGTGTTCAAGTTTCAGACAAATCCATGAAAGCATGACGGAGGAGAAGCATTTTGAACAATTGTGAACAGATAGACAGACGGAGACGGACAGACGGAGACGGACAGACGGAGACGGACAGACGGAGACGGACAGACGGAGACGGACAGACGGAGACGGACAGGCGGACAGATAGATAGACAGACAGATAGACAGAGAGATAGACAGACAGATAGATAGACAGATAGACAGATAGATACACAGATAGATAGACAGACAGACAGACAAATAGATAGATAGACAGACAGATAGACAGACAGACAGATAGACAGACAGATAGATAGACAGATAGACAGATAGATAGATAGACAGATAGATAGATAGACAGATAGATAGACAGACAGATAGACAGACAGATAGACAGACAGATAGACAGACAGATAGATAGACAGATAGATAGACAGATAGATAGACAGATAGACAGATAGATAGATAGATAGATAGACAGATAGATAGACAGATAGATAGATAGACAGACAGATAGATAGACAGACAGATAGATAGAGTGACGCCGCACCATTACAATAGCTCACACCAGCTAGCTGGTGTGAGCTAAAAATTGGAAGAAGGAAGGTGTTAAGGGTGAATATTACCTTACAAACATTTAGCAGGCTTGTAAATTTCTGTGGCCTGAGCAACTGTATAGGACTGGTTTACATGTGACCACCAATGTACGTTAAAAAAAAACCCATGACCTTACCCTTGAATTAATTTACCTGTTCGAGAGATCCAAATTGAAGGATTCTTCCAGGAGCTTTCTAACTTTCTTGGAAGACAATGATGAAAGATCTGCATCTCGGAGAATGCCTGTAACATAACAAATTAACCAATTCTAATTTGAGGTGAGACAATTAAGTGTCAACCAACTTCATGGAAACTGACACTGAATGTATTGAACAAAATATGAACACTTCATATGACAACACAAATCCCTAATTTACCTTTTTTGATAATTATATAATATATTCGTTCCAGCTTGCTGATTGTTGAAGTGATTTCATTGCAAGAACCTCTCAACATCGTGAAGTGCTTCCAATGATGAAAACAATTCAGCATACAATATGACGCTACAATTTATGGCACCTCTGGTTTCATCATGGTTCTCATGCAGGCTGACTCCAATCTTTTGCACAAGTCTATCAATTTAGATGACTTGGTTTCTTTATTCACTGCCTTTATTCAGTGTTAATAACTGTGACTTGGTTAGGCACATTGGTAACAGTAGTTCCAACCAACAGTTTTTATTGCGGTGAATCCTAAGTTGCTGGTTGAGAGACCTTGCTACTTCCAAAGATTCTATCATTAAATTTAAATGGCCATGAACTGTGTACTGACATGTGAAGGAAAAGTAACAGAACTGTCTGCCTGTAAACAAATTGTTTCAGAAGTATGGCAAAGACATTGTGTTTCAGACTGTAATTACAAGCAGCTACTTAGCCTGTAAGTAGAATATGATAGACAGATGCAAAGCCTTAGACCTTGCTAGTTTAATGCTCGATATTTAATTTTGTATAAAGTAACTTACAATCTTGAAGTTCCAAGGTGGTCTGTCTTTGATAAATTATGGATTGAGCTAGCAATAATTATGAGTTTCGATCAACTGGAACAGCTAGTATGTACTGAAGTCATATGAATTGGAAATCTCTTGACTGAAGTTATAATGCTTGATGTTACTAGTGGCATGGAGATCTCTGTATTTAACTATACATATTGCACTGGCCATTCGCAAAGGTACAATTTTGAATCTGATCTGTAGACTCTGTTATATTCCCATTCTGTACTGTACCTTAGGGCTGTGTGGTATACCGGTACATGTGTTTTGGGAAGTAAAATGATAAGCTCACCAAGCACATGTTCAATAATACCCAGCACAGTTTTCAGATTTTTCAACTCTGTAGAATACTTGATCATGGAAACTAACTTGAATGAGACTGATAGTTTCAGTGAGTCTACTTTCTACACCCTTTATGAATGTCATTTATTATAATTACATAATGTGAAATTCACACTTTAGGATCTCAAAATTTATCTCAAAAAGATAAAAGAAAAGTTTCACTCATCTAAATGTTCAGTCAGTCTGCAAATGTATTACAGCATTATCCATCTGAGGGGTCCACAGAAATCAAACGTTACACTGGGATTACCTAACACTCAGAATCAAATGGGCACACCCTTGCAACTTTCTAAAGGATGTACACGTAGAGTACAAACTACACAGATTTGTTTCCAAGACATTTTCCATGGATACAAGAAGATAACCTGTCGGGTGTAAAATTTAATGAAACAAATCAAATACTATAAAGTCATAAGTACTTAGGCCTAACTGAGTCAACCTTGAGTGACTTAACAATTGAGTAATTTAACACTAATGTTTAACAGTTCAAAGCATATGCTAATCAAACTGGAACAAACATTGTGTAACTTCATCAGTAAAATAACAACCTACAAATGAAAATAATGGGCCTAGGCCCAGTAAAGTTAAAACTGCATCTGTTTTCATTATTATCTGGACATACTTGAAATGTTTTTCAACAGGCTACAGGACTACACAGTCACTCTGTGACTTGGTATCCTCGTAGCCTCTTAAAGTGCATCAACGATACTTCATACCCTCACATCCTTTTTACAACAACATATGGACTGATGATGAGTCATTCTCTAATCAGAGATTACCGTTAGACAAAATCCTGACATTATATCCTTGTAGCATCCTACAAATACTTGGGGCCTAGAATGATTTTTACAAGAGTGTATAGCACTGTATGTGCCACAGTCATTCCAACACACCTAAACATGGCATGATGACTTTGTACCCTTGAAGTCTCCTAAAAATATATCAAACAATACAACTGCATATCAGGGTTGTTCGATTTCAATCACGTTGATTAAAATCACTGATTTAAATTGCGAATTAAATCAAATGATTATTTTAAAAAAATCATTGATTTAAATCACTTTTCTAACTGTTCCAGTTTTTCATTTGAAAAATTGCTTCAGATAACTAAAGTTAGTTTTCAAACCAACAATTCTGTAAGAACGAATACTGTAATTGGTTGTAGAGGTAAGACATTCAGGCTTCACTCCTAATGAACTCAGCCCCATGTGGCTCTCTGTTCATGAGGCTTAATGTTGATTTGCGTCCATTGGATGAGGATGAAAATAGCAATCTCTGAGCAAGATAGCTAGGATTATAAGGTTGCATCCCTTGGACACAAGTAGTTGGAGCTTATAATAGCTTCTCATAGCTTCATAGCCTTTTTTCTTTAATGGAATTAAGAGTTATTTTCGGATTGACTTTGTATCCCTGAAGCATTTAATGAATAGGTAATGTAGTAAAATATACTTTTTTCACTTACAATTAATGTTGTAGAAAAGGGCATACACTTAGGCTAATAAACATTACTGGAATGTCCACTGATTTTCACTTTGGACTTATTACCGATATGAAGGCAATAGATTATGTGCAGTTAAGTTGATAAGGTCACTGCTTAGCCTACTGCTTTCCAAGCATAGTTTTGGCATGTGGGGTAAATTTAGCAATTACTCTCAGTAATCCTATAGGTCTAGCCTAACTTAGAGCTACTGCATAAAATTTTACAGACTCTCTGAATCTGATACTGTGATAGCCTAAGACTAAGAAAGCCTGTACTAACCTGCACTCTGTTAGTTAGGCCTATATTAATCCCGATAGGCTAGAATTGTTAGTGATCTTCTACTAGCCAAGCCTAATTGAGGTCCAATTAGGATTTACCGGTTTACTGGTGGCCTAACTCCTAATTGGACCTCAATTAGGAGGTCCAAGTATTATCCTTATACAGGATAATGCTATATATGAAGGCCTAACTTAAGGTTTGGTCTCATTCTCAAAGTCTTGTCACTTGGTGTTTTGGAAAATGCAAAAATATTGCCACATTAGATTCCAAAGATGAAAATAGAATGTAGAAATGCTTCATGCTTAGTTCTGCCAAGCTAAAGTGTGTTCGCCTAACGTTAGGTCCCCGTGCCGTTTCATTACTTCAGTCCTGCGAGCAAGATGTGCGAAACCTCTTACTTTCAATCTCTTTCTGAATGAGCGATGAACTGGGCTCCGCCATTTTCTGTTTATGCGTCTGTCAAGGATTCTTGTTAGCCTTCGACACCAAAGGATTAAAAACGCAACCCAGAAACAGAAAAAAATAAGTTTACATTACTAACAACAATCACTTGTGTTGTCGGCAATACGTGATTCAAGTTTGTCTTACATTGCCAGAATGCTCACTCTCAAAATAGTTAGATCTGCTATATTTAAAGCCCTTCGATTAAGCACGATACGCCGCAATTACAACGTCGCGATAGATATGGACGCGACCCGACGTGTCAAATGGTGAAAAAACAACGTTTTCACTTATCTTTAGGAGACTGATGGCGCCAATCGTTGCCCTTCCTAAAATCGCAGAGGGGTAATGACTTGCACTCGAGTCACAAGCATTAAATGACTCGACTCAGACTCGAGTCATAACATCAACATGGTACAGGGTCCTTGATGAGCCCATATGGCGCTTCCTGATCCTCAACTTTCAAATTCAAATCAATGACTCCACTTGGACTGGAGTCAGTCACCGGATTGACTTGGCTTAACTCGAAAAAAAAAATTCAGCTCCCCTATTTCTTTTTCACAACTCGTTGTTTGCAACTTCAGCCATCGTAATTCGTAAGTTAAAGTACTCGACGCTTATGCATCGCAAGCGCCAGTGCGGGACCGTCGTGTCGAAACTTGTGCGTAGTAAGCAGAGTAGGCAAAGTACATTATAAATATCGGTACTATCCACATTAGAAGTAGTTCCATATTTTGGTGATTGTACCAGAGCTGGATTACATCATAATTAGATTGCACAAATGGTTTCTTGCACTTGATAGTATACTTTAGTTTAGTTTAAAAAAAAGATCATGAGGAACAATTAAGTCCCTATCAGTGACCCTGAAGCAAACAAAGAAACAAACATACAGAAAAGAGGTACAAAAATCAAACCCGGTCACAAAGCTTAAAATCTTGATACCTGATATCGTGCAAGTAATTCGAGAGAAAAAGAAGAAAATGAAAGCCTAAATCATGACAACAATTTCATGTAGTCGGAGTGCTTCAATGAATGATGAGTCATTTTCCAGAAGTGGTATCTATATATCACTCACAGACGTCCATTAACAGAAATGTGGGGTTTCGTTTATTGTTTGTTCCCTCAATAGCACACCTTCATCCTAAGACGTCAATGTAAAAAGTATGAAGGCTATGAATAAGAGGACACGATGGACAACTATTTAGCCTAATGTTTTGAATTCACTATGAGACTTAAACTGGCAATAGCAGTCGCCCTAAATTTTTTAATAGCTTATTTCATTTTTTTTTCTCCCGATTACTTTTCATTATATATCAGGTAGAATATTGCATCCGAGGAAAAATTAAGCAGTTTCTCATAATCTTCACAATTCAGTTAGAAAAATATTGTCACATGATTCTTAAAAGCCATTAATGAAATACGGTCCACTACCACTAATTCAAATCTGAATGACTGCATTTTCCTTTTAAGAGTCACCTTTTAAAGGAGAAAATTTCTGATTGTCCCAGAATAAATTTCTCAGAACATCGGTGGGGTCTTCTTTCATGATTTTCACTTTCATATGTTTATCCATGCACGTTTACTTGTTACTTGCATACTACTGCAGTTGTCATCAGTACAGTATTTGTTAAAGGTAATGCAGTCAGATGAAATTGAGAACATGCGTTGTTTTTTGTTTAGTCGTTTTTTATTTGTGGTTCACAACAATCAGGGCACCCGATTCGGGTTGTTACTGTCCGAAAAAGGTTTAAACTGAGCTACAGGTATTGTCTTATATGCTATGATGCTTGTGTTGATACAATTTTAATTTTTTTTCTTGAAAAGCTACAACAACATGCTGCTTAATACCACTGCTTTAACATTTTGCCAATGGGTCACTGAAGTTCGTTTTTTGTACCTAACTGACGTGATTAATGATAACTACTGACTCGAAATGACTTGTCCAATTATGTTTTACTTGATTCGACTTGACTCGGATGGATCTTAAATGGATGGATGGAAGGAAATGGATGGATTTTGAAGTTTATGAACTCTCTTAATTGCATAACTATTTCCCAAACCCCACACAATATTTGCATACGAAAGTAACAGCATCAATGCATTATACAGTAATAAAAGAACTTTAGAATCAATAACATGTTTTAGTCTATTTATAAATGCCGACAGACACTGCTACTTTACTACATACATTATTAATATGCCATGCCCAATTAAGGTTCTCATGTAATGTAACCCCTAAAAATTTTGTGCACTGTCTTCATAGGAGTATTATTTATCTTAATATTGATAGTTGGTAACTTCTTTCCCTCAGGATGACAGTACAATGAAGTTAGTTTTATCAGTACTTAATGATATTTTGTTACTACATAGCCACTTTTTAACGTAATAAAGTTCATTGGTTATTTGTATAGCGGCTTCAGTCAAATCTTTATGATCATAACGTATAGTTGTATCATCAGCAAACATTGTAAAATTCAATCTATTGGAAGAAGCATTGATATCATTCATATAAATTATAAATAGCAGAGGACCTAGTATGGATCCTTGTAGAACACCATAGACTATGGTTTGCAAACCAGAAATGGTGAAGTTAACATCCACATATTGTTTACGATTACTAAGATAACTAAAGATGCAGCTGTGAACTTAACCTCTGAAACCGTGCGTGAACATTTTGTGAACTAATATACTATGATCCACAGTGTCGAAAACCTTAGACAAATTTAAAAATATATACCAAAAGTATACATTTTATTTTCAAGAGCATATGTTATTTTGTTAACAATATTACAGAGAGCCGTAGACGTAAAGTGTTTCTCTTGAAAACCGTATTGATTATTAGAGAGAATACTGTACTTTAAGAGAAAACGTGAAATCTTGTTATGCATCAACCTTTCCATTGCTTTAGAAAGAGTGGGTAGTACAGAAATGGGCCAGTAATTTTTGCTGGCAAGGATCACCAGCCTTAAAAGTAGGGATCACCTTGGCAATTTTTAGCTTGTCCGGAAAAACACCACTTTATATGGAAACAGTAAAGATAAGCGCAACAACACCTACAATACAACAAGCACATGCGGCACAGAGGAAATTTCCGCAATGACAGGGCTCTTCCCACTTGGCATTGAGTGAATTTTCTTAAATACTTGAGAAGAGTCAGAGGGAGTAAGAACCATAATTGTATTTTGAAAATTCCCTAAATAAGTCGAAAGAAACTGGATTAATGTTGTTGCAAATGTTACTGGCCATAGACGGACCAACATTAATGAAATAATTATCTAAAGCTTCTGCAATAATTTGGGGGTTCCCTGTAACAGTCATGATTTTGGAAATATGTGGTCTATTATTTTTTGTCTTCTGAATAGTTTCAATCACACCCACATGTGTTTTTTATATTATTAACATTAGACTTAATTTTGCTATGGTAATAATCATGTTTTGCCTTTTTGATAGTATTGTTCAACTTCTTTCGATAGGCAGTATAGCTTTTTTTTTTATTCTTTCAGAGAATGTACAAACGTATTTACGGTATAAAATACTTTTACGCTAGATTGATTTCAACAATCCTGGCGTAAGCCAAGGTGTATTCGGTTTGCTTCGTTAATGGTTGCAATTTTTTTTTAACAGGATTTGTGTATGTTGTGTATGATGTTTGTGTATTAGAGACTTCATGACATCAGTAAAAGCATCACAACACATTTGTAGATGTCATTATATCTGACCAGTCATAATGGCGAAGTTTATAACTTATTGAAGTAATACTAGCTTCAGTGAAATGAACTTCCACTGAGGAATGTCTGGTTACAAATCAAAACTCGTATTGCTATTTGCAGTTAAAAATATAGGAAAATGATCACTTATGTCGTGAACTAGGACTACATATAGAAATAGAAGCATAATAGAAGCAGTTACAGTATGTGAAGCTAAGTATAACTTGCCACTTGGATACTGCTGTTGGTCACTGCTTAGAAAACACTGAATGCCGGTTCTGCTTTCGTAGAAGTCAGTCTGATCTGAATACACAATACATCAGTACAAACATATCAAGCGGCAGTTCCTTTTGTGGAGCTTATCAGCTGATCAGATAAGAGGATTAAGCAGGAAGTGAGGGTGGGGATGGTGGTTGATGACTTTTGAGATTAAATTACAAGTGATGAGAAGCAAGAAGATGAGAAGTTCCTTTTCATTTTCTGTATGGGGACGGTCAGCTAATGGAAGCCAGTTTAGAACTAGGATTGTTTGTAAAAACTGTTATCAAGCATTGTTGCACAGTGCTCAATTATTCTAGTTGGCTTATCAATTGTGGGAAGTGGGGGGGGGGGGGGAGCCCATATGAAGCCATGACATTGATAAAGGTGCATGTTAACAGTAACAGTATTGTGAAAAGTCTATGAGAGGACTATTCGGGGGGGGGGGTGTCCAGGGTTTTTAATAGAGGACGGAGACTGGCCTGAGGACATGTGTGGCAGGACTATCTAAGAGGAGCGCCACCATCGATTGGCGTACTGAAAATTTTTTAAGCTTTTCTAGCCTCCCAGATGGCCGGAGATGGCTTTTCCAGGCCTTCATAACCTGCATTTTCCCAGTCTTGAAATAGATATATCATATCTGCCATTCCTCAATTCATATAAAAAATATCAATCTATGAAAAATGGTATGGTAATACAAGATGGGGGTTGAGGTGATTCAAGAATCATCATGAATTACGTATCCTCTTTCATTTTCTGTTAGTACTTTGCAAATATTTCAGAGGGGGCTGATCAGCACACAGGTGTACGAATTCCTGGATTTTTGCATGTACCGAACCTTAAAGAAGGATATCATTTCTACAATTTGAAAAACACTCTATGACAAACGGTAATACATATATGGGAATTTCCAGCGAAATGTCTCACAGAGAGTAATTCAAAACCCTTATCGAAATTTCGAAAAAGTAAAAAAAAATTTCGTCGGTTAGGCAGATGATGGATGTAAATAGAAGGTAAACAGAAATTAAGATAGTACTACCAGGGTCTAATGATTTTTTTTCAACTTTTGCATTTATACGTCATCAGTATGACATATAAAGCACCTAGACAGGGTTTTCAGCAGGGATGAAGACCTATCCTGAGGGCAAAAATACGGTGCGTACTGCGGGCTATCTGAGCGGAGCGCCATCATCGGTTGGCGCGGAGCGTACGCGAATATTTTGGGCTTTGCAAATCCCCCAGACGGTCGAAAACGATATTTCCCTTGTGTCCTCTGCTTCATGTACCCAGCCTTGAAATGAGGTTCTCATGTCTGCAATTTCTCAATTAATGAGAAAAACATCATTCTCTGGGAAAATGGTAATAATTTGGATAGTTCTTATATCGAATGTTTATGCCATTGAAATGTTCTGAAAAGTAAATTAAACAGTTTTTTACTAACCATAACAGGCTATTTTCTTGTTGATAAATTTGTTTGTTGTTCCAAAAGTTATTCCAATAATTTTTACTCTCATCGATGACAGTGGTTTATCAATTTGCTTCAACCGTCGATGATTACATGACAAAGTAGAACTCGTTCTTGTATCAATAACTGTTGAAAATGATCGCCAAATTGAAAAGAAAACGATGCAATACAATAGTGTTTTGATAGATGGCGAAAGCGTGAGAAGAGTGATTGTTTGTCTAGATCTGCGAGAGGTTGTACGGCCCCTCCCCCCAAATCCTCCCTTGAAAGTAATGAAACAATAGCTGAGAGTGTATTAAAATGTAACTTGGTATTGCCGATCGACCAGTCACTTATCCCACGGAATACATAGAGATTTCCATAGTAATGCGCTCATAGCTGCACTTTGAGTTAATACTCGTTAACGTGCACTAAAGAACGGGAATTTTTTAACAATAAAAATATTACAATATGTATGCCAAATATAAAAATACATATTTAAAAGGCGTACTACTAAAGACGCTCCTCCACATTTTGAGTTTGTAAGCAGAAACCGATCTAGACTTGCCCCAAGTCTCTCTTGATCAATATCTCCCAGCTAAAGAATTCCTATAATCCCGCCTCGTTTCATCGAAATTGCACCCTCTCCGACCTGGGAGTTCACTTCCTGCTTTTTACACCGAGTCATGCCCATCGTCGTACCCACTGTCGCTGTGACGTCCGATTGGCCCATTGTGCCCCCATAATCAGCTCAATGGTGACATACATGTAGGTCCTTCGTGTATCATCTTTCCGTTCATTTCTGTAAGACTTTGTGCACGGGTGTTCACAAGATTTCAGCCATACTTCCCACGGTTCATAAGATAGGTCTCACCGAGGTGTTTTAGGGGACTAGTGAAATTTCCCCCGGCTGAAATATATATATAGGGCACCGTCACCCACACTGGCTCAACCGAAAACATGTCAATAGGCTATATACTGCTATTTCATAGAGCAAGAAATCATCTCGAAAATTCACCATTTAGCATCTCAATTATCAAAAATTACTCCAACTTCAAACACTTTCTCGGCCACAGCTTTGCGATCGCATACGTCCTTCCCACGCAGCCTCCCTTTTCTCTTGAAAATCTGCACTGAGATCATCTCTGGGTTATAAGTGTGATCACGACATCGCACACTTGAAGCTTTTGGGAGAAGTAGTATTAATGAGCACCCTACATCTTCCAGCTGATCCAAAGTACAGTTTAGTACAGTTTACTAACATATTATAAGTTGTAACGGCGGCAGCGTAGGCATTAAGCCTGAACACTTGAACTTGCATGCATTATTGCAACAGTTCACGTCGCGCAATGCACCAAGTTGTAACCCACATTAGTTTAGCCTAGGTGGAGCTGAAGGCAGATTTTAAATTAGTGTAGTAACTCGGCATTCCGGGAAAGAAACAAGACTGATATCTGTAGACATCGTAGTTTGTGCAGATTTTGTAAAACAGCTGGAAGGCAAGGACCACCCACTGAGCAGGAGACGCATACTGGTTAGGCTGGCTAATTTCATCAGGCTTACCTGGGAGTGGGACACTGGTAGAATGACAGACCGGTATCAGTGCAGCATAACACGATGCAACCAATAGAACAATCAACAGATGACTATCCACCTTTCAGGCTTAATCAGCCTCGGTTTGATCAGGTAATTTAATGAAACAGCTGAAAAGTTTGTACAATATTCACCAAAATCAAACCTTGATTTGAATCATATCTTGGCATTGAATTGAAATATAGGCGTGACATAGCCCTTGAACAGGGTTGTGTGTTATGTAACATGGCCTAAGCTCATTACTTTCCACATCACAGCCCTTGTGCTGCTAACACAAATTTTTAACCCATTATCCTATAAACATTTTTCCGTCGATTTTAAGATGGCGTCTTTGTTGGTCCGACATCTGCTGCGTTGCTGTTTGCAAAGACGTTCGATGTTGCATTGATGTCACCAAAGAAGGCCATCTGACGTTGCTTGGAAATTCAAAATCTGACTGTTTAATGTCCATTCAAGGTCGTTTGACGTCGGCAACAAGGCTGGAATACTTTTTTAATTCCATCCGTCGCTCAGTCAGAGAAAGGATGTACCATTGTACGATGTCTGTCCAACTTACATCTGACAACTACCCAAACTTAATCCGACTGCCTGGACCAAAAACCAATGTCCAACCGATGACAACATATGTACAGGGTAGCTGAGCCTCTCCAGTGTCATTTACTGTCACCTACACAGACAGTTATGTTTTCTTACCAAACTTTACACAAACGATCCCTGGCACTGCAGTCACCTTTCTGCATAAACTTTTTTACCTAAATATGATGAGGAAACGGATGAATTTTGACTTGAAAAACTGAATGTAGCACTAAGTCAGTATGCGTCTGTACGCCATATTTGCAAGCCTTCGAGTGAGTGAATATTGCTGAATTTTCCAGTTATGTGCTTTGAATGGTCACTAAAAATAGTTTTATGAGTAATGTTATCATTGAGATGTACTTCTGGATCATTTAGTTGAAAGTAAATATTGTATGAATCGTTTTTACTGATTTTGGGGATGAATCATTTTGGGGGCATTTTGTAGCAAAGCATAAATGAGTTAAAAATTTGTGCTAGCAGCACAAGGGCTGTGGAGTGTAACGAAACGCACAACCGTGTTCAAGGGCTAAGGTGCCCATGTCCTTAAATATAATCTATGAAAGTATGAGGGGTAGAGGTAGGGAAAATTTTTTAAGTAAAGTCTCTGAATAAAGAAATTCTTTGGAACTATTTGTCACTCTCTGCAGCACCCCTATCCAGGCCTAGTACATCATGGAAAGTTATAGACCTGTGCATCTGCCTATCACTTTGTGATTGACAGAACTTTGTTGAAAGTTGTGTTTATATAAGTTATGTATCAATTGAGTACTCTTACTTATTGTTTGAACTAGCGGCTCATCTTTGAGATTAATGATGTTCCCATTTTCATTTTGGGTGGTACTGTTTCTCACCAAATGACACAAATTTGCAATGTTTTTGTAACAAAACTTACAAACTGGTAAGCAAGACACATGAATCTTCTTGTGATAGTTTCTTCATGTTGCAGTTATCATCAGTTGTTTAGAGGCATAGTATGATCATCTCAATAACACTCCAGAAGATTGGATAAAAGCATTAGTCAGAAAGATATTCATTCAATTTTCTTGGTCTGTGTTGCATTTGAACTACTGTAGTTTAGTAACAGTTCTGTGCTTGAATTCTTTAGTTCAATGACATCACTAGACTTCATTTTTTGGGGGCACAGTGATTGTGCAGGGGCATTACCAGTCACTATTCATGGCGCCACTGATCATGAAGTTCGAGGCTTATAATGGGGGGTCTAGGGGTCTGCCTTAGGGCCCCTGGTGGGATCCAGGGACAAAGCTCTGATGAGGACCCAGGAAACAAAGCCCCAGAAGCTCTTGGATGTTATAGTGTTTGTGATGTACTGAAGTCATCATTTGAAGGGTAATTCTATCGACTAAACAAGTTTATATGACTCCAAGTAGGACTAATCACAGGTTTGAGACCAAAGTTGGAAAACTTCATGTCCAGGACAAAGTCCCTGTGAGGCTCCAGGGAGAAAAGCTTCCAGTAATTCTATTGGTTAATTCTAAAATTAAAATTAAAGTTAGATTTATAACTTCTGAATTCTCTGATTGTAGGAAATAAGTTTTAGAAAATCCCAAATCCCAGTTGGGATGACACATGGGGGCCCAAGGTTTTCTTGGAGACATGTGCCCCCTGGTCCCCCTCCCATGACAATGCTACTGCGTTAATTGCCTGTTACTTGACTTAATATTGAAAGCAAAACCCAGGTCTCATTGTTTCTGGTGATTCAAGTCGTTGTCACGTAATCCTTACTGTAATTGACTACAACATACTGATATCTTAAACGTTACTTACAGTAGTCTGGATCCAGTGGCCGATCCAGCAATTGTTGTAAGAGAGGCAAGTACACGGGGAAACCAACGATGGTGCACTGCGACGCAAAGTGTGTTTATTATTTTGTTGGGTCCAGGGCCCATGTGGGCCCCCTTGGTGGAGTCCAGGTGGTGGAGTCCTGGTGAAGATCCAGGAGGAGAAGCTCCTGGAAGCTCTTGCAATATAAGACAAATTTAACACAGAAAATCACCTTAAGCTGAGGTCATTTATGAATCACTATCTGCAATACCTACCAAAAACATCCTGCAAAATGTGCGATTTTTACCTGATTTTTGTTATATATATTTTACATTTTGATAAGTTGACCAAAGGGGGGTCACTCCCATGCTCCTCTGAATCCACCTTTGTCAGTATCGTAGAAATTGCTTGAATCTTACACTTTTTCTTTGAATTCTCAGGAAACATTTCTTGGACGGTATCGACATTTCTTGGATGTCATTGATCCTCGCACTCTTTTCACAACAAAGGTACTGCGTATTATTCAACGATTATGATGACTGCGATGATTCAATTGCAGGGTTACTTATGCTGCTAATGTTTGACAAGTATCAGGAATGTTTGTAGGAATGTTGATCACTATATGTCTTTTCATAATACTTGCATTTCTCCTGCTAGATATTGTTGGATGAGAAATAATTGGGCATTTTGAAATTTTATGGTGCCTTTTTCTTTTTGTTGTTCCTTTCTTAAGTTCAGTAAATTTATTCATCCTGAATATTGCTGCAATTATCAATAACAATAGCTTTTTGTTTTTTCTTTTTTGTTCAACTAATTTAGAAACAACTGGAAGATGCAATTCAACTTCTGGATGATTTTAAAGCAGGAACTTTGTCTGAAGGGGTAACAAACAAGGAGTTATGGGAAGCTCAAAAGACAAAGCAGGTATGAAAATGTTGTTGGATGTTTCCAGTTCATTAAAAAAGCTCTCATTGTATGCTCAGATACCATGAGTAATGTCCCAAGGAGTGACATGTGAAAATATCTATGAAATTGTTCTAAGACATTTTTGAAGGCTCATAAAGGACTCTCTAAAATTTGCAGCAGTGAAGAGTGAAAGACTTGAAGTCACCAAAGTTGATGTTTTTGTTAACATTCTGGCAGAATAGACTTTAAAGTAAATGTAATTCCAGTATGCAATGTACTGTATGCAGGGAGCTGTCATTTAGATGGAGAGAGTACAGAAATTGACTAAAAGGACGTAAGTCCTCTCCCTAAGCTATATTTTTACTTTCCGGAAAGCAAAACTCTCAACTGATTCTAAGTTACAGTACTCTTTGATTGACAGCAAATTTGAAAGATGCAGAGTAGCTCATATTACACAGCGTACAGAGGGATCCATTGTTTTGATAACACATGTGGAGAATTTTAAGACAAGCTGAGGGAGGGACTAGACATTGGTCATTGGGAGAATTGAAACTGTCTGGGGTGATGAGTTTTTGTCTTTAATGCTAATGCTTTAAGACCCCCACCTGAATTGAGTGAAGATTAACTGTGCAAGTAGCTCAAAGGTATTTCTTTCCTTTATTCGACGTTTCCAGTTCAATATACTTCACCTAGCAACGTCATGTAAGTCAGCTGATCCTTTAACAAGAAGCTCACTCAGAACAATGCTTTGATGTGTGGGTTTGTACCGCGAACACTTAAAAGAGCATATGGCATGCAACTGGAAAGGACTGTTTAATTGAAATGAATGATTACCATTAGCCTGTTCCTTTAGAAATTATTGCATGCGAATGAGCTACAGAGGCAAAAGTCTAAGTTTCTGACAAATAAAGCCAAAAGTCAAAGTGAAGTCCTGTTGCTGTTGCGGAAGACAAACACGTTATTGTATTTATTTCCTTATCCGGTATAAGTCCTTACAGTGTGACCTTGGTGGCACAAACTTCACTTCAAAATGTACTCTCTCCATCTAAATAACAGCTCTCTGCTATATGCAGATTAATACATTTTGCAGAATTCTACTGGAGTTTAGTTGATCTTTGCCAAATATACTGAACAGCCAATTACTTTCTTTGGTGGAAATTTTCCAAACAAATACTTGTGAGTAAGGTGATGGCACCTTGCAGTTTATGTCTACAGTACTCAATGTTGTGATTATTTCATCTCTTATAACTTGCGTGTCCCGATTAAGGAGGGATTCCATATTTTCTCATGTTGACCATTAGTCAATTGCTACAATGTGTGTGAATGAAAACATTAGCTTTAAATTTAAAGAAAAGCAAAATAATTATGATCTGTACCTTAGCTTAGATTTCAGATTTGGAAAAATGGAAGATTGTAAGAGGTAATCAGATTTATTGTTTCTCTTCAAGGCAATAATTCATCCAGATACTGGAAAGAAGATCTTCATGCCTTTCCGTATGTCAGGTAAGCAATGTTTAGAGCAGACAGTTCGTACTGAAAGGCAAAATGCAGTCACCACAATTTATATTAGTATAGTCCCCAATTCTAATTCTTGGATGGCTTTTTTGCTTCAAGTGACAATATTTTTGTTACTGGATTGCAAAATTTATTTGAGTGATATTTTGAATATACAATAGTTTGAAATGTCCTGAAAGATACTTGAAAGGTATGAAAGAGGAGATTTGTAAGATTCAGCTGATGCTTCAGAGTAAAGTTTGGGTGACTGCTTATTCTCTTTAATTGGTGTTGTTCTGCACTAGCCTACAATGTTCAACAAGTAAGAATCATATTGCATATTGCAGTCACAGTACATAAAGTTTGTGCTTTGAACATATTCTCGTACCTTGATCAGTCAGTTGTAGTTCATTTTGTGTTAGTCCATGGGTTTTCTCCCAACACACAAAATGAACCAATATAAGTTGACAAGAATATATTGCTGAGCTGATTGAATTGCAAAACATTTTTCAAAAATTAGAACACTGTTCTTGTTTAAAGCTGATTGTGTTTACTTTGCAGTCTTTATTTTGTGTTGCAAATTTGTAATGATACCCCTGTTCAGGCTCCCTCAAATGATGGAAGGACTTACAAAAAAAATTTCTGGTAGAATTTCTCTGTGAGACAACAAGATCTTTGTGATACTATGACCAAAGCATAGACATTCTTCCAACATCTGACTGGGCCAGATAAGCTGGCTTAATAAATAAACTGATTATTGTTTTAATGTAAACTCTTTCAAGGAGTATGAGATGATTTCATGTCATTGTTTGTTGTGATGTACATTGTTGATTTTGTTTGTAAGTTTTTGAAATCTCTCTAGTGCGGGCATCTTCAAATGGCAGTGTGTGACATTTGTGGCATGCAGACAACGTTTTTAAAGCTTGCAAAAATTACTTTCAAAATTTTGAAAAAAAGGCTTTTTAGAATCAGAGGTATGTCATATTTCCCTAAAAGATTTCTTAACTGCGCCCTCTATTTTTGGCCAACCCTTTAAGGAATGTCTCACCTCACTTTCACCTGGATTTATAGATTGTGTCTCTGCTTTGTTTTAAATACTGAAGGTTATGTCCCATTTGGAACACCCACAGTGGTTGGTTTGCTGCTTCCAAATCAGACTTTAGGTACTACAATATTTTGGCAGGTGAGTGAAAGGTCTAAAAGTTGTTTGTTTACACTGTCAATTTGTCATCATTTGAGTGTGTTATTCATAGCAAAGGAATAGTGATGAACGTTCTTCCTGCAAATGATTTCTTTATGATGATTTCATGTACACTATTTTTGTTGTAAACTTTGTGAACTGTATTTGATACACAAACTGGAAATAAACAGATGAAAAGGAAAAACAAAATTCACATCTTCCTATTATCTGCCTCTTCAGGTGATTCGTACAAAAAACTTTGAATCCTAGAGTTACCCTACAATATATACAAAGAGAACAACTTGAACAACTCGATTCTCAAAGACTATTACAGAAAGGGAGAGGAAAATGTGTTATCTTCAAATATGTCTGTTTTTCAACAATGCCACGGAAGAATTTTCTTGTTTGTATTTGCTCATTAATGTGGTTTTACAACAACACAACTCTTCCAAAGTTTTCTTTGTCACTTTCCTTTATCTGGTCTCTCATGTAGAGGATGTCAGATAGCACTTTCACTTTAACCAATTGAAAAACAATGAAACAAAATTAACATGAAATGGTGATGTCACTGGTAGAATTTAATTTCATTTTTGTTCATGTTTGCTGTCTCTCTTTATCTTTCTTCTTTTCTTTTGTGCATAGTGGTTGAACCAGAGTCACAATGCCTGTGTCAACTTCGCAAACAGAAATGCAACAAAGGTAAACTGCATCTGATAGAAGTTCCTAGTTATTACACACAAAACTGGGTATTAGAGGATCTAAAAACCTTGATGGTGAGACCTACCAGATCAGATATATTGTGAACTTTATAATCATTTCAAAGGTGAAGTCAGTGATTTTGAAGATCAAATTTGCTGGATCAAAATATTCCACAATTTTTCTTAGCCATGTATTTGAAGTTGATATCTGATATTTTAATTTAACAATGTCATATTCTGGTGATGAGACATCACATCACAACCTCTGCAGTAGTCTTTTAACAGGTAACCTGCACATCCATGTACCTGTATGTTATTTTATTACCCTGATCCAAATTACTGACCTGTTCCTTCATAGAGTAAAAAAAATGACACAACTGCTGTGTGAACACACCGTGCCAGATTGCCGAATTTTGCTAACCATACACAGCAAATAGATCAGAATGGATCTTCCTCCTTTTTGTCAGGGAAAGTTCATATTTTATTTTTATCATCATCTTTTCTTCTGCCTCCCCCCTTCTCGTTTCTGCTCCCTGTTAGAACAATGCACATTGTTAGCTTCCAGCATATCCTTTAAACTTTGGAGTGCTATTACTCTCAGTGGTGGTTGATATGTGCTCGTAGCATCAGTCTTAATGAAGTGCCATGTAAATGTTAATGGGCATAATTTATCTGGTGGTTTATCTTTTTCTAATTTGCCATTCTCTTTTACTTTGCAGGAGACACCTACCAGTAGATTTATTCTTGGTTATGCGGGAGCTGTTTCATCTGCTTGCAGTATAGCTGTAAGCACTGATTTACTTTACACCTACTGTCTACAGTGTACTGTAATACCTTCATCTGTGAACATACTATGTCATAAATGTACCGAAGGGTTTTTGAATGACAGGAAAGTCACATGATAATCAGTGTTAAATGTCAAATCCAGGATGTTCTGTTATTCCTATATTTTCAGAAGTACACCAACGAACATGTTATACTTCTTAAAGTTGTAAAAGATATAGAAAATGCACTGTAACATATCCTTTTCAACAAAACATCAATGAATAGTAGTCAAATTTAGGCCAAACAATGATTTTAGCAGAACCCAGTCCTGCGGTGAATGTACCGAACTTTCTTGCAAATAACCCATCTAGTCCTCACAACATATGCATAATGTACTAAAATCATGTCCCGAGAAGACCTTTTCTGCATGATAGAACATAACGTGATATCCAGATATACCATAATGGTTTGGGTATGTTCCTTTAGAGAAGGCATAAACATGTATGACATCATTTGAGGATTGGCTGAATAACCATGTTTTGTCAAAAGACTAAATCCGTCTTCTTTCTACCGTGATTAACTTTTTTGTTGGTGAAATTTCCCCTGAAGGAAGCAAGGCATAGATGTTGTTTTCCAGGTTGGTATCAAATAGAAGAGAAAGGTGAAAGATTAATGAATAGTCACATGTTTAACTTCATGGACTGTGGTTGGTTGCTATGGTAACTCTCACTCTTCTTAGGTGTTATACAAGGCCTATCCCGTCCTGATTTGTAGATGCCAACTTTCATTTGCATAAATATGAAGGAATCTTATGAAATTTGCTTGGACTGCTTTTGTAGTGAATTGCAAAAAGGATGAATTTTGAATTAATCGTTGTCAGAGCTGAATAAAGTAGTTGATTATTTCACAATTTTGATTTATTTGGCAGTGGAATATTGTGTTTTGCAATTACAAATCATAATTTTGTCTGCAAAATAGTCGATGTGTTGGGAACATATTATCATATGGTCTGTTGGAAAGACTGTTTCTACATTAAAATTTCAGTATCCTTCTAACAATAATTGTTGCAATAATTAGTGATGTATTGTTTTCCAATCATTTTCTCAGGTTGGGCTGAATGTTTTGATCAACAAATCGAGCAGTCTAGGTTCAACAGGACAGTTGATCAAACGATTTGTGCCTTTTCCTGCTGTGGGTAAAGTCTAGCTTTTATTACCTTTATTTGTAATCTCTGTTTATACCAGATTGTTGAAGGAGGATGATCCTGTTTATACAAATTACCGTTATCGACATCATTAGCTTTATTTGAAAAGATATTGTAAGCCCCAGTCTGAGTTTGTCAGTGAACTTGAATGGCAAAACGAGGGGTCTTATGTTCCTCAAGAATATAGTAACTAGTTGAAGGATTCTTAGGACAAAAGAACTATAAATGTCGGTGAAAAACAGTTTCCGGCAAAAAGATGGCATGATGGGAAATAAACAGCTGTACTCACGTGTAGGATGGCATTTGCAAGTTCATTTGACAAATGCAATTCTAATTTCATCGATAAATTACTTTATCAAGAAAGTAAGAAGACACATCTGAATAGGCTAGAATCGTCTTAACTCTTCCACCGTTCGCTTACGTAGTTTTTGTTTGAATTTTGGTTGTTAAGTTTTTTTTTTTATACAAACTCTGCCTTGGACCGCAAGTCTAATTCTCTGTTTGCCCACAGAAAACCTTAGCATCTCAGGATGGCATCATTCTATGAAAATTTTTTTTGCCTTTAAGTCTTTATCAAGATTCTGTGATAAACATTTTTTAGCTGAGTCAAATTTGCCACTTTTTTTGTAAAGATTTCTACTGGCATCAATGCAAACCTGCTAAGCAGTCAGTATACTGCAATACAGCATACTGCAATACAGAATACTGCAATACAGCATACTGCAATACATCACACTGCAATACCATAATAGGCAGACTTAATTCTTTAGCATTCATATTTACTGAGCACTGTATTCACATTTCGTACCTCAAGATTGAAAATGCTATATGAGAAGAAAAGCTGAATGGAAAATTTGAATATAATTGATCAGGTTTGGTATCTGCATACACTGTACTCTAATTACAGCATTTTAGCTTATTATATCAACATTGTTCTGTTCAGCATACTACTGCATATTGCATAAAAATATCAATGTAGTACTGTTTATGAGCATACAGCATATCAGCAAAATATATCAAATAGTTCTGGTTGTCACAAAGCTAATTTCATCAGTCCCTCAGAGAAGGACATTCTGTTTGTAATCATACGATGAATGTACATCATAATCATCCTAAAGATAGTGTGACTTCTTACTTCCCTTAGTGTGACTTCTTACTTCCCTTAGTGTGACGTCTTACTTCCCTTAGTGTGACTTCTTACTTCCCTTAGTGTGACTTCTTACTTCCCTTAGTGTGACTTCTTACTTCCCTTAGTGTGACTTCTTGCTTCCCTTAGTGTGACTTCTTACTTCCCTTAGTGTGACACCTTACTTCCCTTAGTGTGACTTCTTGCTTCCCTTAGTGTGACTTCTTACTTCCCTTAGTGTGACTTCTTACTTCCCTTAGTGTGACTTCTTACTTCCCTTAGTGTGACTTCTTACTTCCCTTAGTGTGACACCTTACTTCCCTTAGTGTGACTTCTTGCTTCCCTTAGTGTGACTTCTTGCTTCCCTTAGTGTGACACCTTACTTCCCTTAGTGTGACTTCTTGCTTCCCTTAGTGTGACTTCTTACTTCCCTTAGTGTGACTTCTTACTTCCCTTAGTGTGACTTCTTACTTCCCTGAGTGTGACTGCTTGCTTCCCTTAGTGTGACTTCTTGCTTCCCTTAGTGTGACTTCTTACTTGTCTTTATGTGACTTCTGATTACTCTTAGGATGACTTCTCATTTCTGTTGGAGTGGCTTCTCATTTCTCTTAGTGAGTCTTCTTATTACTCTTTAGTGTGATATCTTATTTCTCTTTAGCATGGCTTGTTATTTCTCTTAGAGTGACTTCTCATTTCTCTTAGAGTGACTTCTCATTTCTCTTAGAGTGACTTCTTATTTATCTAAGTGTTATCCATAATTGGTTGAGGTAATTGACCTGAAACTTCAACTTAAAATCTCTTTTCTTTGTTTCCAGCATTAGCAAATATCTGTAATGTTACTCTAATGAGGTACAATGAATTATGGGAAGGTATTGAAGTAACTGACAGCAAAGGTCACATCCTTGGGACTTCCAAAATTGCTGCTAAATCAGTAAGTCATTGTTAATGAAGAATCAAGACTAAGAAACATGCATTTTGAAAAGTACTTGCTTCATTCAGAAATTACAAGCCTATATATATTGCAAGGCCATGTATATTGTCTCTTAATTATTGAGTTTCACATTGGTTAGTGTATCAGTATTTTTAAAGTTCTAGCATAATACATGCTTTCAAAATAAATCCTGTGGGGTTTCTAAAATATTTAATTACTCTTGAAGTATAGGTTAAGTAAATAAAGGATAATGTAAGGCATATCATATGGGTCCCTCCATTGACATCACAAATTTTGCATGTTTGACTTATGTTTATTCTTGATGTAATTGTAGAACAGAAATTTGTTTGTACAATGGTAATTATTGGTGGATTTTGATGAAAGTGTATTTTCAGTATTTGTAGTAATTAATTTAATTGAATTTTATTTTAATAATCACCTATTTTGTCACAGAAGCTATCAAATTTATTTACCATTTTAGTATGATTGTTGTGATGTTATCAGGGAAATTTCCATTCTGTTTGCTGATATTATTTATATGATATCTTATCTGTTACATGCCACTTTTGTACATCTTTTAATTTTTACTAGGCTTTGGTCGAAACTGCAATGACAAGAGTCGTTCTACCTGCACCAGTGTTGCTTCTTCCACCTATCATCATGACATTCATCGAAAACAGGTGAGCCTCGACCTTGATGCGTTCAATATTTAATGTCTGATTGTAAGCCAAAACTAAGAAGAAACCAAGTTGTCATTTATTTGTTGCTTGTGGCTGGCTTACAAGTATACCTTTACAGCAATGCACTTGTTTTTCCAAAATGTTTACAACTTGGTAATGTTGTAATAGTTGTGTAGATTGAATTGAATAAATGGCATCCATATTCTGTCTTATATCCTGAACATTTTTAACATAGTAAGCAGTGTATTTTCTCTGAACCAAACCTAGATTTCTGCTGCACTTTTTTTTAAAGAAACAGATGCATTGGTTTTATTCCCCTATTTTTTTTTTCTGAATTGTTCTTAAATCTTGAAGTAGGCAAACTTTAGTGGATTAGAATTGGATGTGATTGTGTTCATCCTCTAATAAAGGGCTGCTTGTCCCAAAGTGGGGGCAGTGTCTGTTAGCTACTTAAAGCACTTCCTGTCTTAAGCCGTTTGATCTCTCATGCTTGAATATTTATGGTCTTGTGCTCCGAATATGTGAGGATATGGATGTTTATCACATGCTATAGATATACATTGCATTTTGTGTGCAAGATGTACTGGGCGCTTAGAGTGGAGCCTCCAGAGAACTGAAGTCAACAAACTCACTTTTCATGCTAGTGGCCCTTTAACAATGATGATGTCAACTTGATTTCTCAAACCTTGAAAATATTCCATGTACATTTGTTTGAAATTAGTTTGGAAAGATAACTCATAGCTGTATCTGGTCTGTATAATCTTAAGTACAACTTAATCCACTAACAGTTGAGCTTTAGACACCAACATAATCCACAAATATACTCATGGTTCGGTCATGTGCACAATCAATTCCATTAATTGGTTTATGGTTATAAACTAACCAAACAGAAAATGGGATTACGTGTCTGTCAAAACAGGCCTGGACAAAAAAAATGTAAATCCACTCTCCTGTTTGAGTGACTGTAGTTGAAAAATTTACTCACCATTCACAAAATTTTAGTTGCTGAAGATTCCAAATAAAAGAACATGCAGGACCCTAGGCTTCATTGCAAAGGTATATCTTGCACAAATATCGGAGGTCAGAGATAAAGTCGCTGTTATCATTTCAAGCTATTTATATGTTCTACCCACCAAAGCAATTTCAATTGATAACTGTTGAAGTTGTTGACAAAAGTAGCAGCCAATTTTGTTTGTGAGCTGACTCTCTTAGTATGTCCATCCCTCACATGTGTACCATACTTCTGGCCATCTACAACACGTAGCATTGCTAAACATGACAGTGCACTGAACACAATGCATCACAGTGTACGATACTTACAGCCATCTACCTCATGTAGCATTAGTAAACAGCTACATCACTGTCTACATAATACATTGCAGTGTTTACAAACAAATCTTGACTAACTTGTGTAAAGTCTGACAGTAGTTTCATGCCTGTATTTATCGTACAGTTATAATATACAGAGCATGTAAGTAACAGACCATTATCACGATCTTGTTTAAACTGTTGAAAGCACTTCATTGCATAAACTAATGTGCGTCTTTTTGTCAGAAAGTTACAAACGCTATCTGCTAGTAATTGTGCGAAAATGTATAACACTTCCTTTGTACAAAGTGTTTGGTAAGTCTACACTTTTAATGTGCAGTAGTTTTGCTATTTGATCAGTAAGAAAATGCTTACTCATCATAATGGAAAGAGATATTGTAAGGTTAATAGTTGTCAAATGTGATTTTGAACCCGCTAGTGGCAAGCTGGGGAATGCGTTTGTCAAGGCCTGCTGTCAGGCAGTGATGTCACCATGTGGCAGCTTGCAAGAGAAGTAATCCTGCAAAGGAGGATGTAAAATCTTAACAACTTCAAGTGAAACAGATTGTTCAGAATCTTTTAAATAATCAGTAATCATATATTTGTTCTTGAAATCGTTGAATTGCCTCCTTGTGTTTCAGAACCAAATTTCTCAAGAGATTTCCCAGAATGCATTTTCCACTTCAAGTGATAGTCTGCACAGCATCATTTGGATTCGCTTTACCATTGGCTATTAGTTTATTTCCACAGATGGCACAGGTCTGTTCAGCTCTTTTTTATTTTCTCTTTTTTATTTTCTTCTATGAGATTACTTTTTGTTATAGTCTGTTTTTAATAACAGATTTAAGTAACGTTTGTCATAATTGACACATTTTCTTAGCCTGATAGACATTCAGCTGCAGTTTGGTTCCATGCTTTGAAAGGATTTCATTTTGTAGGATTAAAAAAATAAATATCAAATATAGATGAGCTGAGATGGATCCTCTACTTTCTCCTTCAAAGTAGAGGTACATTAGAATTTTTATGGTTTACTTTTTAATGACTATTGTTGCAAGTAAGTGCCATAGATGTGATTAATTCATCGATCTAGTTGTGTTCTAGGTTTGTCTGTGATAACGGGGTCACCAGATTCACCTCACTGTCACAGCAATCGCTCTCACAACATCTTGACCAGTTTTGAGCATCCTCCATCCCCAAACCAACCTTCCCAAACTTCTACTCCACCTGTTTCTTCCACTCTAAACCCTTGTGCTTTCCTCAGAACATGATCATCCTTTCCTCAACACATGCCCCCCACCACCTCATTTCATTGGCCCTTGCCATCTGCTCCACTGATCCCTCCAATTCAAGTAACTCCATCAAGTCCTCGGTCTTCTTTTTTCTCATTAGATTCGCACCACAGATGACTCCCACCATTGCTATTAATTTATAATGTCTGGATCGGCAATACTGAAGTCTCATCTCTGATATGATTGTCCTTTTGATGATTAAATTTCATTGTATCAGTAATTCTTCCTTGTTTATTGCTTTTCTTTTTAGATGAAGGTAACAAAGCTAGAGCCAGAGATACAAGCAAGTACAGACGAAGATACGGTTCTATACAATAAAGGTTTATAAATGGAGTGCCTTATATTGTATTTACTTTTACAAACCAGTGAGTGAAAATAAAATGAATGCCAACTGACCCCGTAGTTACTTCTAATCTAAGGATTTGTTTATTCATGAGGTTACGCTTAAAACTATGACACACCATTTGAAAAGGTTTTTTTTTTCCTTTTGTGCTGCATTCTCTTTTAAAAGTCATTTTTGTATTTTAAAAAAGTAGCAACTGTAACTATGGAAACTTATCATGGTTTTAATTGAAATACTTCTCTTGTACTGTTTTGTAATAATTTTCACTGAAATGAATGTTGAATGGTACTTCAGAGTAAAAACCATAATGGTAGATTAAAAACAAAAGCATGTTTAAGCTTCACTGAAACTCACTTCCATGTTTACATTAAAAGTACATTCTCAAGTTATTAAAAAGTGGTCTTGAAGAGGTATTTTAAAGCACCTCAATAGCATTGCTGTTTAACATTGCATTGTTTGTGGAAAACATTTTCTGTAATATTTTGCACATTTTCATCCAGATTATCTACACACATTCCCACCATAGAAGAAGTCATAAAAACTGCCATTATTGTAGAAATTCACAGCTGCTGCAAATACTGTTTCGTGAATATCATCATCAGCTTTTATGCTAATATCTCTGAAGTTTGAGGTGTCACTTTGAAGTTATGATGCATTTGTTTTGCGGAACTCCTTTTTTTTTTTTTTCCATACGAGAGACTCACATTTGAAACGTTCTACAAGTTAGACTAAAATGGAGTGTGACGACAGTGTAGGAGCAAAGGATGACTGTAGCTTACATGTCTTCTAGTGAACAGCACATCACAACACTGCTGTACCTTCTTAATAATCTCATGAACTGCTTGCGGATGAATTTTGGAAGGCAAGCATTATTTTGATCCATTTTGTAACAACTGACCAAAATGCAACAACTTGGTCAAAGTGTAACAGTTTTCTGCCCAAAGTGATGCAGGTATGAAATTTGGTCCAAAATGCAACAACTTTCTGCCCAAAAAAGTTTTAGGCCAAAAATTGTTGCATTTTCAAACCCCCCCCCCATCTCATCTGGTCATAGTTGTTGCATTTTGGACATAACATCGATACATTTTGGACCCCCCTCACAAAATTGTTAGTTTAGTGTAGAATTTGAGGATCAGAAAGTCTGAAGACTCTGTGATGATCCTATACACGTGTTGATCATGGATGAACACTGGGGAAATTCTCCTACTCTTTTCAATCAGTATTCAGAGGGTAACAAGGCAGGGGTGCACCAATAATCTCATACAAATCTTAACCTG
Source organism: Stichopus chloronotus (assembly GCA_021234535.1). NCBI lineage: Eukaryota > Metazoa > Echinodermata > Holothuroidea > Aspidochirotida > Stichopodidae > Stichopus > Stichopus chloronotus. The sequence goes on from CM037841.1 coordinate 27,820,535, forward strand.
CTTCTGGGACTGCCATTCAATGTCCCCATTTGATGAATGAGAGTGTGCACTCAGTCTTTAGTCACTTTTCCAAAGGCTGAGAGTGGTGGAGGACCTGCCCAGCTCAGCAGCCCATTAGCTGTACCAAGCAACTTGAAGCAGATGAGGCCTGAATCGGGCAACAGGAACTAAAAATTGAAATCACCAAATAACCCCCTCAGCCTTGCTGTAAACAGCCTTACAAGTAATTTTGAGGGCCCAGACAATTTTTAAGTGATTCCACTCTGGGATTTGATCCGGGGACCTAGTGATTGATATCCCAAGATGAACACTCTAACCACCAAGCTAACCCTCCCCCCAATGACCATCCACTCTCAAGCATTTGGTCTGATGCGTTGCTGTCGCTTGCTCTGTCAATGCGTCTGTCTAAAAATATCATTTTGGACAGACATTTTGGATCCACTGGTTTCATTTTGGTCAGAAAGAGTACTTTATTTCACATACAACACATATGGGATGGGACATGTCAAATCGAAGAGTTACGACTTTTGTCGGGGGGACCTCAAATTCGGGCTCTACAGATCTGATTTCCTGATTTTCACCTGAAATTTTTGGACGTATCATTTTTTCTGCCGTCTTTGGATTTTTTTATGTATACCTCTTAGGCAACACCCAAATAGTCCGAGTAAAACAAGGCATGAGAATTCAACGTACAACTCCCAGGCCGATCCTGCCATGTTTTGCCGAGTTCCGGCAGGAGTTTTTGGCAAAAAACACTGTAACAGTGTAATCTCAATACCTGCTAACTGATTCAAATTTTGAAAAGGAAGCTTAGAAATGAGGTTACTTGTTAAAGATGTTTTCTTTATTAGTGATGTTAATTACCAAAATTTCCTGACTTATGGAGATGTTAAAATTTTACCACAAAAGGATTTTATTTTTTCTTCACACTGAGAATGTTGACTATGGCTTGTAATATCATCTGTAGTAAGGATACAACCTCTGTCTGTGCTTTACTAAAGGCATGCATATTCATCATTTGGCTGATAAGGCGCATTAGCACGAAACACATGTTCTTGTCTGACATTGTTCAAAACAAATTAAATTCTTGATAAGTAAAGAGTAACTAATCATTAGTGATATCAGGATAATTACTAATTATACAACTCCATCTGTTTCTTATAGTATTCAACTATGTCAGGTTTATACACCATAATTAGCAATTACAAAACCAAATGAAACATATGTATGTGGATGAGTTTTAAGATTCTCCAAAGTTTGATTTCTTTGTTTTTATCTTTATCTTTAATTCTGACCGTAAGATAATTGGTAACAGGGGCATCTGTTGGGTAATTTGATGATCACATGACATGTTTGATGCAGGAAAAGAAATGACTTGTAATGTAATTAACAGATTTATCTGCAAGATGATAGGCCGTGTAGTTTATCTCACAGAGATTATTAATTTGAATGGATTCTTCTCTGCAAGTTATACATCATACATCACTTAAACTGCAGATAGATTTGGTAATGGAATCTGGTTTTCATCAATTTTTTCATAACTTCATTCATCCTAATAGAACTATTTATCAGGGTAAAGAAAAGTACGAAAATAATCATATATGTTTTTGTTAGATTACCAATAAACTTACAAGAAATTATAATTACATAATATAACTTTTATTTTTGTGGTAACAAAGATAACTATTTCTGTAGAGGTATTTTTTGAGAGAAGTCCTCGGAAGAATCACGATCAGAAGAGCTGTCACTAGATGTAAAAGCTAATTTTAGAAAATGAATAACATAATATTGTTCAACATACGTGCATGTACATGAAGTCAACGAAATTAGAGTTAGAATATGCTGCTGCAGTTAATTGTGTAGATATTTACTTCATTTTCTCGTGAAACGTCATGATCTTTGGAAGTGATAGTAGACTGGCTCTCTTGTCATCTTGGTCTTTGGTCCTCGGATCAGACTGATTCCTCTTTGTTATCAGACCCCCATGGTCAGGGGGTGGGAACCAGAGGCAAAGCACACCCCTTTATGCACACTACCTAAAATTTTTTGGGTTGGAAAAGTTATGCACATTATGTCACATGTGCTGTCGAGCTTGGCACTCATGCTGTGATTTAAACCACCCCCCTCACCCCAAGGAATTTCACCTGGCTATGATTCTGATTGCTGTGTCAAAATCTTGATATGTTGAATGAATTTCTTGTGATAAATGGATGATAGAAGAGAATGACACAAAGAGAAAATTTTGATGTTTTCTCTCAAAATTTGTCTGTGAGTTAGTATCCAAATGTTGTAGCTTATCAGCTGAAATCCTGAGGTTATCTCAAGATGGTAGACCTCCTTGGCTAATATTTCAGTTCAAGCCAGTGGAAACTCATGTCAATTTCAGCTAAAAGTTTGCTTACTCTTCAAGTATTTGGAGAAACTTAAGTGAAGCATTTCCTCTGCTTAATTTGAGATTTCAGTTTTGAAATTATAAGGAAACATTTCTTTCTGACATTCTCCCACCTTCAAAGAAACTTCCACTTAAATGTTTTTCTTCCTTTTCACTTTTCTCTTTTACCTTTTGTCTTTTCACTCAACAAGACCAAAGTAATCTTCACCATTTAAAGTGGATGATTATCAAAGCAGCTTCTTCCAAAAGTTTGTTCAATTGTTTGTATCTTTTAAACTCTTTGTGATGCAAGCACTTTGTGATCCCAGGGGAATTCTCTGTTGGTATTTGATATTAAATATAAAGGGGCACATTGAGTTGATATCCAATAAAATTATGAAGATTTAGAATGGAAAGGCAAGTGGCAATGCTTATAATTAGCATAATTAGTCAAGTTTCACATTCACTGTTTATGAAAACTATGTCACACTGTTTGAATTTTTACCCTGGTATGTACTGTTCTATGTAGCTGTGAATTAGTGCTAATGTGGAAAAGTGTCTGACCACAAATTTTCACAAACCAAATTAAATCATAAATTATTCACTCACCAATATTTGTATATGAGAGATGGGGATTCTCTTAATTTGACCAATTGTTACTAGTATTGGAAAACTTTCATGAATCTCACAAAATAACTCAACGAGTCCCTTCAAAGGCAACAAATGGGTACAAGTGTTAAAATGAATACATAGTTGACATGGGAATAAGAGATCTTGCTTCAATTTGCACTCTAATCCTAACACTTTGATGGTTTCTGCTATTCAGAAGAATTTTAAAGTTGCTTTTGTGTAATTTTGTATGAAACTAACAGATACGATGAATTCAACTTTAATGTCATTTCAATGATTTAAGTTCTTGAGATTACAATTACTGTCTCAAAAGTTTCAACAGTGTCTTTATCAGGTAGTATTTAATGATATTCCACAATGTGGAAACAATCTTTGTGTTCATTTTACCTACAATTTATTATTTTTTTATAAATTTGTGATAGAATTTTCATTAATCAAATGTTATTTTATAAGTAGTTATTTTGTATTCAATTCCACTTTTCAATTGTAATGGTAAATAATATGTAACCTGTTTAGACTTGCTGCTTCTGACAAGAGAAAGATAAATTTCTACACTTTGTATTTTACTTCAAGTGGTAATCATGTATTGTGTCTGTGAGCTTTTACCTTCTTCTGCAAACTTGAGATTTTGCATTTTCTTTCCTTCTTTGGATGCAATTAATCATCTCTAGAAATATTTCATGCCACAAGACGTACATCATATTTAAGGAGAATTTAGAATGTAGCTGACTAGTATTGAATCTGGTCTCCAAGCAGTTGTGTAGTACTGGTTTGTAAAGGAGTGACCCAATGACACAGCGGAAAGGTTCCTTTTTCATTCCTTGCTGAAGGCAGGCAAGGAATCTATGCACTGGTGATGGCTTGTGTGTATGTGTGGGTGCGTGCGTTTGTGTGACACCTTGGTTTGTAAGCACGATATCTCAAGAAGGGAAAGTTGCTTGAACTTAATCGTTGGTTTTTTACCTAGCCCATACAAAGTAGATGGTCCCTATTTTTTTTTCAGGTAGTTCAAAGGTCATTTGAGGTCTCCAGCAGGGATAGTCTGAAATCCTATTGAGGAGGATATCTCAGCAACTGAAAGTTGCTGAAACTTAAAACCTAAACCATTGGTAGCACTTGATGAGTAGATGATCTCAGTCAAGTTTTGATGAGGTCAAAGGTCACATGATGTCAGTAGAGAACATAGCTTGAAAAACTTGTAAACACAGTATCTCAAAGGGGGAAAGTTACTTGAACTTTAAAGCTGGTATGTAGGTAGTCCATTTTGAGTACAGCCCTATTCTTTCTTGGTAGGTCAAAGGTTATTTGAGGTCACCAGAGGAGAAAGTGTGTAAACGTGTCAAGTCAGCTATCCCAGCTGCTGAAAGTTCCTGGAACTTCAAACTCTTAATCTTGGTTGCCCTTGATGATTAGATGATCTGTGTCAGGTTCTAGGTAGGTCAAAGGTCACTCAAGGTCAGTAGAGGTCATAGTTTAGAAACCTTGTAAACGCTACCTCCAGAAGGAACAGTTGCTTGAACTTCAAACTTGGTGCATAGTTTGACCATTGTGAGTAGATTATCCCTATTGTTTTCATGGAGGTCAAGGTCATTTGAGATCACCAGTAGTGGAGTTTGAAGACCTTTTAAGGAAGATACATAATCAGTGACTGATTTGTTGTAGACATGGTGTATTAAGGTGGATATGGTATGTTGGTTATCCTTTCTTAATAAATACTGGCAAGGAATCACAAAGTCCTTTGACTTTCTGGTTATTAAATTTATGATTTTTTAGAAGATTATTAGCAATGTTTTGTGGCAAATTATGAATCTGTCTTAAAGTGCAACACACATATTTCATATGATGAGGAATAACTTTGCAGGCTTTAAAAAATGCCAGAAACAGGCACTTATTCCTTTTTCTTTTGGTTCAGTGAAACTCAAAACAGAAACCAGGACTGATGTCATATGTGGTTTGTACGTGCATCTTATTAACTACAAGAATACTGGTGGCAGTCAAAGGTCATCTGAGGTCAGCAGAGGTCATTGTGTGAAAATCTTGTGAACACAGTATCTCTAGAATGCAAACTTGGACTGATGTCATATTTAGCATGTGTATCATTTATACTCAGTAAAGGTTGCCTATTGTTTGTGGTGGAAGTCAAAGGTCAAATGAAATTCAGCAGGGGTAAAACTATTTCATACTTAGTGTGCATGACTATCATGTTGAATTCTCTATGAGTCTTATTTGCATTCAATAATCCTTATTGCTTTTCTAAAGGTTAAATGTCATTTGAGATAGCAGAGGTCAAATACTTAGGTCAAAACCAATTATAAATACAAAATCTCTGGAATTTAATATTGGATTGATCTCTTATGTATATAATGAAAGACCACAATCAGTAAAGGTATCGTGTAGTATCTGAAGACCAAAGCTCAGTGAGGTCAACAAAGTTTAAAATGCTGAAAACCATCTGAGCACAAAATCTCAACAACACAATTAAGGTAGAACTGATCTCATATGTATTAATGATGGACCACAATGAATGCAGGTTATTTCTTGCAGTGAAGGTCAAAGGAAATTTCAAGTCCACAGAGTCAACTTGGAGAATGTGAGCTTGGACTACTATGGTACATTTATCAATCACAATGAGGGCCAGAACCCTGCTGTTTATTTTTTTTAGGAGGTCAAAGGCCATTTGACATCAGCAGAAATCAAACTGTGAAATCATTGCAAATACAGTCTTTCAAGAATGCAAGCCAAATCTGATCCCACATGTTACCTTTTGATTGACCTACTGTTGCCTTTTCACTCCTTCATTGGGAGGACTCAAGTTGATGATACAAGCTAGGATAAAAGGGAGTGAGACACTATGGGGAGGAGTCTAAGGGGAAAGGGGAAAAATGTTTCAGTAGCTAAATGCCCTCAGATGAAATTTGGTGCAACCAAGGTGCACAATTTTGAAGTTAATTTTCTTGTAAGAAATTTCATTTTCCAATAGTATATATTGCAGAGAAATTTTTGGCCCATCTTTGTGTGGGGCCATATCCCTCATTGGTCCCCTGTATCCACCAGTAGATGGACCACATTTTGTATGACTAGCCTTTTCTTTTTGGTTCAGATCAGGTGGCATGCAGGGGAGGTCAAACTGAAAAGTTTTCGGAACAGGTGCATGTATTATTTCAAAAGTGGAATTTGGATCTCACATATAGTGCAGTATGTCGATCCATCATTATGAACACATGCAAGAATGCTATGAGTGATGTAAATTTGGTATTTCAAGAAGAAAAAGTTCCTTGAACTTCCTGGGAGCCTTGGAAGATTTGAGGAATACTTTTTCGTGGAGGTCATTTGCGGTCAACAGCCATCAACATCTGAAAAGATTTTCTCATCCTAAGGAGTGGCAAGGTAATTGCACTGAAATAATAGTGTTTGAATTGTCTTTTATAGAAATCTGAGGTTATGATGGGTCATCAAAAGACAAGGAAGTTAAAACTCTGTAAGCATGGCATCTCAAGAAAAAGTTTTGGTGCCCAAAGTTTTGAAACTTAATAATTGGGTGCAGAAAGGGTAGAATTAAGGCACACTTTTAGTTAGAATCGTCATGAATTTGAAGGATGTGGTGATACGTCATGTGATATCAAAAGTGATTAGTTGTCTTAAATTGTAAACGTGTCATTTGGGTTAGGGCCGGTATTGCATGTACTTGAAACTTAGAAGTATGTAGGAAGTGTTTGTCAGAATTGTAACTGCTGTTGTTTTCTTCACAGAAATGAAAGTTCATCTGAGGTCTAGACAGGCTGAAGATAATCCCTATTTGAGCCTGTTACAAATCATTCAATGTTAAGAGTTGTCAGTTTTGAAAATCTCATGAACTTATCTCTCAAGGAAAACTGGGCCAAAACACGTACCGGGCACAATGCTCTTGATATGTAAGTAAAACTGGGTCAGTAGATCGCCATTAAAAGTGAGGCCTGATGAAGGTCAAAACCCACTTCATATCAGACAGAGCTGGTAGCAGTTTGATTTACTAAATTTGATAATTGAAGCGGTCATAGTTGATGACATTCAATCATATATTCATACAGGCACAGTCACTGGGCCCACGTCAGTATTTCAAAGACATGCCAAGAAACAGGCCTCTTATAGATTTCTGCAAAAATTTTGCCAAGATTTCAGGTATAATGTTTATTTCCCAAGTTCTCTGATCAATTGTTCTAAATTCAAATATTGTGTATTTCAGGAAAATGTATTTCTGTGACTCATAGCAGGTTTCATGGCATATGGCCATCTATTTCTAGTTAGTAATGCAGGTATAACTGAAGAATTAATTGAATTGACTAATCGGTTTATGCTTTTCTTATTGACAATTAACGTGATATATCACAAAGTCATTTGACATAATTTTTTTGCTCTTAATTTTTTGGATAGTTTCACTTACACACTTTTTGTGGAAAGCTCTCTTGACTTTTGTTTTCACATAGTTTGGTTTTTGCCCAGTTCTCTCTGTCATTGCTGTCACCAAATTAATTGCTGTTAATGAAACCAATTTGTAATTCTTGCTTTCCAATTATATAATTTTGTGCATTCCATTTACTATAGCAGTATATCCTGGTTGTGGTAATACACTGCAAGGGATCCAACCTCGGCAGAGACTCTTTACAGTAATATGGTAATTGTGAACAGTCTCACCATATATGGTTTTATTAACTTTTGATACTATCAAGTAAACATCTATAGTCTTGAAGAAAACCGAAATGTTTGAAAGTTTAGAGCAGCACAACAGACTGCAAAGTATTTGTTGAATGTGACCACATTTTCATTTTTTTTGTTGTTGTTGTCAGGATGAAAGTAGGTCACACCTGTTCACCTCAAACTGTGATTATAAGACTTTTTGAATGAAGTCCAGTTGGAGATGTTTCACTGAGTGACCTACATCTTGTGGAAGCAAAGGGGGACCATCTCTCGGTGAGTTAAAATTTGTTCATCTTTGCATGGAAGAAGTATTCAACATCACTCAATTTACCTTAAAATTAGGATCGACTTAAATGATTCAAATTTAAAGAAAGTTGATTCAAGAGCTTCGGATGATTTTCATCACATTTTGAGTCCAGTTGATATCGTCAATTTATAGTACTAGTAATATAAGTACTACAGAAATTTTCAGTTTTTTTTTTTTTTTATCCCACAGGACCACTTCTATTATATTAGTTAATTTGCATATTTTCAACATTTGAATTACCACTTTTGAGAGAACAGCTAATGTTGGACAATGTTATCCCTGTAATGTTATTTTATCAAACTGTTGTGCTATGAGCAATGACCTGTCCCAATTCTTGCTTGTGTTAATTACATTTATTTAATCTACATTTTACGGAGCTTGTTTCAGTTCTCACCAATTTTATGTGTAACATATATCTTTCTGCCTGATCTATATTTCTTCCCTAATTTTAATAGCACCAATTTTGTTTATCCTAATATAGTACATTGTGGACTGAGCTGAATTGTGTTGAACGTAGCAGGAGGAGGTGGGGGTTGATGGTGTATCAAATTAATCTGATATATCTGTCTACCTGTCTGTCTGCCTATCTGTCTGTCAATCTGTCCATCTTTCTATCTGTCTATGTGTCTACCTGTCTATGTGTCTGTCTGCCTATCTGTCTTTCTATTCATCTGTTTATCTGTCTGTCAGTCTGTCTCTATCTGTATATCTGTCTGTATGTCTTTATCTGTCCGTCTGTCTGACCATTTATCTATCTGCTCACACTTGTTCAAAATACTTCTCCTCTGCCATGCTTTCATTGATTTCTATAAAACACGGACACAATGTTCCATACATGATGGACCATTTGGGGTGTTCAAAAATTTTTTGTCCAAGGTCCCATGTGGGTTCCATTTTACTGTAGGAGCCAATTTTAGGAAATTGCGCAAAATGTTTTTCTTTCCACAGATTCTCTTGTAAAATATTGATGGTTTGTCATACTCTTGATACTCTTTTAGTGATACTTTCATGGTGTTCAGGGATTTTTAATCCAAGGCCCCATGTAGGCCCTATGGCCCACTATCGGAAATTCTGTTCAAAATGCTTCTTTTCACACATTTTTTCATGGATTTGTATTTAACTTTATATTGTATTTAACTTAAACACAATGTTCCAGTTTGGGGTGTCAAAAATATTTGGTTCAAGGTCCCATGTGGACCCAATAGCCCATTTGATGAAATTGTGCAAAATGCTTTTCTTTCCACAGATGCTCTTAAACAATAATATTAGTTTGTCACAATGACACTCTGTTAGTGGTACCTTCAGGGTTTTCAGGAATTTTTAGTCCATGGTTGTATGTGGGCCTTGTTGCCCATTTATGAAATTCTGTAAACTTTTCCTCCTCCTGCTTTTAAGTGCCCTTGAAAATGTCTTGCAACATCTCAAATATCCCTATTGTGCATGAATTATAATTGAGTGATGGCCACGCGGGCAATGGGTCAGATTGTTGCCTAACTGAAACTCAATCTTGTCTGACTTACAGGTTGGCGTATAGAGACATTAAAGGGGCACTTTGAGTTGTTTCATCAAATCCTGTAAGTCTTCCCAAATCTGTCAACTTTGTGTCAAGTTTCCTTCACAACAGTAAAAGCTTCTGGTGACAGATCAGTGGTCAAACTACTGTAGGAGGGTCCTCATGTGTCACATACAACGGAATACTAATGAGCAAGCAGTTAATGATTAAATTGGTTTTGGAAAATTACAAAGCAAGGAGAAAAATTCCAAAAATTGAGTCTTGTCATAATTATTGGATGTGAACTTGAATAGTGATACTAGTTATTGTTTATTTGGTAGTAGTACCCATCAAAATGATCACAAAGTCATCGACAAAGGTCAAACTTCCACACTGTTGGAGCTCTATTTTATGAAATTCTGCAAATTGTGCAGTCCTAAAGGTTCTCGTGTACAATGTTTATGATTTTATATAATGATACTCTAGTGGTTCCTATGATTTGACGTTAATGATATGTAAATGGTACCTTCATGGTGTTTAGGTATGAGCCTTTTGCACCATTGGTGCTCTAGTTTTTTCAGTTATGTGAATATTTGATCAACATTTGTTTTAGGGACTCTGTCTATTCTCCTTCTCAGTACAGCAAGACTGGGGGGAGGATTAGGCATCTGAGTCGGTGTCCCCCCTCAAAAAAAAAATTTTATTTTGTTCTTTAATGCAGTAAATATATTGAAAGAAAAATGGTAGCTAAACTAACAGATGAAAATAAAAATATGTTAATGATAGACTTACATTTCATCTGAGCCCCTTTGTAAAAAGCAAAATTCTTCAAATGGGAGGGCCACACTTCCTCCACTTATATCCCTCTGCTGTGACTTCAAACAATTACTTCTGTGCCTCCCACAACAACTTTGGTTACAGGTGTGTGGCTTTGTAAAAGAAGAAAAAAACAGCAAACCTGTCTTGACTAATGAGGTCCAGCTGAAATTGGCCTGAAAGTTGTAAAAAAAAGTACTGTCAAAGCATTTCTGATAAGGTAAAGTCACTGGTTTACAAAAGCAATTCTTCATAATGAGCATCCTCAAGCTTTTGAATTAAACCTTTTGCTGCAAAGGATGAATGTATATGGTCTATGTGATAAGGACGTTACTACGGTCTTTGTGTAGTTTGCTAACAAAGATAACCAATGATGCTTAAAATTTGACAGAATCAGGTCATTTTGTGGATAAATCAGCATTATGTAACCAGGATACAATCCATTCAGTTAGATGCGCATTGTTATCAGTGAGGCTGATGATGGTCCTACTGAATTAGATCTACTGATTTGTCTGGCACAATTCCAGGAAAGTTTTGGAAATGTGATGTTTCATAAGAGTGCAATTTGCCAGGCTTCATCTGTTGGTAATTATCATTTTAAATTAACTTGTTTGCCTCAGTACTTACGCCTATTTCTTATTTATTTCAACATCAAACGGTAAACTTGGTTAGTGGAATGCTGATCTCACCACTGGCCCTATAAAAACATTAAATGACATAAAATACAAACAAGGACTCAGAAAACATTGAAGTCAAAGGCAAAAAACAGATATTTTACAACTAGACTAGATTAAAGAAATACAAAAGATAAAAGTAGCATTACACATCAATAAAATAAACCATGAACATCAGTAAAATTTGCATAAGGGACTTTTAGAAGTGGATAATGAGTTTGCATTTTGACATTGAATTGACACTGATGATTCCAGTCTTTTGCGGCTATGTAGGAGACTGTTCTTAGGTGATAGCTTGTCTTTCCATCCTCTGGGAATAGATTACTACTTGTAGTGGACCTGAGGGAATGTTGATCAATATCATGGGTAAATTGAAGCATACCTGCAGTGTACTGAGGGGCCAGACTGTTCAGTGCATTGCACTTACTTGCAGATTAAACCTTCCAGTGTCATCACCTGGGGAACAGAATCCACCCGGCCTGGCAAACGTCTCCCCGTTTCCAGTGAAATTTGAAGAAAAGAAAATGAAAATATCAAATGAAAGCAGAGAGTGGAAGGTAGGCTACCATTTCCTGCAATCTGAGAGGAATTTTTATCCAAAAATTCTTATTGTGTGCTGGATGCCAACTAATGGTCCCCGCTGTTCAGATAGTACGTGTCATTTATTGCTTGCCACTCAACTTCCTCCCTTTTTCTCCCGCCTCCTTGCCCTCCCCCTCAATGAAAAATGTTGGTTGTGCCACTGAAACCTTCTTGGTGTCATTCATCATATTAAACTGAAACAAGATGTGCTGTAATGCCACTGCATGTAAACAGAGATGATCATTGTGTGTACCACATGAGCTTTCATCTCATATTGCACTTTTGTGACAAATTTCATCATTTCTCTATAATGGAAATCATTTTTGGGAAATATTTTTTTTTTATTCTGTCCATGTGTACTTTATCACCATTTCATTAATTCATTGCAATGATATTTGATAGATATTTATGCAATATATCACTTTCAACAATGTCCTTAGGGGCACTGCAGGCTTGCCAACACAGCCCCTCCAGTGAGCATAAAATATCATTGCACACTGCATGCCTTCAGCTCTTTAGTGAGTTGTTAAAATAACAAGACCAGCCACAAAGGCTATTGACTCCCTGGGTAGGCATCTTCCATTGTACTTCTAGAGGGACAATCAAGGGTAGGTAGAAATATAGTCCATGCAGACAACCGGTTTTCTCACAGATGTTGGTAGACACTATACCAAGAGGAGTCTTCTGCAGTTGTAGAAGTACCAAATCCATCCATCAACCAGGCGGTGAATGCACGTCGTTTACAGATTTTTGAAGGAAAAACATGATGACTTTATTCTCTTAGATATATTTGGAAAATACATAATTGAAGATTATAGGAATGGGGAGTAAAGAAGAGATTGATCTGAGGGACAGAATTAAAGACAAGGTAATGTACTGTTTACCAGCAGTGATGGTATTGGTAATCTTGCTTAATTTTAGATTCAGAAAGAGCTGTTTGTAATATCCCAAACTAAAGACTCCTAGTAGGATGGGACTGGTATGTAAACACTCTTTGTACATGAAGTAGTCAACAATGTTTTCATGTTGGCAGCATTAAGTGAAAATGAAAGTGGAGTCAGATATAAACAAAGTGAAAGGTTTTGTTGGGAGCCACGCATTTGGAGAAGCTGAGAAGTATGAATTTAAGTATGGTTTTTTTGCTTGAATTCTCCTCCAGGAGCTCGTAGTTGCCTTAAGTGGGGCTGTGTATGTTTATATGTGAGCTGTAGATTAAACCATAGACATTTGATTTAATAATAAGAACTGAAGAAGCACAGCTTAATGCTTCATGCTAGATCAAGATTGATATCAACTTAGTTATAAAACAGGTAGTTTAAATAAATTGTAACATGTCTTACATAATTCCTTTTCTGATGAATCATGTTTGTGGATACTAATAGAGAGTACTTTTATCTGATGTTCTTGTCTACCTCTAGTACCGCACATGATCAGCCAACAGTCCCATTTTTTACAAGACTGGAACTTTTCCAGTAAGCTGACCCTTAGTAATATCAGTTGTTATGTTTGATGATGTGGTATTCCCCTTGAGATCACCTGCTGTACAGCTAGGGTCAAAGGGTCGTGAATTATTCATACTGTAAGTAGGATATTATGATGGATTCAGTTGTCTTTCAGACTCCTATGCTTTGTCAGAGTCAGCATAGCTACACATGTAGATGACCTGCATTCCTCCACATAACATGCAAGTAAACATCATAATAAACTGGATTTTGAGCTAACCCTGAATGGTGAGATGGGTTTGATCACAGACCCTTTTGCTGTCCCTATGAAACAGAGGACTAAAGATTTAATGCACTGAGTTCTTTCTCTGGAGAATGAATTAGGCTGTCCCTGCAATGGCTGCATGTTTGAGTGTATTTAAACTATACAGTGGAATGGACAATGAAGGAAGGGCTGCCAAGAGAAGCAAAGGAGCAAAGTAACCGAGTGAAGTGAGGGGAGGAGATTCTATGTGGGGGGGCTTATCCTCCCATGGTATGGCGCAACTGTTTTTGAGGTAAAATCCTGTGACCTTGTGCATATTTGATAGAGCATTTTAACAAATACCATCATACTATAGAATACTCATAGATAGTTATTTTTATGTTTATTAAAGAGAAAAACTCATCAACCCAGACAGTTTCTGTTCTCCCAACCACTTACGTATAGTCCCTCCCACAGCCTAAAATGCCTCCACATGTGTAATCAAAACAATGGATCCCTGTGTACGCAGTGTAATATGAGCTACTCTGCATCTTTCGAATTTGCTGTCAATCAAAGAGTACTGCAACTGAGAACCAGTTGAGAATTTTGCTTTGGGAAAGTCAAAAATATATAGCTTAGGATGATGAGTTACTGCCTTAATCTTAAGCTTTATTAAATATGAAAGATCTTGTCCACACACGCATGAAGGGATATGTCATCAAATGATCATGTTGAATAATGGGTGAGATCATCTGTAAGATAAAACCTTGAATGCCGGAAAACTGTACGTCACAGTACTTCCAAAATTTTTGATGGTTGCATGATTTATTACAAATTATCAATTTCTGTAAGTTATTAGCTATTTAAAGATTTTTGTGTGAGCAATTTCACTTTTAGTATGAGAGTGTGACAATTATCCTGTTGAAATGCTTGGGTTGCATGCTCAACTGATTGCATGATTCTCAAGCTCAGTGCAGGACTGTTGGCAGCCCTGACAATGTGAATATGTCTGCTACATTTCTTTTTTTCCTTGCCATGCTGGCAAAATGAACTGCTATTACTGCATGCATGCATGCACATGTGTATGTTCAGACTTGGAACACAATATCCGCATGTCCATCCCATGTGGGCCTATGCCTATTTATGAACTTCATACATGGCAACGTTTTAAAACACTAGAAATCAGTGTTTCACCGTACATCTCCATGTGGACAAAGTGTCCCACACATCACGTCACGCTGATTTTTTACAAAACTTGTCATTGTTATGGCAACGTTTTAAAGATTATATATATTTTCTTTTAATTACTTAATTACTGAGTTTTACATCGGAAAGTAATATTGATATTTTTGAAGCAGAAAATACACGCTTCCAATTAAATTCCTCTGTGCATATGCCATTCTCAAATGTTCTTGAAATCAAGGTTAAGTAAACAAAGTAGTAACATAAGACATATTGTAGGAGTCTATCTCTTTATGTCACAAATTTGCATATAGCCAATGTTTATTCATGACACAGTTGTGGAACACTTATTTGCCTGTAAAATTGTCCATCTTTGATGGATTTTGATGGAATTTATGGCTTCTATAAAAACTATTCAATATATCACACAACGTATAACAAACTGAAAGGATTCTGCAGAGCGGGTGTGACAGCACTGACGCCATGCCGGCCTTAATGGCCAGAGAACAAAATGCCAGACTACCAGTTGACATAACATTCAATGAAAATTTGTAGAAGTAGAAATGTTCATGAAAATATGCTGATTTCAAAATTTAACTCAAAAATAAGGGAAAAAATTGCACCATTAGCCATGTCAGCATATTCTGTCTGCAAAAGAATCTCCATCTTCAACCTCTCTGCCAGGATGGTGTTAATACTGGCAAAGCATATTACAGCCATAGCTAATACTCTAAGTGGAACCATAGGAGTGACGATAATGAATGCATGCCTCTTTTGATTGCCTTTTCAGTATTCCTTAGGTAAGTCACAATCTAGAGTTCTAGTCAGTTGAAGAGAACATTAATTCACAGCTCTTTGTACAACATTAAATTGCACTACTGTGACAGAGAGGTTTTTAAATTACATTTTAATGAAAATGTGTGTTAACTTTTTTTTTACATGGTAACAAGATTTTAAGGTTTTAACATCTTCTATTTCTTATGGTATTTGATGAGCATGCATCTATTGGTATCCCTCATTTACTTTAAATGTAAATTTATACACAGTAAGTTCCTAATCTGCAAAGCCTTTTTCAGAGAATCTTCCACAGCCCTATCGGTTGGACAAACATAAAAGTAGGTTAACAACATAGCATGCATACAACTGAGGAGTTGGTTTTCCAAGCCTGTTTGTTATGACTATAGGGTCAGTACGGTGTGATGCATTCTAGTTGTAGCCTGCCTTCTGTTGATTTTCTCATGTATAGGGTATTATTTAGTGTACATGTGAGATCAGCACATGGCCATTTAAAAAAACAAAAAAAAACAAATTGTTCTCATTCACACAATGATATAACAGCATGGAAGATTATCAACCAGTGAATCTTTACACCTCCACATGAAACCTCTTTGAAGCTATCAATATCTAAAAATAGACCAGCTGACCTATATACATGCACTCATGTTGGTAGTCATGGAACTGTAGGTCTCACAATGTGAAACATCAATGCAGGTATAGCAAATATGGAGAGTCAGGGATTTGTTAGTATCTAGATATGCATGGAGCAGCTTGTTGTATTGCATGTTGTTGTGGTAATAATGTTGCCGAGCTGCTACACAGTGTGAAACATTCATGCATCTTTATCTGTAGCTATAGGCCAGAGGAATTGTAGGGCCTGGCAGCTAACATATTTAATTTAAAACTGTGTATAGGGTCACTAGGCCATGTGATTTTGTCACCCCATTGGATAATGTTCTTTTCAACCATGAAACCAAGAACACATTGCTCCTGCCCATATGTATCTCTCTAAAAGACCTGAACCACTACGAGCAGGTAGTGACCTTGCAGTGCAGACTGGCTTCTTGAATCCCAGAAACCATATATTCTACAAAGGGCTGTAATTTGGTAGTTCTGGAACAAAAATCTTTTTTCATGTATTCTAAATTGTGCAAAGGAAGTAGCAGAAAACTTTTTCATGTATGTAAAATTTTGGTCCAGTGTATAAAGTGGATGCAAACTTTCAAACTGAGGTGCATCGAACCTCCAAATGTAGGTCGACAGGGCAACAATGCATACTGCTCGGTTGCTGTGATGTGAACTATTGACTTTTGTTCTTTTGTCTTCTTTGAACCTGCAGATGAAAAGCAAAAGAAAACAGAAGGAAATCATGAAACTGTATTTCAATTGTTCTCGAGAAATGCCCCAAGAGAAGATATTTTAGAAAGATTTTTAAGCCATTGTTTTGTTCACTATATGTCTTGGAAAGGACACTTACTTGAGCAGATATTCCCATGGAAATATTGGGTTCCCCCATTTTTTTTCCTCATGACTATTTGCAGTGTGATGTATGGGACATTTCAGAGGTTGAAAAGTGTTGCTAGCTTGTAACAAAAGAGAAATTATGTGTTCCTTTGGTGTTTTCATAAATGCATTAACTAACACTTTAATACAAACAAACAACAAAACAAAACAGCTATATTGATTAGGAAATATCTTAATTAAATAAGCACCGTGACGTATAGGCCTACAAAAAATGTGTTTTTTTTTTTTACTTTAAAATGTAAATAAAAAATTCTCTCAAAGTAATAGCTACACAATTATGCTTATACCACTAATGTGTTGTCCAAACACTTATATATTCTATGGAAAAATATCAAGTAAGAATCTTTCATTCATGTATGGTTATGGTACAATGACAAGTTTTGTAAAAAATCAGCATGACGTGTGGGACATGTGATGTGCGGGACATGTGACGTGCAGGACAATTTGTCCACATAGAGATATACTTTGAAACACTGATTTCTAGTGTTTTAATATCCTCTTTTAAGGTATTTTTTATTTAAAACATCAGACATCCACATACATATTACTACCATTATCAATGAAAATATGGTGGTCAGAGTAGCGACGAGGGACGGGAGGGGGCAGGGGAAGATAAGAGAGCTGCAAATCCAGGGGCAAACGCTTTTCATGACTTGATGGGCATACATAATTATACATACTGCAGCTACTTTCAAGTACTTTGTTGTAAATACAATTTAAAAGCATTCCTTTTCTTTTCACCCCCATCCCCACCCTGTTTAGGTCCCCACCCCAGAAACTACTGGCCTACATGTACAACTCTGGAATCAATAATCGACACGAAATATATCCATGGGCTCAGTCTGAAACATAGCTTTGACTTTTACTATGTCTAAATGGTATAAATATTGGAAAAATTGGAAAATAAAAAAAAAAAAATAGGTATATGAATTCCATATGGATCCTATACCCACAGCATGCTCTTAATCGCTTGCAAAACAAAATTAATGGAGACAAATTTTCTAAGGCATGAACTACATGCAGCTGCATTGACATAAGTCCAGCAGTGGCATCATGGCCGGGTTACCATATTTTGTATTAAAGGTGGATTTCACTCAGTGTTGGGGAGGGTTACAATGACTGCCATATTGAATTATGAAGTCTAACTGTATGCAGATGCACTCTGTTTCCTCTGCCAATTTATATTGTGAATTATAGATACACACACACTGAATGAGGGTCAATTAATTACTGGTTTGACCAATTCATTAATTAGACCTACAGTAATCAGCCCAATTCTACATAGATGACTATAAAGGAATGGCTCATGGTGTTTTCTTCACAGTCAGTACAGTTTACCCAACAGATGTGTTGGTGGTCAGTCAAAAGATTTGTTTCATGCAAGATTTGTGCTGAAATATGAAAGTAAGAAACTTTAACAATTCAACTTTAAAATGATTTGTCCCACATGCAAAGTGTTCCAATAAAGTTTGAAAATTGCCTTCATGACAGATAGATTGATATCTTTGACCTGCCCTTTATAGTACATTTGCTATTCCCAGTGTGGAATCCAAAATGAACAGCACAACGTTATGTGTTTGTTTTCTACTTTCTTCTGTTAAAAGATGAGGGGTTTTTCAATGATAATGTAGGCATGACTGCAGCTTGAAGTATAAAACTTGAAGTGATGATGTGCATTTGAAGAAACTAAAAACATGTGGTATAGCTATTTTTCTTCTTGTTATGTTTTTCTGTATTCATCAATACGCCCCACTAGTGCTGTGCAGACTTGCCTTAAACTATGCAATGACCAAAAATGATGCTGAAAGTTCCTAAAACTTACCATAATGGCATAAATTGGTGAAAATTTGACCTCCTAGTTGTTTTGAAAATAACTGTCCTTATTATGAATGTTACCACATAGACCACACCTACCATATTGTCCTGCACAATTATGTGTACATTGTCTTGTGTGTTCTGCGCTGAGAAATATCAGCTGTGATTATTGCATTCTCTACGTTGCAGAACATTTTGAGTACATAAGCCCTGAGAATGCTTATCAGGTCTCTTGCTTCGCACTTGATTCTGTATTTGAAGAAATGAAATAGTAACGAAAAGGTGTAATGTTACGACTATCAAATTTCGTTCAGTTTATTTTATATGGCACTACTCGATGATCAGCACACAATGTATTGCACAACACATGTGTGCTGCCCTGTACTTGTGTACATTGTGATATACCCCCGTGATCATGCATTAGGCCCTAGCGCTTCATTTACAAGCTATTAAGGTTCGTTGTGAGACGGAATAAGTTTTATCTGCCAGCACATTTTAGATTTCCCCATGTTTGGTCAATATTTCTGCAAATGTTCAAAAGACTTAATTAGGATGGGATTGACAGTTCAAATCTCATCAATTTTCCCGAAGCATTTACTTGGTGCGCTCAAATGAATGAAAACATATAGCTGGAAATGAACTTCTCATGTTTACAGTTTCTTCCAACCCATGCTGTCACTATAAGGAATATGTAAGGCACTGCAAAAACAAAGGAGTGTTTTGGTTCCTGTGCATATCACAAGTGTCTATTGAACTCAATAAAAACATTCAACTGAATCTCCTAGTATATAATGTTATAAAGTGCACTTATGCAAAACAGATCTAGTGCCTGGAGGAAAGATAGAAAGATTTGTTCAAGTTCAAATTAAAAGAATTTCAGATGGCTCAACATGTGCTTTATGTTGCTTAAAGGAGTACAATTAATTTATTGATTCCTTACCAAAGGCAGGCAAGGAATCTATGCGATGGTGATGTCGTGTGTGTGTGCATGTGTATGCGTGTGTGTGTGTTGACGCTGCTTGTTTACGCGATATCTCAAGAAGGGTAACCGTGACTGATCTCATACTTGGTGTGCGGGTTGTTCATACCGCGTCAATGATCCATATTGTTTTTGGTGAAGATCAAAGGTCATTTTACATCACCAGAGGTCAAAATGTAAAACCTTGTTTACGCGATATCTCAAGAAGGTCAACAGTGACTGATGTCATACTTCGTGTGTGGGTTGGTCATACTGCGTAGATGATCCCTAATGTTTTTGGTGTAGGTCAAAGGTCATTTGAGGTCACCAGAGGTTAAACTATGAAAACCTTGTTTATGTCATATCTCAAGGAGGGTAACAGTGACTGATGTCATACTTGGTGTGTGGGTTGGTCATACTGCTTAGATGGTGCCTATTGTTTTTGGTGGAGGTCAAAGGTTTTTGAGGTCACCAGAGGTCAAACTGTGAAAACCTTTTTTACACCATATTTCAGGATGGGTAAGCATGGCTAACCTCATACTTGGAATGTTGGTTGTACATACTAAGTAGATTGTCCCTATTGTTTTTGGTGGAGGTCAAAGGTCATTTGAGGTCACCAGAGGTCAAAATGTGAAAGCTTGTTTACACCATATTTTAGGATGGGTAAGCATGGCTAATCTCATACTTGGTATGTTGGTTGTGCATACTTAGAAGACTATCCCTTTTGTTTTGGTGGGGGTCAAAGGTCATTTGAGGTCATCATAGGTCAAACTGTGAAAACCTTGTTTACACTATATCTCAAGAAGGATAACCTTGACTGATCTCGTACTTCATGTGTAGGTTTGTCATGCTGGGTAGATAATCTCTATTGTTTTTGGTGGAAGTCAAACGTCATTTGAGGTTACTGAAGATCAAACTGTGAGAACCATGTTTACACGATATCTCAAGATGGGTAACCTTCGCTGATCTCATACTTGGTGTGTTCTTTGTTCATACTGTGTAGATGGTCCCTATTAGTTTTGGTGGAAGTCAAATGTCATTTCAGGTTACCAAAGGTCAAATTGTGAAAAGGTTGTTCACATGATATCTTAAGATGGGTATGTTTGACTGATCTTATACTTAGTCATACTGGGTAGAGGATCCATATTGTTGTTTGTGGAGGTCAAAGGTCATTTGAGGCCACCAGAGGTTGCCTTAAATAGGGCCAGAGGTCAAACTATGGGTAACCTTGACTGATCTCATACTTAGTGTGTAGATGATCCCAGTTGTTTTGGTGGAGGTCAGAGGTCATTTGGGGTCATGAGAGTTCAAACTGTGAAACCTTGCTTACATGATATCCCTAAGAATCCTTTTGGGAATAAGTCTATAAAGAAAGAGTGGGATTTACATGTTTCAAGAAATTGTGTCATTTTCTATGGATTTCAAGGATTACTTGACATAAGCAGACACCATAGAGAGAAAGCAAGTTGTGAACATAGGCTTTACAGTGTTTGATTCAATATTTGTACTGTATGTGGGTTATCCTTCATGAATATGGGCAAGGAATCACAGTCGTTAGACTTTCTGGTTGTATTCTCATTTTACAATAACGAAAGCAGCAGGGACTCGACAATAAACATTGGTTGACATTACAGTCTATGAAAAAAGGAAAGTTATGAGAGGCTGTTCTTACAAAATGAGGCCTTAGGCTATATTGCCTCAGTGAATGACTGTGATTTGGTGGTATAGTCTTTGAGTATACCCATATCTCAACAAAATTTCATTTGTGGTGGAGGTTTCATATTATGTTTGACTCTTTTGCAGTACTTGCTAAAGATGTTTTTTTCTCGTCTTCAGTTTGCGAAGTTTTGAAGGTATAATCCTATCACACTGTCATGAGGATAAGACATCTCAAACTGTGCAGATAACACGTACTCACTAGGAAGCATTGCAGGCTAATTACCCTTGGTATCTCAGCCCTTATGGCTCATGCATGGATATTCCTCTGTACCAAAAGTTGGAGAAAAGAAATAAGTCAGTGGTATATAATTTTTCAAAGGTTTTGACAGTCTCGATGGGTACTATATTGGTATCTGAAGTCTAGGATCTTGTCACTCGTTCTTGAGGACACCCCAGATTCTTTACAGATAAGGAACGAATAAGAAGCAACAGCTCTCATAGGCAAAACAAAACAATATTTGTCAAAGTAATTGCTTCCTTTCTTTCTTTTCTGGAGTGATTATAAATTACTGAAACTTGAAGAATTTTACCCAAAATCACTTATCCTGGCACCAGACAAAATTGCAATTTGCACAAACTTCCCTAAAAGAATTACAATAACATAGCAATAACAAATTGTAAAAAAACAAATTCAGTTCCATCCATGCCTCTCCGTTTTGGACTGTTTGCTCCACACCCTAAGATAATAGTCCAGGGGTGAATACGTAGTGTTCAACAAGTTCTTTTAATACAATTGCCAAATGGCTTAAGTTAGCCCGTTGATCTCTTTGAACAAGGAATCTAGGCATAGTTCTACCACTGTGAATGTAGCCAGAGCACGTTCAGTTTCACCAAACCTCTCCATGCAGGGGCAAGACCAGGACCAGACGGTGTATGTCTTCACATAGAAAGAAATGACCAGAAAATCAAACTCAGACCCAGAAGCCTAGAATGAAAACCAAACGGCTTCTAATATCATTCGTATAAGAATACTTAAATTACCAGGTCACAATGAGGACTCTTTCCTGCCCCCAAAACCATTCTTTAACCTTTACAATGCAATTCCCCATAAATGTCACTAACCATCATCCAACCACCCATGGAGAAACGGAATACTAGAAAATACAGTATATTGTGATAACATTCATAAAACTTGCCACCTCACAATGCACACCAGTCTCTCCTCCAAGTCACATATGTTACCAATTTCCTACTTCTTCCTCAAACAAGAACAGATACTGCTTACAATGTAAGTTTTACATTCATCTGCAATGTCTTTGGCTACTAGTGCTCAACAAATACTCAGGAGACAGCGACCAAGCCTCTTGTAGGTCTGCACACGGGCCGGCAAGACAGGTCGAGGCTGCAGGTACTGGAATTAACGAGTCCCTTCTCCAAGAAATTTAGTAGGTTACACGACGCCACATTGCTCGCTAACTCTATCGACCTCTAAGGCGGTAGCTTTATCCAGTCCTACCCCTCTCAGTGACCTGTGCTTACAGCTAAAATCAGTCGGCCGGCACTGCACTGTAGCCTCCTGGGATGCGATATAAGGTAACGCTCCACGTGGTAACCCACGCTTTCTTTTCATAGTAGAATTTGGAATGCAGTTTGAAAGTAAAAATTTCTACTGTAAGTGTGACAATAGCTTGCAATGCTTACAATTGGCAATGGAATGCAATGCCTACCTGCTTAAGAAATTTCTGCTCACAGAAACAAAATACCTAACCACAAAAGCCCACTATGAACAACTTAAAATGGGAATGTTAAACTTTGACTTGTGACAGATCTTGTGATCAAATGTCAAATTTATTTACTTTGTTCAATTTTATGTCAAAAACTGTTTAATATTTGAGCTGAATATCTTCTAACTGAGTGGGAAGGAGCTCCAGATTAGGAAATTGTAACATGTATGATTGATTGATAGCTAAATGTTAAATTAATAAATAATCCTCTTAGTTGACAGAAATTGCTTTCAATTAAAATTTTGTTGAAGTATGTTTTCGCCTGGGACAATTGACTTTTTTTCAATTGTGTTCATGTACAACTGTCAATGGCTCAACCTCAGGAAGACCAACAAAGTATCACAAATACATTATGTACACCTGCCTTTCATTTTATATATGGGAATTGGCACCATGGTCACATACGTAGCTTACATTATTGTTTTTGGCTCTTACATATGTTGTTTTATATATTTATGATCTTATTTTAATTCTTATTTGTTTACTTTTTTTTTGGAAAATTGTAGACTTGCAATTAAGTACTGTACCAGCTGATCTATGTTTATACAGAGCTGTGATGAAAACAAAGTATTTGGTGGGGTACATGGCAGGTATTGCTTAGTTCTAACATTGAAGCTCAATATTGTACTGCATGCATGGTAGAAGTCATTCTACTGTCCATGACGCATCTGTAATCTGCTAGCTGCAACTTGTGGTTATCCTTTAAAAAAGAATCAAAGCTATGTATTTACGGTACACTTTTTGGTATTCTATCATATACAATATTCGGTCTGTGTGTAGCCCTAAATGTCAATTCGATCATACACTGTTGAAATTATGCGCATATAGTCAGGAGTCAGCATGCACATAGATTCCACAAAGTTTCATGCCATGAAATAGCCTCTTACACAATGCATGCTTCAGAATGACTGATATATGGGCCTTTGATTGGGTCTTTGAACTGCAGATGGGAAATGAGATCTTTTGGGTCAGAGGACTCCAGATGTAGACATCCCATGCATGGCTGCCACTTGATGTCTAATCTGCAATGGCTATGTGATTTCTGCTGACATTAACTGATCTTCAGTCAAGGGCATATGCTTGCATTAGCAGTATAGGCCTTCCAACATTTTTTTTGTGTGAATATTTCATCAGTTATAGTGCAAGATCATGTAATTATCTCATGTATGTCTGCAGGACATTCTTTGCAAGCTTCTGTTTTCCCTAGTTCAGTAGCTGGTACCTCAAATACCCCTCAATCCACCATTTGCTGTCAAAGAGAATCTAATCCCTGAGTACATCCATGTAAACCATTCCTAAGTAAATTTATTGGAAGCTAAGAAGATCCACTGTGATATCCCTGGCTGCACCTGTCTGTGGTTAAATCAAAACTGGAAACTAAATTCTTGATGATGTAGCAGGGCCTGAAGCTATATTTTATTATCAGTTCAGATGGCATCATTTCCAAAATGGCTGGTAGGTTAATCTGATCCCATCTCCTCATGATTTATATATTTCTTTCTAAAATTACAGTTTTACAAAATTTTAAATCATAGCATGGACCAACAGAAAGCGTGGGTGCTTCCACATTTGATCTTGAGCAGTTAAATTAAATTCTCAAAGCCTACTTTTGGTTTGTGAAAACTAGATGGTGAGACGTGATCATTCAAAGGTTGCAATTAGGTGGGAGGGAGGGGAAGGAGTGGTTGTAAGTGCAGTTCATAACATATTTAGTGATCAAAATATCCTGAGTGAAAGCTCTGTGAAAATGAGGTAATCCAAAATCACAGACCTAACTTGCAGTGTATAGAAGTACACACAGTAGCTGGTCCCTGTTGTTATGACAACTGGTTGTTCTGCAACCATGCAGGTCTGGTTTGTAGATTTCTAGTTTGGGGTCTAATTCACTGCATATTGTCCGAAAGCAAAACAATTCTAGAGCTGGTCAACCAGTGATGGTACATATGTATGTAGACCAAGTGTAACAGCAACCAAATTGGTGAATGTTGACATATTTTTTCTTCTCTATATTTTGGGTTAACATACCGTACTTGAAAGGTACCTGCAGTACAGTCCTGATAATTAAGTTCACACTCACACACACATAAAGCAGCTGGGTGAAAATGATTTTCTTTTTGTTGTGATGTTATTTCCTAAATAACATATCTCATGCAATGAAGTACTTTACTATTGAGTGTAGACACTTAAAAATGGAAATTCTGAACAAAAAAATCTTGTATCCAACAGACAGAAGAAGTTTTCTGTTAAAGTGGGAAATATATGCACTTTGAAAACCGGGAGTAAATTGTTCTTCATCAAATGTAAGATGGTTTTTGTGAGATGTGTGATTGTTGTCAGCTGCAGGTTTCACATTTCTGCATGTTTAAAATGCATTTTAACTGTGAATTATATGAAGAAAAGCTGCATGTATGGAAGATATGGAAATTGATTTTGATAGCTACAATTTTTTAAACCATGACCAACACCGTCTTTATCCCTACCCATGGGCAGTAATAGTGGAGGGGGGGCAGGATATGATGCAAACTGTAAAAGCATAAAACCGGTCGTTAGATGCTATCCTTAGGAGAGTGCTGTGCTTTGAGAAATGTTTGATTATGTAAGGTGTCTAAGATATGCTCCTTCTCTTCTCCTCCCCCCCAAAAAAAATGCTACATAGCAGAGAAGCAACAATATGCATACATAATTGAGTATAACAGAAGCAATTTCAGAATAGCAGGTAGAAATACCCATTATAAGGGGATGTATGCCCCACCCTCCTCCCCCCAAGATAACTACTCCTGCCAATGTTTTTGTTTTTCATAAAGCTAGTCAAGCACAGTTTACAAGCAACTCAGCCAGATGTCCTGACAATGGTATGAGCTGTAGACAAAACATCCTCTATGTGAAACAAGTTTGTATAGTCTTTCTAAATAGACCTGCAAGTTATTAAAGAAGTCACCTTAAACCCATCCCCCTCTTCTTCACAAAAGAAGAAAAAATAACCCACAAAATTGTCTTTATTTAGAAAGTAACTCCTCTCACACATGAGAAAGTAGAGCTAGTTGTGGGCAGGTCACCCTGCAAATACTTCAGTCTTGTTGGAAAAGAAGAAATTTTGTGTTTGTTTTATTAAATTCTGAGTTTTATTTACCTATTTTTTCTTTTTTTATGATTTGATCCCATGAAGACCTAAGAGTTCAAGAGATCAAGGATTTGTCACTGACAGCTATAGTGCTACTCCCCTCTGTCGCCTGCTCACTGTAGGTATACATTTATGGGAATACCAGCAGGATACCATACTGAATTGAGGGCATTTAAGTAAATGTACCCATCGAACTATAAAAGATGTGATGGAACCTTGCTTTTATGGTTTTATTGTTGTACCATTAAAAGTCAATGTGAACAGACACATACAAGCTTACATGCTATTTTATGGATTTCTTTACATGTTTGCTTCGATGCGGCTGATGTATGGTGGCTACGTGAGAAAGATGACAGATTCAGTCAACGTACACTTATGTCTAAATTTTTTATGCACCAGGAATTTAATACAGAATGAGTAATTTTTCTCATCCCAGATAGAAGGTTCAATTCACATCAACACAAACACTTAGTTACCGGTAACAGCTTCACTTTATTGATGGCAATCACAACTTATTCTTACCTTCTTGATGGAGGCTGTGGTTCGGAATTCTCAGATTGAAAAGGCCCTTTCACACTAGATGCATTATGATGTGATAAAACATGATAAAGAAGACCTTTATTTCCACACCAGGTACGATACTATAATGATGTGACACAATGCAATCAGATGGAAGTCTGAAAAAATTTCAACTTTTATCACTTATCACGATGATATTTTCCGTGCGGCCAATCATTGTCCTTCTTAAAATCATGAGTAACGGGGCATTGAAAAATTGCCAAGCAATAAAAATAAAGTCGCCTGTAGTTCGAAAACAAAAGCAAATATATATACTGCATTGCATTGCACCAGTCATGTCACACCTAGTGTGAAAGGGCCCTAATCCACTTGAATGAGTTAGTGAGGGATCTTTGAGGTTGTTAGTAGCAGTTTGTTACTTATTTCATGAGCCAATGGTTTTAATTCAATTTATACTCCGTTAATATGTATAGCTGTATGCACTTTTCTTCGGGAATGTAACCATATAAATATTGATCTTATTTTTACAGGTGACTAATCACAATCTTTCACATGTTAACTCTTAATACCATGTTTACATTGAAGTTTCATTTGTAGCTTAATAAATGTAAAAGTTAATGGAACAAAGTGTTGTTAACAGTCATGGATGGAATTTTTCTATAAAAAGACCTCTTGTATTTTATTGCACAAGCAACTTGTGGGTTATTTGTGTGAAAGTACCATATTAATGAAGGCTGCTGCTAGGTCTGGTCCTTGCAGTTGTCATGGTAGAACTGAAGATGGTTATATATCTATAGGCCTTTATAGCAACTTACTTTATGTTTTAAGAGCCAGTGTGAAACATGTTTGTGCTGTTTGGTCAAAAGAAAGAAAACTTTGGAGTCCTTGTACCCTAGCAGGTACTGGTTCTACATCCCCTATTATCTGAACGCAGGGAGGCAAGGAGTATTGAAATGTAGCTACGAGTCATTAAAAAGAAATAGATTTGCTTGTATAGTCTGAAAGATACTTTATAAATTGAAAAACCACAGTGAACTGTAATGCATGCTGTGGCTGAGTGGATAAACGTGTGGCATTTGAAGCAATAAAGCTTAGCAACCGGGAGGTTCTGCCGGTTCGATCTTTGGCCAGGTCACAGCAGGATGGGTTAATTTTTTTTTCTTGTCCAAGAGTAACCTAAGGTTTTTTCATCTGAACTGACCTTGTGAAAAAAGATGCCAGATTTGATCCAAAATTGTGAAGTTAGTACAACATGAAGTTGAAATATACTTATAAGCCACATGCAGGCTTCCTCCATCCTGGTGTGGTCGCAATCAGTGTTGTAAAATAAGTGCCCTTCATGGCCTGAATTATTATGGGAGCAGGAATCATCCCTAAATGTTAAAGGGAAATAGGGCGTTTGTTTTAGAGAAGACTTCCATATTTTTGAAACCAATGTTTGTGGATGCAGAATGATAGATTATTCAAAATAAGGAAGGACAGTAGCCTTCTCTTCAAGAAATAAGCTCCTCACAGACAGAAATTCAGTTATTTGTTGCTCAATAATTTGTTCACCCAAACTTTTCAAAATTCAAAAGATGCATCCTCTGTTCCTAATCACATGCATAATGTTTTGAGGAGATGAAGCTTTTGAAGATTTGTAGCACTTGATGAGACTGAATGGCTTATCAATTATACTGCTATTTTCTTTAGTATGTCATGTTGGTGTATTCTAAATACCCTATTTCCCTTTAACCCTTTTTTGGCTATCATTCATCTGATACCTGTATAAGCAGGGAGTTGCAACAGAGTAAGCCAAAGTAAGCTAAAAGAACCCTCTTTAAGTAGAAGTCCAGATTACTTCCAGCTGGAAGATGAGTCAGATCTATGTAATGTCTGGCAGCTTGTACCGTGCAGACATCTGCATGGTCAGCCTCAAATTATACTTGTGTTTGGTTTTACTGTAGAATGTAACTTCCACCATATCTGAGTATGTGGACCAAGGTGATACTCATGGTGAGGACTTTGATGTTAAATTACAACAAGACTCTGATAAAATTAATATTTCAATTATTTTTCAAAGAGTTCTTGGAAAGCATATTTTGCACTTCAAACCCCTTACCAATTTGACCCAAGATATTGCTGTCAAGAAAGCCCGCCCTGGTTAAGGAAGATTTGTATTTTACAAGGTTATAAAATGTGGTAAAACAGTGCAAAATTTTAGCAGAATGGCTTTAATATGGAAAGGTGCAGTCAACCTTGAAATTTGACACCAAGTTTAGAGTGTTGTAAAAATTGAAGGTGACATCTCTTTAAAGTGTCTTAATTAGATTTCTTTTAAGAACAGTGTATGGTATATAGAAATACACAAGATTAATAATAGTTGGTATATTATGACATCACAGATATCCCAGAATGCAATTTATCATTGTGAAAGAGGAGTTTGTGAAACAACTTGTAACTTCAAAACAACACATTGTGGTTTTCATCAATTTAGGAAAAGAAGTTTTTCTTATGTTAGCTCATAGAGTGAGACAGATGTTATGTCATCAGGATTTTAAGAAGCTGCCAGCTATTTCACTTTCGTATCATTTGCCTGAAATTTTGTCAGTATTTTTTTTGTCAAAATGGTATTTTTCCTCTCTTCATTTTGACCTGTGAAATAACCTTGCAATTGATTTCCAGAAATTTGTAAAGAAATTTTGTGCTTGCAATACCTCTTGCACCCAACACCTCAGTCTGACCGCTAAAGGGTATCCAATGCCGCACATCAGTACATTGGGTGTTTACAATCGTGATAGGCTGAAATGTAATACCATGTCTGACTTGAGATATTGCAAGAATCACCAAATAAGGCTTCTCCACCTGTTCATCTTAAATACTGCTAAAGCATGTTAGGGATTGAATCCAGATCATATAGTCCCCCTAGTACCTATGTTACCTCTAATGAACAGACTTAGAACTTATCAGATGGTTAAGGTAGGTACCCCTCGAGAAAGGATAAACATGTAGGATATCCTGTGAGGATTGGCTGGTTCTCTACTGCATGTGTGCATATTTGCTAGTTCTGAACATGGTGCTACATTGCTGTAGTTCAGAAATGACTCCTTTTGATCACGTTTCAGTTTGCATATACACAGAATGATATATGACATGTTTATTGGAATTGGAGCATTATGGAAGTTTTACAGACATTAGGTGTGTACACGTGATGAATGTTATATTTGCTTCTTCTACAAAATAATTGTTCACTGTAACTTTCATGCAGTCAAATGAACATCTTGGGTTAAAACCTTTCTTGTAATGCATAACATTTATAGGAGACAAAGTTATTGTTAGATCCCGTAATATGTGACTACCCAGTTGAAATACTATATGGCTAAACCAAGGTATTAAATTCTGTCCTCATGTATGGACTTCACAAAAATTTGTCAACTTGCAGTTGGTTTCACAGAATAGTTGACAACAATTGAGGTCACTTTATGATTTGTGACAGTGGCATATATAGCTATGATGAAGTGGGATGGTTCATTCCCCCTCTCCCCCCCCCCGCCTCATCTGCGACAAAGTCATGACTCCAGGTGCTCTCTGTGGAAATTTTTGAAGGTACAATTTTGTAGGTTAGCAGGGTTAACATTTAACGGTCATCCTATTGTCCGAGATGAAAGTTCCTCTCCTTGTCCAATGGATGAGAACTTTCTGAAGCAGAGCTCACCTTGTTAAAAGTGGTAAAAGTTTCTTGATGTTGTCTTGAACAATTGAATGATAATTATCTCTGTGGTATTTTTCTGTAACAATTATTCATAGAACGACTTCCATTATGTACATAACATGGAAGAGTCTACTACACGTGGTGTGTATGTGCAATAGGTAATTATTAAAACAATATCACAGTCAGTGTGTTTGACTTGGCTTGACAAACAACATATATTTGGCTTGACAAACAACATATATTTCGGACAACCAAAGATGGAGAGAGGGTTACCCATACGACTTAGTAGGATTAGAATCTATGTTAAAAATCAGACCTGATTAGTCCTACTGTATTAGAGAGGGTGAGAGGTTACAGTAGTGCCTCTCCTGGAAAAGTTTGTAATACCACAGTGTCTCCCACCTCCCAAAAGTCCTGGCTTTGCCACTAATTGGTGACTTTTATTCATCTGACGTAGCAAGCTGCATCCACCACTGGGGATGTCTGATATTTATTCCTTTATTCCTTTGATCAGGAAATTAACATACCAGTGGAAGATGTGAATGATACACCGCCACCATACCCTCCTTCTCCTTCCCCTGAGCCCGGCGGTGACCACGGTTATGATGACTGGAGAGGCCATGAAATTTCAGATCTCAGGCAGAGAAATTGGGTCTACATTGTAAGTATCGCTGTGAACGAGGCAATCGCTTGGATTTGTTAGTCAGGGTAGATGAGCAAAAAGGGGTGGGGATGGGGGGAGGGGATAATGGAAGTGAAGCAATTCATGGAAGTGTAAGAGCAAGATACTGATGGGTGGCTGGATCATGGTTGTAACAGGATGAATCAGTGGATTGGTTCTTAACATAGAAAGCTAGCCTAGATGTGATACGGTACTGGTGTTGACTGTTTGAAGTATGCCTAGTTGTACTTCATTCCTCATTTACTGCAAGAGCATGCATGTTACAATTGTGAATTCAAAACAAATTTCTTTTGATAAGATAAAGTGGCATAGCAAAGAAAAAATCAATGAAAATGGAGCCAAAAAAGAAAAGAAAAAAAGAAACTAAAGTTGCTTTGTGATGGACAGATACCAAAATATTTGAAACTGATTTATCTGGCTCACTGAGATGGAAAACAGACTGTTGACTCTCAGACTTACTCTCAAGCTATATAGAAGAGACAGACATCATGATCAAAAGAGAAAAGTAAGAGAAGAGATTCTTTGACTCATAAGGCTAGAATTAATCTTAGCCATCCAAGACTCGACTGCCAATGCCTTCTTTATCAAGTGTAGTATATATCAAGTGTAATATATATCATGCTTAGATTTTTATTGTATTGTATGTCCATGTGGAAGTGGTCATTGGTGGATTTAAGGTGGTAGAAGGGGGGGGGGGGGGGGAGAGGCTGTGATTGGCATACAGTGATATGGAGAGAGATCTATGGGGAGGAGGGTGTCTGCCTCACCTTTTAAAGACCTTACTTAGGTTGAATACCCTCAGATCAACAAAAGTGTATAATTTTGAGTTTGATTTTCTTCTAATAAAAAAAATGTTTTTCTACATAATAAGTTTTATTAAAAAAAAAAAACTTTTTGGCCCACCTTTGGGTGGGGCCATTCCCTTATATAGCTCCCCCGTCTCCCCTTGATTATCAGCAATATAGTTACCAGTGTGTGATCAGAATCTTAAAGATTTGTTGTGGCTTTAATATATCCTTTTGAATACTGCCATACTGTGAACAATTTTGTTTTTACCAAAAATTTTTTTCAACTTTGCTACCCATAAATTGTCTCTTTCTGTTTACCTTTGTGATGCATCATGTCAAGGTAAAGTAACTTTGTATTGTGGATATGAGCCTGGAAGTGTTTTGCTCTGGGTACTTGGATTTATTGTGCTTCAGTATCTTTGTCGATTTTCTTTATATTCCTACCAGTGTTATCACCTTAAAATCATATTGCAAACCTTTTGTTAAATCTATTTAACTCAACAAACACAACTAACAAGGGATGTTATTATATGGTCTGTCACAAACACCTTGACAATATGCATAGAGTTCTCTCTTTCAATTTTCACGCATTGTAACTGTCGGGTTATTTTTTTGTGTAAAATATGAGTTTAATCCTACAGGATGAATGCAAAGTTGAACAAAGTTCTCCGTTTGTGAAATATTTAAGTGGCTGGAAGTGTGACGAGAATACAGAGATTACCTGCATGGGGGTGAATACATAATTATAAGAGAAGCTTGAAGAAATTTGACGTGTATTAGTAAAATCCAATGAAAGGGTGTTAACTTTAAACAAGGTACACCTTTGTGTTTAACCTACATTTTAGGGGCAGAGAAAAGGTAAAAAGAATTTTCCAAATAGAGTGGTGAATTCGAAAAGGATAGGTAGGACCTTGGAGAGTATATTTACCATTTCAATATTGCATTTTGTGGCTTGTTGGAGAGTTTTCCACCAACCTTAAGATATGGTAAGAATATTACTTTGTTTCACATGAAATTGTTCGACATCATGCCCGTTTAAATTCAAAGTTGTTCTAGTAATTTATTCACAACTAATATCATAGTTGCTCTTGTAATGCCAAGGGATTGACTGTTGAGAACAGTGGTAGCTTCTTTTTATACTGATCTGAATATATTGAAAGCAAGTATGATTTTTTTTCCCCAGCAGATCCACTTCTTCATGTACTGTGTAGTAATTAGCCTACACAAATTTGTTAATTTATGTAGTGCCTACTATACCTATTAATTGATTTATTTACTGTGCCATGTGTATGAGCTTGCTGATTCATTAGTCTATAACTCATATCTCTAGCATCTCTGCATGGCTTGTATAGTGTCATTATCAACTTTCTTTTAGTGGAGTTCAAGTTTTCACTGGCAAATTGACTTTATATTTAGACCTGAATTACACAGTTATGTTGCATAATTTTTTGGACTCAGCAATGTCCCTTTATTGTATTGAATTATGCAAAATGATGGAATAGACATGATTCTCGGGAAATCCAAGCTTGGTCTTTGTGAGACAGTTCACTATATGCAATGGGTAAGAAGACAAGCCAAAACCTGAATCAATTCTGTGTATCTCTGTTGCAAGTATCAGCATTGTTAACTACATGTAATTGATGTATAAAATATTCCATTGACTACTCCATGAAATATTCCATGAATTATTCCATTATTATATCTGAAGCAAAAAGTCCTAGACATACACATGCAATACTGACTTATGAAAATTTGGTTTAATTATATGGCAATGTAACATGTTGAATGGAATTTGAAACTCTCGTATATAGTGCATATTACAGCTATTCCACATTTGTCTATGGAATATTCCATTCTTTTGATGTAGTTTGAGTTACTCCTTTTTTTTTCTTGTAGGTGACCCTTATTTGTCTCCAATATATTTGCAGATAACTTAATTAGTAAGGTTGGGAACCATTATTTTTAAAACAAATCACTACTTATTTAGGATAATAATACTTTTATTCACGGTTTTTCAGGAAGACTTAAACAGATTTCTGCAAGTTGATTTATAGAATGGTTTGCAAATACAGTTTAATTTAAAAGTGTAAAAGAATATGTTACCATGCCCTACCAAATAAGAACCCATCGCTGTATGTTCAGCCCTAAAAACCATGTTAAATTTGTGTAAAAATGGACAAAAGAAAGCTGTTGTTGTCACTTAAGGTCATGCAGAAACACATATGATGCATGGTGTGACCTCATAGAGTATAATTATGCGTGTTTCAATGAATATTCATTGTTGGTATTCTTGCATGGTTTTAGGTACAAGGAATTGCTCCATATGCATGCAGCTAACTAGGGTACATACTTCAGTTCTTTAATCCTCACTGTAGTGCTTTTGAACCTGTAGGTATGCAATGTTATATTTACCATACATTTTTGTGGGTGGGGCTGAATTTTATCCCTGTGAACTTGATTTCTGCTCAGCTGACAGTTATGGATAGACCCACTCAGTTGACAGAGTAGGTATATGCAACTTTATATGCATACCTGTCCTATGCATTACAGGGCCATATAGTAAACTATATAGTTTGTCATGGTGTACCAGGAACTAGAGTGGAATGTGCTTCTTTGCAACAGGATCTTTCATCCCTAAAATATTCTGAGATTAGGTGAGGTTAAGGTTTTATTGTCTCTGATGTGTTTTATTCCTGACTTTCCTCTGACCTTACGATATAACTTCAGATGCCTTAGTCACCTGTTGTTAATATTATGTGTAATGTTACCAATGCATATGAGATATAGTTATATACCAGGACGATTGTAAATGACAGAATTTTAGTCTCTACTTTTCTGTGAATTTGATTGGTTTATGACATTGAGAGTGATTGTTTATTGTTTATTGCAACTATATATCTATTGCTGTAGCTGTGTCAGTTACATATAAGGATAATGCGAAAGTGCAGTCATATGTTGATCAAAATAGAGCTCTGTGTATCATGTACAGTAAGTTTGTACATCGCAACATGTGCATATGGAGAAAGAAGTTTGCATGTTTGTTTTGTTCATCTTTCAAGCTTTTATGATTCGTTAATTCTCAATACGCTGTGTATGTATCTTAATGGTGGCTTATTATTTTTGCATATATGTAGATGAAAAAGTATGCCACAATGCAGACACTTGGCACACTGGAAATGATCCATAAAATTCTATGAAAACATGTTAGAAAATGCACATAAGTATATATCTATGCATGCATGTAGATATCAAAAAAAAATGTGGTGTAAAGTGAAATACGGCATTTACAATGGACTAATATGGCGTACACTATTGAAAAAAAAAAAATTGTTAATTCATTCAGGCTCAGCAATATTTATTTACAAAAACATCATATCCACAAAACATGATGTATGAGAGGAGTTGCAGAAGATGCATCACTTGAAGTTTTGAAAGTTTGGGAGAAAAAGTTACTCTTGAGGAACAAGGAGCTGAATTTTCATCTGTGAGAAACCTAAATTAATTCTTGAAAAGAAGGCACAAGTATTGGTTTTTACAACTAAGATTTTTCCCGTGATAAAATGCCTTATTTCCCTTTTTAAATCCTTCAATAAGGTAAGAAAAAGCACAACAGAGCAACACAATGATGGACAACAAAAAGTAAAAGGTGCACTTAACTGCAGGACCCAAGGAGACTTGGATGAGTGCAAGGAACATAGTGTCATATGTATTTCCTACGTATTTAATAATTAGGTCTAATGTCACTGATTTTAAGCCACTACCAAGGTTTGATGTTATTGCACTCTTCAGATCTCTCTGAATATTCTACATGTTAGTTATATTTATGTTTCAACTTCATTGAATAGCTTTTCATTTGTACATAAAGCGAAGGTAACACCATAGCTGTGCTTTATGTACACATGAAAAGCTATTCACTATCAAAATTAAAAAAAAAAAAACACAAACCCTATTCAACCTACACACAGGAGTGATCTCCCCTCATGCATACAAAATAAGATAAAAGACTAAATCCAGTCAGCAAATGAACTTGAAAGACAAATACCACTAACATGTAGAATATTCAGACAAAGCTATCTGAAGGGTGTAATAACACAAAACCCCAGGTGGCTCAAGGTCAGTGACATTACATAAAGTTACTTAATTTATATTGCTTTTCAATTTGTCTGGAGCACCCTTGCCCCCCTTCCCTGTGGCTACACTCATATTTTTTTGAGATTTATTTGAGTTTTGCATGTCATATTTGAAGAACTTTGTATGACAGTGGAAAGATCAAGGCCTTGAATGGTTAAGGTAGCAATTGTAATATTTTATCATATGTCTCCCTCATGGATTGAGTGACTGGTGGCAAGGAATATAATGTTTGTCCCTACATACTGCATGATGTCCCAATTAAGTGAACCAAGTATCCCAGCTGTTTACAAACCATTCCTGCTTTTAATGGTAGCTTTAGAGTCTTGGGAATAGTCTAATCTCTGCGTCCCTGGATTCTTGGGACTGTATTCTCACTGAGTGGGATACACCGGTCCATGTACCACAGCATGATGCAGAGGCCACACATTGAAAATACACCTGTGCATGCGGATATAATTGTTTCTTTACTTGTACACAGCTGTGAGTAAGTCATTGCAGTTAAGTGTGTCATTTATTGTTTCTCTATCTGAAGCCACATTGGTCCATATTGCAATGTAAGAATTATCATCTAGTAGCAGCTAAAATGATCCACCTGACAATTTTATTACCAATATGACGATCATGAAGCTAAGATTACTCGTGGGTCAGAAAGAACTCCTCATAAAGTCTTAGCTTCAATTGCAGCTGGTGCTTAAGTGTATCGTTATCATCATCCACCAGAAGTTTTAAATACATTACTAACTTCAGTTGCTCTCCAAAAAAAAAGCCATATGCATCACGGTCATGTTTCATTCCCAGCAAGTTAAGTTACTTTAACTCAGTCTCTTCTTCATAAATCTATGCAGATGGTACTTTTTAATGGTTACTTTTATTATTTTACTTGTGTACATTGAATAATGCTATTATGATGGCACGACGTCAAACATTGCTTCTGCTGTTTCATTACTATGTGCAAAAATAATTTGAAACTTTCGATGTTTGTAGAGTCAAAAAGAGACTGATCTCACATGACAACTAATCACTTTTAGAGCAGGACATAATTTTTCATAACATTTGTGGTTTAAAAATTGAAACAATTCATTTTTCATTGCTCTTTAATGGACACTTTTCCTTTTAAAGTCTTTAGAATTTTTAGAGAAGGGATTTGGACAGCTCGAGGAAA
Organism: Stichopus chloronotus; assembly: GCA_021234535.1. Taxonomy (NCBI): domain Eukaryota; kingdom Metazoa; phylum Echinodermata; class Holothuroidea; order Aspidochirotida; family Stichopodidae; genus Stichopus; species Stichopus chloronotus. Next base: position 27,857,560 of record CM037841.1, read on the forward strand.
CACAGAGGAAGCTTCTAAAATGGATCCTGTTTGGTTTCCTGGGTTTCCTCTACATAGCGTATCTGATCTTCGTGCTGGTTCGTCACTTCAACGAAGCAATCCCACTCCTGGTCATCACCATTTTGCTGGTCGTTTACTATTTGTCTAAGTATGTGTTGAACAGTTTCGGAGGATCGTGGAAAGAGATGCTGAAAGAGAACAAATGTCTGAAAACCTCAAAACAACAGAAAAAGGTACTACAGTGGTAAGTGATGGAACTACCCTCCATTTAATGTAAGACATTACAGATTTTCATAGTAAGTTGTAATGCTGAACTTCCTATAAACAGAACATGCTATTGAGATAAAGATTTTACAAATAAAGAGAGAACAGTTTTCTTATTGTTATGATAGTTTAATCTTAGTCAGTGGTAAATCACTTTAGTCCAGTTAACTGCAGAATTAATATATCATAACTTTCATCCTACCATGACTGTTGAATTTTGCAAAAGTGTCTCCTTTTACAAATTTCATGATTTGACCTGTCTATAGATGTCACAATGTGCCAATATGGTGCAAAAAGTGACATTGATATTGTTGTTTCAGTTAGATATAAATTAGCTTGAAACTTTGGAAATGTGGGCATAATGTGAGCATTAAACCTTTCATTTACCATTAACATCTTTGAATCTTACTGTCTTCATATAGTGTTGTCACGTGAATGATTATTAATATGACTTTGTCTGATGTAACTTGAATGACTTAAAATGTGCAGGAGCTATAACAATGTTACACATTGTTTGAATTTTGACCCTAACAGCAGTCTGATCCACCTTTTAGTCCCTGTTATATTTATAGTCTAGTGCTATTATAGAAATCAGAAGGTAAGCCAGAAAAAAAAATCATTTGGAGAGTTGAAGTGCCATTTGGACAGCCAACTGGCTGTCAGTCCTAGTATTGATAAGCAATTCCACCATGCCATGGCCAATCACTAGGCTAATCCACAAGGGTTTTCAAAAGTATGTACATAACATGTGAAGAATCTACCAGATCTTTCTAAGAATTGCGTTGATCATATGGCAGGGTGAATCATGTACAGGTCAGTCTGAAGGAATATGGATGCTGCTAGTGGATAGGAAGGGGAAACAATTTTGGCATTCCTGTTTAAGACAACTAAATTTAGAGACAATTGAAAGACGGTATGGAGGGTGCCAGACTGTCCCACTTCAAGCCATATGAAACTTTTATTGCAATCACAAAATTAGAGCTTGTTTCAATCGAAATGTATTTTCTGTGTTTGGTTGACACATTCCTCCAAGCAACTTGCACAAGTATGTCTCTTTTCATGCATGGAGTGTTTATTTTAGCAGTCATGTTAGGGTTGCATATTGTATCCATAATTTTCCCACAAATGTTGTTACATCTGGCAGCGCTATTGTCAGAGGAGGTACAATGAAACTGTTATTGCCTGCAGTCATAACTTAAGTATTCTTGTGCCCAGCTCACATTGTTGATTCTTCTTCAGTTGTTAAACATTGGGGTGGATCATACTGGAACCTTTGAATTGCTTTTGTGATATCTGAATGGTAACAACAAGCTCCTGCTTCATCATACTACCAACAGGCGTGTTAATGTTGTACATTTTTGATTCCTTACCAAAGGCAGGCAGGCAGGCAAGGAATCTGTGCGATGGTGGTGGTGTGTGTATGCATGTGCATGTGTATGTGACGCCTTCGCTTGTAAACGCAATATCTCCAGCAGGATAAAGTGCTCGAACTTGGAAGTTGGTGTGTTGGTAGTCCATTGTAAGTAGATGACACCTAGTGTTTTTCATGGAGGTCAAAGGTCATTTGAGGTCACCAGAGCGTAAAGTACGAAAACCTATCAAGGGGGATATCTCAGCAACTAACTGTTGCTGGAATTTCAAACCCTATCATTGGTAGCAACTGATAAGAAGATGATGCCTGCCATTTTTTATGGAGGTCAAAGGTCATGTGAGGTCCATAGAGGACATACAGTAGTTTGAAAACCATGTAAACATGGCATCTCAAGAAGGGTAAAGTTCTCAAACTTCAAAGTTGGTGTGTTGGTAGTCCATTGTGAATAGATGATCTGTATTGTTTTTCATAGAGGTCAAAGGTCATTTGAGGTCACCAGAGCTTAAGTAAAAAAAACCTATTAAGGGGGATAACTCAGCAACTAATTGTTGCTGGAATTTCAAACTCTTATCATTGGTAACACCTAATGAGTAGATGGTGTCTGTCATTTTTATGGAGGTCAAAGGTCATGTGAGATCAATAGAGGACAGTGTGAAAACCTTGTAAACATGGTACCTCGTGAAGGGAAAGTTGCTTGCAGTTCAAAGTTGGTGTGTTGGTAGTCCACTGTGAGTTTAGATTCCTATTGTTTTTCATGCAGGTCAAAGGTCATTTGAGGTCTCTTGACTTGCCCTATGGGAGATTTGTCATCACTGTAATGTGACGATAAATGAAAATAATAAGATTTATCATTCTGAAGATCTTTCCTTGATTCAAAAGCCCAGCATGTGATTCTTAGAGAGTTTTACATGTCCTGAATGTGAACATATGAAGAGGTAAAGGTCACTCATATTAGGAAAAAAATGCATATTTCTTTCATATTGACAACTTGTCAAAATGTACATCTATATTTAATAGCAGATATTGCCACTAGATAGACTTTAGTCTCTAGAATATCCCAGTTGCCAGCAACTCCCTGTCAAGATTTACAAAGTAAATTATTTGTTCAAAGTTTCTTGTTTAATTCACAGCAAACACTCCCTTGGGAGGGAAGATGTATTCCAGGTTGCCTTTGTTGACTTGCTCAGTTTCAGATCTTTAACCTAAATTTGGTGGCAGGAACTTTCTGTCCACTTGTAAATTACCTTAATTGGTTAAGAGATATCCCATCTGTTATGAGCACATTTTCATCAATGCTAATTGAATGGCATCATATCAGCATTTGGTAACATCAAACCCACAAGTGATACAGAATGTGGTTGTCATTCTTGCATTTTGTTTTTAATTTTGATATGTACGTTACTTCCCTTCTCAACTGGTTGCATTTGTTTATAAGTGATTTGGTGTGTATGAAGAAAGGAGATATTCGCAAGGAATCACAAAGTCATTTGACTTCCTGGTTTTAATTCCTGTTTACAGTTTCTTCTTCTTTTTTTTGCTGATATATTTACTCTACAATGGTATTCACTACTATGTTGGTGCACTAGTGTTGGTCTATATATTTTCTACCTATCTATCCTCTGTCAGGATTGTAAGTATTAATGCCATTTCTACATGAGGTAATGGCATATGATGAAACTTGAACCCAGCTATAAGAAGGTGGGTCAAAGGTCATCTAGAGGTCATATTGGCCCATAATTGCTATGTAAAAACAGCAAAACTGCCCTTTTGTATGCTGCATTGATTGTCAGTGGTGTTTTGTAACAATACTTGTGGCAAAGATACCCTACATAATATAATAACATATGAATGTTGGGTATAAATTTAAAATCTGATAGCTTGTCACAGTCATACATAGGCTATTACAAGCCGATATGTGATTACACAAGAGAGAAAAACACAAGAGAAACTTTTATAATTCAATATATCAAATTTCCATAACATGTTGCTTGCGTGTCAGGGTGAGACTTTGGTTATGTTGTAGTATATCAGTTTTGCCTCATATATGTTACTTTTACACTGCTTGTTGTAGATGTAATTCTGGAAGTTGTGTCAAGAATGTGAAGGGGAGGGGAAGATATGTCTTTGCTCTCACCTTAGCTGTCTGGTTGTTGATATTCCAGTGTTACCATATCTGCACAGATTTACTTTCCCCGATATTTTTATCCATCTCTTGAGTTCCATTTTACATATGCTGACTGCACACTCAGTACAGCAATACAAATTCCGGTGGAAATTCAATCCTTTGTACAAAGTTATCAAAGTTGGGCAGTTTATGCCATAGGGAGCTAGAAGATGGTAATGTATTTGCCTATTTCACATGACAATTGGTACATCTCCTTTTTGTGTCACTGTGTAGTATGCATACATACATCAGAAGAATTAACAATGATTTGATAGTGCAGGCCGCCATATTACTCTTCAAGAGTTTATTACAAAGTCTCCATGATGTTTGCCTTAAAGAAATTTTTTTCTTGTATTCCGTTGCCCATAGACCTTTCATAGTCTGACGAGAAAATCGATGAAAGAAAAAGAATTCTGTTAGATCTGCAACTGTTTTCAGTTTCAGTTTATTGAAGTGAACAGAGGAATTATTCACAGATGATTACATACAAATGTTAGTGTTGGACTTTTGATTAAAGTTAGACAGCCTGCTCTGTTTACAGTAAAACTTCTATGGCTCCACTCGCTAAACGACTTTCTAAAGATTTGCTCTCAATTCTATTGTCCCTGCATGCATAAGTGTCAAGATCATGTTTGAGAGTAAGATCGGTCTTTTGTAAGCTTGACTTCATCAAAAACAATGTTTGCTCAAAGGATGCCCAGCATGAAATGATGATTCAGCAGAAGCGCCAAGCAGTGGATTTTGAGGAAATTGTTCCAGTTAACAGAAATGTAAATGTTGGCAGTGATTAAATCATCGGTAAATGTGTATAAGGGTCAGTGCCAATTATGCTAGGTTTCAGAAAGTGGGGAGGGATGTTAGTGGAAGGAATGAGTCACAGGTAGAGGCAGTGCCCACTGAGGGTAGGGGTGGGTACATTAGGGAATGGTATCAGGAATCAAATAGAAAATGTTGGGGAGTAGCAAAATAATTCACATAAAAATTGTAAAATATGTAAGTTTCTCACACTACTCACATCATGTGGTATCTTCATACATTAGTCAAAGCATGAATGTCTTTTAGTGTGTATTAGTGTGGGGTAAGGCATAAATGAACAGAAAAAAAGAAATTGGCTCTGAAATGCCATTTCAGGTGATCTGAGAAGTGTTTTTGGCCAAAAATGTTTCACTACACTACTCGCCAACGGATGGTTAGATTCTGCTTGAGTGTCCAGCTATCATAGATATAAAGAAATATGTGTCCCCCAAATCATGAGACCATGGTGCTGCCCTAGTAACTGGCATGCATGCATGCATTCACATCATATCAAAAATTTAACAGGTGATGTGATGACATGAAGTCCATGTGGTTGTGGCATAGAAGCTGCTTAATGCATGCACTGACAGAGATCATAGTATTTTATGGTAACTCTGGTGGACATATCTGGCACCAATGGGTTTTATGCATCTTTTGTTCTGCTTATTGCAATGTTTGCCACTATTATTTTATCCCATTCATTGAAGGAATTTAATCATATCTGTTGTTTGCTGAATAGAAGTCCATGTGTCCACATAACACAGTATCGAGAGTTTCAATAATCATTATATTTTGGCTGCTGGGATAACTATCCCTAGAGGCATGAAAGGGCATTTTCTTCTCTAAACTTGTGATTTTCCTCTTGTGCTCAGTTGCCCTTCAATCAGTGCATTTTTGCTTGTCAAAACTATACATACTTAGCTGTATGTAAATTGTGAACATTTGTCCCCTTTGCCTGTATTAAAGGCTGTATTGCATCACCCTAAGCTATATTTTTACCTCCCTGAAAGGAAAATTCTCAACTGGTTCTAAGTTACAGTACTCTTAGATTGCCAGCAAATTTGAAAGATGGAGGGCAGCTCGTATTACACAGCGTACACAGGGATCCATTGTTTTGATTACACATGTGGAGGAATGTAAGACAGGCTGAGGGAGGGACTAGAGGTAGGTGGTTGGGAGAATTGAAACTGTCTGGGGTGATGCATTACAGCCTTTAAGGCAGGGCTCAAAATGTGGGTTTGTCTATCACTAACCAGTTGGGCATCTGACAGTCACAAACACCAGGATTGTCTCTCAGTGGCTAGACAAAATGTAGTGCTGAGCCCTGTAAGTAAGGGTATAGTACCAGCCATTTCTGTTAGGGTCCAGAGGCTCACACCAGGGTCCCTGGTAGGGCTCAGGAAGCAGCCTCCCTGGAGTACCTAATGTCTTGTAAGGGTTATGGGAGCTACTCGCAAAATCCTTGAATAGTTACTCAAAAGGCCGCTTCTCCCATCATATTTACTACATTTAGTAAAGTTAGTGCCAGACAGTAATTAGGCGTTAACTGACTGTGAATGCCCTTCGGCAACTACTAGTTTTGCCTGGGGCCTCAAACCTCAGTTACAATTCTGACAATCACTAGCTTGAATGATATTTGCTCTAGCTTTAGGTCATTATGTCATACTAACATTAAAACTTGTGAGGAAATTGCACTAGCCTTTAGGCTTTCAGTCGTAAACTGGCACTAGTAGGAACGTGAGTGTTTTGAACCAATACAAGACTAGTGGGCTTGTGTATTAGTGGAACCGTGAAGTAAACCTATAATTTTCTCTGCTAGGCCCTTCTCCTGGACTGCCTTGATGGTTTTATCAGTAGTTATGTAGTCTTCACAAATATCAAGGATGTTTCATTATTTTGATGGTACTTGCACGACGCAATAGTAAGGCCCAAGCCTGTTTCTTAAAGGCATGATGTCAGACTAAATTACTTGCCTTGCTATCTTGCCACTTACCATAATATGTCCCACATTATTTAACAAGGTAGACATATTTCTTGGACCATGCAAATTTCCTCAAACAAGATGAGTTACCAGCAAACATACTCTTTTGGAAATTTGCTGTTATATAATCAGTGTACAGAACTTTCTCTGATATTTTATCTAGTATGATATGACATCCAGCAACATGATAGAAAATGTCTTCCTCTTTTTCAGTCCATTCATATTTTAGTTTTTGGCATCTAGTGGAGTTTATCTTTACATGTGTCAGAATGTCTGGTAACCATAGATCATTGAAGTATCAAGAAAGATCATTAAGTATACTCAGTTTGTTACTGTTGTGTACAGTTGCTTGATATCAATTGACATCACCTGGCCAAATACAATGTTCTATGGATGTTCCACTGTTCAATTGCTATTACATGAGATTAAAATTACATAATCATTCTTGTTCACTTAATCATTAATGTATCATCTTTGTTCTTTTTATTATCAGGGCATTGTATTGTTTCCTGGTGGCTTTTCTCCTGATATTAATTGCTGCTACTCGTGTCTTCCACTCCTTAGTCAGAGAACCAAGACGGATGGTGTCTTTGCTCGGTCTTTTCATCATGTTACTCATTAGTTTGTTGTGTTCCAAACACCCTACTAAGGTACTCATTATTTCATTGTGTTCCATGCACCCTTCTGCGGTACTCATTATTTTGTTGTTTCAAGCACCCTACTAAGGTACTCATTATTTTGTCGTATTTCAAGCACCCTACTAGGTACTCATTAGTTCACCGTGTTCCAAGCACCCAGCTAAGGTACTCATTTGTTCGCTGTGTTCCAAGCACTCTGCTAAAGTACTCATTAGTTTGTGTTTCAAGCACCCTACTAAGGTCCTCATCAGTTTGTGTTCGAAGCACTGTGGTAAGGTACTCACTAGTTCACCATGTTCCAAGCAACTTACTAAGGTACCCTTTCGTTTGTTTTCCCAGCACTGTGCAGAGATACTGTCGTATTAATCTCTATTGATGTAGTTGTCATGCAAAAGTGCTTTGATTTGTATCACACAAGAAAAGTGCCGCATATGCAACCTCAACTGTTGTTATTGTTATTACAAAGCTTGTTTGTATTTCACAACTGTGCCATTGCAGCATGCACACTTTGAATGATCCTGTCAGCTGAATGAGGACATAGCAATGCTCCATATGATACCCAGCGGAGAGACCTTAAAGCAGTCAGCAGTCAGTCACAAGTGATATTGACTGATTGATGAGAAGAATAATAACTTCCTTAAATTCCTCATACTCAACTTCAAAACTCTTATGCAGTATGTGAAAACAAGACTATTCCCTTTTGATTGATAAATTGATTAGTTATCCCCACTCAATGGTCAATTATGGCACTATTAAAGGTGTGATATATTGAGCATTTCAATTCAACAAATCATTCCAATTCAACTCAAATTGGAATGATTTGTCTACATCTCAAATACATGAACAATTATTTCTACATAAAAAATAACATGTTCTGTTTATTTGTTGGCTCTGTTTTTCTCATTGGTGCATTTAATCCTCTGACAAGCATTCTTTAAAAGTTTTTATTAATATTTGTGCCAATACAGATCTGTAGTTTTTTAACCTGATAGTATTATTAGCTAACTATACCAGCATGCAGCTGTGAGCTTATGCGATCATGCTACGCCAATCTGTCCTTCTATCTGTATCTGTCTACAATTGTTCAAAATGCTTCTCCTCCTGCATACTTTCATGAATTTGTTTGAAACTTACACACAATGTTCCTTGGGTGGTGGGCCATTGGGGATATTCAGGAATTTTGGGTCCAAGGTTTCATGTGGGCCCTTTGGCCCATTTTATGAAATTCTGCAAAATGCTTCTTCTCCTACATGTTTTCATGGATTTGTATGAAACTTTAACACAATGTTGACTGGGTGGTGGACCATTTGGGGTATTCAGGAATTTTGGGTCCAAGGTCCCATGTGACCCCTTGGCCTATTTTATTAAATTCTGCAAAATGCTTTTCCTCGTACAGATTCTCTTGTACAGTGTTGATGGTTCGTCATAATGATACTCTAATAGAGGTACCCTTAGGGTGTTTAGGAATTTTTGGTGCGAGGTCCCATGTAGGTCCTGTGGACCATTTTATGAAATTTTTGTGCAAAAATGCTTTTCTTCCGACAGATTCTCTTGTACAATGTTGATGGTTTGTCATAACAGTACTCTGTCAGTAGTACCTTCACGTTATTCAGTGGTTTTGGGTGTTCTAGGATTTCACATAACCTTCAGACACTTGGTTGAAGTCAGGAGCTTCTGCACCATTGCTGCGCTAGTTTTATCAATTTCCATAAGTGGTCTTTTTGTCTGTCTCCAAACTAATCGATTTTGCATTACCAATGTTTTGCCCGTATGGGGCTATATCTTGTTCATATATAGTGCAGTGACCCTGGTAGGTTTGTTGCTTTTTATCTCATCTACATATCAGAGTTGAGAATCTATTTGTCAGTGAAATACTTATCACATTTAAAAAAGTTTGTTCCATTATATTTTGAAAATTGTCAATCCCAACAAAATTTGACTGTGAACATTGCTTGACCATCCTTGGTTGGTTTGCTGAACTGATAGAAAGACTGAATCATAAACGTTGACCTCTTTCTGTACTTTCACTGGTTTGAAGCCAGCACTTTCAAGTAGTCAGTTAGTGACTTTATGTTTTACCTTGAGAAAGTTGTGAAAGGATAGAAGATGGCATTTTAGAGAGTTCATGTTACCCCTACTGTCCTATCGCTTCTTTCCCAGAGTGAAACAACCATGAAAGTATCATATGAAGATCCTGATTGAAAGTACTTAGAGCAAGTCACTGATAGGAAACTTAAAGAAAATAATACTACATTTCAACATCGATTCAAAATACAATGAAACTGCCTTGATAAATGTTGTTTAGTATTAAATCTGCTCTTGTATTTTTTTTTTAGATTCGATGGAGGACAGTTTTCTGGGGGGTCTACTTGCAGGTATTCTTTGGGGTACTCATCCTTCGAACAAGAGTCGGATTTGAGGTCTTCCAGTTTATAGGTAGAGAGGTGGAAGTCTTCTTGGGTTACACTACAGTTGGTGCTAAGTTTGTCTTTGGACCTGCTGATCTGGCATTAAGAACCTTTCTTTATGAGGTGAGCGTAAAGTGCTCCGAGGGTTCACCTTAAAACCCATCTGCAAACTTGAACATGAAAAAGAGCTTCAATAGGTTTTTCGGCAAAGAAACATCAGTTGCCAGAGTTTACAGGCAAGATCGTCCTTGGGTCATGATTGCCATAAGCGACAGGCTACAGAGTCATGCTTTACTTCCAAAGTCTTCCGATGGTTTCCAGTAATTTTGAACAAAAATGTCTTGGTACGTTCCAATCCCCCATTCATTCCTATCAGAATTTCAAATGGGAATGAATACATGCCAAAGGAAATGTATGATACCCATTGAGTAATATCTGACATTAAAAGGGTCCCATATGCTTACCATTGTGTTTGTCCTAATTCCAGGTTGATTCCCATCGGAAATGAATGGGAACGCTTTAGATCCCTTTGCAGTGGGACTCTTTGGGAATTTTCTCCTGGGCATTGTTTAGACTTACCGTTTCTGTTCATAGTCTTCTTGTGTGAGCGGAAGGGAAAAGTAATTATTTGATTGATCAGCCCCTTGGAGAATGTCTTCTATAACTTAGTAATCTACTGTATACATGTTTCTGTTGTTTTTACTATGAATATTTTGATAAGTACAATCATTCCATCACATTTTAAACCTTGTTGATTTTTTTTCCTTGCTGAAGTCATGCAGGCAACAAATCTATGTGATCATGATTACGTGTGTGCGTAAATGTGATGCCTTGGCTTTTAATGTTGTGAACACTGTATCTCAAGAAGGGTAATGTGCTTGAGTTTTGAAGTCGGTGTGTTAGTAGTCCATTGTGAGTAAATGATCACCGTTGTTTTTCATGGAGGTAAAATATGTCATTTGAGGTCACCAGATCTTGAAGTATGAAAACCTACCCTGGGAGGTATCTCAGCAACTGAATGTTGCTGGAACTTCAAACCCTAAATTATCATTGGTAGCAACTAATGAGGAGATGATGTCTGCCATTTCTTATGGAGGTTAAAGGTAATGTGAGGTCTATAGAGAACATAGTTTTAAAAAATGTAAACACAATATCTCTATAAGTGAAAGTTGTCGGAACTTCAAACTTGGTTTGTTGGTTGCCCTTGGTGAGTAGGTGATGCTTGTTGTTTTTCATGGATCATGGATTTTCGGTCACCAGAGCTTAAAATATCAAAAGCGATAAAGGAGATCTTTGTCATTTTGTGTGGAGGTCAAGGTCACATGAATTCAGTAGAGGACATACTTTGAAACCTTGTAAACATGGTATCTCAACATAAAGGCAACAAGGGAAAGTTGCTGGAATTTCAAACTTGTTATGTTGGTAGCCTTTGGTGAGAAGATGGTCCCTATTGTTTTTAATGGAGGTCAATGGTCATTTGAGCACACTAGAGCTTGAGGTATGAAAACACTCTGGAAGGTATCTCAACAACTGAATGCTCCTGGAATGTCAAATTTCTAACATTGGTAAGATTGATGAGTAGGCAATCTCTGCCATTTTTATGGAGGTCAAAGGTCACATGAGATAAACAGAGGTCATAGTCAGGGAACTGAGTAAACATGGTATAGAAGGGAAAGTTGCTTTAACTTCAGAATTGGTATTTTTGTACTATGTACTGTATGTCCTTTGTGCTCTCATTGTCGAGGAATCACAAAGTCATTTAACTTTCTGTTTTTTTTTTATTGATTTCAGATTTTACCAGTGATAATCTTTACCAGCGCCATGTTTGCTCTGTTCTACCATATCGGACTGATGCAGATTGTCATATCGGGTTTTGCGTTCATCATGCACCACACCATGGGTGTGTCTGGAGCAGAATCATTTGGTGCGGCATCAAATGTCTTTGTTGGTTGTGTGAGTCTGATTTGGTTTGTTCATTAAACAGCAAAGTAATTTAACTATCTTCATGTTCAGATTCTGCCTTGAATGGACTTCAATCAGATTTTAATTCAGGCTTTTAAGGGCATTTATTTTATGATGGTATATGTGACCATAAAAGTGTGAAGGATGCCTGTGGCTTATATATTACAACTTTTGGGTGACTCTACTAACTCAACAGTTTTGGTCCAAAATTTTGTAATTTTCACAAGGTCAGTTCAGATGAGATTGCCTTAGATAAATCTTGGACAAAAGACCCATTTTACTGTGATCAGGCCAGCAGTCACACCCTTGACCTCCTGTTTGCTAGGTCTCATTGCTTCAAATGCCAGCACCTTTATCCACTCGGCCACAGCACCGGTTATGGTGATGATTTGTCTAGTAATCTTTTGTCACTTAACATTACTCAATCTTTTTCCAGATGCAATATTGATTTTATTTCCTTGTTACTCTGTGCCATGTATTCACAGACTGTTATCTCATTCAATTTTTATGTGATGTATTGGTTTGAGGTACATGTAAAGGCTTCTACTGAATAGAACTGAACATCAAAATATGTAAACAACATAAGAAAAGAGCATTCCCTCTACCCCTGCATCCTTTCATTACAACATTAGATTAGTGTGAACCTTCCTTCTCTCTTTGCCTCCAGGCCTTACGGTGTTGTGGATTAAAGTGGATAATTTCTGCAAGTTCTTTAAAATCAGCATAGTGAATTAGCTTACACTGAAAAAAATTCTCTGTAATCCAAAGTCAAAACATTAAGAATGTGACAAATTGAACTGAACATGTACTGAATATCAAAGATGGTAAATGGTGGGGGTATTTTAGTTTCAGTATTCCTGTGATATTGAACTCTTGTAATGTGCCATCTTATTCAAATATATAAGAGAAGACATGTATGCTGCTTAGTGCTGTGATGTATTGATATTTATGCTGCCATTAGCATAACTGGCAATAATATAGAATCTGTTCGAATGTTATAACTTTAAAATTTTCAGATCCAAGGTATCTGTTTGCTATTGTTCTCACAGTCTTTGCTTTTAGGCCTAGAAATACTTTGAAATTAAACAATTAATTATTCCTCTTAGCTTTGTTTAAAGGGAAATAGGGCGTTTGTTTTACAGAAAACATCCATATTTTTAAAACCAATGTTTGTCAATGCAGAATGATAGATTATTCAAAAGAAGGAAGAACAGTAGTCTTTTTTTCAAGCAATAAGTTTCTCACAGATAGAAACTCAGTTATTTGTTGCTCAACACTTATTTGTTCACCCAAACTTTTCAAAATTCAAATGATGCATCTTCCGTTACTCATCACATGCATAATGTTTTGGGGAGATAAAGCTTTGGCAGACGTTTATTGATGAGACTGAATGGTTTAATAATGACTAAAGCTACTTCTTCAGAACGTCATGTTGGTGTATTCCAAACGCCCTATTTCCCTTTAAGTGTTACTGAGGACATTTTAAGATACTGTCAAGCAATGTGATTGGCTGCTGTGATATTGATTAGTTTGCTTTGAGTCTTCAAACTTTGTCATTTAGACTTCATCTCGTGGAAACCTTCCAAACACTACATCTTGAGAAAGGGAGACACATTTAAATAGATCGTATAATTACACTTATTGTATCATATTAGTCCCAATGGGTTGTTTTGTTTGGCAGAGGTCAAATATCACTGATATCCAGAGAAGTTGCAAACTGTGAACACGTACCTTGAAATCTCACAAAGAGAAAACTTAGATATTGTATGTTGTACCTAGGTGTGAGAGTGACTGCAAGAAACCTGTTGGTTTTGCATGAGGTTAAAGGTAATTTACTGTAACGTCTTTAAATACACTCTGATAAGTGATGCTGACTGTATGGAATTAACCAGTCATTAATCCATGGATCATCACTGAGTATACTGTGCTGATGTTATCAAGGTGCCTACATTACTTACCTCTATTGTCATTATAAACTGCTAGTTTCATAACAATAGTACTTCTGTTATGTCCAGCATATCATCCCAACCATGATGCATTTCTGCAATCTGTTTTTTTTTTTTTTTTTTTCAGAGTACTGCTCCGTTGGCAATCAAACCATACTTGAAGGATTTTACAACTTCTGAGATGCATTCTTTGATGGTTGGGGGCTTTGCTACCATAGCTGGCAGCGTCTTGGCTGTCTACATCAAGTTTGGCGTCAGTGCTGCTCATCTTCTCTCTGCCTCCATCATGTCTGCTCCCGCCTCTCTGGTTGTAGCTAAGATGTTCGTTCCAGAGATTGCCAAACCTACGACAGCCAACCATGCCACCGTGCCAGACTGTGCACAGTAAGTGATATTTGGTGCTTCTAATTATGTAAGACATACTAATCAGGTTGTACGTCGGAGGTGAAAGCTCGAGAGGGAGGATTGGAACTTGGTAATTCATACATAGTAATTTTGTTTTTTGTGTGGAAACATTAAATTTGTGCCGAAGGATCAAATGTTGAAACAAAGCAACTTGTCATTCACTATGATGAAAAATTTAGAATTGATTAAGGTCACCGTGGAGACAAGTCTCATTGTCTTTGGGTGAAACTTTACCTAATGTCAATTTGCTGTTATTCCAGAAAGTCAAAGAACCTCTTTGAAGCCTTGTACAAAGGTGCCATCGATGGTTTAAAGATCTGTGGTTATATCATTGCCAACATTCTGACTATCCTTTGTGTCCTGGCATTGGTCAACAATATCCTCAAGTGGCTTGGTGAGCTAGCTGATGTAGAGGGTCTCAGTTTTCAGGTGAGTACTAGCTTATAAACCTTTGGAAGTCATATTTTTGGGGACAAAATGCATACATTGCATGCTTGGGTGTTAGGTGGTCTTATCATTATCTGATTCTTTGTTGTTTCAAACTTATCTACACATCGACATAGAGTTTTCTTGCTCTTGAAATCACACAAAATATTGATTAAAAGTGATGGTTGCACAGAGATGTATGTGTCTCTTAATTTCTCTGAAATCAGTCATATAACTCTGAATTGGTTTCAACCAAATAAACACAAAAATTGCCACTTTCATCAACTCTCTTAATTTCAGCTCAATATCATGTTTTTACCTTGTGAGGGGGAAATACCCACAGATTCGTTTCTTTAGGTTGACAGAGGATGAAGTGTTTGATTTTAAGTATGCATACAAAAGAAATGCCTTATTATGTATTGTTCTTACAGTGCACCTAGTAATAAAAAAGTACATGTAATATGCTACAATCATGTCTCAAGAAAACCTTTCCTACATCATAGAACATGACATGATATCCAGATATACTTTAATGGTTAGGGTATATTCCTCTCAAAAAGACATCAACATGTATGATATCATGTAACGATTGACTGTACAGTATCAGCTGGCATCCATAAATATCATTGTCAAATTTTCTAAGTCTATGCAATGTTCATAATATACATTGGTGTGAGTTGAATGCCCATAAAGTATTAAAGAGACCTTAGTTATAATTTGAATATTTTTGTGTAAACTGTCCCTTCATTGTTGAAAGGATCAGTAGATCAATTTTGTTGAAGTTAATGGAGTCAAACAGAAATAAAAGTTTTTGAAATCCTCTGTTAAATGCGCCGATATTAGTGACAGACCAACTGGATCAGCTCTTAGTGATCAATGCAAGACCCATGCTGGTCAAAAACATATGCAAGATGAAACTCACAACAACGTATCCAAAGGGTATAATTGTTTCTCATATGAACATGAAATCACAACTCGATATAAATTTGTTTTGGTTTTTTTTTGTACTATAGTTGATCTGCAGATATCTCCTGTATCCAGTAGCCTGGATTTTGGGTACTGATCCTCAGGACTGCATGGACGTGGCCGAACTGATCGGGATCAAGACATTCTTGAATGAGTTTATTGCATATGAAAAATTAGCGGAGTATATTAAAGAAGATACAATAACAGTAAGTCATATCATGCATGTTCTTTGAAACACAGTTCTGAGAGAGACAGTCACTGTATGCTTGTTGATATATTACAAACTGAATTCTTTTCTTTTATCCTGATATTAATCTTGACCCCTGTTAGAAGTGATCACTCCAATCAATAAAAATGAAGTATCTGTATTTTGGCAGATATTTATGAAAGTGATCATAGACACAAAACAAGGGAAGGGGATACTAGATTCTGCTATGATACTTGGAAATATAAGGTGAGACATAAAATACACAAAAGCATTTTGGTTGATCTTTAAGGAAACAATATTTGCATTTGTTGTTCACCAGACTCGTTCTCAGATCATTGTGACCTACGCCATTTGTGGATTTTCTCATATTGGTAACATTGGAGTTCTGTTGGGTGGTCTGGCACCCCTTGTGCCCGAAAGGTTGTCAGAAGTGAGTTCTCTTTGCCTTAAGGCCCTCATCGCTGCCTGCATAGCTTGTTTCATGACAGCTTGTGTCGCAGGTGAGTCTTCTTTTAGATAGAGTGATCAGTTACACTGGAAACATTGATTGGTCTTGTTATAGAAATGGAATATCTGAAGTCAAATTTGTAATCATGTATAAAGAATGCACATAACGTCATGAAAGAAGAATGTAAAGATTGGATTGAAATGAGTATAGAGTATGAAATATTAATTATGATTAGTATTGCCAGATGGTTCACAATCAGTCACCTAAGCTTTCATTTTCAGTTATTTGCTCTCATTTCTTAAAAGGGAATAGGGCATTTAGAGTACAAAAACATTGCATACACAGAAAAAAGCTTTAACCCATTGTTAAACCAGTCAGACTCATCAATAAAAATCTACAAAAGCTTCGTCTTCCCAAAACATCATGCATGTGATGAGTAATGGAAGGTGCATCATTTGAAATTGGAAAGTTTGGGTGCACAAATTATTGTCTAGAAACAAATAACTGAGTTTCTGTCTGTGAGAAACTTATTTCTTGAGACGAATGCCACTGTCCTTCCTTATTTTGAATGATCTATCATCCTAGATCCCCAAACGTTGGTTTAAAAATGTGATTGTTTTCTGTAAAACAAACGCCACTTTTCCCTATAAAGGGAAATAATACAGGTTTTAATATCTCCACTGTCCTGCTCTTAACACTTGTTTTTATTCTGTCTTCACCAGGCTTCCTCTACGATGAAAGTCAAAGGTACCACGGAGACAGGGTGGATGAACTGAGCACAGTGCTACCTACCTTGACAACTGAGTTGTAAAATCCAATCAAACAAGCATGTCGTTAAGTTGTGTAATTTAGCTTCAAAGAAATGACAACCCAACTCACATAAAGCTATCATTATACAGAAGTGATGAAATGCGGTCGAGGATGAAGGTGGGGGGTATGCTTTTCTCACATTGCTTTATTATTTTCTCAATATATGTGATTTGAAATCAACTTTAGGTTGTACTATTGTAAACAGAGACATCATGGGGGTATTGTTAACTGTGTGACACAGCAGAAACACACACTAAGATACTCATAGATAAGGAACTATTGGTTTGGGATATAGTTTACCCTATAAACAAGACCTTTGACCTCTGTCTGGAATACAATCTGTTGTCTCTTCTCCAGCTACCTCCTCTCCTATCTATATCTACAGTTCACCTCCACAGATTGATAATGCAGAGATGTTTAGTATTCATTCCTTCTGCAGGGAGTCGATAATTTTCTTGTGTCTTTTAAAATGTTATTTTATTTCATAACTGAGTATCAATACAGCTGAACCTGAATCACAAATCATGTATGATTTGATGTATTTATCAATATTGTTACCTCATCAATGAGACTGTCAGTGATTATGTACAAATGAACTAAAAATGTAATCACAGATTCATAAGTTTGATACAAAACTGTCCAACATTGACAGATGAAATAATTGACAGTGAAAACAAAACAAAAATGAAAGAAAGATGAGCAATGCATCTTCCTGAGTCGCAGCTTAGAGCTCTTATGTACTAGTTATGGACATTTCTAGTGTACAGCACATTGCCTTTGCTCCTGATTGCCCTGCACAGGTTACCCAAGATTGTGGAATGTCTTCCTTGTCATATATACCCTATCACTGCTTTTAACTTAGCAGGGTAGGGAATCATATATCAATGAAACAGTTTGCAGTGTACTGCACGACACTTTTGCTTGTGGCAGGGTTTTGCACAGGTTCCTAGAGGCTGAAATTTATCGATCTTACCCTAACATAGTTGAGGGAATCTGATTTATTCATTGGTTTCTATTGGGAAAACGATTTATAAGTACTGCACTTCTGTTTTCTCCATTTCCAAGTGACATGAACAGATACAAATTTAAGTTCTTTAATTGCTTATTTTCTTCTTTAATTTCTTCTATATTTTGATGATACATCTAGATGCTCATGTATTGCTTTGATTGTTGGTAGAAATAAATTGTTTCACCCATTCATTCATGACCAAAAGGTGTTATGAAAAGAAACCCCTCACATAAAGAATATGTTTGTTAGGAATACTGACCTTACAACAATTGTAATACATCATTCCCCCATCCCACACAGATGTACCAGTGTAGTACTTGCATCTACAACATTGCAATACCAGCATATATGTTCATGCAGTACCTACATGATCACCCATTTAGTGCCTGCATGTATACCATTGTAGTGACTGCATACACTTGTGTAGGGCCTGCATGGACACCAGTGTAGTGCCTGCATATGCATCAATGCAGTGCCTACATATGCACTAGTGTAGTGCCTGTACATACACCATTGTAGTAACTGTGTATACACCAGTGTAGTGCCTACATGCACATCCACCACTGCAGTACCTACACATACACCAGTGTAGGGTCTGCCATGATGCACACCATTGTAGTGCCTGCATGTAAACTAGTGTTGTTCTTGCATATACAATGCTATAGTTCTTGCATATACACCAGTGGAATGAGGTGCATCTGTACCAGTGTAGTGCCTGTATAAATGTTTTTTAAGTGTGTGCATGTACAACAATTTAGTACCTTCATATGCACTTATGTAGTGCCTGCATGTATATCAGTGTGGTGCCCACAGATTCACCATTGTTGTGCCTGTATATACACCAGTGTAGTGCCTGCACATACCCTGGTCTAGTTCCTGCATGAACACTACTATAGTGCCTTCGTATAAACCAGTGTAGTGCATTCACATGAACAAGTGTAGTGTTGGCACATACACCAGTGTAGTGCCTGATGTCCGTTGTAAGTAGCAATTTATAAGCAAGTACAATGGATTTTCATCTAATCTGTAAGGTGGGAAATTTTACAAGACGACAGCTGAGGAAACTCAACCAGATATTGAAGTCTAAGCCTCCTGATGAGTGAGGTCGTGCTCCACAGCAAAACAGGACGCACTCTACTATTTGACTTTAAAGGAAACTGGCATTGTACAGTGCACACAATTGTCACCTCTTTTTTTTTTGTTCAAAGTCTTATTGTGTTTATTACTGTCCACAATGTGTCTTTTTGTCTTTTCTTTCTCCTTATCCTTACCGATATTTGTTGCTTTCGTTTTCATAAATTAGATTTTATTGTACTTTTTGCCTTATGTATTCTTTTCAGAACATCGTATTCACCTGCAGCACACATAGGGTTTGCATTGTCCAAACTGACAATTCTAGTAATCTATGCATGAGAACTAGCTGCTTAATTTTGATTGAAGTCTTCTTCCATTTTATTTTTACATCTTGCTCAATGTATTCTGATAAGTTTGCAACATTTATCAAATTTTATATGTTTCATATTTTGTTTATAAACATCGTTTTTCACATCTTTTAATCGACAAGTGTCCTACATGTAAACAGGGTATGTAAAACTTGTATGAAGATAGTGAAAATGACTGCCATGTAATGGCAATGCCTAGGTCATTACTGTGGAAGAAATAAGCCTATGCCAACTGCTGTCGTTTCAGTTTTAGTAAATTATATTGAAGTGACATCTGACAGTATTCTTTGTATCGTCTGACTCTGTGCACATGTTTTTGAAATATTTCATCTTTTGTAGCATTACGTTTGACAAGGTCCCATTTGCCACCCGAGACACAGGCAGTACCAGCCTGATTTTTTTTTTCTCTTCCTCCTTTTTCGCTCTTCACTTTGCTTCAATTGAATATTTTGAGCATGTATGCTGTAAATTTCTTTCAAATTTCAAAAAGTCATGGCTGTAAGTTTTTGCTGCACAGGTAATAAAAAGTATGTGGTGCAACAGTATACTGATTGATAGGTCACTATTATTTTTATGCTCGGTCTCGTTTTCTCCCACCATTAGCTAGCTTTGGATCATCTGCGACTCTCTTCTGTCTATCAGTTTCCTCTCCCATGAACCCCTAATTCGTCTGGTCTCCTTCCCTACCTTCCAAAGATGTAACTAAACAACATTCAGCTGCAGTTCTTTTGTAGCAACAATTCATGTCAGTCAGCCTATCTGGTTTGTGTGCGTCTGGCATGTGTGATATTTCCAAGTTGTTATGTAAAAGTAAAACTTGAGCGGGCTAACTGACTCTGCTACAGAGTCTCAAATCTTAGATGAAAGTTTGGCTTGACCCCACTTCCCTTGGAGTCAAAGCAATTGTGCAATTTTTAAAACTCCCAAACACAATTAAGATCACTTTCTTTTTTGTGCTCTTTGCACTTTGACTTAATGTACATAAAATATAAAGTTAAAAATGACCTGTATCTCTCTTTTTGCTTCTAAAGTTCTTATTTGTTTCATACTGGGTTTAGCCTATGTTTGCGACGCCACTGCAGCAGATTGGGACACTATGAATACTTTATAAGGCTTTGATCCAAAATTGTAAAAGTCTAGGGTGGGAGTCTTCACGAAAAGGGCACTATCGGGCTCGACGAAAAAAAGGGGGGGGGGGGATTGAGGAATGGCAGAACAATCTAAGCTCAAACTTGTGGCTGGTCAAACCTGCCAGGTGGCAGGAAATGGCACTCCTCAGTGTGATATACTTGAGCTGAATGAACCCAGGCTTGCAGTAGGGATATTATGTCTGCAAATCCTCAATTCATGTAAAGAAAAATCAATGTATGAAAAATGGTAATCCACATCAGGTGGGTTGAGGTGATCCAAGAATAATAATGAATTACGCATACTTTTCATTCTTTTGTTTGAGTACTTAGCAAATATTTCGGGACTAAACACATAGGCGTACGGACGCCTAGAAATTTGAGCGCGGAGTCTTTTGCCCGAATTTGGTCACTTATCAGCCGGATTACTATTATGGTTCCTATATAAAGGAACCCTAATTACTATCTAAGAGGAGCGCCACAATAATATTTTACAAAATCCATAGATGATCAAACACTGCGTTTCTCGAATATCCTAAGCTGCATGTGCACACCTTTAAAATAGGGATATCATGTCTGCAATTTGAAAGAAAGCAATCTATGAAAATAGTAATACATGTAAGGGAATTTCCAGCGAAATGTTTCGCAAAGAGTGGTTCAGAATCCTAAGCCAAATCTTGAGAAAAAACAACTTTCGCCAGTTAGGCAGAAGGTCAACGTGAAAAGAATGTAAACACAAATTGTAAGGGGGGAGGAAGGCGGAGGTGTAGCCACCCCCCTAGATGCAATCAGGTGCAATATTTGGCGTCTTTGGTCATAAAGTGTTCTAGACTGAGGTATGAATAATTCCAACTGATATTTCAGAGTTTCCGACTATTCGTCGTTTCTAGAATTGAATGTGATTTTAAATGGAATTGCAGATTTACTGAGAAATTTTTTAATTACCAGGTAACCTTATACACGATGTGGTGCAATATTTGGCATCTTTTTATGTCGGAAACTTAGCTAGATTGAGATATGAAAAATTCCAACTGGTATTTCAGATTTTCCGACTATGCATGGTCGCTCTGATAATTATTGGGGGAGGGGTGAGACACTTCCACTCTACTAAACCCGTCGTTCGCAAAGGCTGTATTTGTCAATATAACTACCTTTTACTATATTGGTATAATTTATGTTACCTTGCAAAACCATTCTTGAAGACATCATTGTTCCAAACATATCCTTTGAAACAGAACTTTTCTTCGCTATTGATAAGAAGTTATCGCAGTGATAAGCAGGCTACTTAAATCTGCGAACTTTATACAGTCGGATAAACCTAACGACATTCTAGCCTCTTACACCTAAGCGATACATCATACATGGCAAATACAATGCAGTTACTCAAACCATACAAAATAAGGAGAATGTAATTGGAGGTTACGTTACAGGCAATTTTCCATTTAAAACGACCGTTGCTATCATTGCTGCTTTGGCACGTTGATCCAAAATGAGAGCGTGTGCACTGATTTTGTGATTCAACCCCTCTCTTAACCCTCCTCCTTTTATTAAACTGTCAGCACTAATCATCTATCCGCATTGAAGATATTTAAATACGTTGTTTCTACCTAAATATTAGTGTTGAAATGATTTCTTGTGCGAAAATTACAGAAATAGACTATTTACTTCGTTAGGTTAGACATTACGTATTTTAAGATTTTTTTTCTTTGCCTGAATGTATGTCAGACGATTTATTGCAAGCCCCATAGATTGAATGCGAAAATGTTAATTCTACCCTACATATCACGTTAAAGCAAGAAATATGGATTGTACAGAGCATGTTACTGTGTGAATGTAGTTGTGGTTCTTAAACATATGAGAAATATTGTGGAAGGTAAAAGAAAAGCTTGAACAAATATTTAACGTCGAAAATTTCTGTATCAGAATCAGTGAATGACTGCAGTGTTGTACTATCACACTGCTTCAGTGTGTGTTGCAAATGTACGTGAACATGCACAAGTGATATATTTTTAGGGACGCAAAGTAATGTCATCTAAACCGCAACCGCCGGTTAATTAATCCATTTAACATTATGAATTCTCTGCTCAAATAAGAAAAAAAATCTACCTCACAGAAAATTTTAAATATAAAGTAAATATTTATTTTTATTTATTTATTTTTTCGTGAAAGCCATTTGTTAGCTGTAACTTTGTAATTTAACTTCAAATCTTAGTCAGCGATCAGAAGCAAGAACGACATTGCAGGATGTAAAGGTAACTGTGGCGTTACTTGTTGTTAGTGAATAACACACAAAGAGATGTGTTTGAAGTCTTCCACCTGATTTGCGATTCAAAATCTTCTCGAATTTGTTGCAGTAGACCAGAATTTCCTAGGTGACACATTTCCACACTGAGTCGTGCGTACATGCATGAAAGCGTCTATATACAAAATTATGGAACGCGGAAAGGGTCAAAGAGAGGCGCTGTCCAATCAAAAGTCGTCGTTGAATAAGAAGCCGTCCATTCAGAATTCGCCGTTCATATTCAGCGGCTGACATTTAGAAATCGCAGCTCAAGTACAGCTGCCTTCCACTCAGAAATGGTCGTTGGGTCCCAGGGGTTAAGGAGTGAGATTTCTGGCCGGACACATTCTGTGCATTTGACCTCGAGGGTCCAGAAAAGGACTCTATTTTGTCAGCTGAAAAGATACAAAGATAAATTTAAAGAAGAAAATGTCCTACAGGGCTCACTAATACTCCCAATGAGTGTGCACGATATTAAGTACAGGGAGTAGCATTGAAGGGTCCTACATTTCGTTTTGTTTAGCTGAGACGGTGCATGGATATTTCTTTTTGTACTTGAAAAGTACATCGTAGGGATCACAATTATCCCAAAAAGTGGCCCCAAACGGTGGCCCACAGTCCATAACGACTTCTTCAAGCAAAAACGTTACATGGACATTTCTTCTTGTATTTAAAAGAGTACATTCTAGGGATCCCGAAAATACCAAGTCCAGCAACTTAATCATGTACATGAACTCAGAGAGTAGCCAAGATTAGGCAGATGGCCAGTAACGACTTTATTCATCAGAAACGGTACATATAGATATTTCTTATTTAAAAGTGTACGCCCTGTAAGAATCTCAAAAAATATCAATGGCAGCAACTTTATCGTTTACATTGGCAAAAACAGTTCCCCATAAGGGCCTATGGTACGTGTGTGTTTGGTATTTTTGTGATCCCTAAGATGTACTTTTTTCCAAAGCAGGCCAAATTACCAAATGTATGCTTTAAACTGAATGAAGTCGTTATGGGCCATGAGCCCCTTTTGGGCTAGTATTTAGACCAATGTACAAGATGAAGTTTCTGAACTGGGTATACTTTTGTGATTCCTAACATGTACTCGAGACCGGTGTCGAGTGCGAGTCCGGTGTCGAGTGCAGCACTGGCGAGGGGTGGTGCTTCCTACTCCTCATTCTATTTGTAAATTTGACTATTTTATTACTCTAAAATCCTGATTTGGAGGGCTCTTTCTACAAACAACATGGAGCTTTCCAAAGTCCCCCCCCCCCCCGCCGGGACTTTAGTTTTGGTCTAAGCTGTATTTTTTTTAATATTGTATAAGTTAAGAAATAAAAGAAGACTCAAATGTTGTAGAAGTTAATCAGTGTTAAGGAAACTTCAAATGTAACACAAGATTTGAATTCTCAGACATTTTCCCATGTGTACTTGTGTTTTTTATTTATTTTTTATGGAGAAGTCCCTGCAGCAGAGTTCATTAAGGTCATTCTCATCAAAGATACTAACAGCACATAATACCACAACATTATCTTAATAAATAAAGGAGTATCTTGAAGTTTTTATTTAGTCCATGTGCAATTTAAGCAAAAAAAGAAAAAAAAAAAGAAAGAGGACTGTGCATTCAGTTTTTCAGAGTATTCTCCATCAGTACGCCTTTGCATCATGGAGTACTCACTTCAGAATTTTGTATCAAAACTAAAACAGTAACATCATGGTAAACATTCAAAACTAAACAATCCGTAGATTTTTACATTGCATAAATGTCATAGGAAAGCCCCTGTTATAGAGTTGATTCGATTTAAAAGCTCTTAAAGTTTAGTAATTTTATGTGAATACTTTACTATTGTGTAAGTTCTATGTCCAACCATCTATTTTTAATAAGTAAAAATAGATCTGCACAAAATGTGCTCACCTACCTGTGTGAAAAAAAATATGAAGACTGAAGACTATAATTGAAAGTGTGTGTATTTGATTCATATTTTTAATTTATAATAGTATACTGATGAAAGAAGAACAACTCATGTATGTTCGTTGTACAATCATTCACGTCGTAAGTTCAGGTCTATGAACTTTGGCCGTAGTTGCGTTCCACCTTTAAAATAGCTCAAATCGTATGAACGACTGGGAGATACGTCTACATCTTATAAAGCTGGGCGCATGCGCATCTTTACCAAAATAAAAAATGAAACCGTCATGGATTTCAAATTGAGACACGAATCCCTGAATGGAGATGAACCAAGGTTAAATTGTGCTGGATGTCGCTTTACTTCTGCCGTGGTATGTGTGTCTCGATATTTTTCGTACAAAATTCAGAGTTCTGTGTGTCATGTTTGTTGTTGTTTGTCTTTTAATATCCAAGTTATTTCCGTAGGTTTAGTCTAGCCTATGACTTAGCATGTAATTTGCTGGCCTCACCCACAATACGGTGATGATCATCACCGCACATTGTATCATACCTGTACTACTGGAAGTTGTGTGTAGTGTTATTGCTATAATTATATGTTAATAAGTGAAGTTAGGCTAGTCGTACTGCTAGGTTAAGTATGCAGCATATCGCCTAACAGCTCAGTTTACTTAGCACGATTGTGTACTTTGATTATTTATAGTTAAGCTACTGATGCCTCTTTGACCAATTTTGAAGAAGTTATTAATACTTTGTCAATCATGACTGATCGTAACTGAATTAGGCCAGTGAATAATGCAAATATTACTGTCTGGCTCTCTGCAGACAGTGTAGGCCCAGGCAGTAAATAAATTACTAGTAACTAGGCCTAAGTGAGTAAGTCACTAGCGAAGTTTAGTGTAACTGTGAGTAAATCATGTAACTACTGAGGCTAGGCCAAGGCTGTATAGTCTGGATCTGGAAAGGTACTGCACAACATGATGATAGTGAAAAGGCTGAGGTCCTAGCTAAATTTTTCAGCAGTGTTTTTACTGCTGAACCTGAGGGTCCAGTTCCTTTTATTGAACCTATTGAGGTTGTCAATCTTTGTGCGGACATCATGGTGAAGGAGTCTGATGTTTTTGATTTACTTCAGAATTTGAATGTTAATAAGTCACCTGGTCCTGATGGGCTTCATCCAAAGGCATTAAAAGAATTAGCTCAGACTATTACAAAGCCTTTGACTAAAATATTTAATTTATCTCTTTCTACTGGTAAAGTTCCAGATGTTTGGAAAGTAGGCAATATTACTGCTTTATTCAAGAAAGGTGACAAGGCTCTTCCAGGAAATTATAGGCCAGTCAGTTTAACAAGTGTAGTGTGCAAAGTACTTGAGAAAATAATTCGATCTTTTATGGTTGACCATATGAGGATGAATAATTTGTTTAGTAATAAGCAGTTTGGCTTTATCTCTGGGAGATCAACTACTCTGCAATCACTGAAGGTTATGGATGTCTGGACAAAAGTGGTTGACAATGGTGGATTTTGCAGAGAGATCTTGATCAACTCCAGAGCTGGTCTGACAAGTGGCTTTTGAAGTTTCATCCCGACAAGTGCAAAGTGTTAACTGTCTCTCTTAATAGGTATCATAGTTGTCTCCCTCGGAGGTATTACTTATACAATGATAGTGGCGATGAAGTGTTCTTGGAAAAGTCAGATTGTGAGAAGGATATAGGCATTTTTGTGGACAGTGGTTTGGACTTTTCAGAGCACATTCAGTACCAAGTAAGCAAGGCCAATAGTATTATGGGCCTTATTAGACGAACATATACGTTTTTGGATGAGCAATGTTTCAAGCTTCTATTTCAGGCCTTGGTAAGGCCACATTTAGAATATGCTGCTGCTGTTTGGTCACCTCATTATCAACGTGACATTGATGCTATTGTAAATGTTCAGAGGAGGGCAACTAGGTTGATTCCATCTTTAAAGGGTTTAACTTATATGGAAAGATTAAAGAAACTCAAGTTGCCAACTCTAAAGTATCGTAGGTTAAGAGGTGATATGATTGAGGTTTTTAAAATTGTTTCAGGTGTGTATGACAGAGATGTTACAGAGGGTTTCCTCAAATTTAGTAAAATTACTCATACACGTGGCCATAGTCAGAAGTTACTCAAAGAGTTTTCTAGACTCAACATTAGAAAATTTAGTTTCATGAGTAGAGTTGTTGATGTTTGGAATAGCCTTCCTGAGAGTGTAGTCTCAGCCACCACTGTTTTTCAGTTTGAGAAGGCACTGGATAGGTTTTGGGCTGGCTATGAGATGTTGTATAACTACAAGGCTGATTTTGTGTAAGTTTTATAGTATGTCAGTCACCCACAGCTTATGATTGTTGCTTTAGTTGTCAATGGTGAAGATCAAGACTATGAAGATGCGGACATAGAGGTCGATAGACCTGCGTCCACTGATGTTCCTAAGGTATCCTAAGGTAACACTCCGGATGGAGTCAAACGTGCAGGATTCGGTGTGCGCATGTGAAGGACATCAATCCTCCTGTCTGAGGATCTTCAAGACAGAGTTCTTGAATTGCTCGGGATCTTTGAGATCTGTTATGTTCTGGGGGAGTAGGTTCCAGTCTCTGACGGTACGAGGAAAAACAGCTATACTTGCAACTGTCCTTATTGGTTGGGATGATGCTATAGCTGTTCAAGTGGTGGTGTCTAGAAGGCCTCCGGACCGGTTGTGAGAGGTTGACAAGAGGCAAAGCAAGGAGGCTTAATCTAGCCTTATGGAAAGTAGGAAGTCTGTTTGCGGATCTTCTATCTTTGAGACTATCCCACCCCAGGTCTTTCAACACTTTAGAGACACTACTCTGGGGAGAATAGTCGTTACAAACAAACCTTGCACTAGCAACCCTACGTTGAATTTGTTCAATTTTGTTAGGTAAGGAGACGGTATAAGGGTCCCAAACAGATGAGGAGTACTCAAGTATAGGGTGAACGAGAGTAAGGTAAGCATTAATCTTGATACTCTTGGGACAGGAATTAAGATTTCTTTTAATAAAACCCAAGGACCTATTAGCAGATGAGGTGATGCGATTGATATGGGCATTCCAGGTAAGGGTATTGGAAATATCAACTCCAAGATAAGAGTGACAATCTGTGGATGCCAAAATGTCATTGCCCAAAGTGTACTCAAAAAGTTTGGGATTCATCGAATGAGTTATCCTCATCAAAAAGCATTTCTTGGTGTTAAAATGCATTTGCCAATTATTTTGCCATCCAAAGAGGGTATGGAGATCATCTTGGAGTTTACCGTAACCTGGTCAGAACAATTCCTTATTTGCCTGTAAACCACACAATCATCGACAAAAAGCCTGACTTCAGAAGAAATATTGGTGGGCAAGTCATTAATGTAAGCAAGAAATAACAAGGGACCCAGGACTGTACCTTGGGGAACACCTGAAATAACTTCAGTCCAATCAGAGGAGTCACCACCCACAACAACCCTTTGTTTGCGAAATTTGAGAAAATTAGTGATCCAGTCAAGAGTATGACCTCTAATACCATAATTCTGCAGTTTACGTAAAAGCCGGTTGTGGGGAACAGTATCAAAAGCTTTAGAAAAGTCCATGATTATCATGTCAGTCAGGGATCTGCTGTCTAAAGACTGGGCTAAATCATTCACGGTTAGGATCAGTTGGGATTCGCAGGAATGGCGATGTCTAAATCCATGCTCTCTGCTCGTGATAACAGAGTAATTATCTAAGTGACGCATTATACAAGAGTGAATAACATGCTCAAGTATTTTGCAACAAATGGAAGTAAGAGAGACGGGTCTATAATTTAAAGCTAGGGCGCGATCAGCTTTCTTAAAGATCGGGCTAATATTGGCACAGAGCCAAGAGGTAAGTAGAGTAGCAGTGTCCAACGATTTTTGAAAAATAAGCCTAAGCGCAGGGGCAACCTCCTCAGCCGCGATTTTCAAAATGTGGGCCGGTATGCCATCAGGACCAGAGGCTTTATTAGGGTTAAGCTCCTTCAATTATTTAATCACACCATCAATAGATATGTTGATGTCAGGCTTGGTTGGAATGTTGCTAGCTTCAATTGAAGGAATACTGCCATTCTCCTGGGTAAAGATCTTTGTGAATTGCTCCTTTAAGATGTTAGCCTTCTGTCTGTTGTCAGAGACCAGCCTCCCATTAGATCTCAATGAAGGGGTGCCAACATTATCACATTTGAGATTCTTTATAAATGACCAAAAACGTTTGGGAGAATCAGTACAGACGGAATTTACATAGTTTCTGTAAGCTGATCTAGTAGTCTTGTGGGTTAATTTACACAGAGATTTGAAATTATCAAAAGAGGCTGGGGTTCTAGTTCTGCGCCACCTGTTATAGGCCCTTTGCTTTTTATTTAGCATTTTAGTATCACCGTCCCTGACTATTGACAATTGGGAAGCTTAAAACTGGTACAATTTAATGCTGTGTTTTTGGATGTGCAAATACTGCCTTACCCTTAATTTCTAGCCTTTTAATGTACACTTCTGTAGTCTGGGCTTTATATCAAATTATCATTCATCACTCATGCCATTGCTGCTCAAGGTTGAACTTGAAGTCATGTATGACAGTAGCATGGATGCACAAAACTTAGTGCATCTAATGTT
Source organism: Stichopus chloronotus (assembly GCA_021234535.1). Classification (NCBI taxonomy): domain Eukaryota; kingdom Metazoa; phylum Echinodermata; class Holothuroidea; order Aspidochirotida; family Stichopodidae; genus Stichopus; species Stichopus chloronotus. The sequence continues at coordinate 27,886,756 of CM037841.1, forward strand.
GGTACAACTAGTATACACCCCAACAATATGAGACCTCACTGGAGCCTACGGAAGCAAAGTCATGCGCCCACAGCAACTGCACCTCCACCCGGTGCTGGAGGTCCAGTGTACGTAAAATCTTTTTTAAAGAAAGACACATTACGCAACCAAATAATACATTAGTGTATATGCTTCCATGGCGACTGCGCCTCCGCCTGTAACTGGAGCTTCAGTACACTTAGCCCTTTGTTTTTTTTAAATAGTACAAGCCATGCACTCACATGGACTTGTCGTTCTCAAAGTGAGGTGCAAGGCGACTGTGCCTCCACTTGGAAGTGGAGGCTCAGTGGAGTTAGAAGTATACACTACAAAATAAAATGCAAGTACACCACTGCAACTGCACCTGCACTCTGGACTGGATGGTCAGTGGACTTCCAGTATTTGCGAGAGAAAGAGTCAAAATAACACGCAAGTGTTTAAGAAGCAACTGCAACTAATCCTCCAGTTTGAACTGGATTCTCAGTGAAGTAGGACCAAGTTATGGTCTGCTCTCTTTGGAAATGTGTGTATCATTTCTCTGTGTTGAACTTGAAATTTAAGTAGATGGTTGTGCAAGGTGCAACTGAGAATTAGTTATGACACAATCGTTTAATTATTCAGTTCATTATTGCATCTACAGTACTTAACAAATATCATATTTAGACCATGGTAATGTATCTGTTTAGGAAGAGGAATGTTGTCCAAGTGGATATAGCTGCTTCATTGAGATTTTTAATTCATTCTGAGCTGAGTTGTCAATTTTGCTGTACATCTTGTTCTGTTTCTGTAATTTTACAGCTTTGCTTTCTTTCCTGGTTTGTCTCTACCCTGTGTGTCTTCAGTACTTCATGTTTACACTTGTTGCAGTGGTGTTGTTGAGTTTGACATAGTTAATTTTTCTTTCCCGTACTACTAGGAAGTTGTTCCATAACTGGACATTGATACTCCTCATAAAATTACTTTGAAGGACATCTGCAGGTAATTCATTTAACTCTCTGCCATCATTTTAAAAGTATCATTTAAAATACTGTAGGGTGGTCTAAACTCTAAATTATGGATTTAGCTGATGCGCTGATTAACTTAGTAATATGCGCTTGACAGTACAGTACAAATTCATTTCCAGATTTATATTGCGTCAACTACCAAATACAGTAGAAATATATGTATTTTCGTGAAGTCCTAGCCAATTTGTACCCCACAATCAGCAAGGATGAAGCAATTTCCCCAATATATTCATTGTGCACACTTTTTACTGTATGTTCTAATAAAAATCAAACTGAAAAAGAAGTGCATTGCTGCAAAAGTACATACAGTAGCTACAGTACTGTATCACCATGTACCAATTTCACGCCTGCACACACCAAGTGATGTAAGTAGACTTGATGTAAAACAATGCACATGTGGATGTAAAACAATGCACATGTTCTGTCAACAGATCACAGATATCAGCCTGTGTAGATGATTGGATTGCTGGGCTTCATAATTCAATTTCAGTTTAAAACATACTGTACAGTATGGCTAGGCTAGAGACAAAATTACACTAGCCTAACATGATCCATGTTACATGGTACATTAGCGATGCAAGATTACCAATTTCTGTACACATTGTCTGTGGTGTTAGGTAAATTTAGCTCGTGAAATCTTGGTTTGATCTCAGCAGTGTAATTTTTTTCTCTTAACATACCTTTTGTGCTATATCTCCATTGAAGAAAGATTGATTGTAATTCGTGGAAAATACCCCAGTTGGTCAAGAATGCCAAATAGGAATGTTTTCTCCACATGGGTCTAAGGCTGTTGGCTTAACTGGTAAACATATACACTACTAAAGAACCTCATCTACACATGTACGTGCTACGATGTAGGGAGAGTCTGAGCTTGACTGTAAAGCCGCAGGGTCTGAGATTTTTGGTTCTTTGCATCATCAAAGGAACCTATGTACAGTAGTCAGGTTGGTGTGTGTGTATGTGCCTTTGTCTGTAACACTTGCTCCGGTATGCTCTTACTCAAAAGGGGAAAGTCGGATGAAAGTCAAACTTGGTATGTACGTTCACCATATTGAGAAGGTGTGCGCTATTGTTTTTGGTGGAGGTCAAAGGTCATCTGGGGGAAATCTCTGAAATTTTTTTAACATTATATCTCAAGCTTTAAAGCTTGGACAAAGTATGAATGTATAAAGTATAAGGATGCATATGGTATTGGTGACTTTGGGGCGTTCAGGACTTTTAGATCCAAATGGGTCATATGGGCCATTTTATGAAGTCATGCAAAGTGCCTCTTCTCCTACAGATTGTGTGGTATTACAGTAAGTTGAAATTGTGTCACATTACTACTGTGGTAGTTGTTCCTTAGGTTTTTTCAGGCTTTATTGGTGCCATATGGACCATTTTATGAAATCATGTACAATGTTTCTTTTCTGCATCTTTTGCTTTGCAATGTGAAATGTTCATCAAATTAGCATTGCTGTAGGCATCATTTGATCGCAAAGCCATTGCCATGTCAGTGTGGGGTCAAGGGGCCCACCAAAGGGCCCCTTGTGGGGTCCAGGGGGCAAATCTCCCAGAAACTCAGTGATTTTAGTGTTTTTGGACATGTGCAAACCATTTGAAATCCATGCTAAATTTCAACAATAGAATCTTTCACTTCACAGCACAGTTTGAGTATCAAACAACTTTTTAGGCTATTTGAATAAGCTTAACTCAATATCAAAGATTTGAATTGTAACACAATGTGAAACATTATACTCAACACCTAACAGACCAACTGCCATTGTTTTTTTCATTAATGGCAAAAGGTTCTTGGTGTACAGTATCTCAAAGAAATTTTAAGCCACATTCCGTGAAATTATGGAAGATGGCATAGCTTACAGTAGCAGATGGCAGTGAAACTTGCTTCGAAACAAACAAGTAGTTCACTTGAGCACTGACTACAGTACTAGCACTGAAAGTAGTGAGAGTTAATTGATGCATAACTATTTGCCCTACAGTACGTCACAACCCTTGACAATGTGATCATTCTATAAATTCAAACTTTTAATTTTTAGAAACGTTTCAGCCACTGCAATTGATAAACAATAAGGTATTGATATATGTTTCTGCAAATACTGTATCATGACGCCCACACTTTGCTAATGTTAGTCACCACTCACCACATCATGTTAGGATGTGATATTGTCAACTTTTGAAAGGATTTTTATGAGCTTTTTTCTCCACAAGATGTCATCTATTTTTTTTAACATCAATAGTGTGTTATATACTTTGGCTTACATGACATTCATAACATTTAGGTGTTTTGAAGCAATGTACTGTAAATAAGTTTTCTGCGATCAAACTTTTGTCCAGTTGAACTGGTTTTCATCCTCACAGTCATTGCTGTCACAGTCCACCTCAGTGATTAATTACGGTTTGAAGACAAGTGCTTCTCTGGAAAGTGGCAACATGTCCTGTTATCTAGTTGAATTTCTCATTGTTGTTTTCAATCTGTTTTAAAGTACACTGGAAGTACAGAAGCATAGCCAGGTGATGAAGTGTGAGCATAGCTGGCATTGCTTGCATACCAACCACGTCAAGCGTCACTCTCGGCTTGGTCTTCTTCACTAATTGCTTTGGGGGTGCTGTTGCTGTGGTACAAGTGATCATGTGTGATATGATGCAAAGAATCTAATGAACAGTTAATGTGGTAATATTCTTAATGTCCCACACTTTGAAGCAATGAGAACGAATTGTTGATATAAGACTAGACGACTTCCCATTGCTCAAGACAAGCAAAATGGGTCCTATGCAACCCATAAGATGCACTGCAGATAGATAGGCTTGGACAGTCTACCGATGCTCACATCAGTATACATTAGGTAGAGTCATCACTGCTGTGTGACTTGTCCAGAGCTTCTGCTGGTACTTTAACAAATCACCGGGCGCTAATATCAAAACAGTGATCTCAATTGTTCACGAAAAATTTTTGCTCTTCTAATTCTAGACAATTTACACATGACCATAAATGATTGGCGTGTCATGTACCAGGCTCCAATACACAAACGTTTGTATGTTGGCGCTTGCTGCAGCTACTTTTAGTGAGGGTAAAACACGCTTTAAATGTCGATCGATGCGTTTTCTCAGTACTTGCCTGTACTGAATAGTTACAATATTATAGAATAGGCTCTGCCCACATAACCAAAATGCTAGTGTACAGCTGTGTGCAGACCTGTGTGGGTGCTGCAGTGCCGTTTGAGTGTAACATGTGGAACAGCAGATGACGACGTATCTTGTCTACAAGTTACTACATAGCCATGATTGGCAGCAGCATGGTGCTGGTGCAGCAGAGCTGGTCTGGCCATATTTCAGTGCTTAATACAGCACTCTCTTTGTGCCATGAAGTGTATGGCAATAGACTACTGCAACAGTTTAAAGGACACAGACGTGTTATGTACTGTGATCTCCTTGAGCATGTGGAATGTACTTACTATTAGTAGTAATGCTCTCCAGTATACTTGACTGTTTTCTAGAAAAGAAAGTTGTTTAATTTGTATCATTCTTTGCCAATTCTGCCCCAAACTGCTGTATGTTTTTACTCCCCTAACAACACATCACTATGTGTTTGCACTTGGCGTTAGTCATGAACCGTAAAGTGCCCAACTTTCCTAAATGGCTAATAATCATCTCTGTAAACTCTCTGGGAATACAGGTTGAATAAATATTAATGCAATCCAAATTTAAAACTGGGTCATGTTCTCACTTCTACAGTAGTGCTCAAAACAATGCATACTGAAAGACCTGCTTGAAGTCAGTGACGTGACCTCAGGCCATGTTGTGTTTCAAGATACTGTATAACTGACCTTTCACCTCCGACCATCACCTATACATCATGATGCAGAATTAGCTCAAGTAGCAGAGCAGAATCATCCTTGAGGTGATGAAGTACAGACCATAAATAGTCTTCTTCATCCAGATAGTCACTGATTAACACATAATTCATGCTATGATGAAATTAAGTGAAATGAAGGAGAGAGTGTGTTTTTAACTTTGCAATATGCAAGACCACAAGAGTGAGTTTTTGGTGTCTGATGATGTGATCAGCAGTTACTGTGAAAGGTCAGGAAATAAGTTCTAACTCAGGATATTTTAGAGTAAAAGTAGCCGAGAATCTAAATTTTCATGTCAGGTTGGTTACTTTTAAAGTATGTTGGTATGGTTGCATCTCTCAGAATGCACTTCAGTGAGCTGTCTTCCACACTTATTTCTTTACAGCAAAACAATGAGTCAGTGTCCATTTTCACCTGAGCTTGGATTTGAGAATTCAATTCAGAAGGCCAGAGGGAAACCACTGGTAGATTTGTTGGATCCACCAGCTCTGCCCATATCTTCGACGACGCAGTCCATTCTCAAACCTTCTAACAGAGATAACATCATATCTTTTACCTCACCACCCAGTAAATCGCTGAAGGTAGAGTATTATAAATAGTGGATTACACACTGTTAGTTGTCGTAAAGTTCACGTCTTTCAATATGTGTGCCCTTTAGTTTAACTGTGTATACATGATAATCAGTGCAACAAGAAGACCTTTAAGAGTGGACAGATTAGAATCGAAGTTGGAAGAGCTATACATCTTGTAGATCAGATCTTTAAAGATGGTTATGTGTTTGATGAGAAAGGCCAGTGTTTACAGTACTGAATGATGCAAACAGTGTTGGCATGTGTTTGGAGGTCACGCTCTTAATTGACTGTACTCTGTTTTGTAGACCCACTAAATATTCTCATCGATGGGAAGTAAAATACCTTGACCTCCTCATAACAAGTGAAGAGAACAGGACCACATATCGTGGAAAATTGTGACTGTTGGAATACCAACATTGAAAAAGTTGATTCATGTAATCACTGGCACACATTGTAAACTGATCTGCTTCTTGTGACTTTTGATTCGTAGAATACAGCAACCGATCTAAAATCATGACCAAGGATACAGAAAAATGTGAAATTTCATCACCAGATCACAATGCCGTGATTTTCCCCTCAAACTCTTGATTTTCAGAGCTGCTCAAATATTGCTAGAAGTGTAGACCTACAGATGACATACTGTACTATCCCCATGTTGCAGAAATGGTAGTTTTTGGTTGCATGCAGAGGCACAATTGCTTTGCTCACCATCTGGTCTGAAATATTTGCAAGATATATGCTGCTATTTTTGTTACACATAAATGTTTGTGTCGCACACCATATATAGTGTACATCCATTCTGTATGTGCAATGATGTATGTTCTGTGTGTACAGGTCTGCATTGCTAACATGCTTTTCTCTCTTTTCATCCATTCACATTACAAGTACCTTTCGCATCACATTTACAGTCAAATTTCAAATTAATGTTTGACATGTCACAAATGTTTTTTGCCTTTACCATGATGTCATTGTGCACAGGGCTGTAGATATCATTCTGTTAAATTCACAGTCTGACAAATTCTTTTCATTTTTTTTTCCATTCTAAAATGGTTTTCAGATTTCTTAAGTTACACTGTGCATTGTTCAGAGCAAAGATTTTATAGCACTGTGCAATTTCAGCGGTGTAAAATCTTTGCAACATGCAATTTCAAGCAATTAAATTTTTTTCATCACGGAAATTATGGAATTTGGAAAGTTCAAAAAGCATTTCCTTTTTCGCAAGATTGGTGGATTCTCTGTTTCTTCCATGCCAACTGGATTCATACAACGCCATAATGCATGTATAGTATTTGTTGTGCAGTCATTGAAATAAGCTGTCAAACTTTGGGGACCAACCACGTCCCCTAGCTTATGAAATCTAGGGGCCAAATCAGAAATGAAAAGGACCTTAAAATAATAGAAAAGGAATGTAAACGTTACATTAACTGTTCGTGTACTTGAAATACTAACCTGCATACCACATACAAGTGAAATGAAAATGCACAACCTCCTGGGGTAGTTTATTTACTGTTTACTACAGTATTTTCCTTGTAACAATATATCAACCTATTTTTACAAAAATTTTCGTTACTTTTTTCTGCTGATTGGATAAACCAGTATATCATACTTCAGGACAAAGCAATAGTTGGGACAATAGCCACCTTGTGATTCTGAAACTGTACACTACTGGGTCAATCCATGCCAAATCAACAGATTTTTGGGACGATTCCATGGCGACCCTCTCAGATTTGCCTGAAATTGATACAGTGTGTTGCCATATGTCTCAAAGGAAGAAAATGGACAAAGAAAAATATTTAAAAAATTTTGTTGCTAGGATACAGCCCCACCTAGCAACCAAACCTTGGTCACCATTTTAAGGCACTTAATTTTCCTTCAAGTTCAGGGCCATTTTTTATCTACATGAAAAGTGTTTAAAGTCTCAAATTGCATAGGATGTGAAAGACATGTGACCAGTCTTTCAATTTCAGTTATTTTGAACAAAATCGATCGTTTCGTTTTCACGCAGTGGGTCGCTGAAATTGCGAAAAGTGAAGTGAGGGACTTTTGGGGCCCTAGTTTTGAGACCCTGTAAAATCACAGGCAAAGGGCTATTTGAGATTTAATTTGCACAGGGTACCTGTCTGGTAGTAGTTGTGCTGGAAAACTACAAAATCAAGGTCACATGGGTCATGCATTTCATGAACAGCGCCCTCAATCTTGAGAAATCTCGCTTTGGGCCCTACTTTGAGGTCCATTTTGGGCCTGTGGGTATTTTTTTATTTTTTTTTTTAAATTATTTTTTAGGAGAGAATTGACCATATTTTGTGAAACTGAAGTCAAATGTTTGTGTATTTTATGTTATCTACCTAAAATTTGCACTCGAAAATTGAAAAAATCATGCGGTTTCCAAGCTGAAATATGCTCAGACAAGCTGAATTGACTAGTTCAAACGACAATTACTCACCAGCCTTAGCATACTAGAGCTTGACTGGTACGATGATAGTAGACAGGTATACAGGCTACTGATAAAATACTTTTTCAAGGTCATAGGCCACAGGATGTGTACAAACAGCGCCCTCTAAAATGGCATTTTTCCATTATTTTGCTGTTTTTTTTAGGTATTTCGAGGTCAAATTTCATCATATTTCCTGTATATTTTTCTACTTTCAGTACTTAATTGTGAAGACATGCCTATAAGTAATACAAAAAATGTATTTAAAACTTTTCCTCACATTTAGTTACGCTCTAGTGAACAGCTTAAAGTGGCGTAAGTGAGTGGTATTGTCAGCTCTGCAGAAACATGCACAAAGTTGCTAATTTTGATACCAGTGCTTTATGTTTTAAGGAAACCATATTCTACAGTATGATGTAAGCAACTATTTACAATGTAGTTAACAGCATATTCAAGGTAGTATGCAGTGGTGAACAACTTAAAGTGGTATATGTGAGTGGATTTAAGGTTAGTCCCCACAGACACATACTGTGGGAGAAACGTCTAATTTTTATACCAGTACATGACTTTCAAGGAAACCATTATTGGCAATGTATTGCAATATGTGCTGTCTGCAACCGCTTGCAACCTGCTTCCCACTAATTAATGCACTTTCGATATCTGGTTATGGAGCATACCTGAGCAAAGTCTGCGGGGTACTTTGGTATGCATGTTACATGTTGGAGAAACCACTCTCAGTTGCATCCACCATTAACTAGCCCAGACCTGTCAAATATGGTGCAAACATTAGAAATGGGCACGAGTGCTTTCTCAGAGTGCAGTATCCTGGTTTGTTCATGCTACATGTTACAGCTTTCATTTTAGAGACAATGCTGAAATGGGTTTTCCACAAGGTCAGACAAGAATTATGCAGTGACGCTGTCCAGTGTTCTTTTTTGGTTCCTCATGTTTGATCCTCTACTTTACCAATAGATGGACTATTCACTGTCTCTAAGCATACTTAGGCTACCTTTTCTGGTCAATTAGACAGATGTTTATAATATCAGCCCTCTGTCTGACACAGCCCTTCACACCTTGATAACATCTAGATCCACAATACATCTTGTGGTCAGTTGCTGCTCTCTGAGACAATGTTCACACATTTTGCCTCTGCAAGTTTGCCACTTTATATACACATTGAGGCTGGGCATTGTTTTGGGGAGCAAATGTAACAATTTGTACACAGGAAGTAGCCAGGTACTTGATGTGACTGATTTCTTACTAATTAGACTTAAACACAAAAAAAGGGACCAACATGAAGGTTAGGGTTAGGGTTCTTTTGGCCGTCAAGAGATGATATTTGTTGGGTTCCCTATTCCCATGTTCTGTTAAGTATACCAGCACCCATCACAGCAAGTGGGAGAATATACACTCTTCAGACTGAAACTCTTTCAGAAATAAGCACAAACTTTGAGAAATTCAGAGAACAGAATTGCACGTAAAATAGAAGCTAATGGAAAACACTCAGGCAAAGTGCAACAGATGTGGCACCAGGCAGCAGTCAGTAAAAATGAAAAGAATTTTGAAGAAATGTTTGTTACTAAATCCATCAGGATACACATTTTATACTCATTTGGTAAGATGGTACAGTACATAGTATTTCAACACCTGGATGGGCAAAGGGTGATGAATAATATTTCATCCATGAAATAGTCATTCAGAAGGTATGTTTCACTACTTTTTAACTTTCATACTTCACACAATGATATCAAATGTGTATGGAAGTTGACCTTTGTGCGGTCAGGGCAAAGATTGGGGCCATGGCATACCTTACTATACTCCAATAATTGTTATGTTGCATATTAAACATGGTCTCCTTAAAAGATCATGCACTGGTATAACTATTAGCCCAAACAAGTTTTCTGCAGAGCTGATTAACCTTGCACTGTACAGTATCTTGAGGTAATTGCTCTTGTCTATGCACCATATGCTCTGAAAGTAACAGTTCCGTACAGTAAAGTATGTACAATATGCAAAGATGGAGTGGAGCGTGTTAGTGAGAGGATGGCAAGGAAATTGTATAAAGCAGTTGCTCCAATAGTTGCTTGTGTAGTAAAGTATGACATGGTCTCCTACTCTTTCCTTGAAAAAAATCATGCACTGGTATCAAAATTAGCCATTTCATGCACATTTCTGCAGATCTGACAAAACCCCTCACATATACCACTTCCAGCTGTTTACCAGAGCCTACTGTATGATCTAGAAAATACATTGACGTACATTGCTAATAGTTGCCTATGTCACATAATGCTATTTCTTTGAAAGAACATGCACTGGTATCGCAATTAACAGTATCATGCACTGGTGTGAAAATTAAACATTTCACACACAGTATGTGTCTGTAGTACTAACTTTAATACCACTCACGTATACCACTTTTAAGTTGTTCACCACTGCATACTACCTTGAATATGCTGTTAACTACATTGTAAATAGTTGCTTACATCATACTGTAGAATATGGTTTCCTTAAAACATAAAGCACTGGTATCAAAATTAGCAACTTTGTGCATGTTTCTGCAGAGCTGACAATACCACTCACTTACGCCACTTTAAGCTGTTCACTAGAGCGTAACTAAATGTGAGGAAAAGTTTTAAATACATTTTTTGTATTACTTATAGGCATGTCTTCACAATTAAGTACTGAAAGTAGAAAAATATACAGGAATTATGATGAAATTTGACCTCGAAATACCTAAAAAAACAGCAAAATAATGGAAAAATGCCATTTTAGAGGGCGCTGTTTGTACACATCCTGTGGCCTATGACCTTGAAAAAGTATTTTATCAGTAGCCTGTATACCTGTCTACTATCATCGTACCAGTCAAGCTCTAGTATGCTAAGGCTGGTGAGTAATTGTCGTTTGAACTAGTCAATTCAGCTTGTCTGAGCATATTTCAGCTTGGAAACCGCATGATTTTTTCAATTTTCGAGTGCAAATTTTAGGTAGATAACATAAAATACACAAACATTTGACTTCAGTTTCACAAAATATGGTCAATTCTCTCCTAAAAAATAATTTAAAAAAAAAAATAAAAAAATACCCACAGGCCCAAAATGGACCTCAAAGTAGGGCCCAAAGCGAGATTTCTCAAGATTGAGGGCGCTGTTCATGAAATGCATGACCCATGTGACCTTGATTTTGTAGTTTTCCAGCACAACTACTACCAGACAGGTACCCTGTGCAAATTAAACGTCAAATAGCCCTTTGCCTGTGATTTTACAGGGTCTCAAAACTAGGGCCCCAAAAGTCCCTCACTTCACTTTTCGCAATTTCAGCGACCCACTGCGTGAAAACGAAACGATCGATTTTGTTCAAAATAACTGAAATTGAAAGACTGGTCACATGTCTTTCACATCCTATGCAATTTGAGACTTTAAACACTTTTCATGTAGATAAAAAATGGCCCTGAACTTGAAGGAAAATTAAGTGCCTTAAAAAGGTGACCAAGGTTTGGTTGCTAGGTGGGGCTGTATCCTAGCAACAAAATTTTTTAAATTTTTTTCTTTGCCCATTTTCTTCCTTTGAGACATATGGCAACACACTGTATCAATTTCAGGCAAATCTGAGAGGGTCGACATGGAGGCATTTGTTGATTTGGCATGGATTGACCCTACTGCCTTACGTTCGATAGATTTTTGAAGTGTATGTATGCCTATATGCATACCTACTGTATGTGTGCATGCTTCCCCGTACAAATAACTTTCTACGTTTACCGAATTTTGTGATATCTAAACGCGTACTGGTCCCCGTTATTTCGACCCCTGGTTGTGTATCCGTTGTCATGTATGCCATTGATAGAAAGAATGTTCACGAGTCACTGTTACCTCCTGTACACATGAAACATGCATTTCAGCGATTTCTTTTTCACCAACAGTTACCCATTTTGTTTGTTTAAGTTTCAGCTGGTACCTGTATGAATGGTCAGGTAGCTGTACACCCAACTCAGTTCTAGTGGGGAGGCAAACTTTTGGAAGATGACTGATGACAATTTTTTTTTTTTGTGTACAGTATGTACTGTGATGACTTACGTGTGGATTACACTTGATTTGGGTGTCAGACTGTACAGATGTTGATAAATGAAACTCTTTTCAAGAATGGTGAATGTTTGAATACTGTAAGTTTAATAGTTGTTGGTGATTTGCCCCATAAATGTTTTTATTTGGTAACAGTAATGAAAGCTACAGTTATTACAAAAAAATTGCCAGCAAAAACAATTTTCCATGTTAATAACTTGATGGATTCTAGTACTGTACTACTGTATGTACTGTAGCTTTTCTTCAGCAAATCAAAGTCAGTGACCCAGCATTTGTTCACAGCACTTGGTCAACGTGATAGAATACATCTTACATGATTTTGTGTTGTATTGCGATCTTTCTCACCATGTACTCTTCCTATATCCATTTGAATTACCTGTACAGTATATATGTGATTATCAACTTCAGTAGAGCAAAGCAGGCTAGAAATGCTCTTAGCTGTACAAAGTATTCTATTTGGGCATGTACTGTAGTACTGTATATGACAAATCAGATAATTGATACAAAATAAAATAAAATTTAATTCTTTCAAATTTGGGCTGTTAAGTCAAATCAGCACAGCAACAGTAGTGCCTATTCCAAGCTAACCATAATGTAGTCATACAGTACTATTGCGATTTCCAGTTTGATGGTTTTGGGACTACGTTTGGTGGCTTGATGGACCATTTACAATTTTTGCTGCAGTGTAAATCTTGAACTTTAATCAAATGACTAAGTAAAACATGTGCTCAGTAAGCTCAGCAATGACTTGAACCGTCATCTCTGCAATAAGCACTGTACAGACATACATGCAATGCACACATGCCAACCACTTTACATTATGACAAAGTACTGTACATGACTGTATGTGTAAGTACAGTAGGCAGCGATGTCTCCACGCCGGTCGGGCCTCACTCGCTCTACTGTAGTTCTTGCTGATTGGCACGTAGCCTAAAACTGCTGGCTTCCAACTGGCACTAAAATGATCAACTTCAAAAAAAGTATTAATAAATATCACAATTTACAATACACAGCATACCATTTGACCATTCACTGTACCTGCAAATTGGAGATTGGAGCTTAAATGCTGATCAAACTGAAGTTATTCCTACAAGATGAGCAAATTTTTTGTTCCACAGCACTAGAGGTTGGGCATGGTTTAAATCTGTAGAAGCATGGCATTATACAAGAATGTCACATGTATACTACCAGAAGTCTCAACAGCTTTAAAGCGAATGCAGGAAAATAGATCTATGTATACGTATAGTTCAGTAGTGAAAGTTGATAAGTCAGTCATTTAAATTAATCACTCTTTAGGACATGAGCTGGAAAAACCTCACTGTCTAAATTTATCAGTGATTGTGCACTTTTGTGTCACAGTATGCTTTCCATATTTCTTAGACCTACACAGTGCTGTGCCCTCTCAACTCTTCATCTTTAGGGATATGCACGATTTGCTATCAGTCTTAGAGTGCTAGAGTGAATGGAAATTAGTTATCATCGCTTCTTCACCACAGAGCAGTTGAGACGGGATGTCTGCTGATGTGTTCTGACTTGTGTGTGCTAAATCCTGTTGCTCCTTCAGGGGCTCCCTGTTCAATTTAAATTGAGTCATCTGATATGAATACCATCTTGTTAACAACTGGTTCATTCCTGATCCGTGTCTCGTTGACATCCCTTTCCTGGTTGAGTGAGATCAAAGGGTGTGGGCTGATGACTGAGTGGTAGTACATTCAGAGTTTCTCCGTAATATCGTTGACTCAGAACTAAACTACCGTTTTGCTGGTTAACTTTATTGATCATAACCACAGCTGCATCTTCCATTTCCTTTAGTTTCATCTTCCCTTATTTTGTATAATCTGGAGAATGTGGTAACTGGTGATGGGTGACACCACATCTGCCATCTCTCAGAAACCGGTAGTAGAGGCAGGGAGTTCTATCTCAGAGGAGACTAGTTCTCGGCCATCCACTCCTGTGCAACAGTTAGCCTACACCACCATTCAAAAGGTGGATCTGAATGCCATCATGAGCAGCTCCCATAAAGCGGTCGGAAAGAAAATTCAGCGCCACCATTCTGTGGCCACTAGCCAACCATCACAGTGGAATGCAACGAACTCGCCAAAGTCAGGCTTAAAGAATGGACTGAAGAAACCAACTGCTGCTAATGGAAAAAACCAAAGGAAGAATGGAACCTCAAATTTGTCGACTAGAAGCCAAAAGTCTAGCAAAAAGTCCGCAAATTCTGCAGAACACAATGGACAGAAAGAAAAGAAGAAAACTAAACTGAGTAAAAATGAAGCTGTTAGGATTGCAATGACTGAAAGCTCCAAGAAAGCTTGCAGAGACGCTCCTACTGGACGGTCAAGGTTGACCTCAGAACCTGCGATCGGTAAAGTCGGACGGTGTGCATCGCTTGGTTTCGACTATGAGCCAGATATTACCAAAGAGGAACTCATGTACCAGCTCAGAGAGCAGGATGTTACCAGGGTGTTAGAGGCTCTTGGGATAATGGATGATCCCCCAAGCACTACCACAGGGTCATCAGAGGGTGATGATGATGTGTTCAAAGACGAATCTTCATCCTCGAAAAGTGAATCCCTTTTTACCGATACTGATCTCTCAGAACCTTTTGCCACAGATGAGATCGAAATAATAGAACGCGCTACGGGGATGAAATGTAGGAGAGAAAGGACGTTTATTGTAGATGAAGGACCAGCCAAGACAGGACAAGAAAGAAAGAATGTGTACACAGATTCAGATTCCTTGTGTTTGGTTGGTAATCAAGTGGAAAACATCCCAACCTGTACCAGTCCAGGACCCTTGCCTACCTCATATTTGATCAATACCTCTGAAGCAAGTATTCCTGCAGCTGAACAGGTATTTCATACACATCTATGTTCCTTGTTTGCCTGAAATGAGATTCTCAACTTCAAAATGGAATGCCAAGCTCTAAGTATCTTTGACAGTGTTTTTTTCTGATGTGATGAAATTCACTTACTTTGCATGATTTGGCATGAATGTTTGGACACGGCATCTTGAGCTGGAATTGCCAGGATCTCTATAAACAATATACAGTACTACTAATCCAATAACAAGTACACAGCCAGCCAGTCCCAGACTAAGTGCATTAAACAAGAGATAGGTCGTGGCAGATGGTCGACTCATACAGCATTGTATGGTGCGTGAGTAAAATCTCTTTAAGTACAGTATTCAATGTACAATGTGTTCGTTGAGTAGTTCGGTCTTCTCTTTTCTTATCACCCTTGACTTATAGTAGTAGTGTGTAGTGCATGTCTTGATGCACACACTAGATAATGTATCGCATTATTGTACTTCAATTGTACTGTCATGAGCATTACCAACAAGTCCCACCCAGATAGATATGTCCATGGTAACTTACTGCAAATGTACACTGTACATACTGTTGTAATGAATGTCTATCCCTCACTGAAGCTTTCAGCATAAAGTATTCTTGATATGTTACTGAGGCAGATGTTAAGTGGATAAATTGAACAAGTACAGTTCTGTATTTGTGACAAGTGATGGTTTTTTGGTAGGAGGCTAATTTATCATTGAGGGTTCCTTGTTTTACTGAAAAATGGTGTGTCCAAGACTGCAAACTCTTCTTAATTTATTTGGACTAGTTTCGTGTAAAAGATACTGTAATTGTAGTACTGCAGGTATAGGCCCTAGAGCTCTGTAGAAACTGATTGACAGTAGATTCAATTCTTTCTTTGAAAAAGGTCTTTCCTTACAGTACTGTAGGTTGATCATAATCACTTGTGTCACAACACCACCACTCTGTCACATTACTGATGCATGTACACAGCCATTGCAGGGTTTCAGTGAACGTCTGTTCCCTTGAATTGCACAGCACAAACCTGTACTGCTGTATGAACAGGGTTTTGTTTACCGTTGCCATGCACTGTAGTGGTTAGGTTTACATACTGGTACTGAAATTACACCAATCATGTCAAACCTTTCCCAGCTTTTAAATGCAGACAGGAACGTATCGTAGCACAGTACTGTATGTAACTTGCAGTGCCAGTCAAATATCTTCCTTATTGTTTTAAGGAAGAGATGGATTATGTAACAAGTGAGGTTCGAAAATTTTACACACAAAGTTCTGCCTGCAGTAATGCCTACAGTATCTTTATGTTATGCCAAAAAATTGTTGTGAACAATTGTCTCTGTTGCATACATCGAGATGCGGTGTCTGCGCATACTTAGGAATCAGCCCAATTATTCTTCTTCATCGTACTATACTTGTTGAAACCGTGGTGTGTGGAAAATGGCTCACCTGCTTGTTTGATGGGCATGTGTATCTATAAACTACATTGCAGGAATACTCTCTTTCACACTGTCATTTTCAGTGTGACACTTAAATTGAGTGCTCTGTGATTCTACTGTAAATGTTGATGTGCACATGTTCCAACCCAGTGAAATATGTTCTAACATTTTAAGCACAGTGTCAATTAATAAGGTCACATGGTCTTCTGTTACTTCATCAATTGGCACAGTTCATGAACCCCAATAGCCTGCTACGATGTCATGTCTTGTAACATAGCACTACTGTATGTTGCAAGGTCAGTTCAATATTGATGTAGACAACAAGACTTTGAGAACAGTTAGCCCGATTGATAGAAAATGAAATTCAAATTCGTCATACTGTAGCCCAGCTCCTGTGCTTTGATGTTTCGTGAAGTATTGCCAACATTTTGTCAGGAATCTCTGGTTGCAAAATATATATGTTACTACACCTGTAATTTTAGGAGATGGATTGAAATTTCTTAGAACAACTCTTGAAAGTACAGTACTCAATAAGTTCGCAACAAAATTTTTGTTCCCTGTGAGATGATAAGATCATTATGAATTGTCTAATGACTCTATTATATGGAATTCCCATATGCCTGACGTTAGTTTGTAATTTCCTATTATTCACTTGAAAGTAGTGCATTGTGTCCAGTAAAGATATTAAGAAGTTACCCTAAACAGACATCATCAAAGAGAACCAAAAACATTTGATATTTGTCCCACATAGGGATATTTACTCCTGCATTTCATGATTGGTGTTCAAGCCAGGATTTATGTGATCCTGTACTACCACACAGGACTGCTAAATTTATAAGGGTGAATAATGTAACTGAACCTTTAGAGGATTGCCCTTGTCACAAATGCAGCATCTGTTTGAAGCTAAGAGAATTAGAGTGTGACTCATCCAAAACAGTAATCTCATGAAAGTAAAGTGACTGAATGGTCACATGACCATTGCATTCACAGCTAGAGAAGGTAAAGTTATTTAATAAAGTGTTATCATACTGCTGCTTACTGTAGTTTATGCAGGGTATGGCCCCAGGGGAGCCAGCATGAATGGAAAAACAAAACCTTGTTTGTGCCAAATTGTCAGTAATAATTGCAAGTCATGCAGGTCGTAATGTGTATCTTGAAACTAACTCCCCAACTGTACTGTACCTATTGGACAGTAAATTACTACAACAGTGAAGCAGCACCTACACTGTACTGTACTGCAGTTTCTGTACCTTCAAAACAGTACCACATGGTTTACTACGTGGGTAAACACTGCCAACCTTACACATTGGAATATGATTTCATTATTCTCACTATATTTGATTTGAATGAAACAAAACTTTGGAAGAATTGTTTGTAACTTAGAGACAGAACCAGTACTGTTCCATAACCTTCATGAATTCTCAATAAAACCACCAAAAGACAGGAAAAAGAAAATGAAGATGGTTTTATTTGGTTTACACTTAATTTGTCTTCTTTGTCTTAGCTGTCACGCTTCTCCCTTCTCTTCTGTTCAGTACTACTAGGTAAATAACTTGTCCTCTTAAAGGTCATGTGACATGCTTCTAGAAAAGAGCAGCCTTCATGTAGAAGTTGCAAAGTGAAATCCTGAGTGAAAATCAGTTGGAATTTTGTTTATATCTACTACCGTTTTTTAGATATGACTTTTCAAAGTTTGAAACAAATGCAAAACAGATGACATGGAGTGTTACACATTGTCAGTTTTTCTTTTGTTAGCCCTATATATTTTGCCCCTTAATGATTTAATTACTGAGCTTCACATTGGTAAGTGATATCGATATTTTTGAAGGAAAAAATACATATTTCCCAAATAAAACCTTCTGGGGATATTAAATTCTCAAATAATGTCCTGAAATAAAGGTTACATAAACAAAGGATTAACATAAGACATATCATGGGAGTCCATCTCTTGATGTCACAAATTTGCAGTCTAAGCCACTAAGTTTATTCATGACACAGCTGTGAGACAGTAATTTGCCTGCAAATTTGTCAATCTTTGACGGATTTGGGTGGAGTTTGTGGCTATTTTCAACATTCTCAATGCTTAACGCACCCAGTAATCCAAAATGTCATTTTTATGTCACATGACCTTTAAGCTTTTTCTCCCACTCTTTGTTACCCATTGCAAAACGTGAGAAATAAAAGTATTTATCGTGCACTATACAACATGAAACATGTTGAGAAGAAGTATAAAATCATTATCAAAGTAGAAAAATTGTATTCCAACTTTTTCGAGTAGCATCATTTCAAAGAATGCAAGTACAGTTGTGAAGCAACTTTGTGTTTTTTTTTGGATTTTTTTCGTAGTTTTTCTCTAAAAATGCTTTTTACCGAATATAGGTGGTTCAGTATAGTACAGCACATGGTACAGTACAAGTGTACCATAGATACCACGAACAGTATCTGTTCAATTCATGCATAGCAATTCAATGTTTACACACGGTACTAGATTGCCATACGATACTAGATACATTATCCTCCCGCATTTGGAAATGGCAGCAGAAATCAATATATGCAATGGTTTACGCAGATTACGGTGTAGCAACTCACTAACTCTTGCATTTAGTAATATTGACTTTTACATTTGCACTATGTTGTTAGTAATTCCCTCTGTGCTGCTAGCGTCTACAGCTTCATCATCGAAGCTGGCTTGTCGAGACTCTCGTTTCGCTGTCAAGTTTTTCTTGTTTACGCTTTACATGATGGGAGTGGATTTATTGACCACATCAGGCAAGCCGAGGATGCCTTCTACCGCAGTCAGCTGTTTAATTTTAGTACACAGCAGGTATTGTGGATCATCGTTTGCATCATTCGCCATTTACTAGGTGATCGTTTTCGTCAGATTGTATGTGACTTTGTAACACGTGAGTTTCTCCAGGTTAGGGTACATTGATTGAAATCTGCCATGGAACTCGGAATTTTGATTTTACAGCGCAGGCCGAGTGATGCCGGTGAGTAATACTACAGCAGATAGCCTGGAGTGGAATTATCAACTCGCCTACACTTACAGTAGGTGCAGTGACAGTTTTCTGTTGTAATGTGTACAGCATTGTACTTATCCTGCTGTACACAGGTATGCCATGATAATGTGCATTGGTGTGTAACACCCTGAAATATGTTTGTGAATGATAATCATCGAGAAACATCTTGTCTACATTAGTTTCAGTTTTTATTTGCAGCAGAATGTCTAGTTGTTAGTAACCCAGTGGCTCTGAAGCTGTTTCATCCGCGTTTCATAAAAAATCTCAGAAGTGTGCATACAGTAAAGCAGTTGATTAATGCCATAATGTATCTTTTGTTTGGACTTGTCATGGGATCAAATTTGCAGAGAAAGTTTTAGCATTTGCATCAATTTGCTTTTATTTTTATGATGGTATACCACTGTCTACCGTACGCTAACAGCACTCACAATATTGTAGTTATAATGCATTAAAATTAACTTGTTGATTAGTGCAGCAGCAGTACATGTTTCCATTTAAGAGGTTTAATATGCAGAAGCGATGAATTTGGTGATAGATTTATGTAGAAAACCTGTGCTGTAGATTGTGTCAGTACAGTATTCTACTACATAGACCAGTAGTAGAATTCTCTGACGTACTGTCAGTACTTAGCAGTGCATATTTGTTTCACTCCCTCACTGACATGTCTCCTTATAATCATAGCACCCTTGCCCTAGCATTTCTGAAACAGGCCCGTACTGGTAACAAGCTGTTCATCATTTGTACACCTTAAAGTGATTTCATGTGTACTGAAAAACCAGAGGGTTAAAATAATGTTTGATCTTAAGTTTGTCTTTACTTAAATGTACACTTGAGGTTGTACATGGATGTACTACATCTTTCAATGAAGGAAGTGACATTAACTACTGTACTAAAAGCACAGGATTGAAATAAAGCAGTAAAACACGTAATCATATTTGAAAATTAATGGTTCTTACTACATGCACCTTAATGTGCAACAGTGCAGGTCTCATTGGTGTATCAAAAACATGCTACTCACCAAATTGTCACTCCTTGGTCAGCATTGGGAATTGTAGTATTTGGTGAAAGGAAGCACTGTATTTACAAATAACCTACAAACAGATCGCATCTATGTAGCATCATTGTTCCTGTGTTTTTTTTGACTAACTACATATTCAGCACTTACGTGCTTCCCAATGGCTTTTTCAAGTAAGCACACTTTTGATTTGAATGAAAGCTGTCAACCACTACATTGTCGAATTTTACACCTCGGTCATTATGAATTCATGCGGCAGTATTCACCACTTGAAACCTATTTATTTTACCAACTTGTCTAAATGGCTCACTCAAAAGCCTTACTAAACTTTTTGACGTGAAATTTCAATTGTTTTCACTTTTTGCCTGTGCACACAATCACTTTAAAGGGAATAAGAATTCATCCCAACTTTACTCTGAAGCCTCAGCTAAATCTCACAAATCTCCTCATTTTATACTTTACAAGTATCTTTCAGGACATTTCAAACTATTGTGTATTCAAAGTAAACACATGCAGTGTATAACTTGCATAAATTTGGCAATCCAATAAGAAAAATATTGCCACTTGATGCAAAAGAGCCATCCATGAATTAGGATAGGAGACTATACTGATACAAATTGGGGTGACTATGGACCCCCCTTCCCACGAAATGGGGAGATGGTCTCCACATTTCCCTATGTTTGACAGGCCATAGGGGTCGCCATAAGATGATAACACAGAGTTATAACATTTTTTGATTACTGGTTCATTGTAACAAATGGCTCGCCATAGCCATGCTGTAGAGTGGTTCCATGGGGACTGTACATCAGATGAACGGTGGTGTTGTGATTGCTGTGCGGCTGCCCTACCTGGACAGTTGCTTTTGTAATTCATCAGGTGTTTTAGTTGGTCTTCTTGTTGTCCTCTCCACCTTTCTCCCCCCTCCCCCCTTCTTTGATGCTCTCTCCTTGGGTGGCATGTGCAAAACTTGGGGTACTTCCTGAAATTTTGTGGTGAAATTGTCCCGTGTGGCCAAGCTCTATACTGTAGGTGTGTAGTGGTAAGTGGAATTTTCCAGATGATGGGTACCTTGTGTTAGGTCTTATGTTTTGTATGATAGCTCAATAAAGTTCAACCAAATTTATTGTCTTTTACTTTTTCATCATCTCTATCACCATTGCCATGCCTCTTAGTGTCTTGCAGTACCACCTACAGTAATATTAAGATCATCTGTCCTTGCCAGTATCTTAGTGTACCTACTCAGCCAATCCTCACATGATATCGTACATGATAAGGTTCCATTGAAGAAACAAACTCTAACCATGATGCTATCTCTCAATGTCTCCTCATGTTCTGTCATGCAGAAAAGGATATTCTCGAGACATGATTTTAGCACATTGTGGAAATTCTGTGAGGACTAGGTGACCTACTTGTGAGAAGCTAGCTGCCTTTGACAAAACATGAATTGTCTACATGTCAAATATATGTTAAGCGTCAAAATTGTAGACTACTGAGATGCATCAGTTTTACATACCTACACCTCTACATACCTACACCTCTGCAGCTTGTTTTAAATACTTTACTAATTTAGTGTTGTAATTTTCATTCAATAAATTATCATGTTCACCAATGTTTTACCAGCATGGTATCTTTGCAGCACATTTTCTCTATCAGTTTGACATTTTTTTCCTCAGTGCATGTACAGTTGTAATGTACAGTATGTTATAATGCACGTTTTTTTTGACGTGTTCAGCATTGTGGACACATACTGCAGGTGCACACAGTATGCTTGCAATTAAAAATGTTTCTTCTGTTTTTTTCTTTTCATTTAACTTATGTTTTATATTAAAGTTGTTTCACATTGCAAAAAGAAAAGAGTTTAGCTACAGTAAAAAAAAACCTCTGCTTTCATTTAAAATTGCAGTTTAATCTCTGTTAAAGACAGTATGACAACAACTTAACAGCAAATACACTGCAAGCTGCATGTAGTTGAAAATTGTTATCAAGTGAAGTGCTTCCTGGTACATGGCAAGAGCAATTTCCTTTTTCTTTAACAGTGTAGTTATTGTCTGGTTAGACTTTATATATACAGTATCTGTACTTAGTTTTGTCTGAGTTTACCTAAATCACAGCACTGTAGTGTAAGTTCACACACATACAGCACATTGATTTGTTACTGTATGATAAATCATTCACTTAGCAATGCCTGAATATGTTTTGTTTTGACAAAGTGTATGTGATAAGTTTGTGACCCCACTAATCAGGATGTAAGAATGTGTTTAATCATTTAATGATTGAAATGTGATATTCGGTACTGAAGAGTTTTGGAAGGGAAGTGAGTCTGTGTTGTCAAACTATGTATAAAGTGGTCAGTGTCAATCACTCCAGTACTGAGTATGTACTGTGTGAAGATCACAAATATAGAGTACATTAATGTCATCAGCCTGTTATGAATAGATTTGCTTTCAAAGCATTTCCAACCAGCTGTTGAATTTGTTTTCTCACATTATGATTATGTTCTTTCCATTCCTGTTCAAACTTTGACACAGGTCACATTTCAAACACCAGTCCTCACCCCAAAGGTTCCGCCTTCAAAGGCGTCGACCTATGAAGCAGTGAGAGAACTAGATGAAAAGGAGAATTGGTCAGAACGAGCCGAGGTCATCTTTAAAACTGAACACGAACAACTGGTGGGCATTGCAGCGGAGATTTTGGAGGAGATCGTAAACAATCTACCTTTGAGGTGAATTTTGTATGTGTCATTACATTGGGAGATAATACACTGTATTGGTGTAGGCTCAATATGCAGTTTTTGCTCAGTCCTGTCAGAGTAGTTATCTTCTGGTGTCCAACGTAGGAAGGAGACCGCAATGACAGACCATCATTACAGGTCATCAATGTTTACCTACAGTTAAGGTAAACATTGACATTTGACATAATAACATTCCATGTTTAAGCTTAGGAGAGGCGTAAAAGAAGTACTCGTGAATATTATCTTTTTTTACTCTACTGCGGCACTTTCTAACAGAATTTGTCAGTAGTAGATCATTGTACACTTCAAATATATGCTTACACTCGATTTGGGGGAAAGAAAGTGCACAAAGTCACAAAAGCTTTGTTTCATAACTACATATCCTCCCCCTTTTAACAAACTTGTCCCATGCAGCTCAAATATTGTTCTCAGGGTTGTAAGTGACCCGATGTGAAAGATCATTTGGATGATATCAGGAATGAAATTTGACTGTACATACTTTTGTTATCCTTTTGTCAGTTCTGAAATAACATCAATTTGAGCTTTCTCTTGTAAACAATCCATACACTGTGAGGTTAAATATTAGATTGTTTGTACTTCATTACAGGGCTGAAACTTTGGAAGAGGATTTGTCTGGGAGGGACGTTGAAAGTAGCGAAACTCCCCCTACTGAGGTACCCATCAGTAATTCAAGAACCATGTCGGAGGAGATACCTATCCCCAAGAAGGGGAAGAAGAGCATCTACGAGATGACTGATGAAGAACTTGCCAACATGGATCCATTTTCGTCATCAAGTCAGATGCAGAATTCACCCCCTGTGAAATCATCAGGGAAGAGCATATATGAACTCAGCGATGAAGATTTAGCCAAAATGAATCCTTTTGTGACAAAGAGCTCGATTCAGAATTCGCCGCCAAGGCATGCTGCTGATTTGAATGCGAATGCCATGGAGCAAGAGACAAATGTAGAAACAAAGCAAGAGGCAGAACCAGTGAACAATGAAGAAGAGAAAAAAGATGAAGTCAAGTCTTCTCCCCAGGCAACGGAGCAACCGTCAGAGGAAAAGATCCCAAAAAAGAGGTCACCTGGAAACAAAAAGTGAGATTCAAATCTATTTGGTCCCCATAACCATAGGAACACATCAAAGCATCTACTGCACAGTTTCTCAACATGTACTCTGTTCTTTGTTTATGCATGATGTAATTAAGTTGTGCATACATACTTTGATCTACAATTGTGGGCAAACGTAGATTCATGAGCAGCATTCTTTTACACTTACATTTCAACTGTGACATTTTTTAATTTGTTAAAAAGTGTTCTTGCTCGATGATTATTCAATTTTAATTTTTCCCTGCCTTTTGTAGTCCGTATGGTATTTCTCGTCTGCTTTACTCCCTGAATTAACCAATCTTCCATTTTTTTTTTAATTTTTCTTAGACCTACCAAGTTAAAGGGTCCAAAAAAGGTCATCAAGAAACCGTCACCTAAAAAGGAGACTATACCAGTGGAAGTTGAGGAGCCGAAAGATGAAGTTCCAAAAAATGATGTCATCAGTGGAGAGGTAATGGCTCCACCAACAGAAGATGATATAAATATGAATAGTGACATCATGAATAACCAACAACCCCCAACAAGTAAGCTTTTCTTTTTGTTTCACTGCTTTGCATTTTAACCTAACAAGACATATTTTATGAAAGTGAAAATGTTTTGAATGTTGTGAATTCTCTAGAAATGCAGTTTTTTTTTTTGTGATATCTTGAAAGAAGTGGAAGTGATATATACAACAATGTGATGTATCATCAGTATATATTGTTTCTTTGTAAAATATTCTCTTAAAGGGGAAATCAGGGTTTGACTGAGAAAATTTACCTTTAGTTGATTTTTCTTTCTAAACTGATTGTTCACCGAAATATAGGGGCGTTGGGGAGGTGTTTGAAGGTAGAGGAAACGGTAATTATTGCGTTAATTACTGTTGAATGAAAACTCTTAATATTTGTCGGGTACAAAAAATAAACATTCATGTACAAGACAAGACAGCCTCCTCTATACGATGACCAATCACAGCATAAGACTGAGATGATGTTATATGAATAAACATAACCGAATGTTTACAATTCCCATGCTGTTCGTGCATTGTGCAATGCTAAGTAAACAAGAGAATACAGTAGTGATACTTGTTGATACATACAACACACGTAGGCTACGTATGAAACTGTTCAGCCCCACCTCCTCATACCTTGAAAAGGCAATAGTATTGAATATTCATATTTGATTCGATGAATATGGATGTTACAGACTTTCGGAGTTCTTCACCGATTTTTTTGCGAATTTGACTCGTTTCTCAAAATTGTCCACATGTTTTGAGATAATCTTGGTCACATTTGTTAGTTATAACTCATTGTACGATACCGATGGGGAATTGTAGTGAAATAAATTGTGAAAATAAAGCCAGATTTCCCCTTTAAGTTGAAGAAATGTTAGCCAGTCAAAGTAACATGAATTAAGAGGATATGACTGTCAGTCTGATCCACATCAATATCTGACATCATCCCATCAAAATTTTTGAACTTTCACATTTTCAAACATATTTGCATTCAAGTAGTTTAAATTGAAGAGGAACAAATAAAATTTGCCTCTTTGGTGGAAACTGGTCTGAACATCATTTATACAATACATTAATGGAAAAAAGATTTGAATGTGGACATGAATTTTGGACTGGTGAGGTCAATTGGTCACCTTGCCATTAGCACCATTAGCAGTTCAGGAGAGTTGTATCCTTGAACATGTAGGGTAAGACCGTGTACTGAATTTTGTATTGTCACATGATTCTGTGTAAAATCGAGTTATTTTCTGTTCTCCTTATAGATGGGCAAGGCGATGATGATGTCCCAGCTATAAGAGATGATGAATTCAGACCAGGAACTGAAGGTAATTAGTCTAATTTTCCTTTATCATGTGTCAGTACCTGAAAACAAAACCACTCAGACATTCTCACTTAAAAGAGGAATAATTTTTCCTTCCATTCTGGTGTTGGATTTCTCATTTGCAGAGAATATATACTATTACAACGAAACCGTTTGCCTTTTGGATTGACTGTTGCCATATGTTTTTTTTTTTTCGTTTTCCGACTTCTCCGAGGAAGCATCCAAAGGTAACTTCAAGTCACAATTGAGCTGGCTCAAAAGCAACTAAAGTTACCATTTTGTGGGATCAAAGAGAATGCAAACACAGACCATGGGTGTAACATCAACATCATACAATACTGTAGATCATCACTATACAGCTACTACACAAATCAAACTATTTTCAGGTTATGACTGTATGATCAAGCCTGGTGTAGTGGTGTAATTACCTTCTGGCATGGTGTAATTTGGCTGTCTCTGTAAGTCTGTCAATATGGTTAAATCAAGTATTCACTTTATGGGATAAGATATGATATCATCATAGTTATTACTTGGCAGGATCAAACCAATACACAGTCATGTTATTGATCATATATGTTATCACTTGTTTGCTCATTCATGTTTGGTATTGTTTAGGATCAAACATGATACAGTGAGGTACCAGCTGCCAGGAATCGAACTAAAATTGTTTAGTTTTGTTGGTCATCATGTTTCTTTTGTAATTACTGGGCCGTGTTATCTTTCATTAACAATCATGCTATCGACCAGTTGCTCGGAATCAAATCAGCCCCGATGAAATGGAATTTCGTCTAGCTGAACGAGGTATTTGATTGGGTTGTCTTGCCTGGCTCTTGCTGTTTTGTGTTGCATGTTATTGTCTGTAATGTTTGCTTTCAATGGCAATCGTCATCTGTGTAACTATGACGGTGTGTGTGTGTTTATGACAGCTTGTCTGTTAACACAGTAACTGAAGAACTCAATCTTGGAATGATGTAATACTTGTTATGTGTGTCCCATATTGAGAACAAGGACCCTATTGTTTGTGGTGGAGGTCAAATATTCTCAGGTCAGCAAGGTCAAAATGTGAAAACCTCGTAAACGTTATATATCTCAAGAATGCAACCTTGGAATGATCTCATATTTGGTACATATGTCAGTCATACTGGGTACAAGCTATTATTTTTATGGAGTTCAACAAAGGTCAAATTGTGGAAATCATTTAACACACAATCTCAAGACACATGCTTCCACTGATCTTATCAATGTGGTTTTGTGGGACCATTTCATGGACCATATTCTTTTTAATAACCAAGTTCTTTTGTTTCAGGTCAAGGGTCTTTTGGGGGCAGGAGAATTCACACTGAATATTTTGTAACCACAATATCTCAAGCATGCAGTTTTGGATTAATCTTCTACAAACTATGCTGTATGTTGATCAACCACAATGAGCTCATGAATCCTATTGTTTTTGGTGTAAGTCTTTTGATGGCCAAATCAGTTGAGGTCAAACTCTGTATTTACAATTTTCCGAAGAATAGAAGCCTGGTCATATGTCATGGTGAATCTATCATACAGTAGCTTATTATATAATGCATTGTGATGAGAAAACAAGGTAAACACCAAATCTTGTTTGACTTACACTTTATTTTTTACAAAACATACTCAGTTCTCAGTTTGCTGTTTAATGTCAACATACTGTTTATCATAGCCATATTTCTATTGCTTGTGTGTTAATTACTGTGATAAATTAAGTGACTATGTGTCTGTTGTGCATACATTTGTATTTGAAATGCAGGGCTTAGAATAAGCTTCAAAGGGGAACATGGCAAAATAGCCCCAAAAAAGAACACAATCCCCCCCCAACCAAGTTCCAATCATGTAGATTTTGCTTTAAAACATTTTAACATTCTCTAAACATGCTATGGAATAGCTATGGAATAGAAAAAAAACAGCAGAATAAAAAATTAAATCCAACCTCACAAAGTCAACAAGCAGCATATTTACAAGTAGCAAACAAGGTCCATGTTGGCAAAACCAAAATGACCAATTACTGCTGTTGGAGAGGGGCAATATTCAGGGGCATTTGGGTAAACAGGGCACAACAGTTTTTTGCCTTTGGTGCAATCACATATTTTGAGCCCTGGGAATGAAGTTATAAACAAACTGAAAATGTTTCAGATTAAATGTGTACAGAGTAGTTCATCAACTTAAAGAGGCTCTTTGAGTTGTTTCATAAAACACAATTTAAAAAAAAAATAATAATAAAACTACATTTTCCTAAACATGTTAATTTTCTTTCAAATACTAAGCTCCTGGAAGTTAAGCACAATTGATATCTTATTTTCGCCAAACATTTTTCCAGTCTTTTGTGTAAGCTACTGTGGTTTCTGTTGGTGGTTTTAAAGTTGGCTACAGGTTTTTAATGTTTTAGTTGTGGAGTATGCCACATTGGCCTTGTGTATTAGATTTAGGAAGTTGCATTTCAGATCTGGTTGCTTTATTTAGTAATTTATCAAAACCTGCCCAGCTTTGTGGTTGTGTGAATAAGGTTTATATGATCTTAATATACACTGTATGAAGTACATTGGTATTGCCAGCTGTAATTATTTGACCTTGTTTGCTTCTGTGAAGAACATTTGAGTTTTGTACTTGAATGTTGTTTACTTAATTAAATGAAATATTAGCAGTAAAGACCGAAGAGAGAAAACTAATTTTTTTTTTTACCGTCCTCAGTTTTTGCCAGTGATGATCCGGCTGCTTTTGACGTTGACTTTTTGGAGAAGATTGGTGACAATAATGATGTGAGGTTCTTTTATGTTTCCTGTTCAATTAAGGCATCTTAATGGTGTTTACACATTCCATTGTTTTTATGTCAAAAGAGAGGCCAACCGTTGGGCAAACTGCAGCCCACAGAGACGCATCACATGGTACCCAAACCCCCTTTTGAAGAGTGTAGGAATGAAAGGGAAAAAGTAGTAAAGATATTCATCTAGTGTTAAAAGATTGAAAACAAATGATGTATTGTATTTCAACAAGTATTTATAATCAAATTAAACACATAAGTAAATGCCATGCCTTTGACTCTTTCATCTGAAATAGTCATAGATTCTTCTCAAAAAATCGGTAAAGCTAGAGAACCTACTCTGATTGGTTGAACCTCCAGTCTGCCAGTAATTTGTTATCCCGCATTCTCTCCAAATCACATCCATACAAACTCAAAATTTTGAAGTTGCAGTTGGTAAACTGCTTCTATCTGCAGCATTAGAGAGCCACTACAAAGAGAAGGATAGGCTTGCAACCTGTGTGGACCACTTCCAGGAACTGTAGCGGTGACAATGTTGCCCCCTGATTAAACAAAGTTAGCCATCTCTGCTTTATAGTGACCCTGATGTGCTGTCATTTAATACCTCTTTCAAGGCTTTTTTGTGTATTTCGCATGAAGTAGCTAATGTGAATTGGATAGAGGAAGAAGATGATCCTGTATCCAGTGATGAATTACCACAGCTAAAATGACTATGCATGCATCAAATGTGTCTTGATTTCACAGAACAGTGACAATTAATAAGTTCACCTCAGGATATGTAATGAATTTTAGAGTTTTTTTGTTTTTACAAACATTGAAGGTTCCTCAACCTATTCGTTAGAATTTCTTATTATGTTGTTATTAGTACAGTAATCAATCTGAATAAAGGTATCTGCACCATAACATCAAAAGCTTGACAGCATTGATGTTTTGTTGTTTTCTTTGTTTTATTTAGACCCTCTCTTTTCTCCTAAAGTCTGAATGGTTTAGGTGTCTTTATTCATAGTGTCAAACCAATCACAGGAACATAACACAAATATCCAGAAAGTAAAAAAAGAAAATAACTGTTTTGTCAGCAGTTGTCATTAGCATTTCAATTTAAAATAACAGAATATATTGATAGTCTTTTGTGTCATGGAGTGGTAAGGTCTTGAATAAGTTCAAATTAAGTTGTTTCTCATCCCTGCTTTCTCTCTTGCATATGAAGCAAAGCACAAAGACATCAGAAGTTGAGACTACTGACATAAATTTGAACAAAAGTCATCAACTTTTAGGTCAGTAGCTTAGTCATTAACGTTAAGTATGCTGTTACTTTTAGGTACGATATAGTGAAGATTGATTTAATTCTTTTTCTTTGTTGTCTGTCTCTGATATTCATGTTTTAGTTTCATGCATCAGCTCTTGCCCGTCAATCTCTCTATGTGAAGTTTGATCCTCTCATGAAAGATATCAATCAACAGAGTAAGTCTTCTCTTGTCATTTTCTTTTGTTAGTATCATGATGATAGGGTTGATTAGCTCTATTTAGCCATACTTCCTCAACTGGGCATTCATGCATTATGGACATCTATCACACACATACAGTTTAGTAACACCTTGTAATGTGTACAAATGAAGCATAGCTGTGTACAAGATAATCTTCTGCTAGGCATAGAATGTTTCTTGGTTTGTTTATCACATGTAGTGAATGGATGCGGTAGATTATTGCTGTATTGCATATCTGTATGATGGATTGTACTGGACAATTTCAGCATTTTCCATGGGAGCTTTTGTGGCGAAATGAGCCATTTTGATTTTAAAAACACGAATGACTTGTGAGAATGGTCCTTTCAATAACTGTATTGATGTTTGTCTTCCTTTACGTCATCTCTGACATCATCGTCACCTAAACATTCTCATAATCATTGTCAGTTTTTAGTTTCTGGGAGGAGAGTCTAAAATATCCACAATTTCTGATAATTATTTCTGTGCAAAAGAAATGGTTAATATCTCTCAAGTGCCCTATTTCCCTCCAAAATAGACAAATCTCCCCTCTCCCACCTTGACTACACGAACCCCCCTCCCCAACCTGACTACATAAATCTCCCCTCCTCTACCCCAGCTACACAAATCTTCCCTCCTCCACCCTGACTACACAAATTCCCCAGGCAGGGGACTCCCAGCTTCCCAACTTTTTCCACCTATGGTTACCATCATTATTATCTCTTGACATTCGTCAATCAGTTCTTATTAATTCCAAATCCTTTTGTGTACCTGTTGAGATCTCGGTGTTTGCTTCCCAGGGTGACTCCCTGCAAGTTAGGGCATTTTTCACAATGATGGAGTATCTATAGTAATACAACAAAGAGCAATCTTGTTTCCTTGAAGGACAAATGGCTACCCTCCCAGAGTCCTCATTACCTCCAGCTATTCAAGAGGGAGAGGATCTTCTGCAGATGCAGACGCCTCCTCTGAAGAAATCCACCGCTCCTCCAGTGAGCAAAGACTCAGAGCCGAGTGTGAAGTCTCAGGATTCGGCATCGTCGGGTATCGATAGGCTTCTCTCCTACAGTCCTTCACAAGATCGTGAGACAGTAAGTAACAGTTCCTGTCAAATCAAGAACATGACTTCTACCAAAAGCACTTAAAGGTGATTTGTTTATCACAGGTAAAACAAATGGAGTAATTATTGCCGCTCTCCTGCATGCCTGTTTTTAAGTCTCCATTTTAGATGTGATATGAGGAGATTGGGTCTGGGGGTTGAGTCCCACAAATAACTCAGCTCTTTGCAGACCTTAATGAAACTCAGTTTGTGTTCAGAAAGTAGTAAACCTGTTAATAAGAAACCCACTGTGTTCTGTATGTTGTACCTATACATTTGTATCATTTTCATTTTGGAGTAAAAGACAGAAACAAGAAAGTTGTCCAGAGAAGTAAAAGTGTTAGACTACCCAGAGTCTACTAGAAAGCTGATCCAAGGAAGGTTGTAATTATTGGAACAAGTTGTGAGTGGTCCTCTGTTGCTTGTTGGTTTTCACTCTCATTGAAAATGTACATTATGTGCTTTTGATTAACTTCATCCTCAACAGTTGTGTAATTACACAGTCCTTTACTTCATCCTCCTCCAGTGACAGCAGGTTCAGTATATGACTTTGAGATATTTAGGATGAATGATGACCCTGAAAGAGTTTGCATGTGTGATCATGGCTGACATATTTTAATGAGGTCATTGATCACTTGAATATGTTCACACAACTTTCTCTGTTTCCTTGATACAAATTCTGCATGTACAGTTTCTGTGTACCATGCAGCCATTCTTCTCTGGACTACATAAAAGATCATGTAGTGACCTGTAACTTGAGAGCAGAGCTTTTCCCTCCTACCTGATAAGTAATATTTTTGGCTTAGATTGTTAATTTGTTACCATTGTCTCACTGATTGTCATCATTTGCTCACCAACTGTATTCATTTGTTTACTGTTCTTTAAGATGTCACCAAGGTTAGATGGAATATACAGTCTCAAAGAAGAAGAACTGATGCTTTTTCAAACATCAAGCAAACTAGATCCAACAACAGGGTACTACATGGACACTCATGTAGCAGTCAGTGATTACAACAAAACCATATGTCATGACATTACTCTCTGACCGCTACAGTTCTGTGGTTCAATAATTTGCCATCTGTTTTATATTTCTCTGTAGGAAGTTCAAGAGAACACAGCAGAGACGGAACTAGATGGAGTCAAATCAACTGAAGAAGATTCGTCTTTGTTTGTCAAAGCTGAAGAAGAAGGTATTGTTCAGGTAAATATATAAACAGTTGAATTCTCCTCAGATGTCATCGCCGTCCTGTTGATGATTTAAGTTCTTATACCCTCTTACTCTAAACTCTCTGAATGGAAACAAACCTGTATGCTTTTACTTTTGTTTATTATATTAAGTAAGATGCAACTGTTATTTTGTTTCCATATTTTCCCCAGCCATTGAGGTACTCGCAGGCAGACCTAGAGGCAGCCATTGAAACAAAAGTTAGGATCGCCCTGGATCAGGCTGGAAAACAGGTGATGCTCATTATCTTTTGAAATATGACATCATGTCGAGAAAATGATTTGATAGAAGAGAAAGTTATGTGCCAATTAGGAATAACATGAATGTTACCTGGAGTCAGTGTAATATGTCCGTCTTAAACCAAAAACCAGAAAAGTATTTATGGAGAGGTTTAGAATGTCAGTAGAGGGTTGACTGTCTGGGAGGGGGGCAGTGATGGGCACAGAACCATGTGTTGAAAGAAAGCACCATGGAGAGGTTTGCAGTTGAAAGTGGGAATGATTGACTGGGGAAGGTGGTAAAGCAATCAGGATTAAAGAATGACATGAAATCTTAGAAGACTAATCCAGAACTTTCCCAACTCCTGTCACAAATGGAGGATAGTCAACAATCATACAAGACATTTACCTGTAAGAGTGACACCTTTATAAATAATGAAAATGTTGCACAGGTTGCTATTAATAACATTTGAGACAGGCTAATGAATAATTTATAATCACTGCATAATTATGCACCCAATTCATAACATGATATCATGTATTTTGACAAGTCTTCATATGTGTTTTGCCTAACCAAAGTTCCTAATGTCTCTGATCATGACCTAACCTTGGTCAGGTATATCAGGTATGATGTACGTGTCTTGAGACGTGAATGTGACACCTAACAAAACGAAAGCTATAGATTTGGTGAATGATGTAAGAGTCATGCAATGGTTTTGTTCACTCTTGTCTGTGTGTGACTAGTGCGTCATGTGGTGTGACTTGTGCGTCATGTGGTGTGACTTGTGCGTCATGGGGTTGGTCGGCCATTAAAAAGATCTTGGGGTGTTAAGTGATCTATATAAATGAAAACTGTGCAGATTTAGAGTTGCTGACATGCTGTTGCATGTTATAGATTTTATGAGAATATTTTGAATATTGTCTGGACTATTCTTTTAAAAAAGTCTGCTCATAGAAAACACCCTGGACATGTGTTGCTAGCATTGCTTGTGTTTCATTATATAAGCTGTGATGAATTGCCACTTCAATTTCTCCCTTTCACACCCATTGACAGCATTAATGCATAACCTATGTGTTGTGTCTTGTTGTTTCCACAGTCACAGAAGAAGTGCAAAGATTATGAAAAGAAATTGGAAGACATGGCATCGCAACAAAAATCCCTCGAAAAAACAAATGCAGAGATGAGGTAAAGCAACAAAGTGAGGTAGAAGTAGAAGTCACCTCCCTGTAATGTAGAGATGGCAATGGATAATAATGTTAGCATACTATTGATGCTTTGCAACATCACCGATAGACGCAAAACTTTCAGTTAGACTATGGATAGGTCATTCTGTTCAATCTGTGGATTAATGGTGATTGATTATCGTATTAAATCTCATGTTACATCACTGTCTTCGTGATAACTCTCCTCCGCAAACGTTGCTGGTATGCGGTTACTTCATGCCTGGACTCCTGTACAGTGAATAGCACTACTATGATACAAAACATCAAATGCACACAAGTGCCATCAATGTTTCATTGTTTCCAGCTACGAGTAACCATAGTATCCATAGTAACCATAAGTCACAGTTTGAGATATAGAGAAGAGACGGACGTTAGATGAGTTATTATTAAGATGACCAATCACCTCGTAAAGGGACATCCCAGCAGAACTGGCTCTCTGTAATTTGTATCTGAATATTCTGCAGAGCATGATATATATCTTTTGTATTGATGATATAACAAAGACTGGATAGTTGCCCAATACCCTGATGGACCATTTACATTATTCTAAAGAAAGCTAGATACAAATAAATCAATTCTGAAACAGGTGTTGGGACTCTTTTGCATTCCACCATTGTATGTACATCATGCCAACATATTAATATGAATGTAGGAGTTTGAATAGGAGCACCCCTTTTGAGTATGGATGCGGAGAATTATTTAGCTTTCACATTTTGCGAAGCAGCTTTTAATTTTTTTTTTTTTATCTGTCTGTACTAAGTTTCTTGTAAATCCCACATTTACTGTTAAATGACATCTTCTATGTGTCTTTGCACAGCTGTGTGATCACTTTGTGTAGCAAAATGTGATATGGTACCAATTAATTATGCCCTGTGACTGCAACAACAACAGAACATCATGGAGGTGGTAATTAAAATAGGACAAGGATAGGTCCTAGTCAAACATAGAGACAAATCTTTTTGACTGCATCATAGAGAACTCACTGTAATTTAACCAAAAATATTTTTTATAAGCCCTTAGAAGTAGCAGAACAGCTGCAGGACCTATGATGGCTATTGCATAACAAGTTGAATAGGTGAAACCACTAATTATGTCTTCGTCAAAGTTTCTTTTTTGGAAGAGGTCAAAGGTCACTGTTTGCTCTGCTTGTCATTATTGCGATTTGCCATTCAGAGAGTAATTAATGAACATTTGCAATCCAGGAAGGATGGACATTCATGATTTTCAGATACAGCAAATACTGGTTAAACATTTCCAATAATGTAATAGGTTTTCTTGTGCCCAGAATAATGTAAACCTTAAGTCCCAAAAACTTGTTTCTGGTCCAGGATTCTACTTTGATATGGACATTTGTGAAATGTTTTATTGGAGTGGTATGTCATGAGGGTAAATGCTAATGCAAAATTTAGTTCAGAAGAAGCAATCACCTGTGAAGGTCCATTTGACATAGAAAGTGCTTCAATTCCTTCTGATAACCATAAGTAATAACGACAGTAGAAATGTTATGATAATTTTTGATCAACGGTT
Source organism: Stichopus chloronotus (assembly GCA_021234535.1). NCBI lineage: Eukaryota > Metazoa > Echinodermata > Holothuroidea > Aspidochirotida > Stichopodidae > Stichopus > Stichopus chloronotus. Next base: position 27,922,224 of record CM037841.1, read on the forward strand.
ATGTTGACATTTTCAAGTGGTCGGGTTAACATTAAGTCGGCTTGTAGGGATGAAAGCCAACAGTGGTCAATTGTTTAAATTAAAGACTTGATTGTACCTTTAAGATTGGTTGTAGGGAGGAAACTATGTTGTTTTAGCTTAGTGAAAGTAAAAAACAAAATGGCAGAAAGAATTCGTCGGGAGGAGCACTGTGATCCTTATTGTAATTTAATTACTATCTTTATTATTACAGGGCCTTGACAGCTGAATATGAAAAGGCAATGCAGCAGTTGATGGGTGAGTGTTAGGGATATTGGTGATGCCAATTGTGATGTTTTAAAGGAAATGGTGGGAGAGGGAGAACTGTCGGGGATGAGGTGAGGGGGGGGGGGACATGATGTGAGTAAGGAGGCTTCAAGTTTCCTAACTTTGTGTTTGGTGTAATCAGTGTTACCATGGTACAAACCAATGAATATTGTCAGATGATTTTAATGACAAAGTTGACTTCACTGTGTGATGAGAAAGAAAGATCAAAGATCATTTTAGTGCTTCCTCTGGAAGTATAAAATGTAGAATGTTTTGGTTTTGTCGAATGCCATTTGATATACTTAACTCTTTTTTTTTAATTTCAGGTGACATAAGTCAGACAAAGAACTCTAGTGATGATAAAGTCCAGCTTTTACAGAAGGAGAAAGACCAAGCTCTCGAGGATCTCAGCTCGGTAGAGAATGCCTTCAGTGATCTTCACAAGAGATATGAAAAACTCAAGGCTACAGTACAGGGATACAAAAAGGTAAATAATGTATGGAGTAATAATAAATAATTCAATATTTGACCTGGTTAGGTGTGATGTTAACTTTTGTCAGAAAGTACATATAAATAGATTCCAGTTCAGTCTCTGAATGTGTGGCAAGATTTTAAGGAAATACCACTACCTTTGTTGGTTTAGTAAATTCATTTTGACAGCCCTTGACAGGTAAAGTAATTTTTCTTGCTCTTATGTGGCATCAATTCTGTAAAAATCATACTGCTTTGACTGTTTACTTGAAGTCTTTGTTTGTTAACCTACTGCTGTGTAAATGAATTTTCGTTTGATTTGTGATGGTGTTTTCACCAGAATGAAGACGTTTTGAAGAAATGTGTGGAGGAACACCAGGCACAACTGAAGAAACAAGAACATAAATATCAGACATTGAAAGGTCATGCTGAAGACAAAATCAGGATGTGAGTCTCTTCATCTAAAATTTTGTTTTAGATAAAACGAACTAGCAACATATTAGAGAACCATTGTCAGTCAAGCATTGACATTAAGTCTGCATCTGATTAATACGTGTTGCTTTCCCGGTATCAACATTTTCATCTTCTTGGGAATCTTCCATCTTCCTTGTCCGTCTTGCTACCACTTTTTCTTGGTCCATCAACCTTTCCACTTCTGTTTGGTCCATTGTCTAATCACTTCTGCTTCGAATAATCTTCACACTTCTTCTTAGTCCATCCTCCTATCTTCTTAGTCCATCCTCCTACCATTTCTTATTTGATGTCACATATGTTGCTCCCTCATTCAGAGCAAATGAAGAGATTGACAAGATGAAGAAGAGCTACGGTGCAGAAATCTCAGGACTCCAAGCCAGCTTGAAAAGGGAACAGCTTAAGGTGGCAAGCTTAGAAAGAACTGTGGAAGAAAAAGTGAGTGAAATTAAAACTTTCTAATGATAACACAAGCAGAATGTGAAATGTTGTAGCGGTTACCAGTTTTGTTGAAACAATAGTTGAGCCTTTCTTCCCATCAGTAATAGTAGGTACAATACCCAGTCTTGGCATCTTGATTATCAGCAAACGCATATAGGAGGATTACATCAAGTGGCGTACCGTCTTTGTTTATATAAAAATTATCTAAAGATACCATCTGCATGTTTTGAATAATATAATCCTGGTCATCAGTTTAGAGTGAATGAATGCAAAAAAAAAAAAAAAACTGAGGACATTATTACTGCCAATTTTGTAGTTTGTGTTTGTACAAGTTGGTATTTTCAAGCCATCTTCCTCAGATAACCCAAAAGCAAGTGATTTTCTTTATATGACGTAATTGAAATTGTCTTGTTTTGAAAACAAATAATTGGTCAGTGGATTTTTTCCATCATAGTATGATCATTTGAACACCACTTATCAGTCTTTAGATTTTGAATCTTGATAAAATTTCAACAAAGATCATTAGAAAGTAATGGCTTGACGTGATTCAGGACGGTTTCAGGATTTCACCGTGGAGATGACATAAAAAAGGTGCATGATTTTTTACAGAAGGTCATCACCATCCTCAGTGTATGAACTGCAAAATGCTAAGTATTGGTAAAAAATTTCTCTTGTTTCTGCAGACAAAAGAGAACACGGAACTTACTAATATTTGTGATGAGCTCATTTCAAAAGTTGGTGGAGGAGGACACTGACCGTCCTACTGAAGAGGTGATAACCATCATTTTCATCCTTGAGAGGATTGGGTAACTGAACCAATAGGGATCTCCATTTTGTATGAGGGACTTGCAACCTCTTGAAGAACTTCTGCGACAGTTAGGACCCCAGTGATATTATCGGTGGAATATGGTCTCAGAAGTGTGCAGCAAAATAGGCTCTGGATTTGTTTGCACATGAAAGGAGACATCTGTTGTGTGACATTGATGGCTATCATGAATCATTCATGAGGAGAATGAACCAATCAGAAAGTGATTGTGACGCCAAAGATGATAAATATGCGGCTGTGCAGTATTAATTTTGAAAGTTGATGGGTCGGCAGTTTGTTTTTCCTAGTTGGAATGACAACCAGTGAATGGTTCAAGTGACTGTAATATTCATGTAAGAAGACTGTTAGTGCCAATGCTTAACTGTCCGTCGATTTCCACCTGCAGTTCAGCTCGGTGGATGATATTTCCGAGATGTTTTTGTGCACCTGGTGTAGAAATGTGCAAAACGTCCATTTGGCATAGTGAAACTGGCCACAGTGGCAAGAAGAGTGGGGAGGGTGGTAATGGAGATAAGTGGGGAATCAATGTAAGTGCAACTAACATCTTAAGAAAGCAAATACAGAATTGTGTTCCAAAATGGAGTTGTTTTTGTGAGTACCTTGTCTCTGCACGGTGCTCTTGGCGTTGGTCGTATCTGAACGAAGTCAAATAAGTATCTTAATGGATGTATTAGTCTGCTGGTTGACTGGGCACAAAACAGACAAGTGAGCTATCCATGTTGTCTCAAATTTAGCATAAATTTCCAATTTAGCTTGTGTTTATGCACCTCAAACTACACCACATTCTGGGCGTGTTTCATGTACTCCGAAAACCCCGCTGAGTTATCATTGATTCTGATTGTTAAGGATAGAAGCATTAACTGTATGTGGAGTAAGATGTACTGTTGCCTATCAAAAGTAACAAATATTTGACTGTGTGCTGGAGATTGTGTGCGTAAGAATGTTGCTGAAATATAAATCCAGTACACAAATATTCCACAACCTGGAGCTTCATCAGTTCAGTATGTGTTCAGCCCAAGGATCTGTTGCGATAAACTTCCTTGACATCCAGCAAGAGTGGTCACATGGTACAAAGAACATGAGTGAGACATCTGCACAGATATCTGCTAGAAATGTTATCATGTTGAATCTTGGCCATAATGGCAAATGTTGTGTTATCCCTGTACATTGTGTACAGGGAGGAGATATCATTTTTATGCCAAAATAGTAGCCCACCTTGTACCCCTCTGGTGGTATTCAATTGAAACAAGGTGGGTCAGTGGACCTTTGTCAGGAGGTAAACCTTATGATATGCAAACAACATGGGTTTTGATTATTGGTTGGTGTTGATTCAAAAAGGGGTATATTTATGTTGTTTCTATGTCAGTATGCCTGTGTGTACAACTAAAAAGTGGGTCATGATTCACTAGATGTCATGGCCAATAAAGATCAAACTGCTGCCCAGATAGACATAAAGTGTCTCCTTGACAGGTGAAAATCTGAGGTATACTGTGACGTGCTTGCAACTTTTAAAAATACTTTGATATGCGCAAAAGTACCACCAAGGACAGATTAAAGTTGTCTCATTGAATTGAAGTGATAGTTTTGGTTTAAAAAAAATAGTTGCAAGAGCAATGAATGAGGCATACATGCATTTGTTGTCCGATGATCGACCGTACAGCACATGCTAAGATGCCAGTACATCACTGCTGTAATAGTCCATAATGGTATCCCATGTGCAAAGGATAGGTAATAGTTTCATTTATCACTTCTGGTTTGCAGTTTATAATCCTAACTTAAATTAAGCAGGATCAAATTGATTGTTTGGATTGGAGATGATCTTGTAAAATGCTTCCTCCGGACTTCTGTACAAGTGAGGGCAAAAATATGTGTTTATTGTTCTTGGTTGAGATGAAAAATCTCAACCAAAAAGATAAAAAAATAAGGTCTACCATTGGAACTTAAAAAATAATGCCGTAAATAGTTCTGCTTTTCATTTAAACATCTAGTACCATATAGAATTGACTTTCAAAGATTTAAATTGCGATAAATAGTTCAAGTTTTGTCTCTATTCTTGTTTGTTTGACCAGAAAATTCTCTAAAAAAAGTAAGTTGACAACTTTCCTGTGTGCACTTGTCTTTAGTGGTTGGTGAGCCTATTTGTGCTGATGTGAATATGAAGGACAAATGACCAGTGAAACAGTGCATAAAAGTGACACAAACTAGAGGAAAAAATAAGTGGCAGGCCTCTAAAACAAGCATGACCTGAAAAATATCAAGGTGATAGTTAATGACTCAACACAATAGTCTAGTTTCATGGCTTCTTGCAGTAGTCTAGTGTATGACTGAACATGTTTAGTTTTAGTGCAAGATTTGATGCATCAATCCAGATTATGACTTGGATTTAAAAATCTAGTTAAAGACTCAATATATTAGTCCAGTTTATGGCACAGCATAGCTGTCTTGTTTATGACTCAGTGAGTCAACTTAATGACTGAACATAGCTCTAGATGATTTGATAGGTCAGTTTGTGACGCAACATAGCAAACTGAGTAGCAGTCCAATTCACAGAACAGTGTAGTTCATGACTCGGTGTTTTGTAAGCCTAATGTATGACATCACATCTCATTTATGATGCAATTGGCCTAAAAAAAAACATACTCATGAAAAGTAGGTTGTTAGTTTTCAGAAAGACAAAATCTTTTTTTGTACTGCCTTCCCTAGATTACCCCAAAACATGAAATTTACACTCGATCAAAACTTTTGCCTACAAGTGTGAGTGTAATCAAAGTTTTTTAAATCTTTTTTTAGTAAGTTTTGCTCTGAAATGTCAGTTCTTCACTAAAGGGAAATTTCAACTTCTAGGCTGTATGCCCTGTCACTAGAGGGAGTTTCCTGGACTTCCTGCTGTTGCTTCACATAAAGTTTGAGGAAACAATATTTTAGCCATGCTTAAAAGATGTTAGGTATGTTTGTATTCAATATGAAGCCAACAGACTCTTTCATGACATAATCCCAGATTCCTTACTGACATAGTCCTCCCTTCCGGATAGGCATGATGGCAAAGTCATTCAAACAGACCTTTAAGGATAATAAATTGTTGTGAAAGAACTAAGTAAACGATGGTCTCTTCTCACCCTCTGTTTGTAAGCCCTGATTTCCATTAGCCTAGCTTTTGATGTGAGTCTTCTGCACTCATTTTCCTCTTGCAGTTTTGTTAGTTGTTTGCATCATTATTATTGACTGATATGTTTGAAGGACTATCCCTCTCAAAAGAGGTTGACTACATCCAAGAGTTCATGTGGGAAACCAATGTAACATTTTCATAGCATGGTCAGATGAACCAGTTTTGTAGTTTTGTTACTTCCATCAAATCATTTTATCATTCCAGTGATAAATTTCTGAATGTCGGAATAGTCAAAATGATTCTTTTTTGCATATTCACGGCAACAAATTTTTGATCAGTAACAACTTTTCTGGGTATTGTACAAACAAATTCTTCTGTATTAAAAAAAAATCACATAGTATGCATTATTTTTGGTTTAAGTTTGCAAGAGCCACATTTGGCAAATTTGCTTTCACTAATGGCCTTTGACTTTATTCAGTGTGCGATAATAGTTCATTTTTCTTGTACGTTATATTAAATGTACATTTTATTTATGAAAATTGTCTATCACCAATGGAGATGAAATACATCATCATTAACAAGATGGAGCTGGAAATGAAAATGTCAACAAATTCACTTTTCTCTTTTGTTCAACTTACTTGTCTTTTCTGTTTCATTTCTCACATTCATAATGTCTTCATTAAAAGTATCTTAATTACATTCTGCATTCTGCAGTAGCACAAAATAAAGTTTTCATAAACTGCACCATACACATTCAACTGAAATTATGGATTCTTGCTGCAGTAAAAATGGCTATTATCATTGTTAACAACCTCTTCTTCAGTGAATACTTCTATGTATGAACAATCATTTCTATGTATGGACATCATTTGGAACCATCAATTTGGGGACCATTGAATCCCAATCCTCCTCAGTTCTTTGTTACATCTCACTGCTACCATACATTAGAGGGTAAGGTTTTGTATGAATTGTTGCCTATCAAGGTTGTCTTAAATAAGCAATGATTGGAAGACCAAATCTATCAAACCCTAGGTCAACACAATAAGCAGCGAGCAAGATTTCTTTTCAATTTAGCCAGCATTTTAGCATGCTGATTCTAAATCAAACAAATCCACAGAAGTTTATTTGTAAAAATGTTCATGGAAAAAATAATATACATTCACTTTGTCATAATACTCTTTTAGGTTAAGTGAATATGTACAAACTGCAAGGCTACACTACGTTTACACAACCATTCACACATTTTTTAACCAATTTTTAGTCACCGCTACTTAGTAGCTGTAGGCATTGCTCAAAAGCTCTCAATAAAAGACAGCACCATAATCAAAATTAAGAAAATGCCCATATCAAAATGCAAAGCAGGTGGGTGTTGACATAGCACAAGTCATAGCACTAGGAACACACTATGATTAAACAAGTTAACTTGATTCAGGAAACAAGTTGATGTACTGTAATAAGTGTAAACTTAACATGTGTACACTGACTGAAGAGCATCAACATGACTTCTTAGCATACATTTTTATTCATTTTTCAGAACCCCAAAGTCTGGTTCTTTTTCCGTGCCCAGCAAATTTAAAAGGAAAATGGCATCCACATGCTGGTCTCCCGTTTTGTAGTTTTAGAGATTTCTCCTTGCTTATTATCCGCTGTTGAGGTTTTCCTCTGAGCAGTTCCCGCAGCATCTATGGAGTCAGTTCCGACGGCAGACAGGCCCGTCCGTTTGACTTTCTCTGTGATGCTGGTGGGGGCAGTTTCTTGCCTCTCCAACACGGTTTCTGGTAAAGGCCTGTACAGAGGACCGAAACCAAACAGTCTTCTAGGCTCTGGTTGTACCTCTTTGACTACATACTTTGCAGAGGTCCCATCTGACACCGGTAACGATGGTTTGCTTTTTCCTGATGCGTCACTGCCTGAGTTCATTCTGAGATAAAGGACAGAAAACAACATTGAAAGGCAACAGGAGGGTGATTCCACTATGAATTTATAATCACATGCAAGCAGCAACCATAATGATATAATGTAATGGGATTTTCAAGAAACCAGAGTTTTTAACTTAACAGAATGTGCAACACCACCACAATTACAGCAATCAACGTGTAAAGCAAAATAATGAGTTATGACAAAACAATAAATCATGTATGATCCACACTCCCTTTTTTAAGTATTTCTATTGGAATTTTGAGAGTTACCACATATTGGAGCCATGATGACTTTTGACCTCCATAAGAAACTAAGCATGTTTTACAAAATGTGGTATGCCTAACTACTGATTATAAAATCAGTTCAAGATTCCAGCATGGAATTTTGTTCTCAATTTAACAAAACTGGCAAATGTGCCTCACTCTAGTCTACACTCTACTGAATCTGCCAGATTTTTCAGGCATTACATTTTTCATTTTCCACTTTTTTTCTGGGTATCTTTTTTCATCCTTGCTAAGTGGTTGTCCAGTGCAGTAGGCTACCACATATGCGTAAATGCTATTAATAGGCTTGCAGTATTTCAGGACACTACCTAATTCAAAGAATCATGATGCTCAAAAAAATGAGTATCAGATATGATCTGCATTAAAAAATAATGGACAAGTGGAATGCAGTGTGTTCTAAGTTCTCTTTTTAGTACTTTTTGATTAGTGCATTTTTTTTCTGAAATTGATTCTTTTCATGTCAGTCAGAAGCCAGCAAGTTTAGGATAAAAGCCAGTCAGCAAGAGCTAGTGACAGGTCCGGCTGGCACCAACCGGCATGGCAACTTCCCTGGTTCCTAGCTTACATTCAGAACCCAAGATTCAAAACGACTCATTAAATTTGTCACTTGTTGAATTTTTTTTGTGTTTCACTAGCGTCTTACCAAAGATAGACTAACTTCGGATATATCTGAGACTACCTTCAAGTTACCGTACATCACTACAACAGTGGCACAGAATGTTAGCACGTATCAGTTTTCGTTTATAAAAGAAGGTTAGGTGTTGGCCAATCACAATGATGCTTCGACAAAGGACAACTTTGTTTTGATCTGCGAGCATAAATATCCTATTACACATACCGTGTAGAAGGTAACAATAGCCTATACTAACATTCTATGCCACCATCACACTCATATGGGGGTGTATCACACTAAAACTATGGTCCCATGGTTGAAACAGTAGCTTTCATCATCATTTGGTAGGAAAACACAGATGTAAAGTAAGGCGAAACAGAATTGACTCTGTTAACATCTTCAACTTTTAGTACTATTGTCACTTGTTTATCATACACAATTTTGTTCAAATTGTTGACTGCATGATGTAAAGCAATCTCACACCCTAAAAAAATATAATAGTATGTGTCCCTTATAAACTTTCTCTTTTTTCCCATACCAACTGACAGAGAGCAGTATTCTCTACCTGTCACATGACAGTGTAGCAGATTTTACAAAAAGGTAGGACGATTTCCTTCGGTCTTACCTATCATTAAAATCTTCAAATGGTTGAATTTGGAAATTAATAGGTCTATCCTCCTGTAAGCTGACAGCATCACTGAAGTTCCTCAACACTTTATCTTCACCTTTGAACAAACAGAAATAGAAGTACATGAATGAACACTCCCAATCCTTTCAACTTTGAAATTATGAAATAGCTGACTAAGTGTGATTATTCCTATTGTGAGATTAGCTTACTGTTGAACAGCAGTCAATGCCACACTGAGAGCAGATATCCACAACAGTTTGGGCATCAACATAACTTAGTGGCATGAACATGACTTTACAGGCATCAACATAACTTCAGATATATTTAGCTGTGATCATCACTGTAAGCTTGGACACCACTGTGACTTTGAAACAAAAATGAAAGCTTACACAAAAGTAGTGTTTTCATTGATTCTTAAAAATCGCAAGCGGGTAGTTTTTTGTATTGTACCTGTCGATTATCCGGGTACCCAACAGAAATGTCAGCTATATTGTTAACATTGTCAAGTTCCACAATACGTACATCACATCTGTGTAGAATCTCAGTGGTGTACAACACACACACACCTACTTATTAAAAGGACCACTGATTTTTCCCGAGAGGAAGAAAACTCCATTTTGAACTATTTGCTGTAGTAGGCGACATATGGCAATCTGGCACAGTGTGTTCACACAGTGGGTTGTGTCGTTTTTACACTTCATGAAGGTACTAGGTAGGAGCAGTATTTTTTAATCCAAGTAGTAAAATACCATGTGGGTATGCTGGTATCTGGTTTACCCATGAAAAACACTACACAACAGCATATATATTACAAAATGAACAAAGCATGGTGCCAAAGTATTTGGTGGGGTATTGAAGGTTAGCCCCATGGGAGCAACAAAGTATCCTTTTGTATGCATTTTAACCACTTGAAGACTGGACATTACCGCCAATAACTGTATTATGTTTAGAATATTTAAGAATTTTTACAGCAGCTTTGCCACATTACCACAAATAAACTAGCTCCACCTAACTTCCACCAGACCCTCCCCTCCCCCTCACATTTAAGGTGAGCTCCATATACCATGCACTGTCAAAAATCAAACATACTAAATCCTGCAGCTTAACATGGGTTGGCTATGACTACATTTCCTAAACTAGTGGAAATAGGACTACTGACTGACCTTCCTCTGGTTTCTCTCGACTGTAATTTCCTTGGCTGAAGAGAATGTCAGAGGCTGATGATGATGAACGGAGGGTTGGAATGGTAGAGTCAGATATCTTTCTCAGTGGTAGCTTTTTAGGTCTTAGGAGGTGGTCATCACATACTGCAGATGATGCGATAGTGACATTGCTGGATTCATCATCATGGCTGATAGCGCTTGTGGAAGTGATTTTTGAGTCCTCTAACTGCTGCAAAGATACTAACGACTTCGACCTACGATGTCTGAGAGGCTTATGTCCATTCTCCGAAGACGAAGAAACAGGTGGAGTTTCTTGACTGCCATTACTTGGCTTGTTGATTAAGAGTCTGTACTTATGAGGATGGGAATTGAAGACTGAACTGGAATCAAAGAGAAGGTAACTGCTACTTGGAGGGGACAGTGGGGTATCATCAACCTCGTATCTCTCTGGTCTTGGGATTCTTCTTGGTGGACAGTCGCTAGTCAGTGGAAGACATCCCTCTGCCCCAGGGGGTTTATCCATCCCAACATTATCATTACTGGAAGGCAAAAGAAGAATGAAAACATTAGTTTTGACACAATTTAAGAATAAGACCAAAAATATGAGCAATTTGCATTGCTATCATCGTACAACATGTAGTTGTGAGGTGTATCTGGGAGATGGTTGACATACTAAATATGTAGTTATCATATTAAAAGGGGCATTGGCTATATCAGGTTGTACGACAAAATCATAAAACACGTTTAACTACTGTGACAAAATATAACAAAGGTGAAGCATTGAAACATGAGAGATGATAAAATACAACATGACGTTGTTTATATGAATGGATCTCAGAATAAAATGTATCTAAACAAGTTAATCATACTGCATACAGTGTACAAAGTAAAGACGGCAGATGATGTGTTTCAAATAGCACAAATAGTTTTATAAAAGAAATACCACTCAACCATAACCTCTGGAGTGATGTTTTAAGGTTGTTTATTAGTTTTACAGGTCAGCACTACCCTAAAGGTAGCGGGAATATTTAATCCTCCAAATTTCTAGACAGAGAGCCCTTTTTGACAAAAATGCACCTGTATTATGCTTAAATAAGATTTCCTCAGAGAGATCTCTCAGACATTCCCACCCCTAAGGTTTTTCAGGGTGCTTTTTAGAGATGTTTCCCACCAACAGTAAGACGGTTGCACTGGCCATTTTGAGTGGTTGTATCTAATCACTCCCAGACCTAGCATTCAGGTAGATAAGACATAATGTACTATAAGCTTTCCACTTCAACCCTGTCAAAAGTTCAATCACTATTGTGTTCATTTAAAATTAGGCAAGCAAGCACTTACCATTAAATGCTGAAATATGTACCCTTGTTATATACAGAACTAGCACAATGTTTTCCCTAGCTTTTAGTACCTTTAGTTTAGTTTTTGTGCACCTAGCAAAGGTGGGCATGTCTGTGCAACATTAGCATATATAGCAGTGTCCTTCCATATTGACAAAGTTCTCCCAGTGTTGTTAATGTGCTTCAAAGACACTCCAACATATTTCAGATTTTATGTGACTAAGCCACAAGTCTCTTCCTCTGAAATGGTACACAAGACATTACTGATTTGTTAGGTCTGGAATATGTGGCCTACTGCATACACTGGGAGGGCTCAATCAAAGATTTGTGCATTGGGGTGTTTGTTTGGGGAACGAAACATAAAATTCTGAAATTTTGTTTTACAGTGGCTAACGAAACCAGAGCACCAGACTTTGCAGAACTCCTGTTACTTATGTTCTGGAGCTACCTTTCATTTACCTTTCCTGTTTGTGGAACATTTTAGTATCGTGAATGCAAGTGGAGGCACATACATGTAGTGACATATGACAGCTTATGCTATAGTGTATCATACATGTACCACTAAAAACCAGCACGAATCAAAACAAGAGAGGGAAGCATGCTACCATGAACTGCATATATTCTTTCTTCACTTTTTTTTTGCCATACGAACAGAACTCCAAGTAAGACTCTTGAATGAAGTACATATTAACATGTAAATAGTGACGTGTCAACGACAGCTGTGCTCTGGCAATTGACATACACACAAGAGAGCTGCCTATGGATATTATGTGCAGTTTTGTATACACTACATCACATTGCACTCTTGAGTAATATGCAAGTAATGTTACTGACAGAAGTATCAAACATGACTAGCACTAAGTCATGCAATTGGTCTTACCTTTTACCATACTTACTATCCTGAAAACAATTAAAATCACCAACCACAAAGGGCAGATGAAAAATCTGTGAATGTGGATCCCTAATTTGAAGGGAAAATATTGCTTAAGATATATAGATGGTGTCTTTATCTTATTATTTGTAGTTCAAGCACAAACTTGACACAAACTTTGTAATAATTATCCTTCCATACATTTCTGAATATATCAATATAACTTAACTGCTATGTTGCATCTAATTTTTACCAGTTCTAGATTCTGCAATAATGGGCACAATTCAAACTATGGCTTAAACAAGTTACTTCAGACTTGCTGACATTTATCGTTCTGCCTTTGGTCTAATGTAACTTCATGTCAGTGTTTATATGCAGTATGTCCACTTTTGTTTGGACTTAATATTATAATACTCTTATCCTCTCTTATTTGACTAAGTACTTCCTATTGCCTCCTACAGCAATCACTTTCTCTGACTGTGCTCTGACTGTGCACTACCTCTTACTTTCTTGTCATAGTTATTCCATGTTAGCAGCATTAAATTCATGGTCAAGAGATGTAAAGCCAAAGAAATGAAAGCAACTCATGCACATTCTTAATGTTAGGAATCTGAAATTATAATGATGTCATAATGATGCTTGCCACAGAGCCTGCTGACTCACATTTTGAGGGGAACGCAAAACAGTGCATTTGCTAGATTATTGCAGTCAATACAAGAAAAGCATATGTTTTGGACATTCTTTACAAGTTTTCCATGGGAACTTGACAGTTTTTCTTTGACTAGTTTTTGTGTACCATGTCCCTGTTGTCACCATTACATATGTCATAGCTAAGCTTGATCTAATTCGTAAGCTAAGCTTCATGAGCTTCTTTATTCTTTGTTGTTACTGTTATGTCACTGTAGGTATTTATTTTTGCTATTTTAACATGAAAGAAAAAGAAAACTAAAACAAAGGAAGAACTAACTTTGCAATGTACAGTGGATAAGATGTATGTAGGTGTTATCGGCATGGCAGACTTGCAAAGTGTGTCTGTACTCCTACACCCCGCTGCATGGTTGTTGACTTGAACCAACCATTAAAACTAACTACAAACTTACTCACTTACACTAACAGCCTTGTGACTGGAACTTTGAATACATCTACTCAAGGGGAAAAAATTATACTTAAAGAAGGCAATGATACATAGACCAAAACTCTAGGGAAACTGCTTTTACTAATTATTTGGCTGAATTGATATCCAAAAGTGCCTTCCCCTTTAAGCGAAGTGATTAAAATGAGACATGGTGATCGCTTTTTGGTTACCTTTTCAGACATCATCACTATTTTTTTTACTTGGATTTTTGACAAGCAGTAATTAAAGAACAGACAATGTGAAAATGAGGACGACTGAAAGACATTAAGATTGCATAATGGAAGGTGTCGGAATGACCAAGAATACAAGAAAGAATTCATGAAAGACAATGCATGATTCTTATTAAGTCTTGTATCATCTCAACCCATCAGATATGTATTACCATTTTGCATAGATTTATTTTTTGCTCATTAATTGAGAAACTGGAGACCACATTTCAAGACATGGTACATGATACAGATTGAACACCCAAAAAGTGTCATTTCCTGCCATCTAGGAAGAATGTAAAGCAAAAATTTCATTGTACTCTCCAACGTCCACCGAATTGTGAGTTGTGATGCTTCACTTAGATTAGTAATGCTGGCTATTGAGTCCCCCCAACCCCCTACATTTTACAGTATTGAGAATGCTGGGTATCAATATATAGCTCCATCTCACAAAATCTGATAGTACCCCCACTAAGTGTGCAGAGTTTCTCTAACCACTGATGGAAACTGCTAGCTCCTCCACCAGGTGTGCAGAATTTCTCTTGAGGAATTGATAACTTTCAGAATAGGTTCAGTGAATATTTTGGAATATAGTAAACCAGCAGAGAGAAACAAAGGACCTTTGAAAATTCAATTCTTAGATCTAGGGAGGCTATCAAACCTCAGAAATAAAAACTTCTACTGTGAAAAGAAAGCTGAGACACTGTTTATTTAAACGCCCTTGCCTGATTAGTCGAATTTACGGTATAGTACATACACCAAACTTCGCGCACTGCCAAACTTCGCGCATCCCTAAAAAATAAGCCCTAGAATTCGATGACCTAACTAGCTGGACACATTTTGGAGCGACAGGAGTAATTATAGAATACCTTGCATTTTTGAAGGTGCATCCAGCTAGTAGAGTCGGAGTCGCAGTCGCATGCAGTGAGGGCCCAATTCCAAAGTTTTTTACACACTTGCCTTTCCGTCTAATTTTGAGAACGACAGAACACATGGCTCGATGGCCCCCTTTATCTTTTTCTTTAAAAATATTTTAAGTCCACTGCTTTGTAGCATATTCAGTACGGAGGGTGCGCAATTGCAGTTCCCGAGTCCGTATATACACTTGCGTCTTATTTTTAGAACGACACAACACACGACTTGAAGGCCCGTTTATTTTTTGTTTTCAAAAATATTCAGTAATATTATATATTTATAAATATAAAAATATTCTAAGTCCACTGATTTGTAGCATAGTCAGGGCTAGAGAAAGAAAGAAACTATTCTAAGTCCACTGGTTTGATAATATGTCTTGAAGTGGAGTCGGAGTCGCAGTGACAGAAGACTAATTGGTTTGAAGATATATCTTAAAGTGGAGTCGGAGTCGCGGTGGCAGATGCTTGCAAGATATATTTTGCAGTGGAGTCGGAGTCGCAGTGACAGTAAGATATGTCTTGAAGTGGAGTCGGAGTCGAGGTGGAAGAAAATGAGAATGATGCACTTATTGTTAATGACATGTTACCGAATGGAGTCGAAGTCGCAGTGAACGTGTACAGTAATTGCTCAGTGATTTGGGTGGAAATGTATTTTCAGGTGGAGTCGGAGTCGAGGTGCGGGGGGGAGATGAAAATGATACATCTATTGATTAAAATTTGGACTAGAGTCTAGTTAACTTAGTTAGACTAGTTTTGGACTGTATTTGCTGCTGGAGTCGGAGTCGCGGTGAATATGTGGGTGGAAATGTATTTTCTGGTGGAGTCGGAGTCGTGGTGGAAGTTGGCTTGCGCCCTCTAATACTTCCAATTGAGAATGGTTGGCACTCTCGACTGCGACTCCACTTGAATAACAGACCTTCTGGAAGGCGGGGTATTCCATAATTGTACCCACATTTTTTACTACAATGCCTTGAAATGACTGAAAAGAAACCTAAGACACTGTTTATTTAATCGCCCTTGTCTGATTAGTCATCTTTACAGTGCTGCATTTGCATAGGTGAGGTAGGCTTGGCTTAGAGCATCCTATTCGCAGTTTCCGCCGAATGTTACAATTTTCCAGTCATGATTGTGACTCTTCAATGAATTCCATCCTAACCATTTTTGTTGCTAGCTTGTTCCCATGTTTTTGCTGTAGGTGTAGACACAGGATTCTTTTAAAAGGACACTCGTCGTGTGACGATTGTCATGCTAACGTTAGTAAGATGCGCGAAGTTTGGCAGGATTACATCGTATCGTTAACTCAAGTAAATGTTGCTTAAAATAACAGATTTCGAGGTACAATCCATGGCATATTGTATCGAATTGCTAGTAAAATTAAATTTTGGACTTGCGAAAACAAGATATATGATTTTCAGGGATTTTGAGTTTACAACAGCTAGAAATTCCAAGGTTTTTACGTTAGATGCGCGAAGTTTTGTACATCCATGCTACAATTACAAGTATTAGCCTAACGCTAATGCCAAGGCTGGCTGTTGGCCTAGCTATAGTATCACTAACACTAGTTAAAAATAATCTTTACTTCAGCCTATGGTACTTGAGTATTGAAAAGTTGCTGGAGAACAGTATTACCATCGACCTCTCAGACAAGTTATGATCGAAATCCAAATGCTGACAGTTTTAATTTTGGGCACGAAGTAAGCTACGCTAACATCCGAGGCGATATGTTCAGGACGCTATACAGCGTACAGCTTCACACGTACACACATTAGGATTCACATAATGATACAAGTTTCCAGTACTACTTTGCATACACATATGATACCGTTTGACTATGAAATTCTATACTTTCGATTCCCATTTCATCATTGACCGTAGTCGCCGTCACCAGCTGCCCGTCACCGACACTAGTATTGGATGATTGTCAAATTCTAAGAAAGCAGGCAGCTTACGTTATCGATTGAGTCACTCTGTACATTCATTGCACCACCTCTGACCGCGCCTTCATTTATAAAGAGCCAATGGGATAGGAGTATACTTTGTTTAACGTTGTGACTATTCACACGGAAATTTTCGCGTAAATAAGGGCACCTGTAGTCACAATTCACACGACGAAAACTAATTGGGGGCGCTGCGTTAGTTTGTACAGGCCAAAGAGTTCTTTGGTATACAGCCCGGCCCTCATTACTGTACCTTAATCGATGGCGTACTACTGATGACGCTCCTAATCTAAAATTTGAGAGCAGAAACCGGTCTAGTTTAGTCGTAAGAACCATTCATGTCGCAATACTACATCAAAAGTAAGGTTACTTCACCTAAAAGGTGAAAATGCTTCTAAGAAGGACATGCATAAAGACATGTATACCTCAGGGCATAACCTAAAGAATGCTCATCAGGTTCTTGGTCGTACTGTTGCGTTAGATAGTGAACCAGCGCCCACCCCCACGTTCACATTAGCATAAAAAATAGTCAAAATGGATTAGGACTCCCTGTTAGGCCTACTGTAAGTTCCTCCCCCATGCCAGCAAATATCAATGTTCGATCCAGTGGTTTATTATGCATGCTGGGTTATGGCTCAACTGCAAACATGACATGACTCATGAAGACATAAATTATTTAACTTTTAGGGTTCCCCTAACTAATTAGTGGTTTATTACTTCTTAAACAGAGAGCGTCTAAGTGCTGTCCTTCCTTAGATCAAGATGTTCGTCTTATAGTTTAACCCCGTCCACCAACGAACACAGGTGGGCCTGCAATTAGTCCCTTGGAACTGGAGCAATGCACGTGTAGGTCGTCTGCTATACACTCCACGTTGCAGACAGCTCTCTAATTACCTTACAGTAGCTCCCAGCAGTCTTTATTGATAGGCTACCATACCACATGTCTTGACTTTTATTGACAATTTAATGATTGAAATTATCATAGGAATTAGTCCCCCTCCCCCCCCCCCCCATTGCCCTTTACTGATACGAAAATGTGGGTAAGCCTACTGCCCTCAACTGATACAGAAATTCCATGTGAATAACATGGTGCTTGTGAGTGCCCTCATAGAGAGTCGGCCTAAAATAAATATTCTGTGTGAATAGTGACCCCCTTCCAGGTGCCTTTCTCCCTACGAACATTTCCGTGTGAATAGTGCTTCCAAGTATCCTTATTCGTTCGAAAATGTCCGTGTAAATAGTGCTTTCATGTGTCCTTATTCGTACGGAAATGTCCGTGTGAATAGGCCCCACCTTTGTTTAAACCACACCCCATGGAAGAGATTTCGTACAGAGTGTAATACCGAAAATATGAAATTAATTTGAATGAATTGTTCTCCAGCATTATTTACGACGGGCTGATTAATCAGTCGTGAGGAAATGTATGTGATATTCAGTGGTGGAACAGAACCCATGACATCGGTCACCCGAAATGTGGGACATTTTTAAATTTTAAACAGAATTTTTCCCTCCGCTCTTGGTCCTAGATCCCTTAGTTCCCTGCAGTCTATAACACGAAGTCGTTTTCACTGTTTGAAATTACATAAAATAGTTGTCATACAAATAAACTTATAATTTTAGTACCTGTTGGTACCACGATCCTTCTGTTTTGTTTTAGTGTATATGATAAAAAAGTTGCAGTCACACTGTTTCACAATAGCATACTCGGCATGCGTGAATACCCTTTTAACAATTAAAGTTGTTGTCTCCCGTGAAGCCAGTGCTCTCGTCTCCTGGCACACGCCGCATGTCATCAATGAACCTATATTTAAGTCTTTCTCGCCTCCATGTTGCCACCCTTGAAAAATCATTAGCTATTGACCAATTTGGATTCATCTTAAAAACTAAAAATATATCACCTGGAAGACTGAAGAAACACCATGTTTTTTTAACAGCTGTTGGGTCACAGAATTTCGGTTCACCCTTAATTCAGTTCTATAATACCCACAAATACCCATGTGCCTCTGAATTTCTCTATTCACTGCAGCAACGCAAATGTCATCATGATGACCAGATTCACAATTACCCGCAGTAGAGTAGTAGACCTACCTGGCAATTTGTTACACTGTCTTTAAAATTTAGTCACTTCACGTGTACGTACTATCTGCTTTATGTTAAGTAAAATTGGTCCCAATTGGCCAGATTTAAAGCAACTTTAGACGTTTTGTGATGCTTCAAAATTTGTTTTTCAATCACTCACAACTTTCAAAATTGCCTGAGATCTTTCATGAAGTTTGTATAGTAAAATAATGGGATCTTGAAAACGATATATTATAATCTTTTAAATAGTTTTTAGAGGTAAACTTCTGAAAGCTTCGATTTTGCGAGTTGCTTTACTCTTGGACGAGTATCATAAAGAGGGGAAGGGCCTTCTCGTTTTTGAAAGGACGGTACATCTTTAAAAGTCTCCCCCCCCCCAACACACACACACACACAATATTTCCATGACTAAAAAATCATTTCCCCATTTATTTTTACATTTATTTCCTTCCATTTATCGTTTATTTTATTTTCTCATTTTCTCCATTAATTCGCGATCCCCACATAACATGTCGGTTGCAGGCGGCAAGTTTTAATAGTGCAATCTAACAGGAGAAACTTTATATCTGCTTTAATAGGTAACTTGAGGCCTTGCCTATGGTAGCCTAGCGGCTCTCTGGCTGTCTTCGTATGTATCCCATAGTTTTTTCGTAGCGAGTAATAATAAAGTGATCGAAAAAACTCGTCCGCTTCGCCGCCGGGTACGCCCATAGCTATATACGGTGACTCGCGCTTTACGTAGTATGAAGGCGGAGTTGCTGAATTGTCCCCGCCTCTAGGTGGAGCAGAGGATGTGGTAAGTGGAAGCGAGTGTTTTCCAACTAATAAATACAGATGTAAATCAGCAACGTCCGGTCCGTGCGTAGCATATCGAACTCAGGCCTGTCCACTGTACAGTGTTCAGTATCTTTTTAAAAAAGTAAACGCTGGGCTTTCCCTTCGGCCCGATTTAGAACATATAACAATTTTCCTACGCGTTACCTTCTCTATCGAAACGTTTTCAAGATGGAACCTGAGTTGGGTCTAGTGTTTGTTGTGGCCATTTCGCTGTTCATGTCGGGTGAGTACTATTACCAACGACTAATACCAACGTTATTTAGTAATTCCTCAGTAGGCAATCTTGCACAACTTTCTGGGATCACAGAATCATTGATCAAATTAACCACAGTTTGTGGTACATAAGTTTTAAAGATAGCAAAACTTTCGTTGTCGAAGGCGATGAAACTTGTTTACCAACAGTTGCAACATTGAAAATTACAAAATTTCTTTAGCCTATTTGTTTTTACATGCAAATGGTCACAGTTGGCACTGACCAGGCGGTGTGTTATCGTTAACACTAAAGTTAGGCCCATGTCTACTCTAGTACTCTTAAGTCTTATTTTTCTTTAAGTCTTAGTCTTTGGCGAAAGTCACGAGTCTGAGGCCAAGGTAAGGGTTTATTTCGTTTTGGTAACCTCTTGCTTTGCTTGTCACTTGTTTCAACATGTCGTTACCCCCCTCCCCCCCAAAAAAAATGCGACATCAAATAGTCTAATTTAGGATACTTACCAAAGTAATTTTAGCTGGTACAGTGCTAGGCTATAAATTTGTAGCCATAGGCATATATGCTTTACTTTCAAAGCAGAATAGGAGGTCAAAGTCAAATTCATTCAGATACATTCAAATTCACCAGTTACAACACTTTCTCTCAGCGTTATACTTAGAAGCATCAAAACTGTGTATAGTTCTATGTCGTCATAGCACTGAGTAAGAACTTGATTGAGGAGGGGATGTGGTTGGCCTAATCATCACTGCACCAGAGATCCTGCTAGAAACTGTGTATGCAGAGCATGCCCAGTGAAAGTGAGGCATAACACCCATCATGTGTGGGGTTGAGTGCATGGTCTGCCGTAGGACCCCTGGTGGGATCTTTTGCAGGCGAATGATAATCCTCGTCAGCAATCGTAACGCGATCACAATCAAACTGTGGTCTAGTATTGAGAAAATTGAAAAGTTATTATATTCATTACAGGTAACAATGGCTAAATTTCATAATCATGGTTTATAATGAATATTACAATCGAAGGTAGTTACTCATTACCCTAATTTCCTCTTTGTCTAGTCCCAAGTAGCATTCCCATATGGGTACCATGTGGGACCCAGATCCACTACAATATGGGACCCATATGGGACCTCCCATATGGGCCCCAGCAGGTTTTGCACCCAAGACCCATGTGGGCCCCATATGGGTTATCCCATATTAACCAAATGGGATCAATCTGGGGCCCGTTAGGGTCCCATCTGGGCTCGCAATATATGGGTAGAATATGGGTTACATTAGGGCTGTCCTTTATGTAAGATACATGGGCTCCATATGAGGCCCATGTGGGTAAGTAGTTGCTGGGTTCAATATGGGAAATCCCATATGGGCGATATATGGGTTTTATCTGGGTTGGCTATCCATTCATATGGGCTACATATGGGGCCCATAGGGGCACTGATAATCCCATATGGGCAATGCATTGGTTTTATCTGGGCTGATAATACATGGGCTAAATATGGCCCATATGGGTTGCATATGGTGCCCATGTGGGTACGACTTGTGGGCTCAGTATGGGAAATCCCATATGGACAACAAAATCTATTCTATCTAGGTTCCCAATATGTGGGTAAAATGTGGGCTGAAGATGGCACAATCCATATGGGGGACATATGGACTCCGTATTGCGGTGATGTTTTGGGTACGAAGTATGTGGGCCAAATTGGTCTATCCCATACATGCATGAACTTCATGCTTTTTACTGGGGCTATATTCTGAATGCTACCAATTTTTGGGATCAATTAAGTGTAAAATCAGTTTCATCATGCACCTACTGTAGGGATTCAGCAATAAACAGAACAGACACTCTGAAAATGAACATTTTAAGAATAACCTCACTGGAAGACATTTAAATCAAGGTTGCAAAAATGTTTTATTGTTGTTAATTTATTCCAACCAAAGAAAAAAGTGCGATAGAAATTTATGAAATTGACCCATTCTAGAATACTAGAGCAGCGCTCAGTGATTCTACTCATCCATTACATGTGTTTCCATGGCAACCATTCTCCCATGGGTATACAGTACAAGTTGTAGCCCTACTAGCAAAGTGCATGACTACAATATCTCATCTTTACCCCTATAGGATGAGATAATAACCAAAAATGCTCAGTGCATGCATGCATCTGTCTATTGCTGCTCAGTAGTAACAGAATTTGGGTAAAAACAAACGAATGTGTGACTAACAACTGAACGTTTCTTCAAATGAGTGCATGTCAACCCATGGCATCCTCAAGAAACCGCGTACCATACAAATTCAATCTTCAATTTTAGGATGATATAACTCTCAATCATCTGCTAAGACGTACCTTTCCCTGCATATTATCAGGTTTTCTAAAAATAAATAGATAAATAAAAAGATAAATAAATAAAAAAAAATCATCTACTTCTGTTGGAAGTTCCCACAAAAATGGTTAGGTATAGAACGAAGACATTATTACATGAATTATTACAGGCATTATAAACGGCAAGTGTTGAAGGCAGAGCTTTTTTGCCTTAACGCTTAGGATGCCCCTTCCCTATTCGGCTTCATTTGTTAAAAGGGTGGTCTAGCCACAAATTTAGCTTGACTATGTTGAAGAGTAAGTTTATCCAACCATTCTGGTGAAACGTCGATTCATTTCCAGTGAGTGGTTCTCAAGATATTACCAGTTGAAGTTACCCCGTTTTCTACCAGCTGTGAACTTGAGGCAAGCAGGAGTGACATCATCTCCTCACATGGCTGAATAGTCTTTTGTTTTCTTTATTATTGAATTTATTATTTTGACCTTGAAATCAATAGGTGGTCAGCTTAGGTACTGGTTATGTGACGGTCGCAAAACTCTCATGCCCCTCATACATTCGCATTATGATAGCACTAGATATTGAAGTATTAAATTTGTGTAAAGTTTAAAGAAAAAACATAAAATGCTTCATCAATGTGGGGAGATGACATCACTCTTGTTTGCTCCTTCAAGTCAACTGTTGGTAACAAATATGGCACCTTCAACTGCTCATATCTCACACATGGGAATTGAATGGAGGATTCACTGTAATGGTCAGATTAACTTGCTCGACAACATATCAAAGCTATATTTGTGGCTAGACCATCCTTTTAAGAGTGTGAGTAATGACAGTAAAGACACTATGATTCATCTATTTCTACGATCTACACAGTTTTCTTACATTAAAAGTAAACTTCCAGGTGTTCTTCATTTTTGATAATGCTCAGTTTTAACAGTAGTTAAACTCGTGTTCAACTGACGGAGGTAGTTTGCACAAAGACTCTGGTTATTGTATTAGTCTATCCTCAAGGTATATCATGTAATAGATATGTCTCTGCATGTAGTTTTTGTTTTTAAACATAAAAATCAATTTGCAAAGTCTTAGTTTATAGTTCATTTTCATCCTTTCATTGTCTAGTTCATCTTGGAGGACCTGTTGCCCGTTTGATCTTCTTTTCCGTCCTCCTTTTATTCCCCGTGCATTGTATAGGTATGAAACCACATACTTTTTTACTTCATCTTGCGTTGCTTGTCCAGTCCTCGAATTCTGTCGTACTGCACCTGAAAGTGAAGTCATAGGAGTCAATTTAAAATTACACTGGAATTTTTTACTTGCATATACAAAAGTATACATCATCTCAGAATTATTCTATAAGGAACATTTGTAATGAATCGCGTATTCGTATGTATGTCATTTCATGCAAAACCAACAAATTCCCTAAAAGATATTGGCTGGTCATCCTCTACAAACCAGGCTGAATTTAAGGAAGGAATTGTGGCAGGAATCACATTTCTTGAACAATCGACTGAGATCGAGGCAATTATAGTGACCAAATTTTAACAAACTGTTTCTCACTAACTACTTGTGTATTCCATCGTTTCTTGTTATTAGCACACCGATGTGTGATGGAAACGGTTTTCAACCACCTCGGAGATTAGCCAACCCATACTTTCTCTAAAACCACTCACTTGCTGCTCCTTTGCTGAATAAAACTATTCTTAACTGCATAAATATCCATTTACGAGCAGTAGATGGTCACGTTTGCTACTAATGTTTCCCTACAAATACGAAAGTTTCATTTTGGTCCGAAAAGTTTAATTTTGAAGGTTGCTTTAAGGCCCAAAACTCAAATGTTAGGGTAACAGATACTAAACTTGAAGCACATATGAAAGTAGGAACGAGGAGATGGAGGGGAAAAGAAATGATCCTGCCACTGAAATTGCCTTCATGCAGGTGTTAATGCGGCTAAATATTAACAATGCTCAACTATTCTCTAGTAAAGGATAAATTTGTGACGATCAACGGTATCATTAGAGCAGTGCATGACAACCAAATTTCTATCATAATTAATCAAGCGGACATTTACACATCGGACTGATATCTTTGTGATAACACGGTTTAGAGAAAATAATTACACAGATATATTTGTTGAAGTTACTTCTTACAATTACCAAAATGCAAACTTTGTGTACTCAGGAATTCACTTACGAAGTATAGCTTTATTGAGCTTCAAAGCTCGGAACTCATTCTTGCCTTTAGCTCCAGTCCAGTTATACTGGCACGCAACTTCCAGTGTCAGGATGTGTGAAAGTATTACTTTCACAGTGGCGGGTACATCTGTACCCCCAAGAACACGGAGTTTCTGCACCTGTGCAATATAGAACGAAGTACTAAAGGTAAGTAAACATTTTTACTTTTTTTATCAGAAAAGGACAGCTTTCCAGAAACAACCAGAAACAAAATTCCATTAAACATGACCATTGTGAAGAAGAACACAACATGTTTTCTAGAAATTTTTAACTACATGTAAATTACTGTTGTGTAACATACATTTACTAAACTAAAAGCCTAATTCATATCTTGATAAAGCCAGAAAACTGCCCATGAACATGGCTACTGTCTCAATGAAAGTGGCACATGGTTTTAACGTCCTGACATTTTTCACGTTTCAAAAATAGCAGGAAGGACGATTGTCACAATTATAAGTTAGGGGTTTGTATTTAGATGTACAACTGCGCAGTTTGAGATATATTCAGAGGAATACAACTGTGAGACAATTTAAGTGTGCACCTTTTTACAGAGGCAAACCAAAATTCAACCATCTAGAAAAAGATATGGTCACAGGGAGGAAAGTTGTAAGAGGGTTATGGTAACCCCAGAAAACAAAAGTGGGTATGCTGTGAATTTTCGTGTGCAGGTTTCGTTTACAGAACGTTATAGTTTCATTAAACCTACAAAAGACACTTGGCTTTGTTATTGTTTCTTTCATGTCAGTGAAAAATAAAATCTTACTGAATTGAGGATAATATTGTCTGGGGACTGGTCAAGATATCATGCAATTCAGGTTGGGAGGCCAATGAGAGGGAATTAGCTTTAGGGGAATGCAATGAAAAGCTTTGGTGGATATATACTGTACATTATGTGTAACAATTAGGTACTGTATGAGTTAAAGTATTTCTTATCCGTTCCTGGTGCAACCATACATTTCCAGCAGGTTTTGGTAACTTGGTATGTAACGCTCTTTTGACGTATCACGAATGCAGCCACGGGCTGATGCATGAATAATACACTTCTGTTGTACGGGTTAGTTGTCATTACCCCCTTGAACATAGTCAGTCAATCCTCTATGCTGCATTCACGAATTAGGGTAAAAAGGCAAATGTACTAGCTGTCTGCAGGTAGAGGGACTAATACGCAACTGCTTACAGGCTGTAATGCATCACCCCAGACAGTTTCAATTCTCCCAACCACCTACCTCTAGTCCCTCCTTCAGCCTGTCTTACATTCCTCCACATGTGTAATCAAAACAATGGATCCCTGTGTACGCTGTGTAATACGAACTGCTCTGCATCTTTCGAATTTGCTGGCAATCTAAGAGTACTGTAACTTAGAACCAGTTGAGAATTTTCCTTTCAGGGAGGTAAAAATATACTGTAGCTCAGGGTGATGCAATACAGCCTTTAAACTATCAAAGTAAATATAGACTTGCCCCTCCTCCACCATCGATAACAGCTCACTCCTAACTGTAATAACAATATACTATCATGCATTCAGGAGCCAGTAGTTAGCTAAAAATGAAAAAAAAAATGGAGTCAAAATTAATCAAACTACAGTGTCCATATAAAGGAAATCTGATTAATACAGCACATTAACATTTTATAAATCCTTTTAACATATTTCATCATTCCGTAAAAGTACGTCATCCTTCACTGCAGTCTACAAACCAGCATACCACAAACAACAGAGAGACTTCTATGCACACAGGTACCATTGATCTTTGACTTTTAAGCCAGCTCTAACATACATCAAGTGTCAAATCGGAACAATTTACTTCTTTGCACTCAAATCTACGGAAATTTCCTCCCGGGAGATCTGAAATTTCAGGCTGTATAGGTATATGGGTTTTTAATGTGAAAGTGTGGTTTACTTTCAGAACGTAGATCTGTTCATATATGGTGTTTTTTATATATATATTTTTCTATTTACTGTAGAGACGCACACTCATTTTCTCACACATTGAGTATTTTATCATAGGAGGTGGTATCGAAAGCACTCCTAGAAATTCTAAGACATATGGATCACATGGGTTCATATTGATCAACCGCATGATGAAAAAAAAGCTTATTTCTGACTACTAGGTATTAAAGGCGAACCAAAAAAAAAAGGATAAACAGAAAATACCAGAAACTGACAGAATTATCATATGCTGTTCGTAAATGCAGGGAGGGGAGTGCCATTGAAGGCAAATGCTCTTTACCTCGGCACACACAGGAATGAGAGGATGCATTGAAATTCTCTTAAAGAAATCAAATTAAGAATTAATATTTTAATTAAACAAGATTAATTTGAAATTAATGTTTGATTACACAAGTTAATGATTTGGAATTAATATTTGGATAAACAAGTTGATAACTTGACTAAATAAAGTAAAAATTTGATTAAACAAATTAATAATTTGAGTAAAAATATAAATTTGAATAAAATAATTTGTTTGATCAAATAAGTTTAAGCTGACTAAATAAATTATAAATTTGATTACAAAAATAGTTAATTTGATTAGTAGTAACAATAATTGAAATTAATATTGGAGTACAGACGTTAATCATGTGATTAAAGAAATTAGAAATTTAATTGCACAAATTAATAATTTGAGTGAACAAATTCAAAATGGAGATAAAAATTAATTTGATTAAGGAAAGTGTTAATTTGAATAATTAACAACTTGAAACATTTGATTGAAAACTTAACAATTTCATGAAACATAAATGTTTTGTTTGGAAAAGTTTTTATGTATCATTTTGCCTCGTTTGTTTATTGTGTGTGTTTTATAACTAGGGAGATTTTCAAGAGATTGAAATGAAAGCCCGTTGAACTGAACATACGACAGAAAGTCTTCATGTATATAACAACCATCGTGATTGGTTCCATGTTTTCCAACCAATCCCAACCCGCGATACGGTCAATACACATTTTGTGTGTAGAAAAGAACAAACGCTATCGCCTGTACTGAAGTCAATGGAACTTCCACATTGGTTTTGTGTTGATACCTTCACAGACAACTTCCATGCGCCAGTTTTCTCAAGCGTTTCGTTAGGCCCCTCTAAAAAGGTAGGAGAGAGCTGATCATCCCCGCCCGCATTCTTTATTTGCCGACGCATCTGTTTCGTTTTTATTTTTGAAAATTGCATCCTGTGGTTTCACATTTTTAAGGGATATTTGAAAATAATAAGTCAACATACCAAATATATCAGGTTCTGCAAATTTCTTGAGCAAACGAAATCAACCTTGATCGTCACGATCGTTTCACAACTTTCAGATTTTTTATTCCAACATAGTTGTTTCAATAACATATGGGGCTACAATAGTGACGGAAACAAAAACAGACGGCCATTTTGAACGAAAAATAAAAACACCCCGCATCCCCTCTTTTTAGAAAGTCCATCGTTTTTTATATATTTTTTTATAACATTTATACTTTTTTACGATTTTAAATTGGTGGGTCCAGTTTGAGGTATACTGGTAAGCTGAGACTAGGTCATATTCAGTTTCCCTATTTACAGAAAATAGGTTGGCGGTAACATGCAGTAGTTTTGTTGAAGATGTTTGTAGTCCCGGGCATTTTGTAGTCGCCATTGCGACCTTGCCTACTGTAATTGCATTGGGTGATTTTTATCAATTACACAATTCCTAATAATCGCAGGCTGAGACGTACGTGCAGTGTGCGCAATAAATTAATAACTAACATCGTTAGATTTTAAAGAAGAATTTCAGAGCTTACCTCGGGCTCCACTTGGTTCAGACTTGTAAGTGATTTCTTGCTTTTCTTGCTGAATTGTAGTAGTTTAACTTGCAGTATTTACTCCAGTCCACATCTGTACGTGAGGCGGACTTAGCTATAATTCGTGGATGATTCTTCTCATTCAAAATTGACACGATGATAACAATGAAGTTGGTAAAGTTGCCTCACGGTGAGATGTAACGGCAAACCATGCATCGAATAATACGTTATATACTGTGTGAGCAAGTGTATGCACAATGGTATATACAAGTACAGATGCTAACACTAGCACTGTACGTACTGCATACACTGAGTAACTGCTAACCGCATTTATGAGTCACGATTTCTTTGAAATTGGCGGGCTGTTAGAATTTGCATACTATCATCGACTGATTTCTTTGTTCTTCAGATAAGGGATACATTTGTTCAGTTATGTTGCCATGGCAAGCTCTTGCTGTTACGTTCTTGCAAAAGGCAAAGTTGGATCGATTTAAACACATACGTAGTACGGGCATGGAGCCTCATATAGGGTAGTACACTCCTGAAGTACACAGACATTATTATGTAGAGTTTGAAATTGGTGGAGGCAGGGTCGGGGCATAAATGGGTGGGTGGCGGGAAAGAGGGAGGTAGGCTACAGCGGTACGGGGAGGTAGGGGAGAGATCAAAGGGAGGGGGTGACTGTTGGAATTAATATAGGATGAGGGCCCGTTTAGGGGATTTAGGGGATCAGGTGTACAGGAGATGTAAGAATTGAAGGTGATCGATATGATCAATTTGATAAGGAGTTGTAGGCCTGTGAATGCAGGGCTAAAGGAATATAATAACATCTGGGCCTGGCTTTAATTGCCAAGTGATTTTCATTTTTGAAACTGATTGAACTATTTTTGAAATATATGAGCTGGGCCACACATTACTTATATGGGTGTGCCCAGGTTATTTTAATACGATACCCATGTTGGAATTAAGCCACATTGAACCCATACCTGATGTTTTCCCCATATTGTTGAGACAGTCCACAGAAAACCTATAGGGCCTATGGGTTCGCCCAGGTTAGTCTGATATGATACCCATATTGGTTAACCCATATTGTACCCACACAGGTACCCCATGTTTACCCCATATAAAGCCCATATGGGCGGGACCACATAATGCCTATGTGGGTTTGCCCAGGTTATTCTATTATGATACCCATATGGGTTAACCCATATTGCACCCACATGGGGCAACCAATGTTTACCCCATATAAAGCCCATATGGGCTTCACCACATAATACCCATATGGGTATGCCCAGGTTATTCTAATATGATACCCATATGGGTTGACCCATATTGTACCCACATGAGGGTACCCCATGTTTACCCCATATAAAACCCACATGGGTGAGCCCATATACTCCCCATATGGGACAGCCCAGTGCAATCCCACGTGACACCCACATGGGTCAGCCCATATTGTGCCCATATACACTGGCCCAGATGGTGCCCATGTGGGATCCATATGGGTCAGCCCATGTAATTATTCTTGTAGGGTCTCCCATATTCAGCCCATAAGGGTCCCATATGGGTATATGGGTATTCCCAGATGGCCCAGGTAAATCCCACATGGGCCCCATATGGGAATGCTACCAGGGGTGTTATCAAATTTAATGATAAATTCTCAGATATATGTAAAAGAAGACAAAAATGTAATCACAATTGCAAGCATGATATTGAAATAATCATAGTCAGTTGTACTCTTTTATTATAGCTGTAAGGCCAAATTAAAATTTAAAAAAAAAAAAAAACTAGTTTCTTGTCATACGTCATGAAAACCGTTTGCTGTGTTAATTGCCAACGGGCAATTCAGCATAAATAGGAGAAAAAGCTCTGCACATTCAAATTTTCTGTTTGGATGTTGGATGAGAAACTAGTTTTTTTTACTTGTAATCCATTGCATTAAGATGTAATTGTCACACGCCTGGTCGAGGCCAGGTCTTAGCCTTGACGGTGGTCCTTTACGTTGGGCCAAACCTATAGGCAGTTTCTGTGTTTGAATCTCTCAGAGGCTCCAGGAAGACACTTTTAACATATAAATTGCAGATATTCTTAGGTACTGATATAAATAGCGTGTGTACACATAAGCTTCATGTGATATATATGTAGAGTCGCAATGTAATGCGCAGCTGAAAATGGCAGGAATCAACTTAGGATCATCCCAGACAACCAGAATTTGAATTTGGAGACTTCAAGTTGGCGTGAGAAATGCAGCTTATCTTTACAGTGTTCAACATATCTTCAGAAATGCTGATAAAAAAAATATGACTAAGTGAGATCAATCCTGTTTTTAGCACAAGAGTCTGCATTACTTACTTGTGTAATTATTCACCTTTTAATACCAAGCAGAAACTGAAAGGCATTAGTTGAGGCTTTATTCAAATTTCAAATTCTTGCAGTCAATGGCTTATATTTGCCGATCACGAATGCCCTTGCAAAGGCTTCCCTCAAGCTTTGCTAAGGCTCCAGAGATGAAAAGTTAAATTAGCTAAAGGTTCCAGTTTCATAAATTTGCACAGCATTCTTGAAACGTATGAGTTAATTTGCATTTTAGCATTTGGCTTCACAACGGCCATTCGCTCTGAAGCCTTTGTATCTTTCTGACTGACTATAGCCCAATGTGTTAATTGTTTTTGCAGATTTTCATGTTCACATGTAATAGCTTTGTTTACGTTCTTGACATTCTTATTCTATACGAAAACCCTATTGTTTATTATTACTTGTAAAATAACACCTGATATTCAGAACCCTCTGTGCTTTTAAAAATTAATTCCTTAAGACTGTCGTATTTTGTGATGATACTATATGTTAGACCCTAGTCTTAGCTGCCTCCATTAAATCATACAGTGCATGTTTTTTTTAAATGCTGTAAATACTTGTACAATATATACATGTATTCCTTGACAAAAGCCAACTTTGTCATTTAACTGTCAGAATAATTACATAATTAGTGACAAGTTGGTTGCCATAACTTTTAATCACAGTCATTTATATGAGCTGGTTATAGTGCACGTGGTTTGGCATTACGCTATGAAGATATCTCAATCGCAAGAAATGCCTTTTAAAACCAATTCACATTCATCTTAATACGTGTCTTGAAGCAAACTGTCTCCTTCATCATAGCTTTTACCTGGCTTCATGTTTGAACCTCGACTTCTGGAGTCTGATGTCCTGGTACGTGTGGAAAAATCCTCCTTATAGATTCTCTTCTCTCTGATGTTCCTCTATTACTACCCGATGGGGTTTCTTCGCACCTTTCACATAAGAAATTGTGCCTATCATTAAAGCCTAACATTTTAAGCTAGACAGTGTACAAGCAGGATATACAATATTTGTCACATATTGCAACATAAATAAATACTTACTGCTATGTTTTGCCATATTTTGCATGCATGGAAATGCTCTGTTTTGATTGTTTCTCTTTTGTGATTAGGCTTCATGGGATGCTGTAATAAACTCATGAAGCTTTATTAGGTCTTTTTGCAATGTGCATATAAGTCTTCATCATTCATGAAGACCTACACTGGATACTTAATAGGATTCAAATTCAAAGGTCAAACATAACCCCGAAGACTTAGTCGAAGGGTTGGTATTCTCATTCGAGCATCCTTAAAGGGACTCATTGAGTTGGTTCACAACAGTAATTTTAATTTTGTCACACCTGTTGAATGTTTACTTATATGTTGGTGGTTAATGGTCAGACTAAGAGATTCTGAATATGTGACACAGAACTGAAACCACAGTGACAGGGTAATTCAAGCATATGATAAAAAATATCACTAGTTTGTGAATAGACACATTTCTAATTAAACTGCTAAGTATAGGCATCTCCTGTTCATAAAAACTTCTATTTCTCCTGTTTCAAGTAACCATAGGAACAGATGCATCACTAAGTACAGTACAGTAACTGTCATGAAATAAACAATATCAACTCAGTGAGTGTCTGAGCCAATTAAAGTATTCCGAAACCTAGTTAAGCTATTGTCTTTTGTAAGGATATACCTTAATTATCACAATACAATATCTAATTTGGCAATTTATAACATATTAATTATTTGCAAGGAATTGATTATTTTCAAAAACGTGAAAGAAAACAACTGAATGAACTTCTGCTACATTATGTATGAATGCACAAGTTCTAGAAATATTTTTGGCAAGCATATTCAGTACTAGCATAGTATTGCTCTTAATTCGGACTGTTTACAGTGTGAACGATTTGTGCATGGAGATGTTTATTCCTCTTCTACAAGAGAAACAAATGGTAAGAATCTAATTTTTGTGAAAACAGAGGTCTAGTGTTTATTTTCTGCGTCAGGTCATCTTTTAGTTCTGTTCCTTCATACTGTAACTACACTGTAATATTTGCTCCAGACCCTTGAGGACAGTGGGGGCAGCTGTCACTCCTGCCCTTAAGTGTCAGGCAGGGACAGCAAGGTTGACTTTTCTTCTCCAAATAGTATCTTTGGGTTACACATAAATTTGGACATGTTAGTCATTTAAACATGATAAACAATGGCAATGTCACTTCTAGTCACCTTTTCAATTGAATGTATCACTATAAGTTATGCATACTATGCGGACACTCTGGTTTTGTGACATAGACATATATCAGGCCTACAACAAAATTGCTCTTTTCAAAGGTCTGCCCCTCTCTCAAAAGTGTCCTGTGTCCTTGTAACTGTACATTCATTGATGAACACTGAAACAGTGTTATGCAACTGACTCCTGCCAATTGTGTCCAGACCTACTGTACAATACAGCACATTCCTTGACTCTTAAGTACAGAACTGTAGCTTTATTGTTTGGCATGTGGACCCAAGACAGGCTAACCTCTAGGAGAGTAACTGCTCTGAAAAAAATTCAGGACGTCTTCTAATTGCAGAAGACTTGATTGTGCTTTGGGCTGTGGAGGATAAATTTGGATAGTCCAATGTTGTCAGTACTTAGAGTTTTGCTGAATACTAGTGTCAAGTATGTACTTAAAACCAAATCTGGTATAGTAGTCAACAGAATATTTAAGAAAGCTGGAAAGTGAATCACTGAGGTTTCAGGTTAATTGTGGATAAGAAAGGCGGTATTGTTACTCAGCAAATAGTTGAACTGTTGTCCATCACATAACAATGCAAGTCATTTGGGATTCAGAAAAAGATTCAAAGAGAGACAGACCGGGCAGCTGTTTTACAAAAGAGGAAGTGAAAGATGAACAAGATGAGGGGAATACCTTAAGGTGTACATTACGTCATATTAATGGAAAAACAACCTGCAAGACTATGAACACATGTTTGTCATAAAGGCTTCAAGCTATTGTAATAAACTTCTTTTGGAAGATTCAAGCATGAGGCATTATTTTAGTATGATTATGATTATACATTAATTAAATATCAAAAGCTAGAGAATGACAAATCAAAGGAAATAGGACCATGTGCAGCTCTACAGGCATTTTTTTCATATTTAATATGAATGGTAAATAACACAATGCCTTTAAAGGGAAATAGGGTGTTTGTTTTACAGAAAACATCCATACTATTAAAACCAATGTTTGTGGGCGCAGAGTGATAGATTATTCAAAATAAGGAAGGACAGTAGCCGTTCTTTTCAAGAAAAACATTTTTCACAGATAGAAACTCAGTTATTTGTTGCTCGACACTAATTTGTTCACCCAAACTTTTCAAAATTCAAATGATACGTCTTCCTTTACTCATCACATGCTAATGTTTTAAGGAGATGAAGCTTTCGCAGGTGTTTATTGAGGAGACTGGTGGTTTAACAATGACTAAAGCTATTTCTTTTCCATGTCATGTTGGAGTATTCTAAACGCCCAATTTCCCTTTAAAGTTACAGTGAAATAAGTTGGCGTTTGACCGCATACCAATGACCCTTGTTCATGATATTTGCCATATGACATCAGTAATAGGGTATAAGGTTGATCCAGAAGTAGTTGTAACTGATACACTCTTTTAATTAAGCGTGAACAAGGAGAGGGTCACCCAACTGAAGAAACCAAATTGTGTCAGTGAATAATAAACTTTGTATTCAGAATCACACACAGTAATTACACCCCAAAGTACTGTAGTGCTGTACTGTAGATTTTGCCTTATTTCAGCAATTTAAGCAGAAGCATCTATCATGATTGTAAAAAAAAAAACATTAAAAAAAAAAAATTAGGTTTTTAGGGTATTTCAAAACACACAACTCATGTAAACAGACGCATTATAATTGCGCTTAAGTCATAACCAGTTTTTCCACCGTAGAAATAGTACAGTAGCATGCCTGAGACGTATAAACGGCATCAGCAGTTGCAAGGTTTTTTAGCCTGTTTGTTTCCTTTCAAGTTTAACTAATATGTCTATAATTATGCCAGTATTACTTTCAATATTTAACAATTAGTTTTGACATTATCTTCAAGTTTTGTGGTATTATCAATTTTTTTTTCAATTTTGCTTCAAGGCAATAATTAAACTGAATTGAAACTGTTTAGCACTGGTTTTGATAAATAGCCTATAACTGGTTATCTGTGACATCTTATCCACATTGTTCATGTTCTGCACTTGAGAACCAGGTCAACATTTTCCTCTATATGATAGGTAGACTTCCTGAGCAGTAAACAGACATGTACATTGAGGACACTAATTTGTTTTCAGTGATGCTTGAAATGCACAGGAGAATTTATGCCAAGTAATTTATTTGCCAGTGAAGGAGGAATATTTAGCTTCAATTCTTAAATTTTTACAGTTCATAGAGATTGCATCTTTGCATAATCTTTCCTCTTCACATGATTTAAGTCTGTTTCATAGGTAGGCACACAGTAGCTATGTAAGTTAACTTTGTTTTCCTGATAGATTATTACATGCTTGCCTCAGATTGTTACTCATTGTGATTCTGTGAACAAATACGTTAAAATGTCTGATGTGCCAACTAAGGAATATCCAATATAGTGACTAAGTGACCTCTGAAATCAAAATTTCTACTTCATGTCAAATCTACAAAGCCTGTTGACAGAGTAATTCAGCAGCTTTGTGTGATTTCTATGTCCATGATGGGACTAAAATGTGCAGCAGGTCAAATTTGCAGTTTTTTAATCACCAACTTCTACCAAAATATTGTGGATCATCCAACAATCAGTAGATATACTCTTATGTGTATTGTTCTTCACCTTCACAGGGTTTGGTTCTGCTGCTGACTGTTCCGAATTTGGTAAATTGCTTGGACGTTTTCCTGACGGATCCCAGCATGATGTTGCTGGGACCATCTATGTCATCAATGAGAACACCATCTGGGTCCGTGGATTCTCATACGATGGAACCGCACCCGGTACTGTAGATTCAATCACTCTTCACCTCAATCAGCCTATATTTGTTTATACATAACAAGCTTGAAATACGTAGATTTACAGGGTGCACATATCTGTTTGTGGAATCCTTAGCAGATTGCTCACGGGATTTATATTCAGTTCATGACAGATCCATCTTGGACTGAGACATGCCAGCAGGGCTGCCATTTTGTCATTTCATAGTCAACACAATGTATTTAACTGCTCAGCTCCAATCTATAATGCTGCCTAATGGCAATGTAGCAACAGATTTCATGCTGTAAAGAGGCTCATTGAGTTGTTTCATGCAACTCTCTAAATTGACCTAAAACTATTTACTTGTTAAAAATGTTTACTTCACATATGAATGACAAATGGTTGAACTGAGAGAATTCGTATGAGGCGAATACAAAGGAACATAAGCATTATAAGCATTGCCATGTATTTTTACCCTTCATAAACCTAGCAAACCGGATGTCAACTTAATAATTAAGTCCCTTTAAGTTTTTGGTTTGATTTAACCGGTATTTGATTGTGTGTGTACCTTCTGAAAAGCGTATGCCTTACCATTAATTAATTTAAACACTAGATTATGTTTAGAAGTAAATGCATGCTTGCATGCACCAAATGCAACAATTATTAGCTAACCATAACATTGACTCTTGTTAAAGGCATGGCAATGCTTAGTGTGGTGTGTTTGTCTAGCACAGTACTTACGTAAACTGTAATGTATAGTGTACTGTAGTATGCAGTTAAAACTGTAGTGTACTGTAAAAAGAAGGATATAACTTAGGCTTGCTTCAAGAGTGGCATGAACATGTTTGTGATATTTGCTGAAATTGTTTGTACAGAGTATTGATCAAATGTACAGAGTATTGATCAAATATTATTTGAGACAGTAAAAGTCTGAAACAATTAAATGCAGATTCAATTTGTTTAATATCATGGATATTTCAAGAGCAAACTTTGTGTTAAGAATTAAAATATGAGAAGAACAGATAAACCGGTAGAAAGGGCTCATGAAATTTTGACTAAAATCTATTGACAACAAATCTGTTATCTTCCCACGGTAGTCTGATGTCATTTGAAGTTTCCCCCCCCCCCCCCCCGCCCATAGATGTACAAATTTAATTCTGCAATGAATTTTGTTGTTTATTGTGGAGACCAAGGATAAGTTAAGTCAGTTTAAGAATTTGAATTTGAAAGTTGAGGATCAGGAAGTCTCATATGGGCTCTATTATCAAGGAGCCTATACCATGTTGATTGCCTACTCTTTTCAATAAGTGTCCAGAGGATATCGAGGGTAGGGGTGAAAGCAGGCAATCGCCAATGCAAACCATGCAAATCCCGGGAGCGCAATTTAACTTCCCCATTTGACGTACGAGAGTGTGTCTTTATCCAAGTTTAGCCACTTACGAAAGGCTGGGAGGGGTGGAGAACCTGCCCAGTTCAGCAGCCCATCAGCTGTGCCAAACAACCTGAAGTGGACAAGACCTAAATCGGACAAGACCTAAATCGGACAACAGGAACCCAAATAACCCCTCAGCATCACTGAACAAGTCAAATTTGAATCCCCAGAAATTTTCCAAGTGGTTCCACCAGGATTCGATCAGGGGACCCTATGATTGCAAGACAGACACTCTAGCCAACAAGCTAACTCTCCACCCTGTTTACCTGCTGTCCACTGCAGACCTTATTATCTGGCTACCCTCTAAAACTAGTTGTCGCACAATTTGATTTCTATGTTGCCGGAGGAAACTCATGACAATTTTGTTGTTTAACCATAAAAAATCCACTGTGGGGCAAAGTTTTTTGGACACTGAACACTTGAAAGAAGTAGTTGGGCAGTGGTAAGTGTTCGTTTACATTGATGTTTTGAAATAACGGTGATGTTTTCATTTGATACACTAATGGCCAAGATTCTCATTCCATGTATCGAAATATTGAATCAACACTCTGTGGTTGTATAAAGTTACTGTAAGTGGTTTGGTTACCTAGGAGCTACAGTTTGTAACTTACATTTCCTGCTGTATATGTCTCCTTGCATGGACATTTGACACATTAAAGCAGTATATGCTGTCATTTCTGCATTTTCAAAAGTGTACCAAGGATCGAACTGGCTATATTTCTTCAAGGTATAAAAACTACTGTCAGTGTTGTTTGGTCAATGCTGTCAGTAACTTGTGGTCAAACTCTAAGCTGGTAAACACTGATGGCGTTTGACCAAATATAGCTTTCCATGTTCAAACTTAGAGACGTACATGCATAAATGAATACTATGTGTGGGAAAAAAATTGAACTAGATCAACACATTCTTCTGTCTACTAGGGCACTTTCTGACTGAATTTGCCAACATTTTTGAACACAGATCTGTTGATATATGATTGTAAGTGATTTGCAAAAAGAGAGTGCAAAGAGCTGTGTGAAATGTATGTCACAAGTGTGGAATTACCTATACTCCTTTAAGAAATAATAATCAATCGCACATCTAATTGCTCTCTTTAATCCTGTAGTTTTTCCTTACAATCTATGCTGGAAATGTGTTTGTGTTATTTACTTTGGCTTCTCTCTTGGCTGTCGACCTCCACACGAGTATTGCACGTTTCACTACCATGCCAAAAGGATGATTTTCATGTATTACTAAACATTCTTGCCTAAATTTTCTTTTTTAATTTTTATCAATAAATTATCAGCATTTGCAGAAGAGATAAATTGTTTAGTGAAGCAGAGATTTCTACACAGAAATTTCCCAACACTGCACATCAATGATTCTAAAGTATCACAGCTGTGCAGTGGCTTAATTCTCTCAGTCTTAGTCCTCAAAGTATACAGTACTTGGGAGTTTTAAAGCATTACACACATCCGTATACTGTGTGTATGCATATATGTTTGTTGTACGTATAAAGTATGCATAGTGTGTGTGCATGGACTCGTGCAAAAGCAACTCACAAAGCACTGTAAGCCTATTCATTCATCACTGGATCCTGCTGCTGCAAGTATAAATACATTAATCAATATATGATGGGTCTCTTCATTAATACTGTTGTCATGCTTTCAACATTAAGGGAGATGTGGTTTTTCTTGTATGTTTACCAAGCAGTTCATTTCAAAAGGTGTTCATATTTTGAAGTCGCTTCTTAAGACAGGTTTCTTTTACCTTTTGTGATTGTGTAATTGGCATATCACACGTACTTTCTCTTTCAAAGAAACGGTGTCATTGTATTGTGTGCTGTAGCGTCGCAGACTTGTTCAATCATATTCTCATTTAGCAAGACAGCCAACAAAAGAAAATAAACTGACGCTAATAACAGAGAGTACCAAGTTTCCTACAAACCCCACAAGATACATGTTAACCAGTTAATCTGGAAATACTGCCACAATTGCCTTAGCAACATGGCTAGCCTTGTCATCATCTTGTGCAACAGATAGGATTAAAAGAAGCTAGAAAAAGTAATTGACATGAAAACCTCAAGTGCCTGCTATATTATCAGTACAGTATGTAGCAGTTACCAATGACAAATGCCTGATGGAGGTAGCATACATTGTAGCACAGAAGCTGGCTGGACATATACAGTCTGGATGAGTATGGAGGGTATATGGCAGTGAGTTGGACAAGCAAGCATAAATAATAAGCATATAAATAATGAAGCTTTGTAACAATGCTGCAGGATATGAAATTTGAAAGAAATGAAAGTGAAAACCATTCTAGACAGTTGTTGTTGTTCATAACAGAGGACGTCAAACTAAATAATATCTCTTTTGGTGTTTTCATTTTTGTGTGGAGCTTCCTTTTTCAGTGAAAAGCAAGATACTGTAGGAACAAAACGGAAATGTTTGAACAAGTTTCCTTGTATTTGTTAGATAAACAACTCAAGTTACTAACATGCAAGATAAATTGCTGATTTAATTTGTCATATTGGTATTGCTTATAAACATTTTAGTGTACTAACTCACTGTGAAGTAGCCACTTATCTATCTGCTGTTTTCAATACACATTTTTAGCCAGATGTGAAGTTTTGATCAAACATGAAGAACATCTGCATCTTCATTGAGTCGCATCAAACACCAACTGAAAGACAATGTCGTTGTGTAAGCATAATTTTCAGTGGGTACTCCCTCACCTCATACAACCTAGATGCATTACCGTAATGACTATGGTCCAGCATATGGCAATATTGTGTGTGTGTGTATCTGGCCCCTGTCCTTCCATAATTGCCAGTCTTTTGGTCTAGCAGAGAAGTTTGTACACTCGTTTTGCATCTGCTTCAATCTTCTTTTAACGTCCATTTTGCGATTCTTTACGTGCGTTGCCCAACTTGCCTGGATTCCTTTAAAGACAACAGGTTGTTTCATGAATCACTTGAATGACTAAGCATGTACACTGTGTACAGCACTTCCACGTACAGTGTGTATGCTACTTATAGTCAACTGTTAGCGACAAATTCGTCGACTCGCAGTGAACGATAAGGTGCGAAAGTGACCTAACAAATTCTGAGGTGCTCAGTTGATGAGAGGTGATGAGACGACACGTTGTCTTTAAGCAATGTTGCGAGGTGTGTTTGTGTTTCTCAAATGCCAGAACCTACTGTGCTCCTTGCCGGGTACTAATGGGTTTGTAGGTGTCAAGCCACTTCTAAAGTATGTGTGCTAGATTTTCCATCTTCTTTACAACCGGCCATATCCGGTAGAGCGTGGGGTGGAATAATGGAAACATGACCCCAAGAAAGAGAAAAAAAAAAATTGTTGGTAGGATTTTTACCTAGTTAATCTTTGAATCAGGTCTTGCCTTACAGTATTAGATCAGAACTTACTGCTGCTGCTCGGAAAGTTCTATCTAAGTGGTTACTTTTGAGTTGTTCTTGTGAAATTCACTAAATTTTCCTTAATTTGTCAAATTTCCATCACATACTAATGACAGATGGTCACCCAAGACAATCCCCATGTGCCACATACAAAGGAACATTTAATGAGTGAGTAATTAACGATTACTTTAGTTTTTGAAATTTCTGAGCAGGCACTTTTCACATTAGCACTTATTTACATGCACACAGCAAGTATGCAAGTTAGGTTCAAAAATTTAGAAAATCTGGAAGATTTAGTAACATTGATATGTGAAATGTGCCTCATTATGCTAATTTTAACCATTGTCATGTGTTGCAATTACCATTCAGAAACAACACAAAAAATAGTTGATATCAACTCAATCAGTCCCTTTGAAGGCTATAGGAGGCTAGCACATGTAATATTGTGTGGTGGATGTTTTTGAAGTCTCAGCCATTATTTATGCTGGTAGGCATGAGGTCAGATTAAAGTGCAGTATATGTAATATAACCTCAATCTTTGAAGTCTTATACACTGTATGTGGTCACTCTCAATGAACAAATTAACATGTACATTTTGAAAGCAGCTAGCCCTGTCTGCTTTACGTTATATGTTGTGTTGGGATTTAACAGTGGTGATGTTTTTCTTCCCAGGAATTTCTTTGTGACTTAGTGAGATAAAATTATGTATGCACTCCTATCGATGAACAAAATATTAGCTTTCTGTTAAGATACCTTCATACCTTCTGATAATGTAATGATACTAGTACCTCCACCATGACTACTGTATATTCCGAAATGTGGTGGTTGCAGTGTTGTAGCATAAAATGTCATTAAAGCAAGAGCATGGACTCCAATGCAAGAAAACATTGTAATAGTAGTATTGTGTTTTGGTAAATTTCTTCCAACTGAACTTTCACAATGTTTCAAAATCGAAAGCATGGATACCAAAGAATTATGCTTTAATTACAACCATGGGTTTTTTCCCCCACACTTTATTTACATAAAAGCAGGCATAGTTGTATTCATGACATGACCGAGGGTTCAAGGAAAATCTCAGCAGAAGTAGCAGGGGTTTTAAATCAGTTTATTTCTCTGAAATGTCATCTTTATTCCCACATTTTTCTCCAATTACCCTCAATATTTTGTGATTATTATTGATATTCTAGTATCTTACAGTTTTACAGTTCTTTCTATTGCTTCAATGCAGTGATCAAATGTAATCAAACCTATTACTGTTTTCAATTAACTGGTTTACTGTGAAAGCTTCATTCTAACCTGCTAACTTAGAAGCAGACTTCCTTTCCTTTGTGTCAAGTCATAGTATAATATTGACCTTTGCTGTCCTTCACATGCTGACATCTTGGACAAAATTGTTGGGACACTTTCTCGTACATTGCAGATATAATACTGAACTTTAGGTGAGAGGATAACATGAAATCCTGCACCCCTTTCCAATGTTGCGCTAATGGAGTGAATTTACACTTTGAACAGCAATACTATAGCCAACATCGAACGGGGGAGCAGGGTGTCCCAAGGTATTTTGTCCAAGATTGTAGCTCTATTATGGCATGATAGAGCTGCAGCTACAGCTATGTTTAATAGCAGTCCATTTGCTGATTCTAGTCAGACCTATTGTCATGGAGGTGTAACTGTTGAGCATGCAGGTTAGTGAACCATAATGGGTAGTTGTTACCCTCAGCAATTTTACCAGTATCTGTAAAGTACTATAACAAAGTTAGAAATACAAACTGAAAGGAAACATTTTTTGGAGGGGAAAATGCCTAGCTCTTCCCCGTCCTGTGACCTCAAATTAGGAGTTCAACTGTTTTTTTCCCCAATGAACTATTGTTATTAAGGGTATATGTAAATATCAAAGGTAAAATGTGTGAATGGCATTATATGCAGTGAGTCAGTGTTTTACAAACACTTCCTTCAACATTGATTTTCATAAAATCATCAATCCATGGGATTCAAACGGTTGGTTGTCTTCCTGGAATCCAGGATGGGTCTAATGGTAACTTCTCTGCGTTATAAACAATCCAGTTACACTTTAATGACACCCACTTGATCTAGATAGAATGAAAGATGGGGTATGGAGTTTTACATACAACATGGTACCGTCTGTGGAGAATGAGATCAATTCGAGTGATTTGATACCTGAAGGATGTAAACTTAAACTAGTCTAGTGTTTTATTCATCCCTTGTATGTAATGCACTCCTATTAAATACCTATTAAATACAAGGAAATCCATGCATTGTACTGTATGTGTTCACAACATTAACTAGAACTCCAGTACCCTGGCAAACTCTTTGTGACATGACCATCATGATATTGAACTATTGATTCGACTGCAGGTGAACGATTTCACAAAGTTGTGAAAAAACTACTTTTGTCATTGGACTTTCATTTGCAAAAGGGCCATTTTATAAAAAAAAGTCAATTTTATTAATGAATGATACTAATCAGGGCAACC
The DNA here is from genome assembly GCA_021234535.1 of Stichopus chloronotus. Lineage (NCBI taxonomy): Eukaryota > Metazoa > Echinodermata > Holothuroidea > Aspidochirotida > Stichopodidae > Stichopus > Stichopus chloronotus. Next base: position 27,964,891 of record CM037841.1, read on the forward strand.
CACACAACAAGTAGTTAACATGGTTTAATTTTGATATGCAGTATTCTAACATCGTACATATGAAATGAACTTACCTACAGTATCAACCTAATTATACTTACCAACCAAGTAATGGCTTTTTAACCTACACCCAAATACTGTGCATGCACATGCCTTCCTGAACCTACCTCTCAATTTTCTAATTTTTCTACCTGCAAATCTATTTACTTTGTCTATTGTGGTCTACACGTTTGTATTACTGCATGAGTTCCTAGATATGTACCTGCAAACTATCTACCTTTTTATCATTCTTACATGTCCTGTACAGGTTAGATACTACTTGATTTTGTCTTTTAGTTGACAAATTTATGCTGCATGTGATTGAAACACATAAATAAACCAATTCAACATTGTAGATACTTGTCTAAACCTTCACTTTTCAAGCTGTGCATTCAAGTATGAGGAGTTGGTAAAGCCTTTTGCAACCATTCAGACATTCTTCCATTTGGTTCCTTGCATCAGCAAAGGTGTGAGCTATTGTGACTAGACATTCAATCTCTCTGTTTGTTTAAAAACAATTGCAGTTTATGATGTAGTTTCTTGAACATGAACAGGTGAGACACTGATTCTTGGGTTATGAACCAGTAATAAATGTTGAAAATGCATCAAATGTCACATGTTTGTTGTGGGGTGGCCTAAAATGCTCATTGTTTGATTTTGATGATAATCGTATACTTTGCATTCATGCTAGTGTATGTCCATCTTGTAAACAGGTCTGACGGAGGGGATCTTGGAGAGATTTCATATGTGGTACAGTATGTAGGTGTACCTTATTGAGTTCAAGAAGCCTATTGTTTTTTGGTGGAGGTCAAAGGTCGTTTGTGGTCAACAAGGGTCAAACTATGAAAACCTTGTAACTATGATATTTCAAGAAGGAAAACTTGGACAGATTCCCTATTTAATAAGTAGGTGTACCTTATTGAGTACAAGAAGAGTATTGTTAATGGTGGAGGTCAAAGGTCATTTGATGTCAACAGAGTTTAAATTGTGGAACCCTGTAAACATGATCTCAAAGAGGGAAGCTTGGACAGATCCCATATGTAGTACTTCTAAGGTTTACCTAATTATTGAGTACAAGAAACCTATTGTTTTTGCTTCTTAATTGCTTCTTCTCTTACAGATTGTGTGGTTCTTATTAAGTTGAAGTGTCACATTACTACTATGGTAATGGAACCTTCAAGGTGATCTGCAGGAGTTAATATCTGAAATGGGCAAAAGGACCATGCATTTTATGAAATTATGTAAAAAACTTCTTTTTCAACATTATCACACAAGTCTTATAATAATGTTAAGGAGAGAATGAACTTCCTTAGTGCACTGGTAGTGGTAATTGTGGAGCTGTGCACCTTTTTCGGTCTACGTATGGTCTAAAGGGATTATTTTGCTTCAGTTTATATGTTACAATGTGTATGATGTAAGGGAATTTCAGATTAGTACTCAGGGAGTGGAGCACTATACACCTTCGGCTGATCAGCATTCTTAGGACAAAATGGGGCTTGAGCTTTCCAGAGATTACAAAATGGTGAATTAACCTTATACTAGTATTTTTGTTGAGACCGTAGGGTAACAGTTATATCAATCTTCATGCAAGGAAGCATAGTACCCTGGGCTCTTGCCAACCAAAGTTTTCAAAACATCAATTTCAGAAGTGAGTTGCAGGTGATCATGTAGATGGTATTGTATATTGAAGCATGTCAATTGTGTAAATCTATGCATAAACATTTCTTCCATTGTCTAATATTTACGCTGTGCATTTATTGTGTTGTTTTATTGTCTTCTCTGCCCTCTCTTCTTTGCAGATGCATTTTTTTATGGGGGAAATACTGTGTCCCCCAGCGGAAATGGAGAGATAATACCAGATGAATTGGGAACGTAAGTTTACAGTTGAAGCAAACATTTTCAGAAATATGTTTCTGGTTTTAAAGGCTGGAATTTACTGCAACAAATAAAACAGCAAATAAATAAATATGAGAACAGAACCTAAGCACATTAAAAAACTTGTGTTAGCGGTATCAAAGATAACCTCCAATCAGTGTATTAGGCCACTGACTTATCTCTTACTTCAAAAGTGAGGCAGTTAAATAATTTTGATTCGTCAGTTTTTGGTTCTTTTTAAAACGCCATTGATCTTTTTAATGAGGCAAATCATTACCTATCCTGGACATGTATATTGATACAGATAACCTTGCAACTAGATGTTTGTACATCCAATGCTATAACATTCAAATCCCAGTGTCTGGTAAAATTTCATGTACAATCATACACCTATCATAAATCCTACCACACATGTTACTGTATGTACAATGGGTTTTCTCCCTTTTTCCGCGTGGTCTATTCAAGTTATTTTGCTGAGTCATTGATTCATTTTGAAATATATCTCAAGTTATTTTGCTGAGTCATTGATTCATTTTGAAATATATCTCAGTCTTCGCAGCACAAATTTTGCTCTCACCATTTACAGTGTGTGTTTTATTGCGTCTTGTTAGTGTCAGATTGAGTGTCCAATGTCTGTGAAGAAGCCTCTGTTGAGTGGATTTTGCAAACTTGAAGGTTGTCACCATCTGAAGCAGAAAACAGAGAGCAATAAGTAATTGAGTCAATTGCATTGCATAAAATTTCCTTTAAATGACCGAAAATTGAACTTTGAGTCAACCCAGGGAAATGAATTGTAGAGATGTCTTAAATACCAAGCTACATCTAGTAGAGAGCTGACTTGATTCAGGAGTTGTAGAGTAAAACCCTGAATGGTAGTCCATTAGAATTGTGTTTATTAACATTTTTGAGGTGTAGCTTTTCAAAGTTTCATGAAATTGTAAAACAGATGATGTGCAGTGTTGCACAGTGTCAAGTTTCTTTTCTTAGGCCTATATATCTCTTAACAAGTGAATTCGTTGTATTCATATTGGTTGGTATCAAACTTCTTAAAGAATATAAACATTCTTCCAAAGTAAAACCCTCAAGGCATAAAACATCCTTAATTTTCCTTTAAATAAAGGTTAAGTAAACAAAGCCTAACCTAAGACATATCTTAGGAGTCCCTCCTGTAAAATCAAATCTTTGCATGTTTGGCTTACGTTTATTCATCATTTAACTGTGAAACACCAATTTGCTTTTAAAATAGTCAATGTTTAATGAATTTTGATGGAAATTGTGGCTTTTTGTATTTGATGATAAACGTAAGCGTTGTAGTCATGCATACGTATGTGTGTGTGTACGTGTGTGCATGTGCCCTTGTTTTCGCTTGGATCAAGGACCGAAACAATAGGGTTTAGGTCTTCTGTAGAAAATTCAATTGATTTCTCCTTCCCTCTCAAGATTAACAATAGACAGTCTATTGTTAAGGTTAGGGTTGAGGAGGAAAAAACAAAAGAAAGCACAATGGGGTCCTCGGAATGAATGGAAAACAAAGTTGTGTGTGCATGTGTGTGTATCTCCATAATGCCCTACCTTGTAAACATGGTATCTCAAGAAGGGAAGCATGGACAGATCTCATATTTGGTATGTAGTTGTACCGCATTGATTGGAAGAATCCTGTTGTTTTTGGTGGAGGTCAAATATCATTTGGGACGAACATTGAGTTGAAGAGGAGTATTGTTTTTGGTGGAGGTCAAAGGTCATTTGAAGTCAACAGTGTTCCATTTGTAAAAACATTGTAAACATAATATCTCAAGAAGGGAAGCTTGGACAGATCTCATATTTAGTAGGTATGTGTACCACATTGAGTAAAAAATGCTTTTATTTTTTGTGGAGGTCAAAGGTCATTTGGGATCAATAGGTGTCAAATTGTGAAAACCTTGTGAAAACAATAACTCAATCTTGAAGGGAAGCTTGGACATACCTCTTAGTTGCTATGTAAGTGTACCATATTAAGTAGAAAAGCCCTGTTGTTTTTGGTTGAGGTCAAGGATCATTTGGGGTCAACAGGGGTCAAATTGTGAAAACCTTGTAAACATGATATCTCATGAAGGGAAATTTGAACAGATAGGATATTTTGGTATGTTGGTGTACAATATTGATTAAAAGAACCCTATTGTTTTTTGTGGGGTCAAAGGCCATTTGGGGTCAACAGGGGTCAAGATGTGAAAACCTTGTGAACACGATATCTCAAGAAGAGAAGTTTGTACAGACCTCATAGTTGCTTTGTAAGTGTACCATATTTAGTAGAAAAGCCCTATTGTTTTTGGTGGAGGTCAAAGGTCATTTGGGGTCAACAGGGATCAAATTATGAAAATCTTGTAAACTTGGTATCTCAAGGAGGAGAAGGGTAAGTAGATCTAATGTGTAGGTGCATCACATTGAGTAGAAGAACCCCATTGATATTGGTGGAGGCCATTTGGTATCAACAGGAGTCATATTGTGAAAACCTTGTAAATATGATATTTCAAGGAGGGAAGCCTGGACAGATCTCATATGTAATGTGTAGTTGTTGCATCATTTTAATATGCAGTTGTGCATGTTGAGACGTGATACATATCAGTCATCATATATCAGATTTATAAAAATTTTCATAATGAAGTCATCAAAACCACAGTGCATTTCCGCATTCTGGTTAATATCTTGAATTAATTAATTCGGTCAATACTCCAAAATGTGTATTTCATGTCACATGTTCTTAACGAATTTTTGATTTGAAATCAACAAACTGGCAACATGCAGAATGAGCCCTCTGTAATAGTTTGAATGGAAATAATACAACAGTTCAAACCACAAGGAGATCATTGTGGGGATTAAATAAAAAATTGACTCTAAATTGAGTAAGAGTTCACTGTCACCTTCAGTTACTCTAAGATGATGTATTACATTTAATTACTGTTAAAATGTAGATGACAGAATAAAGAAATGAAACAAGATTGTGATGAGGGGGGGGGGTTAAACATATGGCTCAGTGCTTTAAGTACCAAATTGTAGAGCTTGGTGTGTGGTAAATCAGAGTGCATTAGCTGTTTTAGATAGTTCAGTCTGTTTCTGGTTAACTTTGACTACATAGTATGAGCTTTAACACGAGGAGACTGGCAATATTGCATGGATGGGAAGTTCACCTGATTTTCTTATAAATGTTGGTCTTGATGGTGAATGGAGCTCAAATCTTGAGAACACCTGAGGGGTGGGGGGTGTAATCTCTGCTATGATATTTCTCTAATTTGCTCCTGAAAGTACTGTACTGGTACCTGGTAAACATAGTTTTAATCTTTAAGGGGCACTCCAGGGAAGCGGATGGAGTGGGATTCACTTTCATATTAATCGTCTCCAGCTTGATTAATCTTGCCTGGATTAAGGTTGGTTGTTAAGATTTGCAAGTGACCTTGCTATGGTGTCATGAAGTGTTAATTTTCTTTTCTGTATTTTCTTTTGCAGAACGCAGAAGCTTGAAAAATATAACAACGATAACCTCATTCTTACCCTCCCTGTTGGTAAAACAATTAACAGTTACAAGTGGATTTCTATCTGGTGCCGACGAGTTGGAGTGAGTTGCTCTCCTTTTCTTGGAGGGTGCCACTATTGTGATGTCAGTTATCGCAGCTTTGTACCCTAAAACAAAAATAGAGAACAGAAGTTACCTCTCACTGTAAACTATATGAAAGTAATGCTCCACACTTTCCAGCAAAACCTGTGAACCCTTTACCATAGCACAGTATAATATAATTGTTCTACCCATTTTCTGTAATGGTCCTGGATTTATCTTCAGTTTATTGTTGCACTTACTGTAGTTTTACTACAGTTTAGCCAAGTGTAGTAACATACCAAACGTTTGCTTGGACACCATAACTCTGTGGACATATGAAACCATTTTTTGGCCTCACTGTAAAAACAAAGAAGTACACACTGCACTTCTACTCCACAGTCATTACCGTTTTGCTCTGATTTACTTCCAACTTACTATAGTGTCAATCCCCAGCATTTGTACTCTAATTTTACTTAATTTTACTCTTTCTTTGAGCTTTTTGGATTTCTTTCATCCTGATCATCCTACAGTGTTATACCTGCAGTTTTGTGCGCTCTTTTGAATACTTCATAAATTCTTAACTGAAATTTTGTTTTTCCTGTATCGTCCTTATTCATTGTCATTTAATAATGGACATACGTTTTTAGAGTGTGGTTTGTGCCTCTGGCACAGACTGATCGATGTTTCTTTTCAGTATGAAACCAAAAAGTGTTGAGAATCTGCGTCCTTGCTGCTCTTGAATTTCGTGAAGTTAACTGTTAGTAGCAACACCTCCTATGTGTCACTAGCCTGAAGTGTCATTGGTAACGCATATATTGTATTAGCCATTATGCGGCAGTGTGTGCAGTTTGTACCACCGGTACAAGGCTGGTAACATTGTTGTCAGAAAAGGAAAGAAGAGAGATGTCAGGGGTACTTAATAGATCAATCTGCAAAGCTAATGGAAATGACAGCCTAAAGAAATACATAGCAATATGCAATATGAAGTAATGTATAATGGATCAAAAGAGGGAAGTAGTTACATGAATAAGGGGTCACTTGTTTCAAGTGAAGTTGACAAATTTACTGAGGTTTTTTATTTCATGGGGGGAGGGAGTTTTTGTTTCATTCACTGGCCTCAATAACAAGCTGTTGATTGTATCCAGATTGGATGAACACAGAATGAAGAGGTTTAGCAATGGCTGATGTTGATCAAAGGAGGACGTGATGGAGCTCCACACACTGTGTGTTAGTTATGGAAAGTGTATACATTGACTGATGCATGGTAGTACCCCCCCTTCCGTGCTGTTCCATCTTAGCCTCTTTGAGTTGTCCTCAAACAATTTAGGGAAGCAAGAAGAGAATATCCGTCAGTCAGTCAGTTTTGCAACGTGAACAAAAAGAGCAAAATTCTGGAAGCGTACTTAGTAAAAGAAAAGATGATCATTTTTCATCTCTCTGATTTGTACTATTCAGGTTAATTTTGGTCATGTGAATGTTGATAGTACCTTTGTGGCTCCGGCTGTGCGGAATCTCGGTGAACTTGGTTTCCGACTCCGTGTTCATGACGTCCATGCAGATGATGTGATAGTGCTCAATACCAGGCAAATCCAATTTGTTAACCTGGACTATGATGGTTTTGGACCAGGTGAGACTTCATTTAATGTCCTGCATGCCCAACAGTTACCAAAACTATGATAAAAAGATAGTACATAAAAGTGAAATACTTTAAATTATTCGTACAGTAATGACTATATTGTTATTAAAGGGATATATGTTTGTTGTATCGATAGAATCCATGTTAGTTGTTGTCTTTTGTAAGTTCTGTATTACTATAAGCAACCTTAATGGTTCAGAAGGGACAAAAAGGCTTTTCCTTTTTCCAAAATTTTGTACAACTGCCAATGAATCTTAAGCTACCATCTGATGCAAGTGTATGATCACAATACGTAACCAATGTAACACTGCTTGGTACCTCTCTATACCCTAACAGCGGCCTTCTTTTGGGTTGATGATGGTGATACTCCATCAGGGGATGGTAAGCGGGTACCCCATGAAGATGATAACGGGTGAGACACTTTAAATGTTAATTGTATAAGTATTATAACTGGGTGTCAGTTTTGTTGACAGAGAACATGCAAGCTGATATCATATATTTTTCTTGCGTTTTTTTCTCCCATGTTGTCTATTTTTGCATGTAGACCAGTTTGAAATTTCTTATGTCATTTTACATATCATTTTCATAGTATCAACACTATTATATATCCTGAAGACAGACATGACAGAAAATACATTCCTGCGTAATATTTTTTTTGTGAAAATTGTTTGAACGTTTTCTTGTATGAGCCACAGCACTGTGCTACTTGTTTACAGCTTTGAAATTGCAGACAAAACTTTGTAGATATTTCTGCAAAACTGATATATCATAATGAATACAGGAGATACCATGTAAAGTGATGTTTCTTTCATCACATTCCTAAATTTGAGCTCTACCAGTGTGTTGCAAAAGAAAATCAAAGTTCCTTAGCAAATGATCTAGTCACAATATACTACTCATTCTTACTTCCAATGGAGCAAGTCAATCATAGCCTGTAGGCCGCAGTCATCAGTTTACAAAAGAGTTGACAGTTGTGAGAAGTAATTTAGCTCTGTGATGGAATATTGTCTGACATTTGGCATGTTTCTCTTCTATCAGTTTTCTCAATAAAGTTTCATTGCTTCTTACTGAATAACCTTTACCATCAATATTAACGAAACTATTGAAAAATTGTGAAATATGATAGCAAGTGGACACAGTAGACCAGCTGCAGTCATGATATATGTACCAACTGTGTACTCGCCATAAACACTAACTGCAAAATGCCCAGCTACCACAACAAGGAGGAGAGTGCTATGTTTATCTACATCTCAACACTCACCAAGTGATTTTTCTACAAATCCAAACCTTGAATCTAAATATTTTAAGACGCTAAAATTGACGGACAATTAAATATCCAATATTTTAATATATCACTTTCATGGGCTATGAAATAACACTACTGCGGAGGTGGTTAGACTATCTGCTACACATCTCGATGTTAGGATATAATTATTTGAATTTTCCACATGGCTTCGCATGATTTTTGTATTATTTTCCTGAAACAGTTTGGGTTACTGAAATGTGTACCTTGTCTTGGGACATTTCATATTCAAAGTAATATCAAATAATTTTTTCTCTGTCTAAATTTTGTAGTACTGAAGTTTTATGATTACGCTGCAAACTTATAGCGGGGAGGATTAAGCATCACTCGCCTTCACACACACACCGGGCATTATGGGAAAGAAAAATTAAAATGTTGTTGAAGGTACAGAAAGTTGCAATTGCCATAGCAATGCCTGAAACTTACCAGAGTCTTGTTATGAGGTATTTGAAACTTGTGAAAAGTTCAAAATGCACACAAAAGTTGCATTTTTCATTTATTATGCATCATTTATTATTAACCCTTAACCGCGAGAAATTCTACATTGGTGTTTTGGAATGTGGGGGCATAAATTCTGAGGGCTACGTTTTGTTTTTAAAATACCGTAGAGTCTGATCAAATGTGTGATTTTTTGATAGATATGAATTAGGCCTAATGTAAGCAGACAAATTAATGTTCAAGGCCAAGTTCAGCGCACGTAAATGGTATGGAAGGGAAGTTCTAAAGTCAGTATCATGTGCACATAACTTGAGACTGCAGCTTGGTAAATTATTGACCGTTTCTGTTGTAAGGAGTCCTGCTATTTGTAGTCTAGATGGGATTAAGCTCTGTGGTGAAATACTCGGAAGTACCGATGAACAGAGTTCTTGAGGATCTGTTCTGATATTGAGACATGCTTAAGTGCAAACCCACTGCAGGCTACCATTGGCTGCTGTGGAGTTGAATTATGAAAGGACCCCCCTAATCAGGCAATGAATTTTCCCCCTCTACTACATTTGTTGTGAATAAAAAAATGAATATTGTAAATACTCATGATCTTAACTCTGAAAACAAGTGAATGTATGTGCACTGTGACATGTGAATGGGATGAAGGAATGGAGAGTGTAAAGTAACCATGCTGCCACGGTGAATTGAAAGTAATTGCAACAGTGAAGGATTTGTAGTATGAAATGTGAGTAGAATTATCTTAAAAAAAAATAAATTCAGTATTAACCCCAATATCATGCTTAATGATAATCACCAACCCATAATCCAATGCACTTTCCTGATCGCTTCACTCTCTCTAATGAAAGAAATTACAAGGAAGACATCTTGTTTTCACATTGCAAAGGCATATGTGCAAATGGGTGAGAGAGAATGGAAGGGATAAAATATGCCCGCTATGCTCTAACTTGCAATGTTCGGTCAGTGGCTGTTAGTAGTTCACTCATTGAGTGTGTCTTTTTGGTGTCATTATCATGTGTCCACAACCCAAAGTCATTTCATTTGAACCTGCTAAATCATGCACAGCGTTGCAGCAATTATGACAATGAACTGAAAGAATAGTTTATATGCTGTTTCCAGTTGAAGATTCTTTCATTTTTGTCTTAAAGACATCTATTTATTGATTTGTATATCTTTCACAGTTCAACTGTGATATAAGGGTGGAAAGCTTTTGGGCAAATGGTCCTTGTATTGATAGTACAAATTCGTGATTAACTGATTTGCTTCATTGATTATGGATTGATAATACAAATCCATGATTAACTGATCCACTTAATTGTTATTATACGTTTCAAGGTGATGCAAGTTTAATACCAGCCAGCAGATTAGTATAAAAGACAAAAACTGGTACCTACAACTACTGTACAGTAGACTGATAAATAATATGATATGGTAAAATACTTTGCAAGCTTTAAAACATGGTGATTTCTGACTCGAGGGATGGTCACTTGGACTTGATCTTGGTCTCAAGGGGTGGTGACTCAGACACGGCCTTGACACCCAATTGTGATGACTGGACTACAAAAATGTTAGGGACTTTCTGGTAAAAAATGATAAGCAAGCACCACTCGAAGTACGAAGTAAACCTGAAACTATATTAGATGGAGATGGAGTGTGTGAAAGTGATGTAGTAATTCACTCTATCTACAGTTTGCCAGAAGCATGTGAATAGTTAGAAATGTGTGAAAGTACTGTATAAAGGTAATTGTTGACTGTACAGATTCAGGAAGGAAGTTATACCGGCTGGTTATCGACCATTGGAAGTGATGTCATGAAGTTTGTCATCTAAATAAGAATAAGCCATGCGTCAATTTTCATGCAAGTAGGATCCATACATTTTATGTATTCACTTGGACTGATGAGGTGTGGCTGTAATCTTCCTCAAAACATGTTTCATTGAAATGAATAGCTGAATAGGTTTGCTTTCATCACCACATGCGTGTCTCTCACCAACTCTTTGCACCATGATGCACAACATTTAACAAATGTGACCAAATGTAACCCAAACAGACATACAGTAGCAGAGCTGGAAGAGTTAATTGAGCCTCATATGCTTTTTTTTCTGAGGGACTGATTATGCAGCAGGAGACAATGGTTTTCATTTATAATTTCATTCAAGTGTGATTATACAGGAGACTATGGTTTTCATTTATAATTTCATTCAAGTGTGTTCAATCAGTTGGTCATTTTTACTTCTAGAAGACTTTACAACTACAGGCAGTTAATCTTTAATATTCATTTTATAAGGATGTGTGCCCTAATATTTTTTGCTTTCAACATACTTGCAAGAGAACACTGAATATGACACAATTGATAAAAAGACTTTTGCACTCCTTGTACTACTTGAAACCAAACAGACTATACATGTATACTTATACTTATCCTTCACACTTTCTGGAGGAGAGGCAGTTTAATGTCTTTTTCAAATTGTGAATTACAAGTTATGCATCACAATCAAGCTATTTACCTGATTTACACATGTTGAAAACATTCTACAGCTAAATGTATTTAACCAGTGTGCTCTACTCACTGATTTCTGCACAATGGACTTGGTGTGAAGTTTGTCACATTTTATCACTACTGTGGTTTTCATCCTAGATATTTCTCACCTTCAGAGTGAGTTATTTCAGTTTATTCACGTTGGTGACATGTAAAGGGTGTGTATTTGTGTGTGTCAGTGTCAGTGACACTTGCTTTGGTACACTTTAACTCAGTAGGGGAAGTGTGATGAATGTTAAACTTGGTATGTAGTTTTGCCATATTGAGAAGGTGTAACCTGCAGCTTTTGGTGAAGGTTGAAACTCATCTAGGAGAAGTGGGGGCAAAACTCTGAAAACCTTTTTAACATGATATCTCAAGGTAGCTCAAATGAAATTTATACTGGTGTCTGGATGCATTATGGTGAGAAGATGAATTTCAATTTGTTTTTAGTGGTGGGCAAGCCAGAGATGGAAGGGTAAGCATGCTATTTTAGTCCTAAACAGTAAAATTATTCCAATCTTGTGTTGCCATACATTCCTTGTGAAAATTTCAACAGGCACTAGTGTGGGCCACAGCAAATTTTGAATGTGCCTCAACTGTTAATCTGATGGGAGTTTGCTGGTCTTGTTTAGCCCTAATTTTTGTGCTACAGTGCTTGTATTGTCTAGGGTTACGTTTAGGATAGTCACTCTGTGGTAGTACTGATTGTTTTATTTCTGTTGTAGGATAACAAAATATTCTTAGTTGACACCTTGTAACTTGGGAAAGCTGTTGGGATGAGGCTTTTTGGTTTCAGTGATAATCATAATCTTTGTACTCATGCAAGCATGTGTGTGGATGTAGGTGTGTGTGTGTGTATGAATGTATGTTTGTGATGCCTACCTTGTAAACATGATACCTCGAGAAGGCAAACTTGGATATATATATTTGGTATGTAGGTGAATCATATTGAGTGATGAACCCTATTTTTAGTGGAGGTCAAAGGTCATTTGGGGTCAAAAGGGGTCAAATTGTGAAATCCTAAACAAATCTCAAGAACTTAAGGAAGCTCAGACAAGTCTCATATTTAATATGTTGGTGTACCACTTTAAGTGCATAAACCCTACTTTTTGTGCAGTTCAAGGGTCATTTTGGGGTTAATGAGGGCAAATTGTGAAAGCCTTATAGTCACCATATCTTAAGAAGAGACGCTTGGAAAAATGTCATGTTTGGTATGTAGGTGTACCATACATCAGCCATTGTCTTTTTTGTTGACAGGCAAAGGTCATTTGGGGTTGAGAGGGGTCACAGTGTTGTAAACATAATATTTCAAGAAGGGAAGCTTGGAAAATCTCATATTTGGTATGCGGGTGTACCATATTGAGTACACAAACCTTAGTGTTTTTATGTGGTCAAAGGTTATTTGGGGCCAAGAGTTGTCAAATTGTTAAAACCTTGAAACGCAATATCTCAAGAAATGAAGTTTAAGCAAATCGCATTAGTGGTATGTAAGTGTATCATATTGAGTACATGAACCCTCTTGTTTTTGGTGGATACCGAAGGTCATTTTGTATACCTGCCAATGTAAATATTCATCATGAGATCATTGAAACCACAATGCATTCGTGAACTCTGGTTATAACTATGTTTGCAATTAATTTCAATTGTTCTCTCTTGCAAAAAGTATTTTATGGAGTTTCTTCAAAATTTCAGTTAATGATCCTTGGGTTATGAGCCATCAACAAATGTGCAACCTTTTGGTTACAAAGGTTTCATATGAGCCTAAAGTCTCATTTTTTGCAAGTAAGCCGAGTGCTTCTCCCAAAGATTGTATAGTACTACAGTAAGTTGAGGTTGTGTCAAATATTACTGCTATAGTAGTGGTACCTTAATTAAATTTGGGGTTTTTAAGATTTTGGGGTTGCAGGGCCATTTTAGGAAATCATGCAACTATTATTTAAAATCACATCTGTAATGCTCACAAAGAATTACCAACCAGGGGAGGGAAGCTGTCATCTTGTCAGTGCATAACCTCGTTATTTATGCAGCTCCATTAGGTATCCATTACTGAATCAGCAATAGGAATTACAACTGTCAAGGAACCCCAATGGTACTGTGTTCCAACAGAATTCTGTAACTTTGCACCACTGTGAGGGTTGCCATTTTATAATTGCTTTCACAGCTTTCAGAGAAAAATGTTCAGATTTATGAAATGTGATTCAGATGATGTGTGCAGTGTGATGTATAGTCTTCAGTGTTGAGTGAGCTGTCCAGCAATGCATTAAGTGCGTACTTAGTCACCAAGCAATTACTGGGTAGGGGTTTTAGGGGAGATGTTCACAGGTGCTTACCTCCAGTCAATTTTTGATATTGTTAAATGACGCAAAATGGTGATGATTTCTTGCCCCATTTGAAATGTTGCCTACTGTCAACATTTTTTTGGCTGGTTTTAGTTTTTGTAAGGAGGAGGGACAGGATTACATCTTACAGGATGGCAGTTATTTGGGGGCCACCCCCAAAAAAGTGCCAGTGGAGATGACTGATTACGTATATTTTTGGCAACTGACAGGAAGCAAAGAGAATCCAACACAATATTACATCAGGAATATTCAAAGTTAGGAACTCATTGCTGAAACCATAAACAAATTATAAGACTTAAAACAAATAGATTAGAAACAAACGTAGCCATTAATAAACACAGAGCAATTGCATGTGAATTACAAATCATATAACACTGCTTAAGTTTCCTTTGCTTTCTTTTTTGATAAATTTAAAATGTACCTAATGCGTAGAATTACCATAAAATATATTTGGTGGTTGTAATATCAATCCTCTTCTCCCAGCGTCTTTGTTTATAGCTTGCTCCATTGCTGAGCTATAAAATGTTGAAAGATATTCACTTGATTTGAAATAGTCCTTTGTGCAATCGTTTGTTATGTCCTTCATGTAAACTCACATTACCTGCCCATATACCACCCGTCTACTATGCACTGTACTCAGTATTTATTTGTGCTCAACTGCTAACTCTATAACATACCCACATGTGTGTTCTCCAATGCCATGCAGTTCTACTGTAACTACGTTACTGAGCTTAGCTTGGCCTCAAATCTTATTTCTCCTTTCAATAACCCCCTTTTTTCACTCCAGCCATAGGACAGCAGTTCTAGTTGAAGCATTGTCGGCGCACACATACACCTTTTTACACCATTCAGTCAGCCGTTAAAAATCGCAGCTGTAGCAAACATTCTTGGCGACCAGCAAGGCAAGTCCTAGCTCTGTGATGAAGTTGACCTAGATATTGAAATCTTTTTCATGCCCAAACCATTTTTTCCTTGTTGGGATGTTTGTTGTTTGGTTTTTTTTTTTTTTTTTTTTGTAAATGCTCGCCTTCGCAAGTAACAGTATGTTGTGAGTGCCTGATTCAATCACTGCCCTGAATATGGCGGCCATATAGCCCTTTATTGTGAAGTGGAAGTATCTACGTGTATCGAGGGAGTATGTTATTTTTTTAGTGTTAAGATATTATTTTAACTTGCAATGAATATGTACGTCCCACATACTGCGTGTAAGTTATTGGTTTTCTCTAAAAGCAAAATCTTCAATCTTTTCACCCAAATTAATGTAACATTTTACGACCAAGCATAGAGTCCGACAAGTAGAATACACCAAACTTTCGTCGGAGAGCACAATGTAATGTAATTCACATAACATCGGACTACATCCTAAGACCTGTAACGTAGGTAACACTTCTCAGACAATGAGCGCGAAGGTAAACAGTAGAGCAATTATTTGTTTACGCTCACTGTGCGTACAAGAAGGCTGTGAAAAACCTAATCTTGACGCTGATAACGATTTTCCACCGATATTCAATGGCTTAAGAAACCACAACCCTGTAGCAATTAACGATGAGATGGTTAAAAAAGTTCAATCGTTTAAATTTGACACATTTCGCCAGAAATTTAAGAAATTGGACAGAAGGCAGCTAATATCGTGGAAAAAAAGATTTACAAATCTCAACGGGAGTTAAGCAAAGACAGCACTGAATAATGCCACTCCCATCAAATTCAACTTCATTGCCATCAAGTTGGTTGCTATCACATTCATTGACATTTCAGGCAGCAGCATGGAAAGAATTCTTTTTCCTAATTGATTTCCATTGCATTGCACATCCCCGAAGATAGGAGTTAGACCATATGAATTCATTTTCAAGTTTTCTGACCTATATTTTGAAATCTGTAACTATCTTTTACAGTAGTTTATAATCTCATTTTCTTCTGTCACATAAGGGAGAAATATTATTGAAAGTATGTATTCTGTTTTTTCCTTTCCTTTTTAATTTTGATGATGGATAAAAATTGTGTCTTTCAGATGTCCAATCAATTGCTTCTTTATTAATCAATTGCTTCTTTATTATTCTTGTAATCAATGCAAGGCAGAAAGTAAAAGTAGCACTGTCGTGTTTAAGTTCAATTCCATTGTTGGATGTTCCTCATGTTAGGATCACAAACTGCTTATTGTTTCTTAACTTTGTTTTGCTGGAATTTTCCCTCTTTTTTTGTTCTATACAACAGCAGTCCTTAAACATGCAAAATTCAAAATTTTCCAATTGTTGTCTACATACAGCATCGCTAATTTGCATATATGTAACGTTGACACCATATAATTAATAGGGCAAAATGTTTTGTGAATCAGTTCACAGTGCTGCTTAAAAAATGAATTGATTCTTGTAGCAGACAGTGCACTGAATACAGACATACCGCTAAAATAATCCGGCTTCTGTGTGACTAGCATGCATGGGATTATTACTACACATTTAGTCTCACTACCCAGGCATGATGGTGTCCATTGGGCATCTTCATGGAATCCATACTGAAGAGATTTAAAGGAGATGGTGAAAAGGCTCATAAGAAAACCCTATTACAATTGGAAGTACATTGATTTTGTTTTCAAATGTTCATTTTTTCTCTCAAGGTAATTTATCAAATGCAATCCTTGTTATGCAGCAGTGTTGCAATCAATTGTCAATGTTAGGCTTGCTTGGCTTTTGCTTCATTCAAGAGCCAGGTCCCTACATTGTCAGTCGGGGTTCTGGGTATCCACTGCAAATGGCTCTAACAATGTCATATTATCAGGGGACAAGTTACTGTATTGTATACAATCCTTCAGAGCATTCAGTTAGGTTACTCTCTTGTTTCTGTCTTCGTCGGCAGAGGGGCTAGACTTCCAAGATATTCTGGTGCGACAGTTTTGGTGACTCTACCGGAAGGGAGTAAAATCACAGACTATGGGAACATTGGCTTGTGGTGTAGAGCAGCTTTTCAAAACTTTGGTCATGTGATCATACCAAATGATCTATGTGTGCCTCCTTATACGAGCGAGATCATGGCCCCGGTAATCATCTTTATGTATTCATTGCTTTCATTATAAGAGAATATATGTTGAGACCTGTGGTGGGAAAATCTTACCCAGTTTTTGCTCAAATTTTAAGTGTTGTGTTTTAGTGTACAGTAAGTTGTCAAACAGCCATAGCTGGAACTTAAACTGCCTATTACATGTGATACTATCAAATTCAATTGCATTGCTATCAAGTTGATTGGATTGAGCACATTCATTGCCATTGCATTTATCAACATGGAAGGAATCCTTCTAATTCATTTCAATTGCATTGCACATCCATTGTCATCACATATATCATGCTCCGGATCATTGCATTTTGATGCATTATCGTAAAGCAAAATTTCAATTAGCTTTGGGTGTGTGCTTGCTTATATGTTAGTGAGATAGTGTGATGCCTAGTATTGCCTATTATCTATCTATCTATCTATCTATCTATCTATCTATCTATCTATCTATCTATCTATCTATCTATCTATCTATCTATCTGTCTGTCTGTCTGTCTGTCTGTCTGTCTGTCTGTCTGTCTGTCTGTCTGTCTGTCTGTCTGTCTGTCTGTCTGTCTGTCTGTCTGTCTGTCTGTCTGTCTATCTGTCTCTCTCTCTATCTGTCTGTCTGTCTGTCTATCTGTCTTTCTTTTTATCTATCTATCTATCTATCTATCTATTTGTTCACAGTTGTTCAAATGCTTCTCCTCCGTCATGCATACATGCATTTGCATGGAACTTGGAAACACTTTTCCATGGGTGGTGGACTATTTGGGGTGTTCAAAAATTTTGGTCCAAGGTCCCATGTGGGTCCCATAGACCATTTTATGAAATTCTGCAGAATGCTTCGCCTCCTACAGATACTCTTTTACAAGGTTGAGGGTTAGTCACACTAGTACTTTATTAGTGATGCCTTCAGGGATTCAGGGATTTTAAGTTCAAGGCCCCTATGGGCCCATTTTATGAAATTCTGTTCTTAATGCTTCTTTTTGCACATGTTTTGATGGATTTGTATGTAACTTAGGCACAATGTTCCCTGAGTAGTAGGAAAATATGGGGTATTCAAAATTGCTTGGTCCAAGGTCCCATATGGGCCCTATGGCCCATTTTATGAAAGTATGCAAAATTCTCCTACAGATTCTTTTGTGCAATGTTGATGGTTTGTCATAATGATACTATGGTTAGTGGTCTATCTTAGGGTGTGCATGAATTTGTATACAGGGTCCTATGTGGCCCTATGGCCCATTTCATGAAATCCTACAACATTTTTCTCCTCCTGTTTTAAAGGTGCTCCTTTAAATGTTCTACAGCAACTCAAATACCCCTATTGTACATGAATGATAATTGAATGATAGGGCAATGGGTCAGATTGTGTCCTAACTGAAACTCAATCTAGTTTGAGGTATACATGTAGTTCTAGGCATTAAAGGGCACTTTGACTCAGTTAGTCTTCCCCAACCTGTCAATTTTGTGTCAAGGTTCCTATATTGGGTTCTACTGACAGATCAGTGGTCATCTAATGTAGTCCCCATGTGACACATGCAAATGAAATTAATGAGCTAGAGTAGTTAATAATTTAAATTGGTTTTGGAAAATTTGCAACCATTTTTCCACATAAGTAATTCATATGCACACTGCTGGTAGAAAATGTACAAAAATGACTGTTTCAAACAGCGACAGTTGTATGACAAACTTGAATAGTGATTCAGTTATAAGCACTGTAATTTATTAATGCCCATTAAATGTATTACAAATTTATTGAAAAAGATCCAACTTCTGCACGGTTTGTGCTCTAGTTTATGATATTCTGCAAATTATGCAGTCCTACAGATTTTCTTTTACATGCAATATTTTGGTGACTCAATATAATGATAATTTTGGTGGTTCCTCTGAGTATGATATGATATATACATAATACTGATATCTAATTGATGCCTTCAGGGTATTCAGTTATGAGCCTCTTCACCATTGGTTCTCTAGTTTCTGTGTTGGGGTCATGCTGTGTGACACTTACGACAGTTTCAATTTGTTAAAAGGGGCTATTCCAAGATAGATTGTAGATGAAATCAATTCATAGACATATTAAGACTGCCTAATCCCCCCCTCTCCGTACAGTATTGTGTGGTATTTAATCCATTATTATGGACATAATGGTTTTCCATTTGTGATGTTTTCACCAAAAGAAATTTGGACTGAATGAATTTCCTCTGAGCCAGGTTTTCTCTCAGGTTGTGGATTGCAGTCATCTTAACTTTAGTAACTGTTTCTTGATATGAGTTAAAAGATATTACTTTCTCTCTAGACTGATATTTCAAAGTTGCTGTCATTTGAGAAGTTGTCACTCCACTAGATTCTGCAAAAGTGTGCCATACAATCTTCCGCTCATACAAAATTTCTGACTGCTAATTTTGAGCTCAACTATCATTTCTTCAAATTTTGCTTTTAACCATTTCTTCTTGTCTATTCTAAGGCAATGCAAAATTGTGAAGTACTTCTCAAAGACAAGTTCCATGTAGAGTGGACCGTGGATGAGGCTAATAATAAAATTACGATGCAATTCGTCGGTGCTGTAGACATGCAAGAATATATGGCATTTGGCATCAGCGGTTCTGACAGCGGAACATTGATGGTGAATTCAGATGTTACTGTTGCTTACATTAACAGTAATAACAACATGCCAGTAGCTGAGGACTACTCACTAAATGACTATGCCCAGGTTTGTAAGACTAGACTACTGCTGTTTTTATTAGTATACTTAATGTATGGCTGGGTATGTAATGTATGTAAAGACTATAGACTCACCGTTGTTTGTATGAGTAAACTCAAAGGGACAGATTGAGTTTTTTTGTGAAAATCATTTAACTTTTCTTAACCTGTCAAGTTACCTTCACACACTGTTGACAAGTGATTCGACTTAGAGGATCCCCATGTGTCTCACACAAAGGAACACTAATGAGTTAGTAATAAGACATTCAATTTGGTTTTTGAAAATTTGTGACCAGACACTTTTCACATTAGTACTAATTCATATGCACACAGGCAGTACAATTCACTGTCAACAATAAACTTCAGGGACTAATTATGCTAACTATAAGCATTGTTGTATCTTTGCACCCTTTGTAATCTAAATCACTTATTGATATCAACTTAATGAGCTCCTTTAAATGAGGATAGGGTGTTGTAAAATATATCTCACATTAGTTTTTGCTTGTTTTTTCTCCAATTCGAGTCGAAGCATATCTGTCTTGCGCATCACAACAGAAGGAAAATTCAACTATTAACGTTTTTCTCTCTCTCTACTTACTGGGGCAGTCTCTCACACAGTTTGTCATTGGCAGATCATTCTGTATCACAACTCTGTTAAGTACGTATCCTTTTACTCAATTTGGAGAAATAAAGTTAAAAAAAAACATGAAAGATGTATTTTACATCCTCCTTTAAATGTATGGCCAGCTATATATGTATGCAAGACCAAAGAATACTGCAGTTGTTTGTTATATCAACTGAGCACACTTTATTCATATATGGCTAGGTTAGCATTTGATCTTCTGTCTACTATAAAGAAGCCTAAGCAAAGGACCTAATATGGAAGGAATGTTCTAAGATTTATGTTTGTCAAATCCAGGTAGTTTATGTGTTATGCATCCTTGTCAAGTTTTCAGCTGAGTCTCTCTTAATTTATTTTATTTTTTGTCTTTTTAGTGCAGAGTAAGTGATGGTCATGGTGCATGCCCTGACCGCCTCCAAGGTGGTACAGATGACGTTGAAATCATGAGTGGAATTATCAGAAATGGCGTTACTCACATCACTTTCAAAAGACCTTTGATTTCCAGTAAGCATAATTCAGATTCTTCCAGTTTCACTGTTTTTTTTTTAGCTTACTTAGTGATTAGCAAACCAGACAGCCTTTAGATCAAGAGGTGAGATGGTTCAATGATTACCCCTCATGATGATGATCGCAGGTTTGTGTCTCTTCATCACCACTAAGGTTGTTTTCCTTACCATGATGTCCCGTTGTTCCTCTTTACACAATTATATGAATGGTTTCCTTTGAGGTGACTTATGCTTGTTGCATTGCACTTCTGTTTGCACCAATCCTTAGTGTAACTCTGGAGAGGATGAGAGAGGAACGCTGATGATCTGTACCTCTACATGTCAGATGTGGTTAAACCATTGGGTGATAGCACTCCTCTCATTGATGTAAGTAGGATGGTGCATCATAAAATCTGGAAATGACTTATTAGTTTCAACGGTAGTGAAACTTACATGATCGTGATTGCGTGTGTGTGTATGTGTGTGTTTGTGACACTTAGCTTGTATGCACAATATCTGCAGTAGAAATGATGAATGCTCTTCACACTGGTTGTGTAGGTTTGTCATATTGAGAGGAAAACTCTATTGTTTTTAGTGGAGGTCAAAGGTCATCTGAGGTCACCAGAGGTCCAACACTGAAAATCTTGTTAACACAATATCTCAAGACAGGAATGATGAATACTCCCATACATAGGATGTGGGTTGGTCATATCAAGAGGAAGAACCCTATCATTTTTGGTGGAGGTCAAAGGTCTTCTGGGGTCACCAAAGGTCAAATATTGAAAAATTTGTGTACATGCTAGCTTCAGTTAGGAATGATGGATACTCTTCATATGTAGTATGTATTCTTGTCCTATTAAGAGGAAGAACCCAATTGTTTTATTGTGGAGGTCATTGGGTCAACCGGGGTCAAATTGTGAAAACTTTGTAAACATAGTATCTCAAGAAAGGAAACTTTGACAGATCTCATATTTGGTGTGTAGGTGGATCATATTAAGTAGAAGAACCTTATTGTTTTTGGTATAGTTCAAAGGTCATTTGGGGTCAACATAGGTCATGTTTTGTACACCTTGTAAATGTGATATCTCAAGAAGGGCAGCTTGGACAGATCTCATCTTTAGTATGTAGGTGTCCCATGTTTATTAGAGGACTCCTGTCATTTTTGGTGGAGGTTAAATGTCATTTGGGGTCAACAGGGGTCAAATTGTGAAACCTTGTAATCACGTAATCACTTTTTTTTTTTCAAGAAGGGAAGCTTGGACAGATCTCATATTCAGTATACAGGTGTATTTTACAAGTATACAAGATTCTTCAGTCATCGGTGATTGTTAAAGTTCATTTGAGATCAGTATGGTCACATGAAATTCCGGTAAACATATCTCAAAGAGGGAAGCACAGATGTGATATTAGTATGTAGGTGTATCTGTACAAGAACATTTGGTTTTTAGTGGAGGTTAAAGGCCATAAATTGAGGTCAACATGGGTCAAATAGTGAAAACCATATAGACGTGATCTCAAAGAAGGATGCAATTAAGCTCTCATAATTCACATAAAGCATAGGTATCCTGGGACACATCCTAATGCTATAGTGTCAGACCCAGAAGAAATGCTCATAATTGGATCATTGAAACTACAATGCATTTGTGCATTCTATTTTTATTTGAACTGTTAATCATGTATGCTATTTTGTCAACTCTAATGTGCCAAAGACGAAGCATCAAGTTGACTCATGTGTGTACATATGAATTTGAGGATCAGAAAGCACCATAATCAAGGACCCTAAACCATGTTGAAGGTGGATGAACACTGGCAAGATTCACATACTCTTTTTGATAAGTGTACAGAGGAATGGAAACCTTAGCCTGCTCTAGGGGTTGCCGTTCAACGTTCCTATCTGACGGACAAGAGTGTGTTCCCCAGTTCTTTTGCCACTTTCCCAGAGGCTGAGTGGGGTGGAGAATCTGCCCAGCTCAGCAGCCCAACAGCTGTATCAAGCAAATCTGAAGCAGACAAGACCTAAGTCAGACAACAGGACTCCAAAGATCCCCCTCAGCACCACTGCAAAGTGTAAACTAAACCCAAATTTGAATTCCCAGAAATTTTCCAAGTGGTTCCACCTGCATTTGATCCGGGACCCAGGGGACTGAATTGCAAACTGGATACTCTAACCACCAAGCTAACGCCCCATGTGGTGCCTTGGTTGTTAATATTGCATCTTTAATGATAATACAGAGAGTTTGGATTGGTCTTATATGGTATTGTAACGTTTGCCCGAGCCGGTTGTGTGGTGAGGAATCAGGTCGGTGAAGGGGTAGGGAGAAGGGCGAGAGCCTAGAGAGGTAGGGGCTGGATGACACCGATGAAAAGAAATGAGTACACTAACAGAGCATGTTAGGTTTAGAAAATATAATTGAAGACATCACCACTATCGCAATACCAAGCAAATGAGGTGATAAAATAATTCAACAAATTAATGAACAGCAAGTGCAGTAAGCTAATACCCATACTATGCTATCGCAGCTAACCAAACTACGCGGCGTAGACAGTACAATGTAGCGTCAGGCATTGCCACTAAACCTCAGCGGCTGAAACGCAGCGCAGCTGAAAGCGAGAAGCGAAAGCTCAGCGGCTAAAGCGCAGCGCGGCTGGGACTCAGCAGCTAAACCCAGCGCAGCTGAAACTCAGCAGCGTTGAAGATAAATTCGACGCAGCTCAGCAGCTGAGCATACGCAACGCAGCTGAGAGTCAGCAGCGTAAATACTACGCAGCGCAAACCGCTCTACTAATAAGTCAAAAATAAACTAAGTCCCTAAAAATCGTCCATCAGCAGATGGATAAAAATTCGGCATAGATTCTGCCTGGTAACAGTGTACAAGTACACCCTAAACTTCTGAATAAAATCATGCCGTACATGGCATTATAAAGCACCCCGTTATCGTGTAAAATCCCACACAAAACAAATTACTGTGTAAAGTCCTGTGCAAGCAACTTGACCAATTACGGCACATCAAGCTAGATTGACATACACAAAGGTCTAATCACAAGATGGTCAAGTATTCTATCCCGTATTACGTAAGCAAACTAACCCCGCCTCACTGTCGGGACGAACCTCGCTACTCCCCTCTCGGGGGAACAAAGCCGACCTTGTGAACCGGAAGCCTGCAAACTCTGGCATTCAGCCCTGAATCACCACCCCGCTACACTTACGAGCACAAATCTCAAAATACGGTTTTTCCTTGAAATACCACATTGCCTGCACGTAAAAGCATACAATTAGTTAAGATAAGCTGTTCAAGTGGCGGAATATGAATATACGAGAAAGACAGTCGTTTTCTCGTAACACCCTTCCCACCCAAGATACATATGCGTCCTCTCATATTCCTATAGCATATATGAACGTAAACGGACGTTACACAGTACATAAGCTAACAACTTGAACCAGAAGCCGCATAATTCGCACACTTCACAACTGAGAAAATTTTAGTTGTTACTCGAATCCAATACACGCATTGTTAAAAGAGAATAAACAAAAGTCAAAACGAAATAAAGTAAAATGAATCAAAACAATAACGAGCACATAAGAGCGAAACCAAAATGCCTTGCATGAGCTATGAAACATGCAAATAGTGAAAATGTAAAACAGCATCATTAAAGCACTATTTTGATGAAATTCAAAAAAAAAAAAACCCGTTAAGACCAACGTCTCAACCATAGTAGCAAGTACACAAGTGCCCAAAGTGCCACTGTGTAATTCTGCTAGCATTCAAATAACAAATCACTACAACAGAACTTATGATACTTCATGCAGCAATTATCATTGCAAAACAGGAAATTCGACCATAACACCCTTTAATAACATCTGGACGTGACATTTACACCTATCCTCTTCTTGCTCTCTCTTTTTTTTTTTTAAACCCCAAGAGTCGAACGGTGAAGAGCGATGGTACAAGTCTACTACAAATTCGGATGATAACGTTAAACGTAGGAAAATAGATGAACTGACCTGTGACGCAATCCAAACAAAAACACACGATTTGAAATATGCATAACACAATAAATGAATACATTCATCCATTTCGCACGATTAAAACGTTGAATGTCCAAATGCTTAAAACGAAGAAAACTGGTAACTTTCCACTTCGTCCGCAGCAAAAATCGGAGTGTGTCCACAGCAAACAAAGGGGATAAGAGCTTCCTCGTTCCACAGACAATCAATACAATAGTAAACATTAAGAGGTTTGTAAACACGAGGAGGCGAGTGGCATTGACAGTTACATCAGTGAGTGCAAAGGCGTAGTATATTGTGCTAGTCGAGTAAACATCACAATAAAGAATAAGAGGATAAACTATTTCGATGGTAGAGTCACTAATATGTTGCAAAACTGTGCTCGTGCGAAGGAAGCTTCGTACAGGTGTTCCGCTTCACTCATCCAGGGTAAAATATTTAACTTAAGTCCGGTACCGGGTATAAACAAACAGACTGGTGGAGTATCAATTTTCTTGAAGTTGTTCTAAGGAATTTACAATCACTGGAGTCGGGGTTTCTGACGGTAATGGTTTCAACAACCATAGGGGTGGGTCATCGCCTACATATGGCTTTAAACGGTTGTGATGAACTACCGTCGGTTTCTTTTTTGGTCCCATCTGGACTCGAAATATCACATCAGAAATTCTTTTTAAAATACGACCTGGTCCTTCCCATCGTTGTTGCAATTTAGGGGATAATCCTTTCTTTCGTTTGGTGTTCAAGAACCAGATTATATCCCCAGCGCTATAACTGTGCGCGTTCGTAGACCTGTCGTAAAACTTCTTCTGTTTCTCACTAGAAAGTTTTAATCGACTTCTAGCAAGCTCGTGCACTTTGTGTAGCGTTTCTTCTAGTCGTACTACGAATTTCGGTATAGCTGAGGGGGCTGACTCGACATCTTCTGGGGATGTAGGCACCTTAGTACTGAGGGGAAATCCTAATTTTCTTCCGAGCATCAACTCGGCAGGAGAAAATCCAGTGCTTTCATGTTCTGCGGAACGGTAAGCCATTAAAACATAAGGAACCCAGGAATCCCAATCAAGTTGGTCGCTTGAGACAACTGCCGATAGCATGTCTGTTAAAGTTCGATTGAACCTTTCGACCATCCCATCGGACTGGGGATGAAATGGTGTCGTCCTCGTTTTGTCGATGTCAAGCAGTCGACACATATGCCGAAACAGGTCCGATTCGAACTGCCTGCCCTGATCGGTGTGCAGCTCCTCAGGTACGCCATATCTGCTGATGAATTGTTCCACCAATAATTTAGCGACCGTTTCCGCCTCCATGTCAGGCATGGGGTACGCCTCGGTCCACTTCGTAAAGTAGTCGGCGATCACGAGGATATACTTGTTCCCATTGGTCGACTTTGGTAGGGGTCCCAGGATGTCCATCGCACATCGTTGCATTGTGTGCCCCGAACCATACAGTTTTAATTCTGCATTAAATTTCTTCCGGGGGCCCTTCCTCGCTGCACACTGATCGCAACTCTTACACCAATTCTCCACGCTTCGTCGGTACCCGCTCCAGTAAAAATAGTTCCTTATTCGGCTTAGGGTTTTCTTCGCCATTAAGTGACCCGACAGTCGGTGGTTATGCGCATGCGTCATTATTTCTTTCTGTATCTTCTTTGGCGCGATCAGCTGCAGCAGAACAGATTCACCCGTGTCAGACTCAAGTTGTCGGTAAAGAACCCCCTCCTTTAGTTTCAGACTATCCCATTGGGTCCAATAATTTTTAAGGGCGGGGCTGCCAGGGGATATCTGTGCCCAGTCAGGTCTGGAATCTTGGACTTCCTTCCAGAGGAGGATAGGGCCAACATCATTGTCGTAAAGCTGCATATCCCTCAACTCTGTGGGGGTATACCTATGGTACCACGAGGACGACGTGTCCTGACTTGACTCGTTCGACTGTGGAACTGTGTCATCTGGGGCTGGGGGTGATGCAGGTGTATCAGTGATAGCAAATATAGCCATCGTTTCTCGTTCTGTCGCTACTTCCTCTTTCGTCTCCGAGTTGATGCAAAACCGACAGTCAGAGCAGGGCCTCCTGGACGTGGCGTCAGCGTTACCGTGAAGTTTACCAGGGCGGTGTTGAATCACATAATTATACATGGAGAGTGTTTCCAGCCATCTCGCAAGCTGACCTTCCGGGTTCTTGAGGTTTGTTAGCCAGCGTAGTGCCCCATGGTCAGTTCGAATAAGGAATTTCGCACCGTAAAGATAATGGTGAAAGTGCTTTACCGACGCCACTACGGCCAGCAATTCCTTTCTAGTGACGCAGTATTTCCTTTCTGCTTTGGACATAGCTTTACTGAAATAAGCGATCACACATTCCTGCGCGTCTTCCTCCTTACGCTGTGAAAGCACTGCACCGTAGGCTAGATTGCTGGCGTCCGTGTCCAAAATGAAAGTCGCCCTCTCTTCAGGGAAGGACAGTATCGGACTGGTATTCAGGGCATGTTTTAATTTTTTAAAGGCAAAATCGCATTTATCGCACCAGACAAACTTCGTGTCTTTTTCCATCAGAAGGAACAAAGGCGCACATAGCTGGGAGAATCCCTGGATGAAGCGTCGGTAGTACGAACACAAGCCGACAAAACTGCGCACTTCTGTTAAGGAACACGGTGTCGGCCAGTCGACAACGGCTTTAATTTTCTCTGGATCAGGCGCAATCCCGTTGCCAGATACGATATGCCCGAGATAGCTTACTTCTCGACGAAACAGACAACATTTCGATGGGTTCAGTTTTAACTTAGCCTCCCTCAATCGTTGAAAAACTTCCCCTAGCCTACTTAAGGCCTGATCAAATGATTTCCCGTAGACAATTACATCATCTAAATAGAGTAGACAGGTATGCCATTGGAGTCCTTTTAAAACTCTCTCCATTAAGCGTTCAAACGTTGCAGGCGCGTTACACAAGCCAAAGGGAAGCACTTTAAATTGAAATAAACCTTGGTTCGTCACAAACGCAGTTTTGGGATGGTCTTGGTCGGCTACTTCTACCTGCCAATAGCCGCTCGCAAGGTCCAGAGTCGAAAACCAAACCGCGCCGGCTAGTGTATCGAGAGAATCATCGATTCGGGGGAGGGGTAAGAATCCTTCTCCGTCACATCATTCAACTTCCTGTAATCTATACAGTACCGAAGGGATCCATCTTTCTTTTTCACCAGCACTACTGGGGATGACCATGCGCTATTTGAAGGCTCAATTACTCCTTGTCTTAGCATTTTCTCGAGTTCCTTGTCGGCCTCCACCTTCTTGTGAATAGGAAGTCGCCTAGGGGCCTGTCGGATCGGTTTTGCAGCACCCGTGTTGATCTCGTGTTTGACCAAGTCAGTACGACCAAGGTCTTCCTTAGATCGAGCGAAAACATCTGCGTTGTTCGCAAGGAGCTGTCTCACTTTATCCGCCTCTTCTGTCGACAGGCCGACACAACTCTTTTCAGCTAGACTCTCGAGGTGTTCACCTAATGCCTGTGTTTTGTCACCTTCAGTCGTCTGTCCCGCCGTCACTGTCCGACAATCCACCCGCACAGGACAAACTTTGTCGGCACTGTCGACCACCTCAACTGGCTCGCACTGTCCGACATACGTTCCTTTATACAGGGTCACGGGCTGGTCTGTCGCGTTCATCAGTCTCACGGGAATTGATTTGTTCGACGGGTCCACAAGTGCTCTAGCAACCATCAACTGTCGACGCCTCAAGAATTTTTCGCTGCACTGGATTGTCGCACATGCCGACATCTGTTCAGACGTCTCGGCCATGATAACTTTCTCGCTGCTAGCAGGAACAACTACAGTTCTAGCAACAACAACCCGGCTTCCGACAGACGTATCCACGTCAGTCACCTGTTGCTCCAGTCGCTTCCCTCCTATAGTTAACCGTCCTGCTCCAGCATCGATCGTGCAGTTATACAACTTCAAGAAGTCGTATCCCAAGAGCGCATCGGCATCTATATCTGCCACCCAAACGTCATGCTCCACGTCGAGTTCCCCCACTTTCAGACGGAGAGTCCCCCTTCCAAGAAATGTCAGCGGCCTGCCGTCGGCACCTGCCACGTCTAAAGGAACGTCACCCCGTCGCAAAGCCTTTCCAGTGGCCAGCCTCCTAAACACTTCCGTCTGTATCACAGTAACTTCAGCACCAGTGTCTACCAGGAAATCCACCTGAACACTTTCCAGCTCTACAGTTACATACAAACTGTTGGATCCGACCGACCACAATCGCTTTCGCGAAAGTGCTAACTCCACGGGCTTGTTTTGGTTCCAAGTTAACCTTTGCCCAGCAAGATCAACTTCTAGGAGTTTTCCTGCTGCGACTCTCCTACTTTCGGATTTTCGTCTTTGTTAGGTTTTGTGCACTCCCTCCTTACATGACCCACTTCCCCGCAATTCCAACATTTTATGTTCGGGTTTTTCTTTGGTTTTCCATTTTTGTAATTCTTTGCATCGTTTGCCAGCAACTTCGTAAGTTTTTCAGCCAACTCCACGAAGCCCTTTGAAACTGCCGAGGTCAGTGTTTCATTTAAACCTTTTACGGTTTCCACCTCCTCCACACTTCCCTTTCTCTCAGATACCGCCCTCACTTTTCTGGGGTGCCCTCTCTTCTGTTCGGACAGTGCAAACGCCTCTAGTTCAACGGCAATGCTAACAGCCTCGTCAAAGCTTTTCGGGCGCGCCTGATAAACTTTCCACCTAAATTCAATGTCCCCTACAGCGTCGACAAAGGACTCTTTTGCAAGGGTTTCTTTCATTTCGGCCGATGCGTCAGGATATGCCCGTGACAGGAGGCGCTGCACATCGTGCACAAGTTCGGATATTGTCTCCCCAGGCTGCCTAATTCTATTCCTTAAGAGTGTTCTAAACAGCTCCGTTCGATTGGCTTGACCAAATCTTTGTTCAAGAGCAGCAACAATACAGTGGAATATCCGGCGTTTTGCGCCCTCAATATCACTTAGCACTGCCTGTGCCGGTCCATGCAGACTTGCCGCTAGTTGCAACGCCTTCGTTTGATTATCCCAACCATTAAGTTCTGCTATTAGTTCAAACTGAACTACATAATCCTCCCATGGGGTAGTGCCGTCAAACGAGGGGGCGGTCACCCGGCTCCCCTGGGGCTTGTAAGTACGATATTGTGGGGGGAATTCCTCGCATCTAGCCATCCTCTCTACGGGAAACCTGCTATTAACGTTGATTGTAGGGTGCCTAGGGTACCCAGACGTGTCTACTTCCGCCTGATAGGTCGAGTATGGTGCCCTCCCTCTCCCTGGCCCATAATGTGGCGGTCTGTCCCCCATCCAGCCATAGTTATTGTTACGCCCGTAATCATTCTCTCTCCAGGCGCAAGCCGTCATGCCCCACTTCGGACCCCCCAGGGGTGGGTTAATCCTGGCATTACTTTCTTCATCATCTATCCAGTCATGTACTGGATTTCGTCTATTCACTTTAAATGTCTCGTCATCATCAGAGACCAAGATCCTTTGAGGACCCCCGAATGGGTTACCAGCCTTTCCCCTAGGGTGAACCTCATCCATCTGCCTTATTCCAGGGGTACCCAGCATCCGAGCATCCACCTTGTTCTGGCTCCTTTGGCGAGAGGTTTCCAGTCCCAGATCCAGGTCCTTTGTGAATCCAGTACCCCGTGCGCCATCCACGGGACCTCCATGTGCCTCCGTCTTTGGAGCAGACACTCCTCGGTTCTCGGGTTCCAGGGCTCCAGTGTCCCTAGCTCCTCCTAGTCCGCCTCTCCCTCTCCTTAAGTCACCTTCGGAGAATCTCCGTTGCCCGTCGTCCACCAGGTCGATCAGATCGCCTGCCTCAGGGGACATCTCAGGAACAGACCACGCCACTCCATCACTGCAGGCTGAACGGCCGTCGAACGGGTTGGTCCCAGGCATTGTCCTCTCTCAGAAACAACCAGCAAGGCACCAGGTATCCAAACCGCTGCCACCAATGTAACGTTTGCCCGAGCCGGTCGTGTCGTGAGGAATCAGGTCGGTGAAGGGGTAGGGGGAAGGGCGAGAGCCTAGAGAGGTAGGGGCTGGATGACACCGATGAAAAGAAATGAGTACACTAACAGAGCATGTTAGGTTTAGAAAATATAATTGAAGACATCACCACTATCGCAATACCAAGCAAGTGAGGTGATAAAATAATTCAACAAATTAATGAACAGCAAGTGCAGTAAGCTAACACCCATACTATGCTATCGCAGCTAACCAAACTACGCGGCGTAGACAGTACAGTGTAGTGTCAGGCATTGCCGCTAAACCTCAGCGGCTGAAACGCAGCGCAGCTGAAAGCGAGAAGCGAAAGCTCAGCGGCTAAAGCGCAGCGCGGCTGGGACTCAGCAGCTAAACCCAGCGCAGCTGAAACTCAGCAGCGTTGAAGATAAATTCGACGCAGCTCAGCAGCTGAGCATACGCAACGCAGCTGAGAGTCAGCAGCGTAAATACTACGCAGCGCAAACCGCTCTACTAATAAGTCAAAAATAAACTAAGTCCCTAAAAATCGTCCATCAGCAGATGGATAAAAATTCGGCATAGATTCTGCCTGGTAACAGTGTACAAGTACACCCTAAACTTCTGAATAAAATCACGCCGTACATGGCATTATAAAGCACCCTGTTATCGTGTAAAATCCCACACAAAACAAATTACTGTGTAAAGTCCTATGCAAGCAACTTGACCAATTACGGCACATCAAGCTAGATTGACATACACAAAGGTCTAATCACAAGATGGTCAAGTATTCTATCTCGTATTACGTAAGCAAACTAACCCCGCCTCACTGTCTGGACGATCCTCGCTACTCCCCTCTCGGGGGAACAAAGCCGACCTTGTGAACCGGAAGCCTGCAAACTCTGGCATTCAGCCCTGAATCACCACCCCGCTACACTTACGAGCACAAATCTCAAAATACGGTTTTTCCTTGAAATACTACATTGCCTGCACGTAAAAGCATACAATTGGTTAAGATAAGCTGTTCAAGTGGCGGAATATGAATATATGAGAAAGACAGCCGTTTTCTCGTAACACCATTTTAAATGAACATGTTAAGTTCCAGACCCTATTTCTTTAGCTAGAATTTGGACATCATTCACGGTCAACAGAGATGAGCTACAAAACCTTGTAAAGACAATATCTTAAGAACTCAAGCTTGGAGTGATCTCATTCTCATGTATACTATTTAGTCAAACGACATTACCTGAACTATGTTATTCATTCCTTGCTAAAGGCAAAAAGAAACTATGCGATAGTGATGTCGTGTGTGTGTGTGTATGTGATGCCTGCTTGTAAACATGATTTCTCAAGAAGGATAACCATGACTAATCTCATACTTGGTGTGTTGGTTGGTCATATTGAGTAGATGATCCCTATTTTTTTGGTGGAGGTCAAAGGTCATCTGAGTTCACCATAGGTCAAATTGTGCAATCTTTGTAAGCATATAAACATTGTATCTCAATAAGCATAGCCATGACTAATGTCATACTTAGTGTGTGGGTTGGTTATGTTAAGTAGATGTACCCTACTATTTTTGGTAGAGCTAAAACGTTGTTTGAGCAAGGAGGTTTTACAAGGATGGAGTGACAACGCCATTGTCTGTCCTCATCCTAGTTTCAAGTGTGAACTAGCAAACACAGATAACAGGATTAAAATCGCCCATGCGTGCAGATAAACTTGCAAGGTTCTCCTTTCCTGTGCATTGTGTCCACAGTTTGCAGAAGCTATTGCACAGTACCTGTACTATAACAAGAGACAGTATACACGACACATGTACACTGAAGGAAACATGGCTTCATTTTTTTTAGTATTGCTTCAAATAGTTTGATACCTTGTTTAGATGAAGAACTGGAAGATTTTTGTGGAACAGAACTAGAGGAGTGGTGTAAAAGGATGCAACTTGTGAAAATTCGAACGTTCCAGCTGAAGGAAAGTTATCATGATATTTAAGTATAGGACAACATGTATTTAAGCTAGCCATATTTTGGTGGCCGTTCTTTCCACAGCCTTGGTGATGCTTGGTCTTGTAAAGTATAAGGCCTAACACCTTTCCTTGCCCCCAGATGATGAACAATGCCCTTGACCATTGATTGATAAATGTAGACGTGACAGAGGTCAGAAAGTCAATATTATCCTTCCCTCTCCCCAGGATAGTGCATAAATCCCCTGGTAATTCCTTGAATGATAGCCTTAACTATGGCTAATGTTATTGTCAGAATTAAACACACCTATCTCCAGCCCTCACGAATGAATGACCAAAGCCCCTTCAGTGTCAATTCTATTACACAAAGGTTTGTTAGCACTAAAAATTATGTTACCAATAAACAGCTTTCCTAGCCTAGGTTTCATTAAAA
This sequence comes from Stichopus chloronotus, assembly GCA_021234535.1. Classification (NCBI taxonomy): domain Eukaryota; kingdom Metazoa; phylum Echinodermata; class Holothuroidea; order Aspidochirotida; family Stichopodidae; genus Stichopus; species Stichopus chloronotus. The sequence continues at coordinate 27,997,830 of CM037841.1, forward strand.
TATGTTGACTGTGTTTTGCCTAAGGAGATTGAGCTAGATCAACAATCCTCACCCACATAACTAACTTATTGGCCTACCCATAACGTAGATACCATTAACAGACAGCAACATACACCTAGGCCTGTAAGGCTGTATACTACAAGCCTATTGCCGTAGTACTATGCATGTGATGTGTGTAGTTGGCCTGCTGAAGTACAATACTATGATCACGTCCGAAGGGACCTTCCGGATCGCGGAACTCGGTGAAACTTTACGTAATGATAGGATACTTTATTAAGAAACAAGTAGAAAAAAGATTTCGTTTTTCCGGTTTCAGGAAAATCTCCTAATTTTTCATTAAAAAAGAAAGGGGGAACGATTTGAAATTGGGTAAATTATGACCGAAATTTTTCCCTGAAACTTCGTTACGTACGTCCATGTTTGGTACCGCATGATAGCGTAGATTGCAGTGTATCTCAAAACAGCTATAGCCTGCATGAGCGCCCTTTGCATTTCAGGCTAGATAGCAATTTGTACATCGCGAACTTTGACCTCACTTAACAACCAGCCCACTTTGCAAGAAAATCTTGACTCCTGAATATTTAAAACAAATCTGAAGCAAGGCGTTAAGGTGGACAGAGGCAACTGTCGAGATTAAACCGGATGTGTGCATTGGCCGTAAATTTCAATGGGGTACAAAGAGAAGTTAAACCGCAAAGGAAGGCGAGTTGAAAGGATTACTTTTCATTGTCACTCCATCGTTGTAAAACCAATTGGTTTGAGGTTACCATAGGTCAAAATATAAAAACATTGTAAACACAATATCTCAAGAAGGGTAATCTTGACTAATGTCATCCGTAGCGTGTGGGTTGGTCATAGTGAGTGGACGATCCTTATTGTTTTTGGTGAAGGTCAGAGGTCATTTGAGATCAGTAGAGGTCAAACTGTGAAAATCCTGTTAATGTGGTATCCCAAGAACCATTATCTTGACTCATTCCATACTTAGTGTGTGGGTTGCTCATAGTGGGTAGATGATTCCCATTGATTTTGTCGAAGGTCAAATTTCATTTGAGGTCACCAGAGGTCAAACTGTGAAAACATTTAAAACTGCTTAGTACACACAGTGGTTTAAAGAGGTCAGCTTAGGCATGTTTTCTCTAGAATGATAAGGTGTTTGAATTTCAAACTTGGTACGTACATGTTGTCCTGTGTTCCTCATAAATATTGGCAAGGAATCACAACGTATCTAGACCATACTTAAAAGTGTTTAAACCTTTTGAACTTAATGTCTCAAGAATGCAAACTTGGGCAGAAATGTCATATTCTGTGTGCTAATGCACTGCATTGACAAGAATGTTGTTGTGTTTGATAAGGGTCAAAGTTCATTTCATGACAGCAGAGGTCAAACTATGAAGACCTTGTAAAGACTTAAAATCACTTTTTGCCACATCTGTAGTAATCTCTTTACTTTTTTGTGGACGTCAAAGGTTAGTAAGGATCACTAGAGAACAAAATGTGAATACTTTGTTAACATATGCATGATACCTCAATATTGGAAGTTTGGATTGAGTTAGTGCCTCAATCTTGAATGCTGGGGTAAAGTTAGTACCTCAATATTGGAAGCTTGGATGGATTTGTAGTACCTCAATATTTGAAGCCTCAAGGTAGTACCTCAACATTGAAAGCTTGGATTTATGTCGTATTTTGTGTGACGATGTAACCTTTGATTACATCAGAATGCATTTTTGGTGGCATTCAAACTTGTGGTGTTCCATCTTGAGTACAAAAGCCTATTGTATCTGGCAGAGGCATTTTTGGTCAATGTTCAACTTTTGAACCTGAACTTTGTAAAATGTCTCAGGAACAAATCTTGGACTGAATTCATGTTTGGTATGTGAGCTTCATGAGTGGATTGAAGTCTAAGGTCATTTGGGGTCATCAGAGTATATGCAGTATTTCAAGACTAATGCAATAGCATTTGGTATGTTAGTGTTCCACTGTGAATAAAAACAACTCAGTGTCTCTGGAGGTGGTCAAAGGTTATAACAGTTTAACATGAGTCAGACTGAAAATACCTTATAATTGTGAACACTACATCTCAAGATAGGAAGCATATGGGTTTAATTTAGAGTACTTGTGTATATTTATGAGTCAAAAAAGCCTGTAAATTTTGTTGAATCTATACTATCACGGTGCTACCACTGAATATCATTGCCTAACTTGTTAATAGAATTGAAACCTTTTAGCAATATATGTAATGCAAAACAAAGATTTATCATCTTTCATCATTTTAAAAGGTTATTAAAAATTTAGATTTATTGGTCTCCAAAGATTCCATTCCTGGCTCAATTTCCTGATGAAGCTGGTCTTAAATTTATATAATTTTTTGCAAATGAAGTGGTTTATTGTTTGGTTTAGCTATGACATCCTATGCAGTGATCACTTGAGTTTGTCACTTTACATTCAGGTACATATTCAGGTTTCCATATCTATTCATTAATTATTCACCGGTGAATGTTTAGCTGTGACAACTTTTCTTTGCTTTGTCTGTTTTTGATCATGTTAACCACATTGGATGCTCTAAGTTCAATTTTCGATTTTGATGATAAACATAACCTATGCATTTACCTTTGCATTTCACTTATAATGGAATAAGAGAAACCACAATGCATTTGTGCCTTCTAGTTCTTATTTAGGATGGCAGGATCAAGGTCAGTGTTGACATCAACTTGAATAGGACCTCCCCTTGAGGAGAAACAGCTTGTATCCATACCAGTCATAGAGGCAGTGATATGAGGTCAAACAGAATCATAAAACAGCACAGCTTTTCTTTTCTTTTTAATTTTGAGATATGGTGAAATAAAGAGTTTGTCTTTCGGACAGAACAATTTAATATCAATACTCCTTTGTTTATGCTGTTACAGCTGCATGTTTTTCCTTGTGACAGGTGACACAACTGCAGATAAACCAATCCCCCTGGATGGACCCACTTACATTTCCTGGGGTATTGGGGACATCAACCCTAGTGGTCATGTGTCCAAACATGATATTAGAACTGAAGGTAAGTTTGCCGAGTCTGTCCAGCTGAATTAGACTTCAATGCTGATATTGTTATAAACCGTGTCGATGGTAGGCCCACAAAGTCAATCTTCAGCTGTTTGCTTGTACAAGCTTGGGTGCAGCACATGCAGCCTTGGGATTAAGTGCTTTGGATTGTTAGGCTTAAAAGCATCCTCTTAATAAAGTACAGTGACAAATATATTGGTTTGGTGATGTTTGGAGATATACTCCATACATAGGTAATTACGTGGCATTTTGTATGGTGAATATTCATGAGTTAACTTAGTGTTGCGTGTCTTATTTCCTCAGTTGAATTTAATGTAGTTTAAATGATTGAGATTCCCTACACATCACCCTCTCCAAAATTATTTACTATTCATAGCTGTTTTTCTTGCTCTACACATATCTTCCTTGTCCTCCTCTCATCCTTTGCCTTATTTTCTCTTCTCCTCCTCCTCATTGACCCATCCTTCTCTTACCTCTCATCCCCTTCTCTCCACCCTCATCTAATCGTAGCTCCTCTTGTAGCCCTCCACATTTACCAGTCATCTCTCTCTCAACAGGAAGTGTTCAGGTTGATTTTGGATCACCAAGTTCAAGATGTCCAGTACTTACACCACCTACTCCTGGTGATGGAGACGTCAAAGCTTGGAAAATTGAGCCAATCACTCCAAAACCAGAAGATGTAATTACTGCTCATATTGGCCCATCTGGTGGAGCTAGTGGATATAAGGCTATTGCAGGTATGTCACCATAAACCTCAGTACATAAGAAGTGAGTTACCAAACTTTTCATACTTTGTTCTAAATGTCACTTTACAGACGTACTGTAGACATTACCAAAGAAAATTTCACCATGGCTTTTCATGGGTGTGATGGTTTTTGTTGTTCTTTGGTGTGATGCCAAGCATCAATCTATAACTGTCTCAGAAATTAATGACCTTTCTTTGATCGGTAGTGAAAAAGATTTACAATTGGGTGATTCATAAATGAATGATAAATTTGATCAAATACGTTTGGATATTGTGATTATTTCAATCAGGGCATGTAAATTATATAGTTCAGACCTAATTACTATATACTTGTGTTCTTATCAGGTTCCCCAAATGTAGTTTTCAGAAGAAAGACTAAGTATTAGAAAAAGCGGCACTTCACTTGCAACTGATGTCACACAAATGACCCATTATGATACCAAGTATCCAAGGTGATAGTTAACATCCACCAAACTGTATATAAAGTCCATTCAAATTTCATCGGCTTAAAACTTTAGGGTGGAAAACAAATAACATACACTTATCAAACATTCTGAAAATATAAATACAGTAAATACAATTCTCAGTTAGTGACAAATACAATGCTCAGACAGTACCAAAAGGCAATGAAGACCTCAGATTTTCTGGCTGGTTGCACCTAGACTTTGTTCTACATAATGTCAACAGCAGTGCATGCTGCTCATTATATAGTGAATCAAATCTGTTTGGCTTACTATTTTTTAACACTATTTTTTTAACACTGGTCACCTCTAATTTTATCAATGACAGGTCAGGTTGGCTGGGGAATTGCCTGGTATATTAACGGCCAACTTATCCCCGAGCTGCACGTCAAGCGCAACCATACTTACACATTTAAAATCTACGGTGGTGACGATGAAGATTCCCTGGCCACCTACCATCCATTTTACATAACAGATGACAAGGACGGAGGCTACACACAGAAATCTGCAGCGGAAAAAGCGGTAATTGCATTACAGTATCAAATTAGTACTATGCAACTTCTTTTGGTCGTATCGGTTACTCCGAATTGTTACTTAAATAATTTCTCTTCAAAAAGAAGCTGCAAAACAAATCATCAAAGATCATTTCATGACAGACAATCTTACCTTTGATTTTATTAGAGGGTTTGGTCCTTTTTTCAAAGGGAACATAGGTGGGACCATCCGGTTGATTGGTCTATCTGGTGGTGAGTCCCTTATACAAAGGAGAAAAAAGATCTTCAGTTTGTTCTATTCTGAGGGGTTTACTTAATCTATGCTCTGAAAATGTTAAACATGTATGATTAATAAGAAAGTGGCAGAGTGTGAGTAAGATAATGACTGGATAGGATCAAACGTATGAAAGTTATGAAATGAATAATTACCAATAAAAATACATGGGCGCCAATTTGATCTTGAAAGTGGGGGGGTGACATCCGCTGTCCAATTTCTTTTTATCCTAAAAGTGTTGTAAGCCATACTATCTAAACGGAGCACCACCATTGGTTGACGCGGAGCATGCAAGAAAGTTTTGGGCTTTGTAAACCCCCTAGATGCCCGGAAACGGCACTTCCCTTGTGTTCTAAGATGCATGTAGCCAGCCGTTCAATAGGGATCTTATGTTTGCAATTTTTCAACATGAAGAAAGTACATGAGATGCCTTGAGATAATACGTCATATAAAAGTCATATAATTGAAGTATGTATCCTCTTTTATGTTTTGAGCACTTGGCAAATGTTGCAGCTGAACATACTCCCCCCTCCCAGCAGTATTGGAAAACCTTGCTCAATTTCACTTGAAACAGGATTGAAAATCTTCTGGCTTCCCGCTAGCCTTTGCTAACCTTTGTGTACCCTAACAAGCACATGAACTTGCATGCCCGCAAGTCAACATGGTGTCCAGGTCCGCTTCAGGACCCGTCTAGGCCCAGTTGTGGAACCGCTTATAGGGGTCCAGACCCTCAGAATATTTACCATTCAAAAATTTTAAAACAGGTGCAGCTGCAGAGGTGCAATAAAACTAACGCTAATGATTGTCCTTCATTTGCATTTGTCACAAAAATGGAAAATATTTATATTTAAAGAGCTGTGCATATTAGTTATATCCACAGCTCATAGCTACAAACCCCCTTGCCTGTTTTGCTGATTAGCTATAACTGAGGGTAAGTTTTAGTTTTATCAAAAAGAAAGGGGCATTATGTAAGCTACAGTTGTAGACCTGAGGTTCCGTGTTCCCCTCCCAATAGTTTATGTGGACTTTGAGCAAAGGATTGAAATGGGGGAAGTATCGACTCCATTATATAGACTTATACTGGAAAAAAATGATAGAAATACCTCTCATATTGCAGGAAATGGCACGTCTTCGTCTCTCTGGCCTTGTTAATTTCTGCCAAATTTGGATTTTTTTTTTAGAACATAAGTTGAAAAATTTACACTTCCAATAGGAATAATGTGTATTGCTGTTATCTTTTTATTTCAGGGTGCAAAAAGTGTGGGAGACCAATGTGTTAGTGTCCCCTCCACTGAAAAAAGGAAAGGGGACACGTCCCCCATTCCCTCCCCCCAAATCGACGCCCATGAATAAAGAATTTTTTTCCTCTGACCGTTCTCTTCTTTTCAAGTCATTTTGTGTATTAACTGAATTTTTTGGAAGATACTCTAATGGCTTATTTTGAATCTTTTGTTGCTTTTTTTGCCTCATCAGTATTTTGTTTTGCTGTATCTCATCACATTGCCTCTAAACAACCTTCTTAAAATTGGCTCTGTCAGTTCTAGCCCACGATAGGTTTTGCTGCTGTAGACTTTTCAATGACTGAGCAATCCGTTAAATTAATTTTGTTTCTTTTTAGATTTTATTTGAGTGTATATAAGTTATTCTTATTTATGTCTTTTCTGAGAATGCTCTAGTTAGGAATCATTTCCAAAATAAAATATTAAAAGAACAGTTGTTTTCCTTTGTTTGAGTGGTATGTGTTAAAACAAATGTGGTGATGTTAAAATTGAAATTATATGTGTTACTCTCAAAATTGTATGTTTATTTTATCACAGAGAGAAACAATTTACGCTGCACCAGTCGGTGAGTATTCCAGTTGTACATATTAAACCAAAATAACCTCACTAATCTGTCATGAAAATTATGGGCACTTTGAAGAAATAACTCCCAGTGGAACTAGAGGTTGTATCACCCAAACACACAACAATAAACCCATTGGTGTGGAGTGACATGATCATTTTATTGGTTCATTTTAATTGATTTGAATGGTGTATGTTCTTAATGTAACCCAGTAAGGTGGAAGATGATTGTACTTAAATAACATACAGTCACAGTGCTCATTGAAGATTGGAAACACATAACACAAACTATCTACATTGAAACTAGTGACTGATGTTAAGAACATAAGTGGTCTCTGTGAACTATTGTAAATGGCTGCTAATAGGACATACATGTTCTTGGTGGGTCACCCCAATTGGATACTTGATAAAACGTATGATCTTGGTGAGCCATGGTACTTGGATGCTTATAGAGCATATGATTTTTGTGGGCCATGATGATTTGATATTTATAGGACATATGATTTTGGTGAGCCCTTATGAATGGATACATATAGCACATATAGTCTTGATTGGCCTCCGTGATTGGACACTAAGCGATAGTATGATTTTGCTGGACCATGGTAATGGACACAAATAAGTACAACAAATAAGTATATAATAAATAAGTGTGATTTTTGGTGACCCTTGTGGTTGTATACATGTAGCATAGATGGTCAAGGTGTGTAATGGTTATTGGACACAAATAGCACATATGGCCTATGTTGACGCCAGATGATTGGATACAAATAACATAGGTGGCCAAAATGGGCAATGGTGAATTGATGCAGGTAGCACATATGGTCCTGTCCACCTGTGAGCAATGGTGATGGGATACAAATCTGCAAATGGTGTTATGTTTGCCTGAGATGAATGGATGGGAACTACAAAAGTAATCAATCTTAGTTTCATATATATATTCTCACACTTTTGTTCCCTCTTTTATGCATGCAGTGGGTGATCTCTGTGAATATAAAACATCCGCAGATCCTGATGATTTTAAAAGTTTTAAGGACTTTAAGGAGACAATGACCTTGGAATGTCTAGATGGTGAAGTACCAGGTACATTGACCTGGTATGTTGCAGAAGATACCCCAGATCTTGTTTATTATCAGGTTAGTATTACTTTTCTTTTTTGTTAGTGTATGAAATTATTGTTCTTATAGAGCTCAATGCACTGATCCCTCTATACAGTAAAATGATGTCACTCTTTCCTAGTATTGGATGTAATAACTACAATCTTGTACAAAATACCTTGGGACACCCTGCTCCCCTTTGGCTGCAGGGTCACTGCTCACAGTGTACATTCACTCCTATAGCGCAACATTGGAAGGGGGTACGGGGTTCCACTTGATCCTGTTAACTAAAATTTAATATTATAACTGCAACGTACAGCAAAGTCTCCCAACAATTTCGCACAAGATTGTAGATTGATCTCTTGATAACATCATTAAAGTTAGCCCTAGTGTTGTAATGATATTATGCTCATTGGATTTCCCTGTACTGATTCACTTCTTACGGCATGCTTTATCCACTGTTGTCTAATTTGGCAAAATGCTGCATCTTTGAGTAACAGTTCATCTGTGTGGCTTGGTGGACTACCGGCATCGATGCTTGTCAGTTACTATCGAAACAATGGTTCAAGCAAAAGAAACATTTATGGTGTAACATGCTAACTTAAAGTGATTGCGTGTGTAGGCAAAAAGGAAAAACATTGAAATTTCATCTCCAAAAGTTTGGTAAGGCTTTTAATTGCACCATTCAGACCAATCTGGGAAAATAAATAGGTCAGAGTTGGTTAATTCTGCCATATGATTTCAAATTCTTCTAACACAATGTCAAAAAGTGTAGAATACGATAATGTAGTGGTTGACAGTTTTCATTCAAATCAACAGTATGCTTCTTTGAACAAGCCAATGGGAAGTATACTAGTATTGAATATTCAGTTACCAACTCAGGATCACTGACGACGCAGGCAAGGTTGTGTTCAGTTCGTAGGTTATTTGTAAAAACAGTGTCTCCTTTCACCAAATACTACAATTCCCGATACCGACCAAGGAGAGATTACTTGAGTATATGTTTTTGATTCACCAGTGAGACCTGTACTGTTGCATATTCATTATGTAGACACTTATAGTAAGAACTGTTAATTTTCAAATATGATTTCTGTTTTTTACTGTTTTGATGCCAATCTGGCTGCTTTTCAAAGTAGATCCTGTCATTTTCCTTGATTGAAAAGTGTAGTCCGTCCATGTACAACTTGGCATGTAGATTTAAAAATAAAGAAAAAGTTAAGATCAAACATGATCTTAATAATCTTCTGGTTTTTCATTACACATGCAATCACTTTAAACAGCCAAAAAACAACTTTGCACGTGTTAGGAAAGTAAAAAGAAGGTAAAGAGACATTTACTTTTACCAAAGCTTTTTTTAAGAGATGGGAGGTGTAAAATGATTTGTGGGAGGGTTTAATGAGAGAACTTAAAACTCACTAACTTTCTCATAATTGAGGTGCTTAATAATGTAAAAGTCATTAATAAGTCTATTGTCTACTTTGCTTTGGCTTAGTGGAACTTTTGATGTGATGTTTGGATTGTTTTATAGGGACAGTTGCTATTTCATGTATGATAAAGCCATTCTCCTACAACCCCTGTGGAGAACATGACATACATGCCCATGGCATTGAGCACAGAACAAACTGTCTTTATTTTTAAACATGCTTTCAAGTCCATTGACCAAAAAGAGCAAAAGGCACAGAGATTTCATTTGCCAGCTGGTTGTATTGTTTCCATTATGACATTGCAAACCAGTGCATACTTCTATAAATTGTGTTGTCATTGCATTTTGGCACTATTCTATAGTCATTGTTACACCCATAACTATTGCAGTTGTTTCATTTTTGGCAGGTATACATTCTCTGCATTGTTCCTTTTGTAGTATAACTATAATTAGTCTAACGTCATCTCTTTGACTCCAGTGAACATAGTGTCACAGCTTAAAGAAAGGTTTTATAGTGTATGGTCCACGGTGAGTTTGAGTCTAGCAGGAAATTGTCCACAGTATATATAATTAATCAGATAAAACTTGAATTGTTTCCTGCCACCATGGTTAGGGAATTGATCTTGTTAAAAGAGCAAGCCTTTTTCCCTTCTCAATTAAAACATCTCCATCTATGGGTAAAGCAACATATGCCCTGCTATAATATGAACTACAGCTCAAGAAAAGCAGTAGCCATTTGTTGCTTAATTAGCCATAGTTTTCTATCTGATTGGGATGGAATCACTGTCAGGTGATCTAGGGCGATGAAACTGAAAGCAAGGTATACCATACTGGCGGTTCTTAGTGCTTATGATAAGCAGGACTCTTAGTAGCCTCAATTCACCATGATTTATTCCTTTATTTATTTTTCCCAAGTTTGTATATAGCCTATTTGATTTTTTTTTTTCAAAACTTGTTTGTCATGCCACTGTGATTCTTTACAGTGTTTATCAATTGTAGTTGAACCATTTTGACTGATGGCTTTTTTTTTGCTTCCTTATGTTAACAAAGAAACCTATGCAGTCAGGTCGGACATGTGTATGCCTACTGTGCGTGTGTTTGTTTGTGATGCATTGGAATGTGAGGTATGTGACACAATAACTCAATAACAAAGAGATCAATTTCCTCAAACTTGGTTTGTACGATATTGCGATATGGACTAGATGTGCCCTATTTAGGTTTCATTGGACGTCAAAGGTAATTGGGGTCCTCAGAGGCAAAAAAGTGAAGTTCTTGGGGTAGCTGTAACTTGATATCCATTGCTCATACTGTGACATATTTAGGATAAGGTAGATTGGTAGGAGGGGAAAATATTGCAACATAAGTCTTGCCAATATCAAATGTCAAAAGGTCAGAAAATCATGTTGTATTGATATCTTTCGAACAAAACATTTTAGGCGATGATGTGATGGAAAATTGTGTTCTATATGAAGGAAGTATGATGACCCCACTGACTTCATGTGACCTTGTGACTTTTTGTGGTGTCTGGATTGGCCTTGTTAGGACAAACCAAAATGACAATTATACTGCTCACCCCAATCTGTAAGATGCTGCTACTGTAACTCAAGTTAGTGGCATTTTTGTGAAAGCCTAGGGGAGGCATGAGTTTTGCAGAACTCATTAGATGGGTAGTGGTTGTGTTGTGTGGACTTTGACAGGTGATGCTGCACATGAAATTCGGTGCAGTGGTGCAGACTATGCTGAATACAGACTTCATAAGTGTTTGCACATGGATGTTGTCGCATCATTGCGCATGCATGGAAGGTATACACACATAGCTACTGTACCTATGGTGTGTACTGGAAATGAAAACAAATTTTCAAATCATCAAATAATCCAGTTGACTTGCTGTTTAATATGTATTAGCTAGTAGACCTCTATCTATTGACCTTTGTCTCCCCCCCCAAAAAAAAAAAATTTCCTCCAAATTGGTATGAACCAAATTTTGATACACTGCATGATAGGCGCAACCTTTATGACACTAATGAGCCTAATGTGACTAAGTGCAGCTTATGTGACTGCCCAACATTTTCAGACCTTCTTACCTGATGTTGTTTGGGGTTAAAGTGTCTCAGTGAGTTGCTCCACAAACTTCATGATATTTTGTCACACCTGCTGAGTAATACACACATATGTTGATGTTGAATGATTAAATCAATAGATGCAGAACATCTGACACACAACTTAGGCAATAATGATATCATTTTAATCCCTCGGAAAATTTGTGACCACACACTTTTTACACAAGTATTAGCCATTGGCAAACATGTTTATAAAGCAACCTACATTTTCTTAAGTTTCTGTAGCTTTGGGAATAATAACATAACTAATGAGGCTAATTAGAAGAAGTGACCTGCTGTGGTTGTCTTCAAACATTTCACAAAGTAAACAATGTTAACTCAATGAGTCCCTTTAAAGTTATAAAATTATTTTTATGCAAGGAACCGTAGTGCCCTTTTGTTCTTGTTTCTTGACAAAGTCAAATTCATCAACATGTGTAGATGTACTGTATGGGAACCTTATCTAGGAGGCCGCAGTATATTTGACTATGTAGGGGGTATTAATTCTGTTTTTATTCTGTATCAGTAAGTTTTTATCTGTTCCCAACCCTTTCTTGTCTTTTACTCTTTAGTGTTATCAACATCGCTACTTTGGGTGGAAGATTCATGTCTCTCATGCCTCGGTCACTCTCTACCAGCTGCCTCTCATTCTCCTCCTTGTATCAACATCCGTCTTTAATCTCTTCTAAAGAGTACGTTAGCCCTGAATTTCAGATGAATTTACCACCTTTGTTAGAACTCTTCCTCCATTACATATCTTGGGAGTCCCGATTGGTAAGAGAAGTTGTTCACTATGGATTATTCCACCTGCTGTCCAGTTGAGCAGTAATTACTGCAATCAACACTCTGTGAAGTGGTAAAATTTCGTGATTTCCAGTAAAACAATTTATGTGACTTGAATTCATGAATTTTTTTAGCTCAAGATGTGTTTTACATCTTGTGACATATTACATGGCATCCAACATATGTCGTCCAACTACGTTGTCTTTGTTGTGAAGAAAAAGTGCGAATAGTGTTTCTGGTCTATCACCTCAGTTTTTGTAAACAGATCATTTGTACCAGACAGAAGAGGTCAGTGAGGATTGAAGTTAGTATGGTGGCCCTTGTCATCCTCTCTACATAATAGCCTGTAATAAAATGACTTGCAAGGTTAGATTTCAATCATGTAATGGACAAACATCTGGTGATTAATTGTTAATTTAATTGCATTACCCACTGTGAAACAGTGATGCCAAATATTAGATTTAACTTTCAATTTATATTAGACAGATGAAAGACTTGCACCAACAGGTATCTTTGTAAGCATAATCATATGATCTGACATAACCTGACTGTTACAGAAGTTGTCTTTTCATGGGTTGCAAGTTTGATTCATATGCATGACCTAACGTTACCTCCTAACAATGTCAGGATTTCAAAGTGCAGTTTTGTTTGTAGTCAAGAGACCTTACGACTTTTTCATTTGTTTACATGAGTGCTTTCTTAACTTTTGTATTTTCAGAAGACTTTGCTGTTCAAATTTTGATGTTTTTTCAAAGCTTCTTAGTGAAGATCTTCAATTAGTTTTATTGGTATTGATGGAGGTGAAATTATGTGACTATTTGTAAAACTTTGCAGTTAAGATATTATATTGAAATGTTATTAGATTTCTCATTGCAAAAATATGAAAATTAACAGAGGACAGCAGGTTGATACTTGTTATGATGTCACAATAGTAGATTGTAACATGTTGACATAGATCATTAAATAATTGGAAAGAAGGGCTATGCACCAAGAGAGATCTATTTAGACAACAGATTGAAAACAGGAAAGTTTTGTATGATTTGCAATTTGAGATTGACGAAATGTCAACTCTAAGTAGCTTGCCGAAGAATCATCACATAGGATTTAAAAAATCAGAACTAAAGATAAGATAATCATTTAGAGGAAGTTATTCTTCTTAAGCAAAGTAGATATATTTATATATGAATTTTGAGCGAAGGTTATTATGTCACATGAGTGGTGAGCCGTAGTACTTTTGAATACATTTGTCTTGAGTGTGACAGGTGAATACTTTGCAGGTATCACAAGACTTCTGGTGTCTACTATGTTGTCTGTACTGTGTTCAAACTTTTAGATATATATTTGCATTTCTGCATTTCACACTGAAATACAAGCTTATATCTGTAGATGGTGAATTTTTAAGTGGTTAATTATATCTCATGTCATGTTTAAATGCTATATTTTTGCACAAGTTTGTCTTTATCACAATGAAAAGAGGTTTTACATCCATTTGATCTTTCAGGGTAATAGTCATCTGTTTTTCATCAAACCAACAAATATTCCTCTTTGTAAAATTTAAGTTGTCTCATTTTTGGTTTAAAAGTCAAGATTAATGTTTATGCTTTATTAATAAATTTAGACAGATTGACAAAATGTATTTATAAACTTTTGTACAGAAAGAAGAGCAGTAAAATGAGAACGGTATGGTTGTCATAGCAACGAGAGATGTAATGTTCTCGCCTTTAGACATCATCTGCAACACTGCAGAAATGTTTACAAATGCTGAAAAAGTACTCTCTAAACAATTCTGTATTCCATAAATTCTCTTCTACAGCAAACTACACGATCATTTTGCCTGTCTCCAGTTGAAAGTAACAACACCGCACCTTCTATCCCCCTCATGTTACTTTTTTCAAAAGAGTCAATGACACTAAACTGCTCAATTAATTGTCATTGATTTTGCTTGCTTCATTGCCATTCATTTGTTCTATTTGAATGTAGTAGCTGGAAGCTGGTATGGTTTTACTCAGGTATCGTCACTTTAAAATTTGGTCAGCGACATCCGCTTCTCATCTTGTTCAAGCAAATCCAAAATAATAAAAATACGAAAGAAAAATTCACCTTCTGTCGATCTTGAAGAATGTATCCCAGTAATTATAGAACTCAGGATTAAATCAGCTCAATACTCACTTTGTAAGACATCACAAAATTTTATCATTCCTGTTTACAAGTTCGGAAGTAATCATCAGTAACTATTCATGGTGTCTTATCAATAGGCGGGATTTACATCCTGACCAGACAAGTTCTTTCAACAATTCAGTATTTATTGAATTTTCAACCACATTATTACTCCGGGAAACATAGACATGTATATATAAATACATTAGTTTGTAATATTAAGTCAGACTGCATGAAGCTATTGCCATACCAATATATTATTTTTACGTACCTTTTATGTGTTGCTATTATTGTGGGGACGTGGAAGGTATTATAGTGAAGTCATTGTTAAGTAATGAATATCTTACTCATTGTTTATTGTCAAAGATATATTTGTAATCACTATTTGACCTTTATGTTATGTTTCTTTCCTCCTAATTAACCCTCTATCAGAAGTTTAATGGAATTGATGGAGATTATCATATGTGTGACCAGACTCTAAGACAGAAATCAACTAATCTTACAATATAGTTATAGCTTTTGTCCTATTCTGACTAGGTGTCTATCCTACTGTGGTATGTAAGTGGCCAGCAGAAGTAGCTGAAGTCCATGATGTCCAGTACCTTGCCTTCCTACAGCTATAGTCCAGAGAAAGGTTATTTGTGAGGAGTAGGCATTGTGGTGTGTTGAAATAGTTACAACAGATTAATGAATGTGCTTTTGTTAAACTTACCCAAGTGGTTTTACTTCCCAGCATACATTTTAACAGCATTCTTGCACCTAGTGGTTGTTTATCTTCCCCGCTCTAATGTTTTTGTTTTCTTTTTTCTTTTTTTTTACGTTTTGTTAATTGTAACAACTCTTGTTGGTTTTGTCATACAGTCTATGTTAGATATTTTGATGTCAAATAAATTGTTTAATTAAGTATTTTATTGGGAGATACTTGTTTTCAATTTCCTTTATTTTTGTAATCGAATTGAACAGCTCTTCCAGCTTCTCCCCTAACCTTAGTGGTTTGTTAGTTTGTAGTACATTTATGTTACATTGCAGACCACAATAAAACCAAAAGCAATGCCTCCCAAGTATGCATCTAGTCCTTACAGAATCTCCGTAACAGGCTAGTATCATGTCTCGAAAAGACCTTTTTTACATGATAGAATATGACGTAATATCGAGATGCACCATAATGGTTAGGGTGTGCCCTCTCGAGAAGGGATAACCATGTATGATATCATGTGAGGATTGTCTGAAATATGTGACCTCTGCATGTTAGAAACATTAGTGAACATGAATAAACATGAGTGAATATGCATAAACAGGAGTGAACATGAATGAATAAACACTAGTGAAAATGATCAAACATGATTGAACATGAATAAACATGAGCAAACACCAGCAAACAACCACTTTAAAGGCTGTATTGCATCACCCTAAGCAATATTTTTACCTCCCGGAAAGCAAAATTCTCAATTGGTTATAAGTTACAGTACTCTTAGATTGACAGCAAATTCGAAAGATGCAGAGCAGCTGGTATTACACAGCGTACACTGGGATCCATTGTTTTGATTACACATGTGGAGGAATTTAAGACAGGCTGAGGGAGGGACTAGAGGTAGGTGGTTGTGAGAATTGAAACTGTCTGGGGTGATGAGTTTTTGTCTTTAAGGGTTCACAGAAAAGTTGGGCTTAATTTTGCACACAGTCCGTAAAAAAGCTTTTCATGTGCTGGTTTCATAGGTTACTGAGTACGTTCTAAGTCTTATCATTAATTTGTCAGTTGTATTAGTTTGGATCATTTCTTGATGTCAGGAGGAGCAGTAAACATCATCTCTTTTGCAAATAGCTTCGCCGTATGTCGCTTTGTGTGTTTGAAGTTTGCATGATAATTATCATACCCTTTCATGAATTCATTACACTAATTTGTAGTCTGCTACAATGATCCTCATTTACCCCCTCCCCGTCTCTTTCCAAAGTTCCAGGATGTTTCATGCAATTCTAATGTAGCTACATGTACTTTGATATGTGAGAGTCCTTTAAGGCCACAAAATAAGTACCAGAAGTGCACATACCCGATTAGTTTAATTGGGTCAAAGTTTTGTTGTAAAGGTGCAGTTAGTGTAATTCCTTTCAGATTTTTAGCTCATACCAGCTACCTGGATTTTTGGTCCAAGGTCCCATGTGGGCCTTTTGACCCATTTTATGAAATTCTACAAAATGCTTCTTCAGGGTATTCAGGAATTGTTAGTTCAAGAACCCATGTGGGCCCAATGGCCCATTATAGGAAATTCTGGTTGAAATGTTACTTCTCACACATCTATCAATGGATTTACATTTAACTTGGATACAATAATCCTTGGGTGGTAGTTCATGTGGGGTGTACAAAAAAGTTTCAGTCTAAGGTCCCATGTGGACCCTATGGTCAATTTTAGGAAATTCTACAAAGTTGTTCTTCTCCTACATATTCTCTTGTGCAGTGTTGATGGTTTGTCATAATGATACTCTGCTAGTGGTTATCTTAGGGTGTTCATGAATTTGTAGTCTATGGTTCCATGAGGACCGTATGGCCCTTTTTATGGAATTCTGCAAATTGCTTCTCCCATTAAAGTGCCCCTTTAAACTGTCCTACACATCTCAAATATCCCTATCGTGCATGAATGATAATTGAGTAATTGGACAGTGTCAGTTGGTATGTTAACTGAAACTCTGTATTGCCCTCATGTATGTTGACAAGTATATGGACTTAGAGGGGCACTTTGAGTTGTTTTGTGAAATTCACTTTTGTGTCAAGTTTCTAGTAACCGATCAATGTTCAACTAAGAGGGCCCCATTATGAGTCACATGTAAATGACCACTAACGAGTGAGTAGCTAATGATTTAAATTGGTTTTGGAAAACTCGTGATCATTCACTTTTCCACATTAGTACCAATTCATATACCCACAGCCAGTACAAAGCAATAAGAAAAATTAGTAAAAATTGACAGTTTTCATAGTTATTGGATGTGAATCGTGATTCTGATTATAAGCATTGTTATTTGGTAGTACCCATTAAAATTTTTACAACTTAAATTAATTGACAAAGATCAAACTTCTGCTCTGTTGGAGCACCAGTTTATGAAATTCTGAAAATTGTGCAGTCCTACAGATTCTCTTGTACAATGTTGATCATTTGGTATAACGATACTCAGTGGTACAGTACCTATGATTTGACATTATGATACATAAATTGTACCTTCAGGATGTTGAGGTATGAGCCTCTGCACCGATGGTGCTCTAGTTATTCTTTTATTTTTCATTTTTATTTCTGCAGGGACATGCAGATCTAGGATTTAATTAAAGTGGGGGTCCAACATCACAAGGACACATTTACATTAGGGTTCCTATATAGGAACCAGAAGCACTATCTAAGCAGAGTGCCACGGTTGGTTGACGCGGAACGAACAGAAATTGTTTGGCTTCACCAAAATGGCACTCTGAGTGTTTGAAGCTGCATGTAACAGTCCTTGAAAAGAGGTCTCATGTTTGCAATTTCTCAATGAAAGAAAAATTAATCTATGAAAAAATGGTAATTTATATCAGATTGATTGAGATGATATAAATAAATTTTAGTAATTTTAAATAGATGATATAAATATATTTTCTGAATTTTGTCATTTTGATGAGTTGGTATAACTTGGCAAAGTGACAGTTATATGAATTTCCCTACTTTTACGAAATGCTTTGCGTCGGCAAAATGTGACAGTTTTCCATTTTTGCCATTTTGATCAGTTGACCAAATGGTAATTTCACAATTTTGTAGGGAAGTTCCAACTAGACAAAAAATGGCAATATGTAGTAAAAGTAGCTTTCCAACCACTTTAAGTTGCATTTATTATTCTGTATTTGAAGGGTATTGTTTGAAAGGTGTATACTTCCAAACAGAGATAGCAGATAGGAGCATGGTTTCTGCTTTTCTCATGTTTTTGGTATCTGAAGTCTCATGTTTGAGAAATTTACACATTTTGAAAAACGGTAAGGAGTAAGGACACGCCTATAAAGAAAAATACAATGGCGGGATAGTCCAACAAATGAGCATTATTATCACGCTGAAAGAAGCGGATCAAAGAAGCGGATGCATTACTCTTGAATGTGCCGCAATGATGCGGCTTGAATACAATTTTCAGTTTTAATGGTGCCAATAGTGTGACGAAACACAGGGATGCGTGGATCTAAGGCTCGATTGCAGTTTTCGATCAAGTCCGATTTCAAAGAGGACCGGGAGGGGGGGGGGGAAGTAGATGGGGAGAACCCATCAAACCCAAACGAACCGTTGGACTCCCCCCCCCCCTTCCCGTTAGTTAATAGCTAATCTTTATTAATATTTGAAGTAAATTTCGACAGACTTCCCAAGTATCCTAGGCGTGGAAGACACATTTGGACTCTACACAACTACAGGCGTAAAATCCCCATAAACAAGTCCCCTCGGTGTGTTATTTTCTAAAGTATTTCGAGTAGGTCTATGTGGCAAAGTGATGTTGTTTGTGATTTCTTGATTCCGTGATTTACATTTACATAGACGCCGTTATTCAGTGGGATTAGATAATATGGGGGGGGGGGGGGGATATGTTAATATGGCCTTAACTTGGAAGGAAGTTTGAATGAGAATTGTGGTTCCCGGTCGGCTTTTAGCAAGACATTTGTCATTGGGACTACATCGTCGTTTGCATATCTCCCACCTCGTCACGCTCCCACTGCAATGACTAAGAAAATAAGCCATTTTATGCAAGTACACTAACAGCATAGTTTGCAGGGGATTATATTTATATCCCATCTTTAAATTAAATGACTGGCGTGTCTACTGCTGATTTTTTTTTAACAGCGATACCCTCATTTGACTTAATGACGTTCTACCGGCCTACCTGTTGTTGTATAATTATTCATATCATATCCGTGTATCGGGAGTAACAACAATAATCCAGGGTAACATTATATAGAAGGTCACGGAACGGTTAATATACATTGCCACTACTTCCCATCTTCCTGTGACTTGCAGTGACTTCCTTTTTGAAAAGGTCTTTCTTTGTATGATCATGGCTAAAGTTTTGATATCCAGAGATATCCCTCGTTAGCTACCAGGATACCAGAGGAAACTTCTCAATTGTTTCCCTCTTTCGATTGTAGGTCAAGGGTCATTCAGATGGTTTATTCTTAAATTAAGGTGTTATTTGTTAGTGCTGTAGTGAGATGATTTTAAAGAAGGAAGTAGAGGCCTGCTTATCTGATGAAGACGCACATCTCGGTGAAACGTCAACTACACATCAGTTTGAAGTTGGCGACGACAAATTTAGCCTAACATCATTACACCCTCTAACAAAAGGGATAATTTAGTACAATTACCTTGCAAAGATCAACGTGGTCAGCGAGGCTTTACATTTTATATAAATATTTATAAATCTTGAAACAAACAGAGATGTCGAACATCAGTTGTTTACTGTTTTATTGTGGATTATCTTTTTGTTTGCTTATAGGAGCTTTTGGTTGCGATCGGCGGTCAATTGAAGGGCTCAGCCTCGATGTCAATAATGGTAAGAATTCATTTCAAATTCCGTAAATTAGTTTATTAAACTAAGTCTGCATGCGCTCGGTCAATTCAAAGAGCAAAAATCATCTCCGTCTGTTGCATGGGGATGCAGAAGCCATCTTTGAGTGATATACCTAACTAGAGAGCGCTCTTTCCCCTTTCTGCACCTGTCCACACACCCCTATTTTACTTTGCCAGAAAGAAATGCATAACTTTGTTTCTTTACCGCCTAGCTAGCCATGAGAGATACTCCGTCCAATTTTTATGGGACTCTCCATGACACAGTTACGCCATCACCAGATCCCAATGGTCTCTATTTTTGCAGGAAACCCTTCTCAGTTACTACAGGAAAAGCTTGAAGGTAATCCATTCATCACATCAATATATAACCACCATTTGTATGGGAAAGGATAAACTTTTCAATACTTCTTGGACCTCCATGAATGTGAATGAATATAGATGTTCTATCTCAATGATTGTAATATCATATCAATCCGTATAATGTGCTCTTCATGTGTTCGTAATCCATGCATGCAGCCTAAATTCGTATGCCGCAAAATACCTATATGAACTCCCTGACAAATTTCTGACTACGCCGCTGGCGGACAGAATCTAATTGCATCTTAATGTTCCAATAGGCCTACATAAAACGATGGTGTGATTCTTCACAAATGTTCAACATAGCTCTTAAATTAATCTACAGGACTAATGGCTTTGATTGTTTAAGTATAAATGACCGTGGCATTGAGCGTATGGTTGTTTATTTTCGTTCGTATTACTCATAAGAAGAACTCTTTGCTCTGCCAAACTATGCCACAACAGAGTTGAGAACAACTGATAGACATGTTGAAGAATAATGAAAAACAGTCTAATACTAAAATAAGCTAAGAAATATTATGCATATTCAAAGATATTTCATGGTTGAGAATTACTTCATTATGGAAGTGTTTATAACGAACATTGATCTCTTACATTATCCAGCTAAACAGATTAGCTTGACAGTTAAAACTGAAAAGTTGAAGGCTTTACAAGGCAAGTGGCCTTAATTTCATTTCAAGCAGAGTAGCTCAATTAGTGAACAGATATACCCTTTTCAATAAGGCTATTGGCATTGCAATAGACACAGAGCAATCGGCTCAAAACATACTCTGACGTAAGTCCTTTTATACTGTTAAGGCCTATATGACTTCAAGAATCTAAGCTCATTTATACAGCTCCAATGCTCAAAAGCAGGTCGTTCTGTTAACGGCTATTTTTTTAAGATTCGTAACTCAAAGGCATGCTGCTAGTTACACTGTAAAGTCACCGGCTATCATAATTGTATGAATAAGGCAAAGAGGGACCGTGACTGAAGGAAAAATGACGGAATAAAGACAGTATGGTGTCTTTGTGGTCAGGCATGTGCATTAACTTCTCCAGTGGGGCTTGTAACGTTACTGAATGTTTTTTTTTTTCAACTTGGTGGATATACCCTAAGCCCTTCCCCGAGGTGAGGAATCATCGGCGCCCCCCCCCCCTTTGGTAAATCCTTGATGCGCCACTGTTTCATATGGAAAATTGAAATGTTACAGGGTGAGTCTGGTAGTTGCAGAAGGAGTTATGTATATAACCAAAGAAATAATCTTTTTTTAATACAAGAATTGCCTGTTTTGCAGCCATTTTTAAGTATTTAGAATAAATGGGAATGTGTAAAGACAGCGCCAAATAAAAACCGGCATAGAAACAATTAAAAAGCTCACTGAGTTGATACCGATTAGTTTGTGAGCATTTTGAAGTGTACAAACACATAGCAGTGTTTACAATTAACATTATTACTTAAGTTTCATATCATAAAGTTTTGAAAACTGTCAAAATTTTTGCCCCTAACTTGTACTGGCTGTGTGTAGGTTTAGTACTTATGCACTAAGGGTCTGGTGACAATTTCACAAAAACAACTCTGAATCTTTAATTACTAACTCATTAATTTTTATCCGTATGCATGGGCGTCGATTTATTATTGAAAGTGTGTGTGTGTGGGGGGGGGGGGGATAAAATCTTCCGTAGGCCTGTAGCTTGACGATGAGAAGGGCAAAATGGAATGAATGGTGGCGTGGACTGAGTGCTAGCAAGTTAAGCAGATCGCCAACATCAGTTGGTGGGGAGCGAACAAGACAAGGTTTGGCTTTACAACTTCTCCCCCAGGTGCCCGGAAACGACACTTAATGAGTGTTCTATGCTGTATGTACCTAGCCAATTTAAATATGGATCTAATGTCTGCGATGTTCCAATAGTGAGGAAAAATTCAATCTATTAAAGATAGTAATACCTATGAGATTGGTTGAGATGGGTGTAGCATATACTGAGAAAAAATTGTTCAAAAAGAGTCCCCTCAAGTCGCAGGAAAAGATCATGTGGGGGGGGTCGTCCGAACCCCCTGAACTCCCCCCCCCCCCGGATACGGGCCTGAGAAAGAATCGAAGCCAATCTTCGCATGTGAAAAATAGGGATCCACTTACTTTGACCAAGTTGGTCATTAGTACGTGAAGGATACTTGACATGTTTATCAAAATAAGGTGACTTTCACAAAACAACTCTTTGATATAGTTCGAGATTATTTATATATGGCTAAACGAAGGCAATGGTCGTAACCAGCTGCAACCAGTTCAAACCAGTTTTGATTTTTCTGATTGATTGAATAAGTACCTGATACTGAAAAGTTTCTAAAAGTAACTTTCTCATTGGAAAAATAAACTGTCAACGTGGATGGAGGTGAGGACTGTAGGAGATATATCCTCACCACAAAAACGCTGCATAGACTGAAATGGATCATATGCATGGAAGGGAAAGGTGTGAAGATTGATTAACTTGAAGAGAAAGGAAGGTTTCCTAAAGAAAATCGAATTGATATCCAGGTATCTCTCTTCTACTATGTAATCGAAAAGTGTTTTCTTTCTTTCAAACATTTACACCCAGTAAATGGGAAGTTTGAGGCAGGGCCTGTCTCAGACCATGGTATAGATGGGCTTTGTAGGGGATTTCCCATGATATCCTACATGTTAAAATAATGCTTATTGTTAGTCTACTAATTCGAAATTGAGGAGGAAAATCTCCCCATTTCAGATTTGGCGTTACGGCACGTTTCCAGTGATGTCAAGCGGCAAGTGTGGCCTGAGAGAGGAAGCGGAGAGGGGAAATATATACACCATTCTTTGTCAATCTCTGTAGTACGCATTGGATCCTTGGTATCTACTCAGCAGCATGTTTAAAGGTGCGGGACTGGGAGGGGGGGGGGGTGCGTAGCGGGCTCAAGTTCTCCACCTCGAAATAATTGGGGAGAAAAATCACTCAGTCGGTGGATTTACATGTTAGAAGAAGAGAAAAAGTTTGAAGAGACACACCGAGTCTCAAACCTGTTAGTATTGACAGTGTTTTTCATTGACTTGGTAGTTTACCAAAGGAATTATATAGCTCCTCCAATCGCCCATGGTTCAAACTCTTGATTAATAAAATTAATAACAATAATTAAAAAATAGTTAATGAAAGTATTTTGTTTTCTGCAACTTTTTTCTCTAAATTTCCAAAACGTTCGCGCGCAATGCGGGCTTTCACTTTCAGTTCCATTTTGCTTAGACTTACACCCATTCCATACATTGTAGTGGCGAAAAGGCTCCACAATTAAGCTATTAATCTTTCACGTGGCGTTTCTAAAAAACGCGATATATTAATTGAATCGATAACAGAAGTTGTTTCTCCTTGTTACATTTCGAAGACTCTTAATTCAGCAAAATAGGGCATACATCGACAATGTTTTGACTTCACCATGGATGACCCCCCCCCCCTTTACCTCACCTAGACCCTGGTTTCACCCAGGATGATGATGGCACTTCTCACGTTGTACCATGTGGTTGGACGACCATGTGAGCTCCCCTTTCCCCTTCCTTAGCAACGTTGGGAGGGGGATTGAAAGAGTTTAAGGGCGCCAGCAAATGCAGTATCCTACGATCTAGGATATTTTTTTTTTTTTATCTAAACGTTTTCCTGACTCCACGCCAGCTAAAGGTGCCACTCTGCTCAGATATATATCTTGCAATTACACCTAGTATGTAAGTGGCGATAGGCCTGGGACGATACACCTGTGTCATCACTGGTCGTGCCATCCGAAGTCTTTGTGCCACCCTAGTGACAGTTCCTGGCTCCTGGCCTGTTGAAGGCATTATGATTTCTGTTTGTACTCTTATTGCAGCTGCTTTTCAACATAGTTTTTGATGATTGCATCAATTCTTATTAATAAATC
Organism: Stichopus chloronotus; assembly: GCA_021234535.1. NCBI lineage: Eukaryota > Metazoa > Echinodermata > Holothuroidea > Aspidochirotida > Stichopodidae > Stichopus > Stichopus chloronotus. Next base: position 28,022,056 of record CM037841.1, read on the forward strand.
TGAAATGAACAAAGTTATTCAATTATTCAACTATAATTCAAATATAATTCAATTTTCAAACATAAACTAGTACGGATGGTGCCTCTACAGACTAATTTGACTGACTAGGCTATAATTAGTCTGTTGATTAGTCGGTGGTCACAAACTAGTCAGTTGATTATTCTTTGTTGTTCCTATGTATCAACTGACTAGTTTGTGATCACTGTCGAATCCACAGACTATATCCTAATCAATCAAATTAGTCAGTAGAGGCACCATTCTGACTAGTTTATGCTTTCTGTCTCCTGAGCGTGAGTTACATAAAACATGTGTCTGATGCTTTCACTTGTAATGTTTAGGATTTGTCTTCTTGTTCACAGTCGAGATTCGTGAAGAATGTTTCGAAGGTTTGGGATGTTTCAACAATAGTCTTTACTGCCATCGTTTCGGATTCCCTCCCAACCACCCAGATGCTATAAATACTCGCTTTTACCTCTACACTCGATCAAACCCAGATCACGGGGATCAACTTCATCTTAATGACAGGACCTCATTCTCTCGGTATAATCCCACCAAAGACACCAAGGTCATCATACATGGTTACATGGATAGCCATGACGTTACCCACATGGTTGATCTTAGACACGCAATCTTACAAGCGGTATGTTTTCTTTCTAAAAGTATGCATACTATATATTTATATATCACCAACATCCTCACCATGATGCATCTTCCACATCTTCTCCTCAGGATGATGTTAACCTCATCATGATAAACTGGTCAGGGGGAGGGACTGGTCACTACCACGACGCCCGTCTCAATATACGGGTTGTCGGTAGACAGGGAGCTACCTTGATAAACTTCATTCGAAAGGAGTTTAACCCTAACATGAAAATTCACATTATAGGGCATAGTCTTGGCGCTCACGCAGCTGGATATGTTGGTGAGGAATCTGGAAGAATTGAGCGAATAACAGGTAAGAAAGTAAATTGCACTAGTTCTACTTCAGGATTGTGGCGAAGGTCAGACGATTTTAAATCAGATGTTTTTAAATGTGGAACATCTTCAGCAAAATCAAACAGTACAGTTACTCACTGTACTGTTTGATATCGCCGAAGAATCTTCCAGGGGAACCAAATATTCCGACTAAATTCGTATTTTTTTTACTCCTTCAACTATCCAGTTATGCTATTTTCTGCATTCTTTCTTGTTTTCTTTTCTTAACATTGGAGTATACGTGGAACTTTTGACAACTTTTGACAACTTCTGTAGCATTTACAAAAGCAACATCACAAAATCTTTGTGTATGTGTGTTATTTTTGTTTTATTCTCTTTGGCTAATTCAGGGCTTGATCCAGCAAGTCCTTGGTTCACAAATGAGATAAACGCTTGCAAATTAGACGCCACTGACGCATCCTTCGTCGACATTATTCACACAGACGCGCACGACTATGGGCTGGGGATCGTGGATCAGGTAAGGACGAAATAAATTTGATCACTATTGATATGAAACGCGAATAAACAGTAAATACATCATTAACGTCTTCCATGGGAAATCAACCAGGGCAAATCGCATTAATGTGTGACGAACTGAAATGGTATTAAACTGTAATGAAACAATATCAGACAGAAAACGTACAATATGAGACAAAGATGAACACTTGTGAGATGAAACGAAAGAAAAAAGTAGTTGGTGGGAAAAACAGAATCAGACATGGCTGAAATAATTCCACCAGGGGATAAAACAAGGGTGAGATTGTGATGGAAGTATATAAAACCAGGTTAACAGCAACTTTTTTATGGGAATGATAGAGTACTATGTAGTATAAGATCAGAACGAAACTGAAAATGTTAGCGGGAGAAGAGATGCGTAACATAATACAAAAACTTCATACACACAGGTTAGGTAACTGACGATATGTTGAAATTTAGAGTCGTCGTCTGAAGATGTGATGATAACCCCTGGCACTTTTGTCGTTTCTCCTTGGGAGGATCTCTAAGTGGATGTTCTGATTTTCTTAAAGGCCATAACTCATCACTCTAAGCCATATTTTTACCTTCCGGAAAGCAAAATTCTCAACTGGTTCTAAGTCACATTACTCTTTGATTGACGGCAAATTCAAAAGATGCAGAGTAGCTCATATTACACAGGGATCCAGTGTTTTGATGACACATGTGGAGGAATTTAAGACAGCTGTGGGAGGGACAAGAGGTAGGTGGTTGGGAGAATTGAAACTGTCTGGGGTGATAAGTTTTTGTCTTTGTGTCACATTTTAGCTTTCACTGCAAGGATATCCATACATTTTGGGATAATAGTATGTAGGGCTACACTGAATGGACTCACAAGAATACGCATGAGTTCTAAACCTATACTGTTATATGGACGAAGTGTCAAAACATTACGTAAGTGCTGTGACAGGAAGTCCGTGAAGACAAAGAGTCCCATTCTTGTTAAATGGTCCCGTGGACCAAATGGACCTTAAATCAATAGTTTTGAGCTCTTCGGGTGCTAATTCAGGTTTAAATAAAACAGTCTAGCTTAATTGTACGGTATAAATATCACGGATGTAGGCCGGCCTACGTGCATTGTTCTTGTTGTGTTTTGTTGGCCTTGTATCAGAAATTATTGTCACAAGTACAGAATATTGCACCCACGTGATCATCTTATGCGTCAGTTCACAATGGACTGTATTATTACTACTGCAGTTATTGTTTTCTTCTTTTTACATAGATTGGCCATCAAGATTTTTACCCAAATGGAGGAGAAAGCATGCCAGGATGCGGGATGTTCAGTTTTTTATGTAGTCATTTGCGCAGTATTGACTATTTCATTGCGAGCATTCGCCAGTGTTCTTTTATTGCTTACAAATGTAACACCTGGGAAGACTATACCTCCGGGCTTTGTGAGACCGACTGCAGGTACGGAGTTTGCGCAAAGATGGGGTATAACGCCACGGAGAACCAACCAATGGGAAAGTACTACCTAAGGACATCTAAGTATGAGCCATATTGCGTTTGAACTAGTGAATGGTAGGCATAAACCTGGACTGTACCATTGCTTTTAAAAAACGATTCTGTGGTAGCAATGAGAAAGATTCCCGTGACCTAGTTTAATCATAATTCAATTAGTTGGTAGCACATGCCACCCACAGTGTAACATCTATCAATAATGCAATATACGCAGTGACTAATATGAGATGTTAACTTCGAAAACTTACGAGGAAGCCCAAACCCACATATTTATTAATTTATCCATGATTGCAGTTATTTAAGGACATACTCATCGTACTCTTTCACATACTCATTGTAAATTGTGGACATACCGATACGCATTGTCGTTAAGGATAATTTTCGTTGTGGATACCAGTGCATAGTTTTTTCATCATATAAACAAACTAGAATACAATATATTTGTACATATAGGCCCAATTACTCTGATCCTAAAATAATTTAAAAATAGCTAATAAGATGATGTCCCTTCAACAGTTCAAGCGATACATTGCTCGTCTGTATTGGTAAATGAGTAAAAATTTATAGGTTCGTGGTTTTGTATTCTTACATTCTACGGTGACCTGCAATTATTTACACAATGGAATTGATCGGAGATTGAAAATTAGTCAAATCAGTTGATGACGAACATAATATTATATGTTTATTTCTTCATTCCTGTAGTTATTTGGTGGACATTATCCAGTCTGACTTTCTATGAGCTCTTTGAAATGTGCAATTAAACGCATGCTAAATTTCATGATGATACAGCACGCCACTGATTGAGACTTTGTCGTGTACATCCATAATTCATACATTTAAGAGTATGACAGATCATCGTTTATTCTTGCGATGACGTAACGATCTTTTATTTTCGTTTCCTCTGCATGGCTTTTCTTTTTCATTTTCCCCTTTTTCTTCTCACTATTAAGGCCTAGCCTATGTATGAACTTGATCACAGCCTGCTCCTAGCCTGATCATGAATAATATGAGCTGTCAAGTTATAGATTATGCTGGGTCCAGTGAATATTTAGTCTATAATGTCACCTAGCTCTAATCACTGTATAACTTTAGTCTCTGTATGAAATTTAATGAAGTAATCAAGTCTCCTTTTCTCTCGTTCTAGGGGTTTTGCGTTTTCACTAAATCGGCTCCCTTTTTAGAGTTGAGTTATACAGCCACAGGTTCCAAGGGAGGACGTGGGAACGCTCTTTTATTGTGTGTTTTTTTTTTCAGAAATGACAGAAAATCTATGTTTGCTTCTGGCTTTGTGCCAAGACCTCCCATTATGCAGTGTGTAATTAGAAACCTCGCCAAACCTGAATCGGTTACAACTCAAGACAAGATTTTTTCCTTTTGTAATTCAGTTTTCTCTTCCATTTCTTAAATTTCCGTTTGTAAAAGAAAGTTTCGATTTGCAAATCTAGAATTTCGCTCCTTAATCTGTGTTGTTTTATTCGGTATTGTTGATTTTTAATATTAACATTAATTACAGAAATGAACTCTCCAAAACGTTGAGTTAGGAAATAAATGTATTGGAAGTGAAATACAGCATAAAAACAATTAACTACATTAGACGTTTTTATTAGCAGTGGAGTTATGAAATAAAATGACAATAAAAGAAAATACTCATGACTTTTTTGCAAGTTCACTCCTTCACATACCTTTTGTTGTAGTCACAATTTTTCGTATTTCCGTGTAGCACTATGGAATTCTGTGATTTTATTCCTGAGTCCACAAAAAGGTTAACTCGTTCTTTAGTTGTATCTCAGTATCTTAGTATCTTGCGAGTATTGTCATCATAAACCTTATATAATAGATCATTAATGATATTTGATGCAATATTTTACACGTGTCAAGCACATAGTCCTAGACGTTCAAGCATACAATACTCATAACTATTTACTTTATGATAATTTAACTGTTCGGATCAAATTGAAAACATGTCACAAAGTGTCATTTCTTAAATCACGCAAGCTACACAGCCGTTCTTCACATGGGATGTTACATTCTCATAGGGTATATGTTTGTATAGTTTCTACTATTAATCCTAGTTATTTAAAACTATTGAAGTCAGTTTAAATGTATAACGTTGTAAACATTTTGGAAACATTCTAAGTTATTGAGGATAGGATACCTTTAATTCATTGTTTGACGGTAGACGTATATAGACGTTTTACTTCATTTTATTCGCCCTTGTTCTCAATGACCGTGCACGACTGATATCCAGTGATAATGAACCAAGGAATGTGACTGGTTGTTCGGTTTGTCATTGTGAATGTAGTCTTAGAGCTTACGGGGGAAAAAATCGAATACTGTGTAGACCTTGTGTCACAATGACACTATTCTTCTCTACTCACGTAGAGGCTTTTGTAGTGCGTATAGGTAATTTTATTTACTCCCCAATGCGCAATCAAATAATCACATTTCGGTGTATTTCATTGGTCTATCGTCCATTTTAAACGCGTTGAAACCAAGGCAAATTGTGTCCAATACGATAACCATATTTGCTTTACAAGACAAAACGTGTATTGTATCGCTAATTTACAAAACAGATCGTTGCAAAGTGATGTATCTTGAAGTGTGCAAATAAATTCCAGTTTAAATATGAAAGTGCTTTTGTTGCGTATTTTATTACTAATTTTTGCAGAAATATTTCAACTATAACGACTCGCTTAACCATGTTTCCTTCAAAGCAACATTACTTCACGCAGAAGACGATAATGTAAACGGCTGTCAAACTGCTTTCAAAGTCTACCATACTCAAACAATTACCAACATAAACTCAGCATCCCATACTGCTAATACAAGGTGCTTGCAACACTTAACCATATTTCTATAGAATTGAATAAGAAATTAGTGACTGTAAGCCAGTGACGTTTGCAGAGAGTTACCACACAGAGTCTGACGTCACATGGAATATTAATAAGACGACCAATCACCTTTACAAACGGACTATTATTATTGTTATCATTATTATTATTATTGTTGTTGTTATTATTATTATATTACTATTATTTATTATTGTTGTTATTATTATTATAAATTTATGTTCGTACCTGCCCAATGCCATGTACCCTTCCCCACCTCAAGGTAGCGCCCTTTTTATATTTGAAACTTATTTTACCCGACCCCTACTTTTCGGAACCTGGCGCAGTCCACATGTGTGACATCATATTATTAAGTTACACAGCCAAAAACAGTGCGTCAAATGGAAAAAGGATTGCCCTGGAAGGGTCTAAGAATGTCAGAATATTTCATCAAGAAAAATGTGAAACTTTGTTAAATTGTTAATCAATTCCTGAAGACAGGCCCATAGCTATGGTCACCTGTTTAGGATGGGGGGGGGGGGGGGTAAAGATAAAAAATTCCGACTGGCTGGGTTTTTCTCCAATTATGTGGCCACCCCACCCTGATGTTTTCAGACACTATGAATGCCTTTCGCAGTGAGGGTAAAGAATTAAAGGGGTGCAGTCTTCACGAAAGGACATTATCAGGCGAAACAAATAAATTATCGGAGAAACAAACAAAAGAGAAAGCTTAGAGAAATGGAGGGGGGGGGGGGGCTAAATAATGGCAGGAATATCCAGGCGGAGCGCCACCATTGGTTTTGAGCTGAAACTACAAGAAAATTTTGGCTTTTCAAACCCCCAAAATGGCAGAAAATGGAGGGCCTCCTCTTTAACCTTCAGCAAAGGTAAGTTTTTTTTACAACTTAGTATGACCTGGGCAGAGGCATATGCTCAGGTGCAAGGGCTGCGCCAGGTGAAAAGTAATCTCAGTGAATTAGCCAGAAAAAGTTGAAGAATAAATATTCGCCAAGTAATATTAAAAAAAAAGAAGATAAATCATAACTTATAATTCCTGATGATATATTATCTTCAAATCTAGCATCAAATGTAGCACCACTTTGCATCTCGCCCACCGTACATTAGCAAAACTTGTCCGAAGCAAGGGGTCGAATCCCCCAAAACGGCAATCAATTCCCTATACCCCCCCCCCCTTCTGTCAAATCCTGGATCCGCAACTGAATTGCACTGAATATCTCTTTTCGGTGTCGTCTGCCTTTTCTTGTGATCATCAATCCTCTCTATCTACACGATTTTCGTTGCAACGGAAGAGGCATAATTGTGGAGATGAGGCTTGTACATTCCCGAATATTTTCAGTATTGTCTACCGACTTATCACATTTCCCTAGTACAAGGCGCGCATGTCCATATCGACCAACATATGGGACCCATATGTCTTTGCACCCAAGACCTGTGAGGGCCGGACTCATATGGGTCAGCCCAAATAACCCATATGACCCCTATATATGGGGTAGTTTTGGCGTCCACGTGGGCAATTGTCTCATATGGGCACCATATCCCATGTGGATCATATGGTTAGGCTGGCCCGTATGGGCCCCTTACAGATCTTGGTTGCATTCACTCAGTGTGTTACCTGGGCCAAATGTTACGTGGGATATCGTTCTTTAAATATTCATTTAGTCCACCCTACGTAAGCAACAATTAAGATCCAAAGCTGAGGGGATTTCCCCGTCTGACCGGCCCCAAGGCAGCCTGAGCGAATATGTTGATCATTTTCATCATCATACCGCAGACCAGTTGATTTCCCAAAAAGGTCCAACACACGCCTGAAACTTAGCCTACGTACCCCACATGCGGGTTACTAGGCTGCGTGAAAGCCAATTGTTTAACTGACCTTGAAGGATGCAGAGGTAGTACGGCAGTGCTCATATGTAAAACATCGGAAAATTCAGTTCCGACCAGGACAACCCCCCCCCCCCTTCCCGAAAAACATCTAGGTACGATGCACTGGCCAAACTAAACCTATCCTAATGCCGACTCAGAAATAAATATGCTAAAACCCCGGGACTGGGTTCCCCCCAGAGGCTCGGTTCCTTTCCACGCCTGTCTCTGAACACCCCCCCCCCCCCGCTTGCCCCAATCGTTGAGATCGTCCCTCCTCTCCGATTTTAAACTATATGCGAAATTTTCTGCCCCTCCCCTGCCAAGTTATTTTCTTTGCCCTCAGCAGTAGTTGGCTCCAAATTTGCACCCCGGCCCCTGTCTAACAAAATACCGGTGCCGGTCACTGCATTTGATAAAGAATAAACTCACATTAAGTTTGTGATTATAGGTATGAGTAAGACACACATTCGACCGTTCAGTTAACAAAGATGTTAAAGAATAGATCTTGAGTTATATTCTTGACTTTTTTTTTATTTCATTGTTACAAGTGAGCACGGTGACACACTGACAAACGTTCCAATGTAGAGAGCTGCAAATGAGCTGGTTAGGGGATAAATCCTTTAGTACATAATGTGGTATGCCTTAATTTTCTATAGTGGTATCAAATGTACCAAAAAAAGGGTAATGATATTTCTCGTTATTGAACTAATGTGAAACTGGTACATATTTGATATGGTACACCTACAGAATAAAAAATATTCAAATTTATACTACACTATAAGCTTATAGTGTTTCATTTCCCGACAACTTAGCGGAGGGTATACATTCAATGAAACGGCTGGCCCCACTTACAAAATTGTTCGCGCTAAACATTCTGAAAACATGGCGAACCTAGCTGAACAGGTATATAATTTTCGTTGTTGATTACATTTTCCAAGAGTAACTGTTAATTGATAGGTTGATCGAGTAGTTACGCATGGACTTGTTTCTTTGCTTCTCGATGCTTAACTTGCCTCACTTAAGTTTCGAGCAGGAGATTTAAATCGAAATGTTTACTTGTGAAACATGTTTATAAATAATTTGAACTCACGTTGTATGTTAGGCTACTATGCTTCAGCCTAGTGTTATTATTTTTCTACGCAAAGTTGGGCCCTTAGAGTTAGACCTAAGTAAGTTACACTTACACTGCCTATATGGTAATGCAACTTGCAAGCTAGGCAGTCTGGGCTAGACCAGTAAGCTTATTACTAAACAACCTAACCTATGCGAAGACCTAGCCTATATGATGTAGACCATGGACTGGGTGTGGGTCAGTGCTAGGCCTAAGCAGTCCTCCAAGCGTGGAATTATGACTTAGGCCTAGGCTAGGCTAAGTCAAATAGGCCTAGCCTAGGCCATTTATTCCAAATCTTTTGGGCCATATTTCATTTAGGCTTAGTTTTAAGCATGGTACCTAGACTAACTTGAAGTACTAACTAGCCTCGGCCTAGTCATTACATAGCCTAGGCCTAGACCCAGGCTATAGGCTATACCTGTAACTTATCATAGCCCCCAAGTTGCCAGAGGCTAGATCCGGGTCCACCTCTGACCTGTCTGTCGGTGTACCGTCAGCCTGGGGGTGCGTATAAGGGGAGGGGGTATGAATTTCAGAAGTGTCTAAACGCAACTTGGTGGCCCTTGGTAGCAAAGAAAGTTAGTATATTGCGACAACAAATGTAGCACTTGAAGGATGCACTGCAGCGTGATCAGGGAATATAGGCCTAGGCCTACTATGAAATAGTTGAGTTTGTGTGTAGAGTTGGAAGTTTCCGAAAAATTTACAGTGCTTGATAATTGTGCGTGGCACTCCCAAGACTGGGAAGATTTGGAATGTGGGTTTTTCAGAGGGCTGGGCGGGTCAGCGGGTTTGGGTGTTCAAATTGGGTCAAACCCTCAGAATGTGGGTCACTTGGGAGGATGATGTATGGTAGCTTAGACTGTAAGTTAACGGTAACTTCAGGAAATTCAGCAAGGACATTAGCCTCAGACTTAAACTTAGGCTGCAGCAGTTAGCCCACAGTTTAGCTTAATAGAATAGGGAATCCAAATTAAGTGACCAAACCTGGAGGTCTAATTATTTTTGGGTAGGGCCTAGACATATTGGGTCAGATTGCGCCTCCACACTTCTTGTCTGGTGTCATTTCCCCCTCTTTTGCAGCCTCTTTTCAACCACCAAATTATTCTGTTTTCATATTGTCTTTGTACATTTTCACCTTCTTTGAAAGAGAATTTCAAAGAACAAGCATTCTCATTGCTTGGATTGTTACATTATATTATTTTATTTATTTTATATAATTTGGTATTGGTTCTGATAAATTAAGCCGGTAACAGATGGATTTGTGAAGGTAGGGTTAGTGGTGTCAATTCAATTGGTACCGAATAGCACCTCTTCCAAAAATACAGGTACCAATTCCAGTGCCAGTGTACCATGGAACCCGACTCTGTAGTATGCAGTTGTGCATTTTCAGATGGATAGGTCTACAGTATCAGTTATCAATTTACGTCAGCAGATGTCATTGTACATCTCATATATGATAAATTACAGTACTGTTGCAATAACCATGCATATTACACTTACTCGCCATATGCAGTATGTCAGATTCATGGAAAACAATTCCTCATAATGAAATCATCAAAACTACAATGAATTTGTGCTGTCTGGTTTTATAAAAGCATTGATAAATCAGGCTGGATTTTAGGTAAGAACTAAGATCTGCTCAAATACAGTTCTTTGCTCTCTGACAGAATCTATTAACATCCCATGCATCCTAATCTGATAGTTAGCTACTATGTGGCCAGACTAGGCCTAAAAGGAAAGACTGGCACCAAATTAAGCAATACACATTGAATTAGAACTTCAATGTGATGAAAAAAACATGGGGTATCTATTAGAGGGGGAGGGGGCCATTTATTAGAGTAAGTATATACAGTAGCTGCTGTAACCAGATAACCAGATATATTTGCATAGATACCCATTTTGCAAATTTTTGCAGAAACACTAGATTTTGATAGTATTGGTGTTTGAAATCCGATATAATATATATATATATATATATATATACATACATATATATATATATACATATATATTCAATGTCGATTGACAGTAGATGACATCCATTTCATTGCAACTTTTTATGAGTGTCTGTAGCAAATTTTATTTTGAAGTTTTTAATGCTTTATTAAAGCTTATGAATAAGCAGTGTTTCAAATTGTGAGTGACAAGTACTTATTTAGTGATTGTAAATATTTCATTAAATGTACCTCAGATTACAATTATATCTATCAGCGTTATTTATTTGAAGAACACAATCAATTTGGTAATAGAATCCTGCACCCTCTGAGAAATCACCTAACTCTAACCGAATCTCCAAGAAATTTCAATTATAGTTGTAGCAGTCCAAATTGGCATCTCACACCAGTAGAACTGGTTTGTGATTTCTAAGGGTTGTAGGTCTGCCCGACAGGAATAAGGAAATCAGTCAGTGGTTGATTCTTCTCATGTTCTTTCTTTCATTCCTTTTTTATGCCTGCATCCTGTGTTTGTTTTTGTGAATCTGCAGGAGTTGATACAGTTGGAAAGACTTTGCAAGCAACTTTATGAGAGCCCTGGCAGTGAAGAGAGAGCACAAGCTGAGAAAGCACTCGTTAACTTCACGAATGCTGCTGACCTCAGTAAATGTCAGATGCTTTTAGAGAGAGCAGACGTGAGTATGAAGACCAGCTTAACTGTTTGCTGATTCTGCTTTGAGGTTCCATAAAACTACATTCAGCATACAGTATGTATAAATGTCCACAAAATGCAAGCTTATCTCAAACATCCCTTTCCACCAACCTGCCTTTCATCAGTCAAGAAGTGTAAGTTATGAACACATATAACCACAGTTCAAGTTTTTTGTGAAGAAGGATTCATGAAGTGTGTGAGATGTATAGCGAAATGTCCTGATCAATATTAGAGAACTGTGAAAGTATGGCACTGCTTCCCTAATATGCAAATTAATACCTGAAAACGATCTTTTCATTTTTTTAGAAGACGTTGCCTAGAAACAGAAGTTCTGTTTTCAAGTCTTGTAGCATGTTCATCCACCCCTTTCACATCCCTTCGTAATTTTGTATATTGATGGAAATGAACCAAGCTTTCTTCATCTCTTTCAGTCTCCTTATGCTCAATTATTGGCTGCCTCTACTCTCACAAAACTTGTGTCCAGGACAACAACTGTACTCCCATTGGAACAAAGAATTGACATCCGTGAGTGCTTTGGTGTCCTGGTTATAGAGGTTTTTCAAATGACGTCTTTGTGTTTTAATTTGGCATACTGGCTGTCACTGCACATGCGTATAAGGTGTGATATTATTGATATGTGTACATGACAAGACATTAGATACAATCGTTGCTCAATGGACACCTTGGCATCATAGTAGAGAGATGTGCAGTGCAGTTATGTCAGTGAAAAATTACCATAGTAATGAAAGATTAATCAATGCTGGACAGTGCATTAACTGAAGTATAATGCATTACCAGGAGGAGGGGGTTTATGCAAGTGATGCACAAGGGTAAAAGCTGAGGGTGTCCAGGAAGAGCATTAACCCTTGAGAAAATGATTGTAAAGTTTGTGAGAAGCAGACATACATTAAATTACCTGATTTGTGGAATTTTACATAGTCTCAATAACATTTGCGACCGTACCTAAAATGAAAATCCAATTTAAGTAGGGCCTAACTGTTTTAGAACTTATGTTTCTTTAGTAAGAATTTTCCTCCATTTTACAAAATGGAGACAAGCCTTTTCTCCTACTTGACAAAAATTTTGAACTGGTGGACTTAAGTAACTCTAAGTTCACTTTATAATTTTTATCGAGTTTTGGCCAAGATCTCAAGCTACACTTAGCTACTGTATGTTATACGTTACTTGTATCATTCTTGAAAGATCATAATTGGACTAATAGTTTGAGCACTGCATACATGAGAATTTGGCTGGTACAATGGAGCATTTGAAGAATGGAAACTTCAGTAACTTATGGATACTCTGATACTCATCAGAGCATTTCATAGCAGCTTCCAGCTGACATGAATTTAAAAACGGAAACATAACGATGGCATTAATGAGCACATAATGATGTCTTTTACTGGTGTTTTGTTCAGTGGTGGACTGTAGGTTTGTGGATACTATGGGGTTCACAGTAACCTAGTCACGATGATGTGTGTATGTGTTTGTGACACCTTGATAGTGAACACAATATCTCAAGAACAGAAGCCTGGATGATGTTGCACTTGGCATGTATATGAGTCGCATTGAGTGAAAGATCCATATTGTTTTGATGCAGGTCAAAGGTCAAGTGAGGTCGTCAGAGATCAGACTATGAAATCTTTTTCAGCACAAAATCTCCAGAATGCACGCTTGTACTGATGTAATATGTTGACATGTATGTTGATGGACCATGTTGAATACAATACACCCATGTTTTACGGTGGTCAAAGTTCATCTTAGATCAAAGAGTGAAAAAATTGTAAACATCATTTCACAAGAATAGCAGCTTGGTATTAATTTCATATGAAGTATGTTTTTATGGTATTGAGTTAAAGATCCCTTTTTTTTAAAGCTTAGTTCAAAAGAGGTTAGCAGAGGTCAAACTGAAAATTTGTAATACAGTAACTCAAGAATGCAAACTTTGGCTGTTGTATTTAAATCAAACACAATGAGTGCCATTCTAGAACACAATTGTTTTTCATGGAACTGAATGGTCAGTTGAGGTCGGCTTTGTGAGATTTTGGAACCTTGTAAACATGTTTGTCAGAAGTGAAAGTCTTGAACTCTTCTCAGTGGTCTTGTATGTTTACGTTGATCAACCACAATGAGTTCATGAATCCTATTGTTTTTGGTTTCAGTCACTTGATGTCCATGTCAGCGGCTTGGTAAAACTCTGGCAACCTTGTGAGCATACCTTCAAGAATCCTAGCGTCGACATATGTTGTATTTTGTATGCTAGAACACTATCAGCATTTACAGTACTATTACGTTGAAAATCATGAATTTGGTATGCACTGGCTAATTTTATAAATTTTGTACTTATGCATTGTGATGATTTATTAAAAAAAATTAAAACAAAAATGAAGACTAATTCTTGTTTTAAATATTACTTGATGAATGGAGCTTTAGCAGACTGCACGTTTGTTACATAAAATGTTGTTGTACCATTTATAACGCAGTTCTTATTGCATGTGTATTAGTTACTGTGAACAACTATGCTACTGTAGGTTTCATCATCTAAACCACAATGCTTTTATGCATTTTGGTTGAAGAATTCATTTTCTTTAAATGAATTCCTGAGTAAATATAGTGCCAGTTACTAAATTTGTAACATATTTCAAACACAGTTCAATACTGATGCTTTAGTACATTTTACTTGTAGGCAACTATGTTCTCAACTACCTTGGCACAAGACTGAAGTTACCAGGATTTGTTACACAGGCACTTATCCAGGTAAGGTTACTAGAGTAGAACTTCAACCACTAATCCCTTTCAGTAAACTTGTTTTTCAGAATATCTTTTTGATGCCAGTGATGAAAAGTCTTTCATCTAACGTCATGAAGAGAGACCTGCCTTTTTTTGACTGATGGCTCATATAAACTGGTGCTCTAAATCTTCAAAGCACAGTTTTTGTATTTTCAAAGTTTTATTAGGATTAGATCAAGCCAGTACTAAATGATCATTTAGATGTATTGTAGTTGTTTGATGGAAAGAAAAGACATTAAGTGAAGCTTAAAAAGCTACATTGTTATTCATTTGGAAATGTTTTTATGTGTATGTAATCACGTGCAATTTGGTGCAAAGTTGAAGTTGTTTGTATGTCAATTGTAATATCTCCTCCTGCTCCTTAGCTTCTCACAAGATTGACAAAGCTTGGTTGGAATGACAACAAAAAAGATGACATGGTCTTCAGGAATGTGGTGGAAGATGTCTCCAAGTTTTTGCAAGTATGTTGTTAGCTGCTTGAAACATTTCTCCCCCTCTGCAATTAAGAAAAAAATATGTATCAAGAAAGGAAACAGTTGAAAGAGCCAACAGCACATTTTGCTATGTAACGGCATCATTCATTGTAGGTAACAAAACTAAATAGATGTTTGTTTGACCTGTTTGTAAAACTGATGTATTGGAATAGCAATTTAAACTACATTTTGCATTTGGTTTGCTTATTGATCAGTGAGTGGTATGTAATCTATTGAAACAAATCTTGTTTGATGCTGCAATTTGCAGTTGCTTTGAGGATTACACAGATGGTACTGAGACTTTCAGTTTTTGTGTTAAACAATATTATTGTATTTTGTCTAAGAGGTTCAAATTTGAGCAATGTCAGCAGGTTTAAAGTCTTCAAAAAGTTGGTCTTTATGTTTCGGTCTTTGTTTGATGTCAGTAATCAGAGTCGATTCTTATCAAGTTTCATGTGCATTTGTTGATGAAATTTGGTGATATACAGTGGTGGATGAAATATAAGGCAACAAGCTTTAGGTTGTAAGGATAGGTCATGATAATTGCAAGTGGCGTATAAGCCAGAGAAAAACAGAAAAAAAAAGAGATCTGCTGTACATTCTATTGCTGAATCTTACTGTAAGGCAGAAAATGTTACATTCAAATAAGTCGTCTCATTGTGAGAAGATTAATGCATTCTGTATTATATCACCTTACATATAATACAATCTATGTTGAATTATGTGGCAAAAACTGAATGTTGTGCAAGTTTGGTTCTTATCACACGAACCTTCAAAAGAATAGATGGCATTAGCTTTGAGGGTCTTAGGAGTCTTATCTTTCAAGGAAAAGTAGTTACCAACTTTGAAAGTTTTGAAAACCACATGGCATTTCTTATTGATACTTCTAAGGTGATTAGTTAAAGATCTTTTAAAGTTAGTGATGGGTGATCTGTAAACGGAATGGTGACCATGTAATCAATATCATGATCCTCCTTATCTTGATTATGCATTCCTGGAGTGATCTTTTTACGGAGGAATTTCTTTGCACAGTTATCCAAAATCTGACTAGGATAACCATTATGGTAAAAGATTTCTTTTAATTTGGATACTTCTACATCGAATAAGGACCAATTGCTACATACAACATATGCTCTATTAAGAAAACAATTGATTAAACCAGTTTTCCATATCCATGGACAGATAGCATGAAAATTTAGGATTACATTTGTATTACTAGGCTTACTATAGACTGTTGAACTGTATGATGAATCAAGTCCGCAAGGTAAACAGACTTCTTGAGACAGAATGTAGACAACCAATTTTTGCAGTATCTCAGGAACCACATGTTACATAGACTTCAAACTTGGAGGGCATGTACTTCCTTTTAAGTAAATAAGATTGTGGAGGGTTTTTTGAGGTCAACGGTCATGTGGGGATATCAGAGGTCATACAGTGAACGCTTTTGAACACACTTTTTTCAAAGGGAAAGGAACCCTGCACTTTACACTTTGTGCTAAGGTGCAGTACACAAAGACCTTTGTTGGGTTTGGTGTAAATTGAAGGTTATTTATGTCACCAGGAGGTGCAAAATGTTATCTCTCAGTTGAACTTTTCTTTTCTCTTTTTGTGGGTTAACAAGTATGTGGTGTTACCAACAGGCAAAGACCAGCAATACTGGAAATGTTTTATAAAATTCAGTTAGTATTTTTGGTCTTATAAATTTGGATTCTGTGACTTTTAATGCAGTGCACAACAGAGAGCAGTACATACCTTTATCATTCTTATGTTATAGGTCTCTTGCTATTTACTGAGCTGTTTTGATAGTTATCAGTACAAAATTCCCAAAAGACGAACAATTTGTTTTTGATTTTGATGTACTGAGATACAATCTCTTGCATAAAGAGAGAACTTTTTAGCTTGATAAGTGACCATTGACCTCTGAGGTCACTGAGACATATTATCAATCCCAGAGGGAACTTTATGCAACAATTGACACTGGATGTCAGAACATCCAGAGAGAAGTGATTTGTCATGTCATTTGGATTACCTATCAGAGATTTTCTTACTGTAAGGTACGATCAGATAGTAGTTTCATGGATATGTTGTGTATTTCCAGCCAGGGAATGAGTCACTGGCAGGCTGTTATGGACTAGACTTCAAAGATATAACTTAAACTGTAATATCAATATATATATCACTTGCTGGCTGCAGAATTCTTGGTAATGGTAATCAAGTACAAACCTAGACAGGCATTTGAGGTAAACTTCTGTGAATAATGTGAAATTTCATTTTCAAACTTTTCACTGCAACTAGAAAAAAGGTAGTATTATTAAACCTGTCTTACTGCTTTCACCACTTTCAGTTTTGCCACATCACAGGGTATACAGTATGCATACAAAGAAGAATACAGATCAGTTCCTCACACTAAATTTCTCTTGGGCACAGTATCTTAGGAGGGCATTTGGACATTCAAGTATAGTAATGGCAAGGAATCACTAAGCCTCTTGGCTTTCTGGTTCATATGATCTCCCTATGTCATGATGGTTTCTTTTTTTTTGTGGTGTCTTCTTATGCCATGAGAGTGCTCCATCTTTCTTATGATCTTCTTATGTCATGATAGTGTTTCATTTCTCATATGACCCTTCTTCCAGGGCTCTGTTGAACACTTCATAATTGGTGTCCAGTTGATGTCACATTTGGTCGCAGAAATGAACCAGGTAAGCACATGAAGAACTAACGACTATAGATAAAAGGCAAGCTATGAATCTGCACCCTTGTACTCTCCCTTACAAGACCGATGAAACCATAATCAGTAGATGTCTTAAATGCAAAAATTTCTTTTTGTTATCACTAGATTCTTTGAATGCTTTTGGTAGGTATCTGTTAGTTGTGTTGAATACAGCTTTCCCTAGGGCCATAACAAACTTTTAAGTCTTCTAGCACAAAGGAAGGTTTACAGAAGGATAATATTTACTCATCAGAAATTTATTTATGATCAGAAAATGTAACCTAAATTTTTCTTGGTATACTGTTTGAGTGCAATGCACCACTCATTAGCATTGCAATAAGAATAATTTTACCATTCTCTGTCTGGCATACAGCTTTGAGATCAGTGTTAATGTATCTGTCGGCAGACTTCATCATCACAATGTTTTATACAATGTGGTAATGTATATGATTGGTTCATTATTTGTGACAAATTACTGAAGTGATAATCTTTTAGTAGATGAAAGTTGAGAAATAAAAATTCTGCCTGCATTGTATACTATTGCTTAAATATATCACAGTTCTGCAAGGACATGAGGCGACCATAGTTCACCGCCTACATCAATCATCTCTGTAAAAGACAAAGAAAATGACAAGATGTAAATGTTATAAAGAAGAGTATTAACTCAGATCCCTCAAAGCTTGATTGGTTTGTCAGTGCCCAGTACAGTTTTCACACTGTACAGTAAATCATTTGTCATGTATGTGTTCCACCTAGTCCTCACAAAAAAAAGAAGCATAAAATCATGTCTCGAGAAGCCCCCGTCATTTCTATCATGTAGAAATGTCTTCTCGAGACATGATTTTAGCACAGCATGAAAAATCTGTGAGGATGAGATGTTAGTATCAAAGTTGCTGTTTTCTGAAAGAAACTCTTTGAGGTAATAGCAATTTTTGAACTGAGAGTCTTGCTCTGTTGTCTTCTCTCTCACCTATCTGATCTCTCTTGTCATGTTTCTTAACCATTCTCTTTCAGTCCGATAACATACGACCTTTGACCAGACACAGGAAAATAGCATCATCTTTTCGAGACACTGTCCTCTTTGAAATATTCACCATGGCATGTAACTTGCTGAAACAGGTAATTGCTCTTTATGTGACATGTCTCTTCACTATAACTGCACTTCAATCACCCTAATATGTGTATGAAATACTCATGTGTATCCTGCAGCTCAAGGTCATTCTTTTTATCCCCCCCTCTTTGTTTCTTTGTTTTAATTTACTTTGATACTATCAGTTACATCGAATTTAATTACTTGAAAGTTTTTTTTTTCACCCACCTGTTTCCTGAAGACAATTGTGTGTCTTATTTGTATTTAGTTGTCAGATTAGACATCTGCATGTTTGACCGAGGAATTAATACAATGTTGGTTATGCATTCAGCTCTGATTTTGATATATCTGAGTAAATTAGAACCTGGTTCTCTGTTCACACTTTTGTGAATCTTGATTATGTATTTGGTTTTCAGATTTGAAAGACATTTGTATACATCAGTAAATATGTTTGGTTCTTTTTTAGGCATCGGAAGAAGGAGTAGATTATAATGATGAACAAAAGGTATGTGTGCATCACACGATCTTCAAAGGGATGTCCTAGATTTCTTTTGTGATTAAAAATTAAAATTCATTAAAATTTTTGTTAAAGTCTATCAACTTACACATGTACTCTAACTTAAGGCCTACCAAGTTATGACAGTGGTGTGTGTTTGATAATTTGTCTCATTAATGTTATGTAACATTGTATCTCTCTCGAAGCTTCTATATTTGTGTTGTCAGTAATTGTTTAATTGTAAACTGATGTTATTGTCAAATGCAACAAATTTATGGAAGGTTGTCGCCAGTTTGTTTAAGAAAATATGCAATAAAATCAATCAAACTTACTTAACTTATGTATCTTCAATCTTCATTGTTAGCGTTCCGTAATGAACCAACTTCTTCAACTCACAAGAAATTGTTTGACATTTGACTTCATCGGAACAATAACAGACGAGTCATCAGATGACCTTTGTACAGTTCAGATCCCCACTGGCTGGAGATCAGGTATGTGTCTCTATTATGGAATGTTTCTTGTAACTGTTGCTGTGATTAACTAGCAACACAAACTGATACATCTTCATACTGAATACAAGGACCGCAGGGATTAGTTTATCTGACATAACATCACATTATGCTACACAAGGAGGTCAAATTGTCTGTTAAATGAAAACATGTAGTAGATATGTTTTTCTTGTTAAAGTAAGATTTTCAGAATGCTTACTTCAAAAAACTATGCAAAATATGACAGTTAGATAATTTCTGTGAAAAATAACAGGGAAAACAAATGATTGAATTACTTTGACCATAGTTTTTGTCTAAAAAATATGTCATAATAAAAAGTGAAACGTTTTATCTAAATGATGACGTGAGAAGCAATGTCATATTGATTGTGAAAAATTATCCTGTTTGTCCTCAAATTGTCCTCAAGTTTGTCTTCAAATGGTACACTGGTCTTCTAGGAAGCACCCAGAAGAGTTGTTGAGCTCGCTGTGTTGGTTGAAATTATCTCTGAAAAGGACCACATGGTGTATTTTCTTTCCAATTTCAATATAGCAATGGCCCCCTCTATTAAGAGAAGCAGGATTTTTAACCTAAGAAGCTTTGCAGGGATATTTGACTGTAATTTGGAGTCCAATAGTGACTCAGAAAACAAGGAAAAGTATGATTTTTGATTGACACTTGTGATTTAGAAAAAGACTGGTACAAATTAGATAAAGGAACTGTCTTTGGCATACATTTGCTTCAAAAAGGGAGAAAAACAGTGTGATGGCATGTTTTTGCTTTAAATATTTACAGTGTAGTATTTTTCTTGTGTAAGTCGAAATTTACAAAAAAAGACATTTTCGCCGAAATTAATTCAGCAGTGGGATGAAAGTTATGATATTTTAATTCTGCAGTTAACTCATTAACAAGAGTGTAATGATTTTGATAACTGTTTGTGCCCACTGGATCTGGGATCATCTCTATTAATATGAAAGCTATGAATGTTCCCTGCTGACAATATTGGGGTAAAAGTAACGCTACGTGACTTTGTGATCAAATAGACAGGCAGACAGAGAGAGAGAAGGAGACAGACAGGCATACAGACAGAACTCATTTAAGAAAATATAGATTTGCATTAGACTTCTGTTACTTGCTTACAATAATACTATATTACTAAACATGTGACCCATAAAATAGTAGAAGTAAATCATAAATGGAAACTTCTTCAAGACAAAGAGTTGATGCCTGAGAAGCTCAAGAGTGATATTTTATAATTATCTGTGTGACTAGTGCCTTTGTTCCTACAGTGATAGCTTAATAAATATTGGCAGCATCTTTCCTGCAGTGAACATCAAATTAAATTTACAGGACATGCACGACTGTTTATCAGCTGTGTCAGAGTCAAGCGTTTTGAAATATAGCCATAAGTGAACTTTTGAATGTAGGACTGGTCTGCTTTTGTTTCTTTTAACATACTTATTCTTTTATTTTTTTCTTAAAAGTTAATATTGTCTACATATTTCTGTTTTTGTCATTTCCAGCTTTCCTTGATTTTAGTACAATTCATCTCTTTTTTGGACTTTACAAAGCTTTGCCTCATTCACTTTCTTCTTTGGTAAGTCGTCTTTTGTATTTTTTTCATTGCCTTACATTTTATGCACATGACGAGATTAGTTATTCCTTAAATGTTTTTGTAGCAGATCTGAATCCTGTCTCTAGGGTTAACAGTCATTTCACCTTCTTGCAGTTTTCCATCCAACCAGCTTGCTGTGGTTGCTTTCCCTTTGCAAGTTTGTCCCAAAGTAGAAGTCATTTTGCCCCCAAATATCTACCAGTTTTGCCACCTTGCTGTTGGGATAGTTTTCATCTACAATTTTCACGATAGCAAAAACACTTTCACCATAGCAAAATTGTTTCAGTGACAGTGTAGGTAAGTTGTGAGAGAAAAAATTAAAAAAAAAAAAGTGAAACTAGTATATCGCCACCATTCACAAAGAAATGACCTTATCCAAATTATTTTGCGCTCAATGACCATGCTAGTTGAATTCAGATATTTCTCTCTGTTTTTAATTGAAGATATTGTTTTGAGTAATATTTTTCCAAGTGACTTAAATGCACTTGTCATATAACCAGTCAATTAAATTTTTTTTTAATTGAAATTTTGAGGTGAAAAGAAAATTTGAGAAAACATATTAACAAAGCAATTAACAGAAGGGATAGAATATGAACTGAAAAATCACCAGACACAACCAAATTAACAAAGTACGTCAATGACACAAGATCAAATCACCATTTGAATTCGTTCCCACCTTTTCTTTTTTTTTTGCATAATGCAACCGTCATGCTAGGGAGTGAATTGGTCGGCTCTTGGGGGGCGAACTGGTAGGTCTGCGGGGCGAACTGGTAAACAGCTTGGGGTGAACTGGTAAGTTGGAGAACTTGCAAGGGGGCGAATCAACCGGTTACCATCTAGGAAGACCTTCACACTTTTAATTACATTTCACATTGTTTTTTGCAGCTATGTTGAGAGGATTATTCTCATTCTCCTTGTATGAACAGCTTTATTTTTCTTTTTCTTCAAGGCCTTGACCTGCTTGGTACAAATTGCCTCAGTACGGAGATCCTTGTTTAACAATGCAGAGAGGGCAAAGTTTTTGTCTGAGTTGGTGTCTGGTGTCAGGTCAATCCTGGAGAGTCCACAGGTGAGTTGGTGTCTGTTGTCAGGTCAACCCTGGAGAGTCCACAGGTTAGATTCATTTCTATCTGTCATTATGTCTTTATGTAAAGGTTCTTTAAGTGAAATGGTTAGGTTATAAAGGTTTGGTTTGTTGAAAGTTGTGTAGAAATGGTATGAATCTGGTACATGGATTATAATGTCATGAATACCCTTATCTCTGGTTGAGGTTGCACCACCAAGCTTGATGAGTGACACACAAAGCTTGATGAGTGACACACAAAGCTTGATGAGTGACACAGAAAGCTTGATGAGGTGACCCACCTACATGTATGGACATACGCAAAACATGTCTCTCAATGGGAATGTGTTCTATGTGGTTTTCCCAGCATAATCAATGACATATGAGCTATACGACTTATAGATCAGAGAATGTTTGTACTCCAGACAATTCTCCTCATCCCAAACATCCTCTTCACACATCCCTTCCATCAACCCCCCTCCCTCACTCACTCCCTCCCTCCCTCTCTCCCTCCCTCTCTCCCCCCATTCAATTTTAATCCTGTAGCCAATGATGTCTTCATACCCTCCTGTATGGTTTATAAATACATGGTACAAATAGCTAAACTTGCAGACATAGTTTTCCTATTTAAATTTTTGATTATTTCCAGTGAATTGTTATTTGACTACATTTGTCTGTTCCCCACAGAGTTTAACCGATCCTAGCAATTACCACGAATTCTGTCGTCTGTTGGCCAGACTGAAGTCAAATTATCAACTCGGAGAATTAGTTAAAGTAGACAATTACACAGATGTGATCAGACTCATTGCAAAGTTTACAGTATCTAGTCTACAGGTACGGATCTCTGATAGCATCAGATGAACTATAGTGTTTGCACTGGGTACCTCACTGACAATGTCAGGACCCGCTTCTTAAATTGCTACCCAGATCTAAAGTTTCACAGATGTACATTGATGTATATCTGACAACTTCAGAATGTATGTCTAAGAAGACTTCATTGTCATCCCTGCATATATGGTGTTATGTAAACGAAGCAAAATGCCATGACTTGGCAACCAACTCGTAGCCTAACAGGAGAGGAATATTTTGAATACATGACCAACTTTTGACCGCAGGTCCTAGGGTCTGAATATTGGACCTGGTGCAGTCACTATTAATAATCAAACAGGTAATAATATAGGGAATGGTTTCAACAGTTAGTCAACTGATGTTGCAAAGCCCTTTGTTTCATGTGACAGTATTTAACTTTAATGCATTTTGGAATGCCATTAATCTGTGTGTGTGGTATAGCATGTAATGATATGTTGAATTTAATATTGACAGAATGCTTGTAATTCGTTAATCACAGCAAGTCTCTACTTCAGTGTGCTAGATATAACTACTTCACTTACATTTTAAGTAGTTCAATTTTAGTGTTTATAATGTCATATGCTATCATCTTACAGTGACTCCAGAAAAAGTTTAGCAGTTTAGCGTCTGAGATAACTAAAATGTCTAGAGGACTACCCCAATGTGCTGAAGTTAACCAACTCAGCTTGTAGCCTTAGTCAAATTCCTATCTTATTTGGAATATTTTATGTAGAAATAATGTAAAATTTGCATTATATTAGAATGAAACATTCCATGGTAACTGTACTGGTTTCATATTCATGAGTGTCATTTCTTCATGACTCATAGCCAGAATGTTCATGTCTTTTGCAGGCACCAGTTTGGCAATTTGCCCCAAATAGTATTCATTACCTCCTGACCCTTTGGCAGCGTATGGTAGCCTCTGTGCCGTATGTCAAAGCCACTGAACCGCACATGTTAGAGGTGTACACACCGGAAGTTACCAAGGCTTACATAACATCTCGGTTAGACTCTGTGGTGACTGTCCTCAGAGAAGGACAAGAAGACCCTCTAGATGATACAGCAATGGTTCTTCAACAACTAGATCAGGTGACTTATCAGAACAGTCCAAATGGTCGTCTTCTCTTTTTTAAGTTGTGTTAAAACAGTCCTTTGTCATTGTGTAACCTTGTTAGACAATTTCAGAGTGAAGCAACAGATAATGTTCTCTTCTTTTCTTTATGTTTTTCTTTATTCTTTCATTTATTTTAAGTTAATGATCTTGTGTTTGAATGAGCACTTGTTCATGGTGGGTAGAGGTCTGGTGTTACGTGGAGCCATCTTCTTGTTCATCTGTTCCAGTCTTGTTTTGATTCTGTTGAAGACACATAGTATGGGATTAATCTTTGTCAATGTGAAGTAATGCAATGTACGTATTACTCTGAATATTTCATGCATAGAAATGTGTCTGATTGCTTCAATCCTTGAAATATTCCTTGAACTTTCAGTTTACAAATGGTAAAGTTTGGACTAAGAATTTCCTAAACTATTTTGGATTGAGTTAAATATGGTTGATTGAATATGCTCCAGTTAGCTATGTTTTGCCTGAATATCTTTGCTTTACCTCCTTTTAACATTTAACGCACAAAAACGAGCGTTTCAGAGAAAGAATTTTCAAAACAAAGGTGGTTGGAGTTATTGATGTTTCTTGTCAAGAGTACATGCTTGTATTGATGTTATTTCAGTATCCTGCAGAAGCTCCTTTGTCTCTGTTTTTCTAATCCTTGCTGTATCCTTTCATTAGTTATCAACGATCGGCCGGTGTGAGTATGACAAGACCTGTGCATTACTTATTCAGCTGTTTGATACGGCAGCTCAAGAATACCAGAAACTTGCCCAAACCAACACATCTGCTGTGGATCTTGCTGTGCAGGAAGGTAAAGAAGAATAAGTCAAAGCACAAATAACAAAAAATTGTTAATTTTCACCAAGTACACCCCTAAAATTACCAGAGGTGATTGTCTCAAGGGTGAATGTAATAATGTCTCGTGAAAATGCAAAACATTTAGTATTAGGTTATTCATAATTGTTGATTTAAGTTGTAATGATTCCCCTCATGTCGTTAAAATTTGACATAACATTGTTTCTACCCTATGTGGAGACCAGAACTTGTGCCAAGTCAGATGAACATAACGGAGGTGTCCAGATGCTGTTTTTCAACATTGCCAACAGCAAAAATAAAGTTGAACTGGCTCCCTAGATGGGTGGTTTGGCCATAATAAATGTTGATTTTTGGTTCCTTGCATCAGCAAAGGAACCTATGCAGTCAGGTTGGCGTGTGTGTGTGTGTGCCATTGTTTTCGGGTGGGATTGAGAACCAAAACAATAGATTTTAGGTCCTCTCTAGAAAATTCAATAGATTTCTCCGGTCCTCTCAAGATTAACAATAGACAGTCTATTGTTAAGGTTAGGGTTGAGGAAGAAAAAACAAAAGAAAGCACAATGGGGAACTGGAGGCAAAAGTTTTATTTGGGTACACTCTTACTCAATAGGGGAAAGTCAGATGAAAGTCAAACTTAGTATGTAGATTTGCCATATTGAGATGGTGTGCCCTATTGTTTTTGGTGTAGGTGAAAGGTCACCTGGGGGAACTGGGGGCAAAAGTCTGAAAACCTTGTTATGCTATGGATGCTCATATGTTCCATCAGTGCATCATGGAAGTACTGCTTGAGTTAGCAGTTTTTTGATCAAATGAAGAAGCAGCGGTGCTGTTTGCAGTACTGTAGGTGGTCACACCAGACAAGTTTTGGCTGGATCAGTTTACCTCCTCGTGCTTGAGTGCTAATGTGTTCATTCATGTAAATGTGTGTTCATTCATGTAAGTGTCTTTTCAATTAGTGAAGAGGGCAGGATACAATGAAAGAAAATAAGCCAGTTGGTGTTCTTACCAGTTTAAACCTGACCCCAGGAGTTCCCTCCAGGGCATGCTGTCAGTTTGGTGGACTTTAAAGGGGCATAGATGTGATAAGCCTTATCGCAATTTGCAGAGATTCACAGCTGTTTGTGTTTTGTAAAATGAATGAGATATCGCTGTATATTGCAGTTCTAAATCAACATCCTCAATTCATTGCATTAATTGAAATGGCTTTTTTGATATTAATGAACTCAGGCATATCATTTTACAGTATGTGTATTTCCAGTACAAGGAACAATAGTGCCCATAGGCTGTTGTGAAATCATGCAAAATACTTCGTCTCTTAAAGATTGTATGTGAAACTGTTGATGGTTGGTCACATTAGTTCTATGGAAGTGGTTCCATGTGGGTGCATGTTTGTCATGTTTGGGGTCCAATGTCTGAAAAGCATGAAATATGTTTCTCTCCCTACAGATTTTATGTTACAAAAGTGAGAGTTCATGGTCAGAAATGGACCATATGGACGATCGTACAAAATAATGTAATATGCTCCCTTTTACTTCATAATTTACATTATATGCTCTCCATCTGTGCAAGGAACCACAGTGCCCTTGGGCTCTCGTTAGAATTGTAAAGTCTGAAGATCACCTATTAAAGTAGTAAATAAAAATAAACTAAATAAAATGAAAACTTAAACACTTAAAAACTTAAACTTATACGCAGGTAGCTACACATGAGCTCCTGAGATTTAAGGTCTCTCCCCAACCCTGATTGTGTACAAATAACACTGTAGAAATGTCAAGATTCCTTGTTGCTTTGATTTGCTCTCCAAAAAGAAAATGTATAAATATGCAAAAGTTTTGTCTTTATTATTTTATTTTTACCTTTGATGTCACACTATGTGGGAGTAACATTACCTCATGTCATCAATCTTGGCAGGTCGACTGACGTGGTTGGTTTACATTATCGGTGCAGTCATCGGTGGAAGGGTCTCATTCACGAGCGTCGAAGAACATGATGGCCTCGACGGTGAACTTGTTTGCAGGTGAGGAAAGTATCGTTGGAAAGAACAGTTTGGTTAGCCATGTAACTCCAGAAACTAAACATCAGTGCTTGAAATGACTGTTGAATGTGTGGTCTGTTTAGTTATGGTAATAGTGTGTTAGTTGTTCACCTTTGCAGTTTTATGATAGCTCTCTGTGCTTCTTTCAAGTACTAACCACACTCTGAACAATAGTTGTTGTAAAGTGTGTTACCAATTTTATTCATTTGTGTTTTACACTCACAAATTATGGCTAAGTGTCCGAACGATTTTGTCGGAGATTGTAGCCAGGTTCATGATTTATCCCAGTCACACCAAGGACTGGGTTCGTTATTTATCCCGAGTCACACCTAGCCTAGGTTCATGATTTATACCAGTCACACCTTACCTAGGTTCATGATTTTTCTCAGTCACACCTAGCCTAGGTTCATGATTTATCCCAGGCATACCTAGCCTAGGTTCATGATTTATCCCAGTCACACCTAGCCTAGGTTCATGATTTATGTCAATCACACCTAGCCTAGGTTCATGATTTATCTCAGTCATACCTAGCCTGAGTTCATGATTTTTTCTGTCTTTATCTTCAGAGTTCTCCAGCTCATGAATATAACGGATGCCAAATTATCCAGTGGAGGTTCAGAGAAGCTTGACTTGGCCATGTTAAGCTTCTTTGAACAGTTTTCAAAAATTTATCTTGGCAATCAAGTTCAGAAATCCTCAAAAGTAAGATGAACTTTGCAGCAGAAGGAAAAGTCAGACAACTGAATTATTGTCTTGTTTTTGTGGAGTGAAGTATTAAGCATAATTTGTGCTAATGAATTTAATGCTAGGCCTACTGAATGCTTCTGCCACACCTTCCCCCCTCTCCACCAGTCTTCATCATGACTTTGATCTTCTGATGGTTTAGTTTATTTACCTGTTGATATTTCAAGGAGCGGTATTGTAGATGTTTTTGCTAGGCTTAAAAATTTGCCACATTCTGCAAAAATGAAATGCCACTGTGAGCAACATTCTTGGAAGTTTACATTTGTATTATTAAGTTCCAGTTGGTGATTAATGTGTACTTACTCACTGTCATTAAGTTGTATCTCTGATATTATTTGTACTGGCCATGTTGACATTGCTTCATCTTCTCACCCTTTGCTAAATCATCAATGGTTTTGATACTTGGACCAATCGTTGTCTTCATTGTTGTTCCCCATGATGTTAACCCTGCCAAGTTTCTGTCTTGTATATGTGACCAGTTGTACTTGATCACGCATCTTGTTTTTATTACAGTTATACAGAACATTATCACAAGTACTGGGGCTGCAAGATGAATCTATGGTTCTCAGTGTCTTCATCGGAAAAATGTGAGTTTTGACCTCAAACTTGTTTTAAGTACTGGTATCCTCTTTACAAACCTCTCTCTCCCCTCTGCTAGGACACGTGATGAGAAGTAAAGCACCTCTGAAGTCAAGCTCTAAGAATTGTGAACAGAAACACATGTTTATATTGTGTGTGAAAATGTGTTTACATCATGCAGTCAAAATGTTTTAGAAAAGGTGTTTCATAAACCAAGTAACGATCATGGTTCAAGCGATTGGTGTATAAAGTAAAGAAAGCCACGCCAGTCTAACTGCATGAACCCATAGTAGCATACACTTATTGTTACACTGCTTTTTATAGCAAATGCCTTTGCCAACTGAGAGTGCGCACTATGCCCTTTGAACAATGTGACCATAGTTAGATTATCTGTTGACGATAGTAAGATAGTTAAATGAAAAATGAGGAAGTTTGTTTTTGGCCGTTGCCAAGTTCCTTGAAAGTCGGTTCTGTTTGTGACTAACAAATTTTGGAATATTTTTGTCAAAGTTAGTATTTGTTCTCAATCCTATTCTTCCATCCACAGAATAACCAATTTGAAGTACTGGGGTCAGAGTGAACCAATCATATCTAAAACACTTCAACTTCTCAGTGACCTTTCTGTTGGTTACAGCAGTGTCAGGAAACTTGTGAAACTGGAAGCAGTTCAGTTTGTGTTAGCCAATCACACTGTGAGTAAAAAGAAGTAAAGAGACCAAAGGAAAAAAAATACTCGCAGGAAAAATTCCACTATTTCACATTTGAATGTTGCTTAACTGAGAAACTGAAATATATTGTGATGTCATTAATTTTGAAACCTTGTTTTTCTTGGTGAGTGCTTTCCTTGAATCTTCAATGTACCACATTCCTCATGTTGCTATCTTCAGTGTACCACATTCCTCATGTCGCTATCTTCAATGTACCACATTCCTCATGTCGCTGTCTTCAGTGTACCACATTCCTCATGACGCTATCTTCAGTGTACCACATTCCTCATGACGCTATCTTCAGTGTACCACATTCCTCATGTCGCTATCTTCAGTGTACCACATTCCTCATGTCGCTATCTTCAGTGTACCACATTCCTCATGTCGCTATCTTCAGTGTACCACATTCCTCATGTCGCTATCGTCAGTGTACCACATTCCTCATGTCGCTATCGTCAGTGTACCACATTCCTCATGTCGCTATCTTCAGTGTACCACATTCCTCATGTCGCTATCTTCAGTGTACCACATTCCTCATGTCGCTATCTTCAGTGTACCACATTCCTCATGTCGCTATCTTCAGTGTACCACATTCCTCATGTCGCTATCTTCAGTGTACCACATTCCTCATGTCGCTATCTTCAGTGTACCACATTCCTCATGTCGCTATCTTCAGTGTACCACATTCCTCATGTCGCTATCTTCAGTGTACCACATTCCTCATGTCGCTATCTTCAGTGTACCACATTCCTCATGTCGCTATCTTCAGTGTACCGCATTCCTCATGTCGCTATCTTCAGTGTACCGCATTCCTCATGTCGCTATCTTCAGTGTACCGCATTCCTCATGTCGCTATCTTCAGTGTACCGCATTCCTCATGTCGCTATCTTCAGTGTACCGCATTCCTCATGTCGCTATCTTCAGTGTACCGCATTCCTCATGTCGCTATCTTCAGTGTACCGCATTCCTCATGTCGCTATCTTCAGTGTACCGCATTCCTCATGTCGCTATCTTCAGTGTACCGCATTCCTCATGTCGCTATCTTCAGTGTACCGCATTCCTCATGTCGCTATCTTCAGTGTACCGCATTCCTCATGTCGCTATCTTCAGTGTACCGCATTCCTCATGTCGCTATCTTCAGTGTACCGCATTCCTCATGTCGCTATCTTCAGTGTACCGCATTCCTCATGTCGCTATCTTCAGTGTACCGCATTCCTCATGTCGCTATCTTCAGTGTACCGCATTCCTCATGTCGCTATCTTCAGTGTACCGCATTCCTCATGTCGCTATCTTCAGTGTACCGCATTCCTCATGTCGCTATCTTCAGTGTACCGCATTCCTCATGTCGCTATCTTCAGTGTACCGCATTCCTCATGTCGCTATCTTCAGTGTACCGCATTCCTCATGTCGCTATCTTCAGTGTACCGCATTCCTCATGTCGCTATCTTCAATGTACCGCATTCCTCATGTCGCTCTCTTCAATGTACCGCATTCCTCATGTCGCTATCTTCAATGTACCGCATTCCTCATGTCGCTGTCTTCAGTGTACCACATTCTTCATGTCGCTATCTTCAGTGTACCACATTCTTCATGTCGCTATCTTCAGTGTACCTCAATCGCCATTGTGCTATCTTCAGTGTACCTCAGTCGTCATTATGCTATCTTCAATGCACCGTAATCCTCATTATGGTATCTTCACTGTACTGCAGTCCACATTGTGCTATCTTCAGTGCAATCCTCATCATGCTATCTGCTATCTTCATTATACCGCAATCACCAATGTGCTGTCTTCAGTGTACCTCAGTGATTATTATGCTATCCCCAGTGTACTTCAATTATCACTGTGCCATCTACAGTGTACCGCAATTGTCTTTTTGCTATCTTCAGTGTACCGCAATTGTCTTTTTGCTACTTTGTGCTATCTTCAGTTTACTTAATCCTCATTATTCTCCTATGGCCATTTCCTTGTTTTTTCTTCATCAGAGTACTCATTTTCCATTCCTTGGTGTAAATGGAACCCTGTCTGTCTACGACATGAGGTGTCGGACCACCTTTTACACCGCCCTGGGGCGTCTCCTCATGGTGGACCTCGGTGAGGACGAAGAAAGATTTGACACGTTTATGGTTCCCTTGACAACAGCTTTTGAGTTTGTTGGGGGTCAACTCGCTAATGCAGACAAAGGTGGTCCTTGGAATGAGGCGGAGACCAAGGTGAGTTGTAAACATTCAGCTGTTGTAGCAAACTGTGGCATGATTTGTTCTAAACCATTTCATTTATGATGTAACTTAATGGCTGTTTTTAATCCCCTATCCACTGCTTAGCATTAACTGCACAACCTGTTTGTGAGGCATCCTCACTACACTGAGAGAGTAACTTTATCATTATTCTTATCCTTTGACCTGTTTTGTCACTATATGTAGGGTAATGTGACCTTGAACTGTACCCTACATCCTTTGATGCATTCACACTGTACTGAGATGAATACATTGGTTTGACTATCCAAAAAAAATCTATCACCCTCTGATTTAGTCTCTATTCTTTGAGAAGAATGTCTGGTGACACTTTGAATTAAACTGTGTCAACCTAAAGGGATTTTCCACCCATAAAAATTGATATATCATGAAAAGCAATATTTTTTTTTTTTTCTTTTTCTGGTGGCAATCATATCTCAAGTGCATGTTCCATTTGGAGGATGGCCATTTGTGATGTCATGCAGGCCCAACTACTTCAGTATCTTTGTTTTTTATATGTAATCTTAGATGATTGAAAGAAGTACGATAGTTTCACGGTTGTGACTTTAATTTCCACAATATTTTCAGGTAAATCTGCAATTTACCCAATTTGAATTTTTACAGCTGTCAAATTTCAAGGTTAAATAAGTGCTTTAATTTCAAAGAATAAGAAAGAGTTCCTGCAAGGATTTGTCTTTATTACATGCTGTTATTGTTACCTTGAGAAGACTTTAGATCTTTCTTGACCAGAGAATTCTCTCTCAAACAGCAATATCTTTAGTTAGGAACAAGATGTTGGCATTGAGTTCGGAATGCCTGTATTGAAACATTATTGCCATTCATGTAAGAGCACTTTATTTGGCACTGGAATGTTCCTTTAAATAATTTGATTGAACCTTTTGATTTACTGTTTACAGAGGACTCTGATTGGATTAGCCAGGGATTTACGAGGGATTACATTTGCTTTCAACACCAAAGTCAGCTACATGATGTTATTTGAGTGGATGTATCCTTCCATTTAGCCCATCAATGTATTTATGACAATGTCAGATGCCCTATTCTTATATTTATTCAGATGCCAGGTCCCAATGTAGGTCACATTTGTTTGTGACGTTTGTAATAAGTGCGCATTATTTGTAGAATTATTCCATGTAATCCAAGGAAAATTTTTGTGATTATTGCTCCTTTTACGGTCTTAACATTCATCAAGAAAATCAAAGTTACCTTTTTTTGGTTCTGTATCAGTAGATGAAGTGAAAGTATACTTTCAGTTAATGTGATCACCGTCTGTATGCCTGTCTACCTGTTTACCTGCCAGTCAGTGGTGTTCACACTTGATAATAAAACGTGTACTGTTTTCTATAGAATACCAGTAACATGGTCACAATGAACCTAACTGTTATTTGCACCAGGTCAAATTTTGGGTGCCTGGATACCTACAGTCAATAGTTGGGTACCCAGGTATCTGGATGCGTAACTCTCGATAGGCTGCCAGTTGTTGTCAAGGCGTTATATGATATTGTACTTTGTATGCTAGCCAGTTAACAGTGTATGAACCTTAGATCGCTGTGCATTATATGCACCAAACTGCATCACATAATGCCCAGCCAATGAAGGATGTGCTCTTGTAGAAATGTTTGCTATGTACAGCTACGCTCTAGCCTTATTATACATTCGCTAATTCCCCAGGACGGTGTGTATTTCTTTGTATTGAGACGTTCATCAAATATGTGGAACCCAGAAGTGTTCCAGAACGTGCTGAACTACTTACAGTTTATTTGCTGCATAGCCCACTAGGTTGTGTTTTCTTTCAAACGTCTATTTAAAAAAAAGAAAAGCAGAATTCTCTACTTAGGAATCTTTGCAGGTTTATTTGATTGTAACTCGGAGTCATATTATGACTCAGAAATTTAGGAGTCGGAATGGTTTTTGCACGGGACAAATCTTTTAGAAAGACCTTCAACCCCTACAAATGAGATAGAGACACTGTATTTTGAATGTATTTGGAAAGAAGAAAAGGTGATGGTGTTATTTTTTTTTTGGACATTTGTAGTGTATTATTTTTCCAGTTTTAAGTTGAAATAGGTGAAAAAAAGTCATGTTTGCGAAAATTAATTCAACAGTGGGATGAAAGTTATGATGTTTAATTTCACAGTTCACTGGTTAATATAACAATAAGTATCTTCCGTATGGACATGACTGTGTAGTGTTTACAGTAAAACTTTGGATCCAGGTAACAGTTGCAGAATGGGGTCCTTACATCCTTTGTAGGGTATTCAATGCAAACACCAGAATTGGTCAACAGTTGAGGCCATCTCACAAATCTGGGTTTGTTATTTTTAATGTGAATTGTAGTTACTCATAGTCACTACTGTTTACAGACTAGCATGATGAAGATTTTGGTTTCATATTATGCTGCAATCTCTCAGTTCAGTTTGTATCTCACTCTGTGATATGGTCACCTCCACAGTTTGCTGTTCTAACATTGAGTCACACTGCTTGCACTCCCGATCTTCCTTAATTAAACCCTCTCCAGCTATCCCTCATACACACCAATATTGCTGAGAGCAGTGGAGCTGTGGTATCATGATCCTGCGGTCACCACCCCAGTTCTCAAACTTATGGCTGAACTGGTCCAGAACAGGTCTCAGAGGTTGCAATTTGATGTTTCATCGCCCAATGGCATCTTACTCTTCAGGGAAACCAGTAAAATAATTGTAGCATATGGTAAGTGCACAATTAATTGAATATAGGATATAACGTGAGCTTCCAATAAAAAAAAAATTGCATCATATTGATCTCACAGCTGCTTTTAATTTAAGGGGATTCTCCAGGTAAAATGGATTGAAATTTTCTAGAATGGGAGAAATTTCCCCTCTTTATTATTGTAAACCATATCTTATAGCATGTTTTGTTTGAAAGTTTGTGGATATTTAAACAAACTTCTTTTCACAGTTGTGCATTGCCTCATGGGAAATCTCTGATGTCATATTTGACATACCTATTTATGATTGGATTGTTTCTATCTCGAATGCGTTGAAAGATACAATACTTTAAGGATTGTGACCTTTATTTGCGCACCATTTTAGACTCAATTACAATGAACAGGACTGGCAAAATGGCTGATCTACATTTATTGCTTGCAGACTTGTTTTCTGGATATAATCTTTGACTTAAGTTTGAAGCTAACACGGAATGATGCAGTTCTGTATACATCTTAGTGTGTGTGATGCTATCAAGGAGTGATACAGTTCTGTATACACCTTTAGTGTGTGTGAAGCTATCAAGGAGTGACGCGGTTCTGTGTTCATCTTAGTCTGTGTGATGCTGTCAAGGAATTATACAGTTCTGTACTCATCTTAGTGTGTGTGATGCTGTCAAGGAATTATTTAGTTCTGTATTCATCTTAGTGTGGGTGATGCCATGAAGGAATTATGCAGTTCTGTATTCTTCTTAGTGTGTGTGATGCTATCAAAGAATAATGCGGTTCTGTATTCATTGTAGTGTGTGTGATGCTATCAAGGAATGATGCGGTTCTGTGTTCATCTTGGTCTGTGTGATGCTATCAAGGAATGATGCGGTTCTGTATTCATCTTAGTGTGGGTGATGCCATGAAGGAATTATGCAGTTCTGTATTCTTCTTAGTGTGTGTGATGCTATCAAAGAATAATGCGGTTCTGTATTCATTGTAGTGTGTGTGATGCTATCAAGGAATGATGCGGTTCTGTGTTCATCTTGGTCTGTGTGATGCTATCAAGGAATGATGCGGTTCTGTATTCATCTTAGTGTGGGTGATGCCATGAAGGAATTATGCAGTGCTGTATTCTTCTTAGTGTGTGTGATGCTATCAAAGAATAATGCGGTTCTGTATTCATTGTAGTGTGTGTGATGCTATCAAGGAATGATGCGGTTCTGTATTCATCTTAGTGTGTGTGATGCTATCAAGGAATGATGCGGTTCTGTATTCATCTTAGTGTGTGTGATGCTATCAAGGAATGATGCGGTTCTGTATTCATCTTAGTGTGGGTGATGCCATGAAGGAATTATGCAGTTCTGTATTCTTCTTAGTGTGTGTGATGCTATCAAAGAATAATGTGGTTCTGTATTCATTGTAGTATGTGTGATGCTATCAAGGAATGATGCGGTTCTGTATTCATCTTAGTGTGTGTGATGCTGTCAAGGATTGATGTAGTTCTGCATTTATCTTAGTATGTGTCTTTATGGCAATGATGCTACAATAGCATTTTCTTGAAATCATTCACTCACTTCCAGTGAATTTGGGATTGTAAGTCCCTGTTTTAATATCGTAACTTCTCCTTGTCTTTAAAGGTTCAAGAATCTTAGCCATGGGTGACATTCCAAAGGATCAGATTTACGCCATGAAATATCCTTTACTGTAATGAACTCACTCTCATGTAGATTAATTGAAAGCAATGTCTTTACTCTGTATAATATCAATTGTTAAGGTTTAAATTGATGTAAGATGTATTTGTATAATATATCCTGCACATTTGAACTTTTTTAAAAGTGTTTGAGCTAATCAAACAGCCTCACAATGAAAGGTAGGCAGTTTATTGACATTCAGAACTTTTGATTGATATTCAGAACAGTTTTATCTTGGAGCAATGAATGTGTTCTGTAAGTTGTAATTTTGTCAAAATCTTTTTGATGTTTCTTTTAATTTTTTCTCAGGAAATTTTGTTTGGTGCATCTGAAATATTTCCAATATGTACTCCTGTGAGAAGGTTGGTCTTTATTGGTTTGATCAGTCAACCAAAGGGAAAAAACCAAAACTTTACAATGTTCTATTTTCCTCTGGTAGATGATTACATATGATCAGCAATAGGTGAAGAGTCCTGATGACTACAATTTCTTGTCACAAATGCCCACTTGGTCCACACAAATATTGAAATTGTAGCACATGTAACAACATAAGACATTTGAGTCAGGCTCACGAATAATTCATAATCACAGCATGATGACTCTAAGAAGAGAAAAAATGACTTTGTTTACTGATGTTTACAACTTATGCATCATATACTTCATTGTTTTTTTTTCCCTGACATTTTTGCTGTTTCAAATAATCAGTATTTTGAAGATTTGGAGCAGATTGGTAGTTGTTGACGTGTGGTTTGTATTATGGACATTGCAACATAATTTGAACATCGTCTGGCATATTCTCTTTAGTCTTTTGTTGTATGAGTTGATTTTTGTTCTTCCTTGACCAAGTGTCTTTGTACGCTGAAAGGTATTTCTGTGTGCTTTGCAATGTTGAAGGCTGCCCTCTCTGGTAGCTACGTCAACTTTGGTGTCTTCCGTCTCTATGGCGACAATGCCCTGGATGAGGCACTGCAGATGTTTATCAAACTTTTATTATCAGTACCATTAAAAGACCTTTTGGTGAGTGGATTAATTTTTGAACAACAAGTTGATTAGCTCTTTCAACAAATTCAGTGTCTCGTTGGGTTTCACTCTCATCTGAAAGTTGTTCTGAACTGTTAAAATTGAAGAACCTTGAAAAGTAAATTCAAATCTTGTCATATGCTTTTTTACTCTTATAATATTAGTGTCCTTGACCAAACAAGTATTAGCTTTAAGTTTGATTACTTACCAACATGTGGAGAGAATAGGGTCACACTACAGCGATATTGGATTTAATCCAGATCTGATTTTGCATGCTTCAGCTTAAATCTCCCCTGAATATGTTTGAAAAGAGTGAAAAGTTGGCAGTCTTTTAGAGTAGCAGCATTGCTAACAAGTACTTAAACAGTATGCTAACAAATCCTGGCTCACAATACTCTAATGGTATGTTAATGATGTCGTCTCAAATGGCAGTTTTAATTGGATAGGAATGTGAAATATCAGATTGGTTTTGATATAAACTTTCGTATATCAGATTAGGTCAACTGGGGATAATTCATAGGAAGAAAGCTGGGATCAGATATTGTTATAGAGTGACCTAGGTAAATTAAAATATTTGATAGAACATCACTGGTCGGATATTTTTGAAAAAATCGAATCAGATATGTCATTGTAGTGTGACCCTGACCTAAATTTGCGATTCAACTGATTGTCCATAGATATTTTTATGGGTTTGTGAAGGTGAAGCCCTTCTTTGTTTGAAACAGTTTCCAGATATGTATTCAATATTCCTTATTTGGAATGTGACTTCCGCAAAATGAGCACAAAATTGATATTGTAATTGGGTTCAGGAGATCAAAGTTCACTTTAAGTCATTGATTGACAGATTGTGAAACACTGGAAACATTTTAGATTGTAGCAGTTTGAATTCAACACTGACTTAAATCACTTGATACACCTAAGTATAAAATGTTGAGACTGGAGGTCAAGTCTTATCAGGTAAATTAATGACATTTTTTGGTAAACATATAGTCTAAATACTGTTAATGAATTCAATGCCTTTTTGTATTCTGGTTTTTTTTTCCTCATCATACCAAGTGATATTTTATCCATTTTCTCCACATTTTAGGATTTTCCCAAATTAAGTCAGTCTTACTATGGTTTGGTTGAATGTCTGGCACAGGACCACATGAATTTCATTGCTACCCTTGAGGCTCAAGTTTTCTTGCACATTCTCTCTTCAATTTCAGAAGGACTCACAGCTTTAGGTAACCAGTTAAGTTCAAAGAGATTGCAAGAGGGTGGGTAATGAAGCAGCAAGAGAAGTGGGAGATGTCCTGGGGGGGAGGGGGAAGGGGAGTTGAGGTAGGGACAGAGAATGATGAACTGAGAGGGTAGGAAGGGAAGGAAAAATGGAGAGGTCAGGTCAGGATGTGAAAGGATTAAGGGAAGGAGGGTGGGACAATAGATTCATGAGGAGACACTAATCAATGTTCCTCTCTTAGAAGAGAAGAACATTGATTAATCATATTCACTTCATTCTTTGTATGTCTCTGACAGTAACCTGATTTATGAACTTTAGTGTTTGGGTTATCCTGACCTTTGCAATGAGAACTTATCATTTCAGTCTCGTATTCCCTTTATACATTTTTTTTATTTAAGTACACTCATGGAGCTTCTACCTTTAATATGCAGTCATTCAAGTGAACCTATAATTACTATAAAGCTATAAAAAGAATCTTCATTAAAATATGGGGCTCTCTTTTGTTGAAAGATTCATGTGAAACCTTTAATAAACTGCCCGTATATTTTGTATTTTGTTTTAATTGTTAAGATTGAATATGTTGAAGAAAACAAAATAATCATAACTATACCCTCCAGGTTGATAGCTTTGTTTCAGACCTGTCATGTGAAGTCTTCACACTGCGTACCCCTGGTAACCATGTTTGGATGATGATACAAGTGAAGTATGAAAGTAAACAGGGAGCACTCT
This sequence comes from Stichopus chloronotus, assembly GCA_021234535.1. Taxonomy (NCBI): domain Eukaryota; kingdom Metazoa; phylum Echinodermata; class Holothuroidea; order Aspidochirotida; family Stichopodidae; genus Stichopus; species Stichopus chloronotus. Next base: position 28,060,626 of record CM037841.1, read on the forward strand.
GCCCGGACATGTCTGTCTGCATCGGTTACTAGTGTTATGGTATCTGCTTTTCATCTGATGTATATAAATTCACCTATATTTATGACAAAAAATCCTATATATTGGGGAAATGGGCCTATATTTCAAAGTTACTTACAAAAAAAAGTTACATTTTTCTTATTTTTAGCACTTGAGTGACTGCTTATGCATTAGATAATCTCATTACATGTTGCTACCTTCATCTATGTTGATCCCAAGTCTCGCATCTGTTTTGTACAGTAGAAACTAGGATGGGAACCAGATTTGGGCTTGCTCCCTTTTAGAAATTGTTCGAAAATTTCAGTTTAATCTTTGCTAGCTGATGCTTCCATTTACTTTAGACTCTCAGGGAAATGTCTCCACATGTTTCTCTTTTTTTTTATTTGAACAGATACAATGATTTGTACAGGTTGCTGTGCCACTCTGGACCATATAGTCACTTACCTCTTCAAACAATTGCACAAAACTGGCAAGAATAAGAATGAGCAATTTCCTAAAATTATGGACATTCCAAGAGAAATTTTACAGCAGGTAAAACTCTTCATTAATTCTGAAATTTGCTATTCAAGTTTAAAGCCTTTTATATATCTGTTGACTGAAATAATTGCAGAAAAAAAAAGTGACACTGTGTGTAAGGAAAATACAGTTAAAAGTAATCATTCATGCTATTGATCAACTGATGAAGAACAGAAAAGTTTGTTAGTTATGTTCCTTTGAGAGGGAACATTTAGCACCATAGTCTGCTTTGTGAGGTAGATTGTCGTGGACAACACGCTAGTTGCAGGATTAATAATGATGGTGTCGCTTATGATGTTATCATCACTAAAGACTATTATAGTAATGGTGTTAAAGTGATGGTGTTAACAGTGGTGGTGTTGACAGTGATTGTATTAAACTTGATTGTCTCAATGGTAATTGTAACAACATTTGTGCTCATAATGCACATGGCTTAATTACATGGCATTATTACCAGTGTTAGTCGTCACTATTACCTTGCAATATTTCAGTGGGTGTTATTACTTTTTATACTAACTTTGTTTACGTTACTGTGTCTACCTCTCCATTTGTTTAAGATGTTGTCAACGGTTTTGAATATCATAATGTTTGAAGAGTGTCGGAACCAATGGTCCATGTCCAGACCGCTGCTTGGCCTCATCCTTCTTAATGAGGAGGTAAGCAATGTCTCCAGGGCATTGTCAAATAAAGGCAACTGATATCATTGGACCATACTTGCAGTTATCCAATCACTAGTTATCTGCTTTTGATTATCCAATGTCAAAATAACCAATTACAGGTTTTTGTCCATCATACTTGCTGCCATCAGTAACTGATATTTGAAAAGGCAAGTCAAGTAAATATATACAAATAAATATATGTATTCTTGCTAGTTAGTCATTGAGATTCATGTGTGATTCCTCCAGTTAAGTCAAGGAAGCCAAACTTGATCCTCTTTTAGTTTGTGAACAGGTGTTGGTAGCCACGTTCTCCTCAGAGTAATACCACTCAAATTTGCATGACAGGTGAAGACGAGCTATGTAGCTTTGTAGAAAAATCAGTTTCTCATTACCATAGGCACTTAGAAAATTTGAAAACATGTAAACTGCTTTCACTTGAGACTGTAGGTTAAATGTATTATTGTGCATCAATACTTCTTTTAATGGAGAAGAGCATGATTCCCTTGCACAAAAGGAAATAGTGGCAATATGCTGGCTCTTGTGGCAAATGTGAATCATTTACAAGGTGCCCCATGGTCCTCAGCAAAGGTGTGTCACAACCATTGCCTACAACCATGCCTTTGGTTGGGGCCCATCAGCCTGTTATCTTTACAGTGGTTTTTGATTCCTTGTTTCACCAAAGGAACCTACAGTATGCAGTCAGGTTGGCGTGTGTGTGTGTGTGACACTTGCTTGGGTACGCTCTAACTCAATAGGGGGAAGTCAGATGAAAATCACCTTGGTCATGTAGGTCAGCCATATTGAGAAGATGTGCCTTGTCATTTTTGGTGGAGGTCAAAGGTTATCTTGGGGCATTGTCGGCAAACTTTGAAAACCTTTTAAACACGATATCTCAAGTTAAGTGTCATCAACAAAGTGTATACTTGGTATATGGATGCATTAGGGTGGAAAGATGAAGCTGATATGTTTTGTATGTTATTTTAGCCCTAAACAGTAATATTATGGCACCATTGGGCTACCATACAAACTCTATAGAATTTGCCATATATTATAGTATGGTATGCTGTAGTTCACTTAAATTGATTTTGAATCTGTGGAGATGTAGTCATGCTTTGCATGGTAAATGTTTTCATATTGCTATTGTCTTCTTTTTTTATGTAGTACTTTCGTGAGTTTCAACAAAATGTAGTTTCTGCTCAGTCTCTTGAAAAGCAGACAGATATGCTGCAATGTTTCAAGAACCTCATGGTGGGGATAGAGGGCAATCTCAGAACAAAGAACAGGGACAGGTAAGTTAATCAACCACAAATGTAAGGATTCATCAACTAAATTTGCTGACACATGGTAAAACAATGCTGAGGTAATGTACCGCCACTGATTGATTATCCCAGGGGAGGGGTCTAGGGAGTTCCCTTCCCATGCTTTGATTCGTTTGCATTTTCCGAGAGATCAAATGCAAAATTGTGCAACATTGTTGCACAAAAGGTTGAAGAAGTTTGCTATTTTATCTTAAGATTTGAATTACCTTTTAAACAAGCTTAAGTTTTGCAATTTTTTTTTTAAAATGTTCTTCTGGTAATTTGTGCCACTCAAAGCCATGTCGCACTTCACACATCGCACATGTACTGCAACTTGAAGGAGCCTGGTTTACATGTTGTCAACTTTGATAAAATTGGTCTAAAGAATGACTGTCTCTCAGCACCTCCCTTTGTCATGCAAAGGTGTAAGGTTTTGTCCTTCATTGAACTAACTGTTGGGGGCTGAATACTATTGGCGGTATGTTACCTTGCATGATGCTCCAATGTGACTAGTTCCAGCAGACATTAGTCGATGTGGCTGGTATTCCCAGAGTTGGATATAAAGTTAGTTGTTTAAAAACTGAGAAGATAGAGTTATGTTATCCCTACAGTGTACTGAAATGTAGCTGTTATATCCCCCATATGCGACTGAGGGTTATGTGGTTAATATATTCCCACAGAAGGATAAAAATGGTAGTTAATCTTCACCAAAGACTAAAGTGATGGACTGAGTATTATATCCCCTCAGTGTACTGAATTGATGGTACGCCACACTGCCTGACATGTGAATAGTATTCATATCCCCTTGCATGGTACTGAGATTTGGCATGTAGTTGGAAAGTTTACAGAAGGAAATGTTCATCCGTTTTGCAAAGAACCATCAACCAAACTATTTTATAAAATGATCTGCTTAAAAATTCAGAATGTTTCATCCCTTCCCCCCTCAGATTTACGCAAAACCTATCCATATTCCGAAGGGATATCAACGATTCATTACGAACTGCAAATGACACAGCCAGGAATACTGACAACTCAACTATTGGCTTGGACATGATGAGCTAGTACTAAGTCTCTTTTTTTTCATAGGTTTATATTTTCAGGCAAGAGGATGTTTTTATTATTCCTCTTGTTTTTTCTATGCCAGTGCAAAAGAAAAGGACATTGATTTTTTTTTGTAGAGAGAGAGAGAGAGGGAAATGGGAAGATGGGGTTGGTATTTTATTAACTCTGTGCTGGTAGGTAACCCAAGGCCAATCAATATGCAGGAACATTGCAGATATTGTTCCATATAGCATATTTTTTTAGGGTGCATGATCTTTTTTCTGATTCCTTTTTTAAGTGCGTTTCGTCTGGTTCATGTGATGCATTGTTACAGTCGGTTTATGAGACATCATATTGTTTTGAGTTTCTGTAGAGGATTTAACAGCAGCTGTATTCATTAACTGCTGAGCGGTAGAGAGGATCACAGATTTCCAATTCCTGATGGAGGAACTCCTCTTAAGAATCTGCCTCATTGTGGGCAACTTGAGATGAAAGTTCGAAGTGCACACCAGGAAACAAGAAGATGGCAGTCCAGAATAAAGTAGTCTTGCCGAAGGGTTTCATGGCATCTTAAAATCATGATTTTTGTGACAGTGACAGCAGAATGGTTGTTACCAAACCTGTAAAGAAATTGTTGATACATCGGGCACTTGAATAATACATCAGGAGGAGGGATTGCCACAAGCTTGCCTTCTTTGTAGCCTGTCACTCTCCTCTTAATAGATGGCTACATTATACCACCTTTGGTATAATCATCATCCATGATGTTTCATTGAGGTGGTATGTCTTATTCTGTGGTTCAAGTTATTGTCAAACATTATGTGGGAGAGGTGGATGTTAATTGACAGTAACTTTCTGCTCAGGACATCTTTGATAAAGCAATCTTTGTTCATAATCACAGAGTAGCCAAACATTGAACACATCAATGGAACCAACAATTCCCTTGCCCCCCTCCCCCCAAAAGGACCCCCCCCCAAAAAATGGAGGTCCCTGTAATATAGAGATGATCAATTTCTGTCAAAAAGTAAGCATGTTAAGGTACCTCAAGTAACATTTCTTCAAATTTCACACTATGTTGGTAATGTTATTTACCCATATACAACAAAATAGGTGATTATCAAGATCACTAAAAAATGACTTCCTTTGATTCCTCATATTGTGAGAAAAGTAATAAGACCCACCATATGAGGTCATCATTTTAGCAAGGTTACCAAAAGTTGGTTATTTCCTTAAGTCAGCATTTGTTATCAAATTAATGCCTAAAGTTATGATTTGGTATTAAATGTTCTGCACTGAATGTCAAATTGATAAATTTGGACATCAGTTCGTCAAAGTAGCTTGGTCACTTCCTTACAACATGTTGAATTGATAGGATTCATGGTGCAATCATTTCTTATAAGCAAGTTGTTAAAATAAATTCTTACCAGGAAGAATGGAAATAAAAAACTGCAAACTGTTGAATTTGACAGGATTTTAGTAAATCAGGAATTATTAAATTTGTGACACAGTATCATACTGTGAAACAACTAATTGTTCCATTTTGCATAAAAAAATGGAGAGATTACAGAGGATAGGTAGTTGTGAGAAAGACTTTTATACAGACCTACCTGTATTTGCTCCAAATATAATTAGTAGGAACTTGCTAAAGAGCAGTTTTGACTAGAGCATTCTTGTGGCTGACAGGAAATGTGTCTGGACCTCAAAAGTTTTCTAACATTTGTATCATCTTTCCCAGATATATCTAACCTTGAATTAAAATAATCATTGCATCATTATGTGAATAACTTTCAACATAATAAGTGAACAACTTGACTTATTCTTGAATGTTGCGATCATATCATTGTTGTTGTTTCCATCCTGAAAATGTCTTTTGAAAGTTCAATTATGTGATTTTATTTTGTTCTTTCCCATTTGTTGGTGAATAGTCTTGTACCTAATTTGTCTTGCCATCTTTGTAAAACATAGTTCTAAGAAATTCATTATAGTGTGTCAAAGTGAAATAACATTTGTAGTAAATCTCAAAGGAACACAGTTCATGTACCACAAGACTTGTCAGTTTAACTTGTCACTTTGCCTAGTCCTTACTGGAGCAGCATGAAAGAAACCAGGCAGGAGGACTTTAACTAAGTTTTCACCCTGACATGATATATTAAGAAGTTAAAATTATTTTACCCTTGGTATGTAGTGAATGATTCATATAATATTTCATTACTGGAAAGGAAATTTTGCAAGGAAGTGGAAGTTATAAAAGGGAAAGTCCTTTAGTTGTTATCTCAAAGGGAAAATGTTGGTTGAAGTGTGCCAAAATGACATCACAATTGTCTGCTTCAATCTCACTTTGGTTGTGGAATCGTACAAATTCAAACGTAAACATTACATTGTGCATGAGAAAGGCTTATGCTCATGTAAACTGGTTGGTCCTGAAAACATTTTTACCCACTGGGCCTAACCATTTTAAGTTGATTAGTTAGTCATAGCAAAGATACTCCCTCAGCTACCCCTTTTGGTTGGTAGGAAAGTTTGCTACACAGAACAGTGCAGTAACAACAGCAGCAACTGCTATTGTTGTAGGCTATGGACTGGTACAGTTAGAGCTGGCCAGTCTCTCATCACATCTGCAGTTTTTACCTTTATATTCACTCAATTTACCACACATACTGAGCTGTATGGTATAAATGTAACCTAACACACAGAAAGAAAGATAACAGTGTATGTCTGCTCCAAAGTTCTCAGAATTTCTCCAGCAGCAGGCTCTACTCCCCATGAGAAGGTGCATCAAATCATTCTGTGGGTATATCATCCTTTGCCATAGTCCACATCTCAGAGATAACATCCTTGTTGGCAAATTATATTTCCCCGTTGACTATACCATTGTACATTACATTTGCTTGCCTGTTACTTTGTGTATCACAAGGCCTACCCATTTTTGTGCGCAACACTGCCCTGTACAGTTTTTTTTTTATTAACTGATAAATTAAAACTTCCAATTTCATTCACGTTTTAGGAATCTTTGGATTCCATCTAGGACAGGTGTAAGCTTGCATGTTTAAAAGATGTTCCAAAATATTGGTTAAATGCATAGTAAATAGTAAAGATGTAAAGGTACAATCTTATAAGAACCTGAGGAATACTCACCTCATTAGTTTACATTCTAGTTTCTGGCTTTGCATTGATAAAAGTAAAACGCACATTCATTTTAACGACAGCAAATTTGATTCGAAGTGTTTTCTTTGATTCTAGACACATATTTCCCAAGCTCAAACATTGCTAAACATTGTGAATCCAATGTTGATCTGAGGTTTGCTGTATGGTGCCTCAGAGTTAAGGACTCTTCTTCTTATCGATACAGTGTTCTTGTAGATACTAACTGCTTATAGATCTGAGCACCTGTCATCTCCTGGAGCTGTTGGAGCTCTCTCATCGATATTATGTATCGAAGTGTATTTGAAAAAAGCTTACACAGGGCAATTGTGTGGCATAAACTATTTTGTAATTAATGCTCAAGTGGCAAACAACATCAATGAACCAAGTAAAAATGAAGTGGTGGCTATGAAGCAAAATTTGAAGCCAGAAACAACAGCTGATGTGTAAACAGCATCTTGTAGAGCTGGTAGCGTTATACTGATGCAATTCAAATGGACTCATGAAATGTGTCTTAGCCCACATTCATGAGGTAAAACAATTAGAAAAGTGAATGTGTGGGATCATTTGTAATCATAGCATGAACGACTTTGCCAGGCAATCAGTTACAGGATGAGCAACACTGCAAGCAGGGGCATGAGCAACACTTGTTGGTAGTAGCTTGCAATCTTAGCATGAATATGCTGCCATACAGTTGGTCGTTATAGCATGAACGATATTGCCGGGCAATCAGTTGTTATCACTGCATGAACAATACTATTAAGTAGTAGGTCGTAGTCATAGCATTAGTGACACTTGAATCTGAAAGTTGAGGATCAGGAAGCCCCATACTGGGCTCATCGAGGACACTACCCCATGTTGATCGTGGAGTAACACCGGCGAGATTCGCCTAGTCTTTTCAATAAGTGTCCAGAGGATATCGAGGCAGTGGTGAAACCAGACAATACGCAAAGCAATGCAAACCTAAGTCTACTCCCTGGACGACCATTTAACGTCTCCATCCTACGGACGGGAGTGCCGAAGGGTGGGAGGGATGGAGAACCTGCCCAGCTCAGCAGCCCATCAGCTGTTACTACTTGTTACTGCTTGTTGGTAGTAGCTTGCAATCATACCATGAACAGGCTGCCATATAGTTGGGTGTTATATGGCATGAACAATTTATTCAGTCATCCAGTCAGTGGATTATAGTCATTGATGGGACTTCACTCATCAGTGGTAATTATGCTTTTGTAAGTACACAGATTAAAGATGTAGTAAAATCACCCATTGTCATGAGAAACATTTGTTTAGTAATAGAAGTTTACAGTTGGGTGGCCTCAGGAACATCATGATTAAAAATCGAAAGCAGTTCTTAGCTAAAGATTCTTGAGACATTTGCTTTCTTTTTGTGTTTTCTTTTCCTTTTTTTAAGGCATCACAGCTTTTTATGTTTGTAATAACCTCAAAGGATTGAAATTCTGTGCCTTGGGTTTTAAAAGCCATGTCCATTTTGTGTTTGTTTGTTTTCTTCAATATATATTTTTCTCCAGTGTCCTCTTGTTTTTGTACAGTTTACCAGAAAAAATGCTATGAAAAATAAAGATTGTAAAATTGAACAAAATTATGGTTCAGTCTGCCTAATTTTATGTCAGTGTGTGTACCCAGGTAGCTTGGCAATAAATGGAACAAAGAGTTCATACTAATGGGTTCAATAATTTCTTGTTGAATTACCTCTGAACAGTTCTGGTACTGCTCTAGAAGCTCACATACAATTTTCAGATAATGGCAAGGTAGGAACAGGGGAGGGGGTTGGTCTGAATCTTTAGAGATTGGACCATGTCAGTGGTTTTTCTGCCATTAGGTTTCACCTTAACTGTAAATTTCAATTAGAGATTTTGAGTGAAGAGAAACACTACACAGCAAAGTATCAAGAATTGATAACACAAGGGACAACAGTATAGGGTGTATGAGGGGCAATAGTACACCAGGGGCAATATTACTCTGGGAGACCACAGCATTTATTCAGTTGAAAAAGTTTGATGATTCCAATATGTAGGCTGGGCCCTAGGAGTTCAGCTGAAATAGTTTGATGATCCCAATGTGTAGGCTGGGCCAGGAATGGGAGTGCTGGCGGGACACATTCTTTGATTTTGACCTGGGGGCCAAAAGAAAAATGCATTTATTCAGCTGAAAAGGTACATGGATAAATTTAACTGGAAAATATCCATTAGCACTCACTAATATTTAAAATGGGCTTGACAGCAATTTCATCTTGTACAGGGCCCCAAGCAGTAACCTTAAAGGGCTAACCCTCAAATTTGGTGTTATTTCATTGAAAATGTAGCCTACATAGTTAATTGCTTTTAGTATTTGAAAGTACACATCTTACTACGGATCACAAAAATGCCAATGAAGCAACTTTATCGTGTACATGGGCCCAGACAGTAGCTCCAAGTGGGCCCATGGTCCATAACAACTTTATTCAGCTGAAAAAGTTTATGGATAATTATTTTTGCAATTAAAAGAGTACAATTTAGGGATCACAAAAAACACCAGTGACAGCAACCTCAGACAGAAGCCCCAAACAGGCCCATGGCCCATAACGACTAACGACTATTCAGCTGAAAAGGTGCATGAATAATTCGTTTTTTGCATTTGAAGGAGTATCTTTTAGGGATCACAAAAATACTCATGACAGCAACTTTATCTTGTACATAGGACAAGACAGTAGCACAAAGGGGCCCTCGAGCTGTAACAACTTTATTCAGCCAAAGTTGACTATTAGTGAGTCCTAGTGGATATTTTCCAGTTAAATTTATCCATGTACCTTTTCAGCTGAATAACTGTAATTTTGTGTCCTAGCAGCAATTCCATTCTTTGACTCCTGGGCCCCAACCTACATGTTTGGATCATCAAACCTTTGGTGTCTTTTTCAGCTCAGCAGATAAACGCTTTGGGCTCCTCCCGGACTCTATCTTTGAGATGCAGATCACAAATACAATGTTCAGCATACCATGATAAATGACTCAATTTTAATCAGAATGTGTTTGTCCAACTTGATAAAAAATGATTGATGTCTATCTGAAGTCCTTTGAAATTCTTCTGAATGAAGTCTGCTATTTCGAAAATAGGTCTGTAATGTGCCATTTCCATGGCATATATGTTCCTTGAAAATTTCCTGGTTGCTGCGTACCAACCAATGATGGCACTCTGCTTAGTGTCAAAGGAGTTATCCTAAAAACCAACCTAGTTTAAAAATGAAACCTGCTATGTTCAAATGGGTGTGTGAGGTGCCATTTCCTTCAAAGTGGCAGCTATTTATGTGGAAGAGTTTCTGGTACGCTGTGCACCAATTAATTGTGGCACTGCTCCAGTTAGATGTTGTCAAAGGAGTAATCAACAACCAAAATAGATTTACCCCAGAAAATTCTGTTTTAAGCAAAACCTCCTAAGATAAAAATCAATGTATGAAAAATGGTAGTAGGCTACATATCAGATGGGTTGGGATGATAGAAGAATCATAATAATTTATTCATGATGTGTCATTTATTCTTGGAGCAGTTTGCAAATAGGAGAGGGGACTGAACATACCTTTAAAACCCTTTTTCTATTGGTTCATAATGACCCATTTCGAGCCTGCTTGAAAATAAAAATGAAAATTGAGGTCCTACAGTATGCAACAAAGCGACCCAGAACCCAGTTGGAATTTTTAAGGGAAATGCCTGGGTAAAACATGAGCTAGTTACATGTACCCGTAGTGAAATATTTCCAACTTTTTTAACACTCCCCAAACCAAGTGCAGTTCCTCAACTGTGTAACTTATAATCCCTCCCTACTCCTTTTTTTTCTCTCCTTTATTTTTCACCAAAGGTTCTGAGGGGGCACTCTCCCCCTGTTCCTCGCTGGCCACGATCCTGACCAGGGGCAGTAAGTTTCACTCCAGTGCAAGGGCCGGACCACGACCTCTAAAGTCAATCCATGGAGAACACTGATATTCATTGAACTTATGTTATTTAAAATAATTAAAGAATGTTTAGCTATAATAGAATACTTTCTTGCTGCACTACTAAACGTTTTGGGGCAGTTTTGTTTTAACAAAGAGTGGCAGCAAAACTCAGGATCATTTTGCCAACCGCTTGTGCTGCCTTGCACACACGACCACTGATGTCACAGTGTACCTATTATTAGTGACAACCGCGGCTGTACTTGTGCACTTTTTAGTAACTGCTACCTTCAACGCGAGGCGAACACTGCAAAAGATACAGACTGACAGAGCCTTGGATCAACTGTTTCCGGAATAAAACCTGCAGTCTTACAATTAGGACATGGCGGATTGTTGACAATATTTCACCCGCTCAGTTACATTGAATACTGACTTATTCCAGTGTTAAATGTCTTGTGCGTCTGGACTTTAAGTATATACTGGTAGTCGTCAATTAAACCTCCTTACGGTGTAGATATCACTATTAGTCTAACCTAATCCCATTCTTTTTGCCTGGTAAAAAGCAAGTTAAGTTAGTCTTTGCCCTAGCACTGTGGCTTAGCCCCATATTGCGTTGTTGCAATGAGGTTACTAATACTACAACTAGCACGAGACTAAGTCAAGGTTATCTGCTACAATAAAATAAGGCAAGTATTGTAATCACTACTGCATAATAACAGAAATTTCGCACTTTTGGTGACAGATCAGTGGTTACACTTTCCTTTTTTGTCTGGGTATTTCTGCATCAAATTTATATGAACTGCAAAATCAGAACTGTATCCTAGCTTATAGGCTGCATTGTAATATAGTGTTGAGTGCCACAGAAATCAATGCCCATACTGCAGGTGTCAGTAAAACAAAGCATTGACACTGTAACTGTGGATTCCAGCTTAACTATAGGGGTGTTCTTAACAGAATTGCTCAAGAAATTGAAGGATCTCAGCACTGTAACCCCATAGGTTACTTATATTCTGCTGCGTAATATAGTATATACAGTACCCTGTAGTTGGCGTGCCCCAGAGATTGGCGCTTTCTTCAAAAATTACTCGCTATCACTGTGGCAACGTTACTGAAGTGAGCCTAACCTTCTTCAAGCTAACCACAATTACGTATTTCACGATTATGAACCCATTTCAGGTAGGTTTCTTCTAAATAAGGGCTCATTTGTGAAATTTAAAATATAGGCGATGGATTCCTTATGTGCGCCAATTATGGGGTACTGTACACACTAGGTGCACCTTGAGTCAATGCATTTTTAACTCCAGTGGAGCTGTGTGGAAGCAAAGGAATTCCAAAGTAAGCACCATCTAGGCCTACATCTTATTTAGCTAAAGCAACATCAAAAACAAGTATTTGCCGTGTTATTTTTCATTTCCTTGGAAAAATTTACTCACAGTCAAATTTTTAAGTTTCAGCAATGTTGCTGACTATCATGTTTCAAATCGTACCAAAATATCTACCAGAATGTCTGCGGTAAAACTTTCATTCAACAGTTGGATAGAAGAGACCATATTTTTATCATCTTTTGACATTGTTATGTATTTATTTGATGATAAGCAGTATTTTGATGGATCTTCTCTTGACGTGATCGACTCAAGGTTTCATCATAAGCCTTGTGTTATGTATGGCCACATTAAATTCATTGCAAGACCTATTTCGAAGTAATTACTCATTTGTAACTCAAGCAAAAGGCATTAGAATGCTAAGGGCAAATTTGTGAATACTTCTTTCAAGTAAAATCTATTACAATAATGTTTTATATTTTTAGGATTAAAATCTTTGTTAGGTGATCAACTCATAGAAGGTTTACAGTATTTTGTAAGGATTACCACAACCAAATTTTAATTTTTTTGCAGTGAGCAAAGGAAATTTCACCCTGCAAACATGACCTTAAATGTTCGTGTCAGTGGAAGTGTTTGGAGTTCACTTATCTTTGACAATGTGCGGCAACAAGGAGACAAGGTAAACCTTGTTCATTTGACATATACTTTGAAATTATTTAATTTCAGGTTCATTTAAAGTATGTGGGCCTAAGTTCAAACTAAAATGCATACATAATGATAAACGTTATATACATAGAAAGTGTTCAAAGTGCTCATTCATTTCAAAAAGATTAATCAAGTTGCTGTGCAAGTTGTTTCCATTCATAATTTTTAAAATTACATGTAAAACAACCTTCTGTTATCAACATTTTTGTCAAATTTGAGACACTTGCTTGGCCCACAGCCCCACATTATAACTATTTCAATTGATTTAGTTTGATGTACCGTAGTGTACAGCATGTATTTTAAGACCAATCTCTGTCTTGCCATGTAGCAACGATTAGCTACACCGCATGTGACCTCGGTACAGGTCACATGATAGTGGCATTTAGTGTCCAGCACATCCATTTCTGTGGCATTCTGTCAAGACTGGCCTCTGCCTCAAAGTCTCAGGCTTTGATCGACCTCGAGACCTGGAGGCCTTGAGTCCTCCATACAAACTGTGTATTGTTACAAGCCTCTGTTCAAGGTCCTCCTCAGCCCAGTCTGCCAGGAATCTATCGTGGGTTGTACAAAGTTTCATATTGAGTTACACATAAATACTTTCTGATACACAACTTGAGAAGAAAAGTGAAAACTTCTGTGAAATTTCAATCTCAGAAAAATTAATCATGTTGTTTGTGAGAAATATTTTGTATTTTCTTCATACAGGAGGGCTTTCTGATTGGAGAGATTTCTATGCAAGAAATGACAAATATTAGTGATTCTCAGATCAACAAAACTGTCAGAGAAACAACAGTTAGTGAGTGTTAACTTCTAGTTTTTGGTTTTGATGATAGTGGTAACCTTTGCAGTCATGCTGGCTTCTGCCTGTGTGTGTGTAATGTACAGTATGTGTTTGTATGTTTGTGATGCCTACAGTGTAAACATGATATCTCCAGAAGGGAAGCTTGGGCAAAACTCGTATTTGGTATGTAGTTGCACCGTATTAAGTACATGAATCCTATTGTTTTGGTGTAGGTCAAAGGTCATTTAGCACTCCTAACAAAAAGATCATGCAAACAGTGAGTATAGCTTTTACTTGTTATTGATTTAAGCAACTGTTAGTGAGTACCCTCTAGAACTTGTTACCGATCTAAACAACTGTTAGTGTAACATCTGGTTGTTACAGATTGTAGACATAAGGTTACAAGTAGTCAAATTCTACAATTTGGCATATGCCTCGTAGGCTCTTAAAGGAGCAGTCAGTGTTTGTGGACTAAACTTTACCCTTTTTTCAACCAAACTGAGATATTCCCATTCAGTTCCCTTGTTAAACATGAATTATAGCCTCCACGAAACTTTCAGACCAAAATTCGCTTAATTTTTCAAGAAATTGGACCATTTGTGTGTGATCGTTCGTTAATGTTCCTCTTATACATAATTCAAATGTAGATCAACAGCGTCTCGTCTACTATCTTAAGCAAAACAATGTTGGTACTTTGTCAGCACAAACATTATTGACTTGTTGTAAATCTCTTTTCTCATGGTTCGTTATGCAGTTATTTTGCAAACTCAAGTTTCGTTTTAGGGTTTGATTATAATGGTAACCTTTGTAGTCATGCATACATATGTATGTATGTGTGTATGTATGTGTGTGTGTGTGTATGTATGTATGTATCAGGCCTTGACGCCCCTAAAGTCTATTTGAGACGCGTTATTATTCACGCGCCATGGATAGGCAAAACGCTCTCCTCATGTCACAGGCAGGCTTAACGATAATACTGTGAAACTAATTGGAGAAAATCACGAAATGACACGGAAGTAAAATAATTAAGTCTACCGAATGTCATTAACATCAAAGACTTCATCAAAGTTCAGACTGTTCGTATTTATACAATCACATTTGCAATATATCGGGTCCTCGTTCTTGCGAGTGTGACATGACAGTCGCATCAGGATGCATGCCTACATTGTACAAAAACAGTTGACAATCTAATAAGAGTTTCAACAACCTAAACTATACCAGTTTTCCTTGCTCCGTTAACGCTTTGAGTATAGGCTACCAAAAAAGCAAAATAAAAAATACTTTCATTAACGGTTAAACCTGTCACTATTATGCAAATAAACACTGTGCCATGTGTGAAGTACTAATATAAGACTACTGACACTGAAAATAATCATAAAAAGGTACAGACCGAAACATGCCATTGCATTTAGTTTGCACTAAAATGGCGCTCATACGCAGTTACATAGATTCTGACAGATTGAGAAGTGCCCGGATGTCACGTCTACACCCAGGCTAGCTACGTATACAGTACTACATGCCCTGAGCACTCATGGCTCTGCGTGCAGGCCTTGGGATGGGCTGTGGTACGTACAGTACATATGCGGCATGCTTACTTTTCACACGTGCATGTAGCGGCAGAATTATGAAGCTTGTCAGTAAAAGTTTCGCGGTATGTAGTAGCCTGACTGTGACACACAAGGATAAAAGCAAATCTCACAAGAACGTACAGCCAAAAAATACATTTGTCAAATTCCCAAAAAGAGAACACTGCTGGTTCAACATAACCATATCCCGTCCATCAGTGATTGTATGCTGTATGAATATTGAATAATTATAAATTGAAAAGTAAAAACAAATATTGGACCAGCTGTAATTACTGCAAGCGTTTTCACACTACACCTGTAGAGCTGAGACCGAGTCGCGTGCGCGGATTGGTTGGTTTATTTATCAGTGATTCAATTGTGGCAGAACAGAATGTGCGTACGGTAGCCTCTATTGACTCAGGTAAAAAAGTGCATTATGGCGAAACTATGATAGTGAACGTGGCAGGGACTAGCCTACGTAGCGCCTCTGTGGCTGCCACCCCTCTTAGGCTGCCGCCCCTCAGTTAGTTTTTTCGTAGCGATAAGCTGGGCGGAAAAAGTTCGTCCGCCACGCGGGGTAGGCAGGGACTGATGTAACATACGTACTGGGAGGTGAATACGGGCTACTGCATTCTTTTTTTTTTTTTAACCTGCTCGAGACTACGTGAACTATTAATAGATTTGGCGGGCTGAAAAAGTTTTGTATGATAATTATCGCACGACAGCAGGACACTTTCAACACAGGAATGAGCGCTATGGTAGAAATGGTTGAGGCCGGTGAGCTGTCCAAAATGTTCGTAATAATTTTGATAAATGATGAATGAAAAATTATTTCGGAGAGAGGAAGGGAGGGATACCATTTTTATGTAAACCTGCAAGTTACCGAGGTTGGCGTTGGTCAGGACTTATTAATGCATTATAGGCGTAATTATGTCGGTCGGGCGGTGTCATGTCTTGCCTGGGCAGAATTATTTTGCTACCTGTACTTCTCGATTCGCGAATGAGTGTAACTTACTAAGCTCAAGATGGCTGATATTCAAGGGCTTGCCGTCCGACTATCAACATTGTTTAAGGAGTCCTCAATTTGGGACTGTATTATAGATCAGTTTAGCCACTTGCTGAGTTATTGCTATGTTGTTTTGTAATGTTTTTGCCATGCAATGCTGCTGGGGGTGCTTCATCTTTACTGTTCCTGCTACTGGCTCAGCTCTGCTCATGCGCCATTTGCAGTCTCTTTCAAGTTCACATGAGCAACCAGTTATTTTGTCATCGTCAAGTAAAAGTCCAATTCCAGCTGATCACATTATTGTTACATTGTCATTGATAATAGTTGTTCCACAAGTTGTTCATAATAAACAGAGGAGAATATAAAATCTTTCTCATTTGTCTTTATTTTCCAATTGTCTCTTACACATAACAGTGTTAATATTGACTACATAAATAGTTCAATACAATAATCAATAGTGTCATGGCCTTTGTTGTAGTGAAATTGTGTCAGCTACCAAGATATAACTTGCCTTACCGAGCTCTACAAATTCAGCTATTTTTAATTAACAAAATAGCTCGCCTTGCTCAATCTAGGCGAGTCATTTTCTACTCGCCTCCATTTTTCAAACATAAAGGCCTGTGTATGTATGTATGTATGTATGTATGTATGTATGTATGTATGTATGTATGTATGTATGTATGTATGTATGTATGTATGTATGTATGTATGTATGTATGTATGAATGTATGTATGTATGTTTGTGTGTGTGTATGTATGTATGTATGTTTGTGATGCCCTACCTTGCAAACACTACATCTCACGAAGGGAAACTTTGTTAGATTTCATATTTAGTATGTAGGTGTACCACATTGAGTAGAAGAACCCTAGTGCTTTTGGTGTAGTTCAAAGGTCATTTGGGATCAATGTTCAAATTGTGAAAACCTTGTAAAGACGATATCTCCAGAAGGGAAGCTTGGACAGTTCTCATATTTAGTATGTAGGTGTATCACATTGAGTAGAAGAACCCTATAGTTTTTGGTGGAAGCCAAAGATTATTTTTGGTCAACAGGGGTCAAACTGGGAAAACATTGTAAACATGATATCTCAAGAAGGGAAGCTTGGACATAGGTGTACCACATTGAGTAGAAGAAACATATTGTTGCATTGTCATTTTCAAGAAGGGAAGCTTGGACTGATCTCTTATTTGGTATATTTGGTATGTCGGTGTGCCACAGCCACATTGAGTTAAAGAACCTGTATTGTTTTTGGTGGAGGTCAAAGGTTATTAGGGGTCAACCTGTAAAAACGTGCAAACACGATATCTCAAGATGGGACGCTTGGACAGCTTGTCACATTTAGTATCTAAGTGTACCACATTGAGTAGAAAATTCCTATAGTATTTGGTGGAGGTCAAAGGTCATTTGGGGTCAACAGGGGTCAAACTGTGAAAACCTTGTGAACAGGATACTGTATGTCAACAAGGGAAGCTTTGACAGATCTCGTATGTAATGTGCAGGTGCATCACATTGAGTAGAAGAACCCTATTGGGTTTGGTGGAGTTCAAAGGTCATTTGGAGTCAAAAGGGTTAAAATTGTGACAACCTAGTAAACATGATATCTAAAGGAGGGGAGCTTGAAAGCTATGATCTCATTTGTTATGTGTAGGTGTTGCATCTCTGTAACTGTAATATGCTATTGTGCATGTTGAGACTTGATACATACAGTATCAGTCATATATCAGATTCATAAAATTCCTCAAAATGAAATCATCAAAGCCACAATGCATTCGTGCATTCTGGTTGTCTTTTTATCAAAATCCCTTTTTGTTGAATGACATTAATCAATCCATCATTATAAAGTGGTGATTGTGTTTCTAACTGAAATATTAATTTGAAAGTGTTTTTTATACTTACTGTCTTTGTTTTCATTTAGTTTCTCTGCTTTTGCTTTTCAGATGTCATATCTCACACGATTTGTCCCAAGCCTTTTAGGTGAGTGAGCAGCAAAAGGGCTGCAGATATCGTCAATTTATTAGGAACATTTACAACGTGCCTGCGTTAATAATATATAAAAGTAGATCTCAAAGATTCCTCCCTCCCCCTCCCTCCCTCCCTCCCTCCCTACCCCCTTCTTGTTCCACCCACTAGGTATATAACAGTTGTGGAGGTTATAACAACATATTCCTTTGTTGACCTCAGGCACTTAAGACTATGTTTAATGTTACATCGAATTTCCTTTACTGCACCTTTCATTTTATGTTCTTTTTCTACAGTTTTTATAACCGTCTTGGTCAAGTTGATCGAGATAAACTTGAAGCCCTTCTCAAGAGTAACTGTGAAGTAAGTTAACCTCAAAGAGGCAAAATGTTCACACTACAGACCATATGCAAATGTTGGGAGAAGGAGGGGGGGTGGATTTCTCGTAACTGTGGGGTTTTAACTGAGGAATCATTTTTTGTGGCAGATTGTTTTAACAGTTATCCATGTAGTAGTACAGGACGTCAGGCAGAATCAGTGGTTTAGTTCAAGCAAGTTTAGGAGGCTTGATAAGTAAGTTACAAATATTTTGAATTAAATCTGATTTTAATTTAAAACTGAATTGGTCATCTGAATGACCACCTTAAGATTTAATCTGGTCATCTGTTAGGTGTGTTGGATGCTTGAACTCTGACCAAGGTTTATAGCTAATGGTGCTTGCGAAGAGTTAAGGGGATGCCTAACCCTTCATAAATTCCACCCATCTGCAATTGTGGTAACTTTTTAAGGAAGCATTTCCTTCATGCAGTACAAAAGATGGTTTCTGTGAGAACAGATCAACAAAAGTGTCAAAAGGTGTCGTAGTAGAAGTGACATGGATAAATAGTTATGTACTTGAATGTTACCTTAATTACTTTAATTGAAGTGAAAATAAACAGTATATGTGATGGGCAGAGACTGGTTGGAGTACTGTATATATCAGATTGTTTGTGTATATCTTTGTTGTATATCTCCTTCTTTGGAAACTTTCCTTGTGTTGCATTAAAGGGTTACAGTTCCCTGATCTCAGAGAAGCAGCTGTTTCTAGTAACGTAACAAATCCACAAAGGATTGCTTGTACTGTGAGCTACAGTGTGAGATGCTGAGCTTGTTGCATATGTCTGAATAATACAAAGCCTGTTAATTGCACACATGTGGATGTGTTTGCTCATTCTCTAATATTTTGGAAAAAGAAAGTGGTTGAGGAAACTGTGATTGATACTGAGGTCACCAGCCCTAGTTTAATAAAATAAACACATATTGAACATTTTTTGTCCCAACGCCATGTATGTGGGTCTTGTTAATTTATGTTGAAGGTCTTGTTAAAGGGGTCATGTTGGAGAGTTAAAGTTGCAAGTATGTTAATTGAAATAATGCAGATCTTAGTAATGTGGACAAATATTTTGTAAGTTATTACAAACTTAAATACTGAAGCACACTGTTCAGATTAAAACTTTTGTCCATACAGTGCTCCTGCCAACAATCCAAAACAAATGTTTGTCTTTTTTTAGCATGTTATTCTCTTGGAAATCAGACATAACAGCACAATGGTCACAATGTTCCAGTATCTTTCCAACGGTTGGTACTGGACTGTTTTCCACACAGAGTAACTTGATCAGCTTGGTTGACCAAGTCATGTTTAAGTGTTGTCTTGTGTTGTGCCAGTGGTAGTACAGTATCAGTCATCATGTATCAAGATGAAAAAGATTCTTCTGCAGGTAAGAGTGTAATCATACATTTGATACATCCATCTTTAATTGCAGAGATATTTTTACATCAGTAATTAAATATTTGCTCTTGTCCATTTGCAGTGTAAATATTGTTTGATGTTGTAACTTCTATGTATTTCCCAAGTCCATCTGCAATAAAGCTGCTTTTTGGCAAAAAAAAATCTTGTATTACTTGTTGCAGAACGTAGTGGGTTGGTTCCGATGCAGATCCGGGAGTACACCAGAGCCTTCTCTTCGAGAGAATGCAATCCACCATCACCTAAGGGATCTGTTGGGAGCTCATCATCAGACATTTCTCTTTGGAATCTTTGGAGAAGGCAGCAACTTAAACCATACCACCATTACTAACTATTACAATTTTTTCACATATACCAATGGGTGAGTGATGTTGACGACCGTTACTAACTGTTACAATTTTACAACTACACCAGTGGGTGAGCGAGGTAAAATTCCCAACTTCAGGCTGTGCAGAGTCTCTTAGCATTCTAAACAAAGTATGGTCAATTCAGGGACTTGATGATGTCTGGATTGACTACATGAGTCAAGGAATGAAGGTATAGAGGAATGTGTTAATTCTTCGTCAGGGAAATGTACACTTAAAATCTATTGGTAATGATTGCAATCACTGGGTACATTGTTACATTACATTTGCCCTACAGAGGCAAACCCTACATTCAAGCAAAATTAGTAAAAGACACTTGTTTTGAGACACTTGTTTTTAGTGTTGGAGGTCAAAGATTAAGTTGATCTCAGCAGGGTCAGAACACAGTGCCTTGCAAACAAAAGGTTGGAAGTTTGAACAGAGCTCATATTGGAACTGTAGATGGCTGACATGTGCAAGAAGTATTTTTTGGTGGGATCAAATGTCATTTTAGGTCAAAATGAGTCAACTTACTAAATCCCTGTCAGCATAATATCCTTAGAAAGGAGGTTTGGACTGGTCTGATATTTATATTTTCTGAGCCACAATGAGTGCAAGAAACCAATTGTTTTTGGTGGAGGTCAAAGGTCACTTGACATCATGGGTCAAATTACCAAAACCTTGTAAACACAATACCTCAAGAAGGAACACATGAACAGATGAACTTGAGGTTTACTCCTTTGTATCACCAGAGTATTGCTGTTGCATAAACTGATTTTCATGTTCATTGTTTGCTGTATGCATACTTATTAAGAGACCACTATTGCTCTTTAAGTTGTCATAAAATGTGCACCATACATGCTTATCATGTCTCAGCAACTGATGCAGTGAGTGATACTTCACCTACAAACTTATATAATTACTGTAACACATTAATATATTTGCTCTCTAAACAATTATTATTAGGTCATTTCCACAGTGTTCTTGATCTGTGTTTCAATAGCATGTCTGCAGGATGAGTCGGTTGATACACAAATACTTTTGTTGCCTTTATTTTAGGAACAATTAGTGGACCCTGTATAGGTGGCTTAGTATTTTACAGGTAGATCTACTTTGTGACCCCAAAGGTTAAGTACCACACTACATTACTTCTGTCCATTTTAGCCTGTGTATGCTACATGTTCTGTATTCCTAGTGCATTGCATACTCATTTGCATAGGGCCTTGCCCAGTTTCAGTAGATATATCTAAAGTATTTTTACACACATTATTAGGCATAGTCACTGTTTGGTGTTCCAGTTATGTGATATTTCTGGTTGGCGGTAGTATACCACCAACCATTGCCATTATTGCAGCTCGACCATCATTGCTGCAGGCTGCTGCCACATACTGTATTCTAGACATCATAGCATCATTATTAGTGGGATAATCAAAGGGGCAATTAGATTGGTGGAGGATCATTGAGGACAAAAAAATTGAAAGTATTTTCCTTTTCAGTATCTCTAGAAGGGAGGTTTTGACTGATCTCCTATGTGGTCTTTAAGTGTACCACAATGATAAGCAGAAGCCTGTTGTTTTTGGTTGAGGTCAAAAGGTTGTGTGGGGTAAAAAGTGTTAAAAAAAAACTTGTAAACACAGTATAGCATGGAGGGAATGGAGGGACTGACTTAAGTATATACTTGATCTGTAGGTGCACTGCAAGATGACCATTCAATTTTGTACATACATGTGTATATTCTACCAGTGTTGGAGTGATCTTATGTACAGTAGTGTACATTGTGAATGTGCGAATTAGTGTGTCAAACATACAACTCTTTTAACAATCAAAGTCTCTGCCACTGCAGTATTTTTATACTTATTGACTACTGTATGCTTCATTTCAAGACAGTCCTTGAGATAGTGTTGTTGCAGACCTTAGCAAGTTAGGATTGTGAAATATATTCAACAGATGGGAAGTGGTCCCCTTGAGCCAGAGAGGTTGAGCAAGATAGTTTTAGCTGATGAGGTACAAAAGACTATTCAAAAAAATGTTTGGATGTGACAAGTTAAAAGTTCATCTGCATTCTCAAGCTGTACATGTATTTGATAAATAGTCAAGCGTCATGGTAGGTAGTCCTTGTTTCTGTACTGTTGCATGTCACGCAGCAAGAACTAATTTTGACGTGAAGACATTTGCAGTGTTTTGAGGTTCATTGTGCATAATAGTTATTTGCTTTGCTTATTGTATATGAGATGATTCACTGTGTTTGAATGGTCGCTCTTCATTTTTGCAGTACCTGTCATTTTTCTTTCATCTTTTAGATTATTTACTCCTCAAAGGGTTGCAATAGAGAATTTAGGAGACACAGCTCAGTCAGAGTACAAACATGGTTCATCTCTGAATACAGAATCAAGTGGCAGTGACAGCTATAGGGATATTCTAACCAGCCATAAGTAAGGGTCATTCCTCTGTTTGCAAATAATTTTTCTACTCCTCAACTGTAGTTTGTGCTAACTGTATTATGTGCTCACAGATACTATATTTTATATGACATTTACACTACACTGCCATAATGCCAGCTGTTATCATTGTAATTGAAACCAATGAACAGGCAAGCTCCAACATTAAATTTTACTGACACAGTTTAAAAGTTGATTTGTGCAGCTTTTTGTGCACTTGAGTAGTTACAATAATGAACTGATTGCCCTACTCGTGCTTTATGGAACATAATGTATACACTATTCCCTGAACTCCTCTTATCAGCTTGGGTATGATTTATGATTAAAGTGGGGTTGTGCTTCACAAATTAATTTCACTGCCAACAAGTTTCATTTTCAAATTAAGCTCTGTACCGTACGTGCGTGCCATAAAATGTATTTACGCTTAGGCAATATAAGAAAAGAGTAGAAACTATTTATAGTTTCTGTCATTTACATAATATGCTTGTATTTTGCTGTGTATTGTCATTTAAATGCAATCTGGAATTGAAGCTTTCCCATGACTACATTGTATAGAAAGTGACTTTGATACTGTAACTGTCTTACTTGCTGCCTTGAAGCGATGCCAGTTGCCATACACTGTAAACAGTTACTTTAGTATTAACTCTCAATGAGTTTCGTATTTTTACATTAGTATAGATCTATATAAATTGTGAAAGTGTATCAGGCAAGATGTAGTTAAAAGGGTGATGAAGCTCGCTCCAGAATTGGAATACATTGAATATTATTGATACAAGGTTAGATATAATCATGTCTGTCATTTTACTTTATTCTTTCAGGAAAGACATGATTGATAAAGATGGCTACTTACAGGGAATGCAAGGAATTAAGATGACCAATGAGGCAATACATGAGAAAATGAAGGTAACTCCTGAAACATTTGATCCTTTACCCAACCTATCTCCTGAAGATATGCTCTACAAACATGCAAATCTGCTTACTCTGTTACAGAAAAGCTTTCCACTTTGATGAGTCTATCTTACCAAAGGATATTTACGTGAAAGTTTTACCAGACAAGACAGTATATAATCATAAATCCTGTATCAACTACACAACCATTTATGTTCTTATCCCACCAGCAAAAGCAATTCCAATCTCCAACCGTTCATGTAGCATGAGTTGAATGTGGCTATGTAAATTAAAAAGAACTGATGAAGCAACTGACTGAAAATGCCTGATATTCGCATGAACTCCATGTTTCTTATTATTTCCATCAGACTTTGAAAGACAGTGTAGTGAAGTCCGAAGATTCAGTTCAGCGGTTGGTCACAGAGATCAAGATGCTAAGTCAAAAAATTAACCAGAGTCAATTAATTCTACAGAGAGAGAATGAACAGAAGAAAGGTAGTACATTTTTTCCGATGAATCCTGTTTTAATAAATCAGCATCTTTTATGTGACACTGTCCATTCAGATTGGTTGGACATAGCAAATGCCTCATCACAAAGGCATGTACTTTCAAATCTCTTCAGGGGTGCTTAGTCACACGTTTGATTTGATTATATTAATCATTTTAAATTCAATCTCCCCGGAGACAGACCAAGTATGTATTTATTACATATTAGAGCCTTGCGTTGTATTCATGCCTTGTATTTTCTTGTCTGTGTTTCATGCAAGCTTGTAATAATAAAAACAAAGAATAAAAGAAAACCATGGACAGAAATTATTTTCAGTTTTAGCATCAGTCCCAATGAAAGTTTGCTGTAGAGTGTGAACTTTGCTCGGCCTGAAAGAAAGTAAGGAGAAAGGGAACAAGATTTATGATTTCAAGTACTTAAAGAAGAAACCTTGTCTTTCAGAAGGAACCAATTGTTGCAAAATAATTTCAGAATGGTTGTGGTGCCATTTTGTGATGTAATTTTGAAACCTTTAATGTTGCTGTTTCACCACCTCTCTTCACTTTAGCATGTTAAACTAGAATTCCATACAGAAGTCACATTAGGACTGTAAACAGTGAACCTCATATATTTTCAGATTGAGTCCAGAGTAACAAAAAACTTACCAACTTGAACTCAAAGTCCTTGTGAAAGAAGTTAAAATTTCTGATTAGTATGAAAGGGGAAACTTGGCAAAAGAATGATAAATCAGGTCCCGACACACTAAGAAAGGCTTGCCCAAACTTTAGAAGAAGGAGGCTAGGCCCTGTGACTCTGTTATGACTCTTCATACCTTTCTGTGCAGTCTTTAAACTCTTCAATTGCTTGTATTTTATCTTTCATTTCATACTGTCTTATATCTTCTTTATCAATTCTCTCAATTTGTTCAATCTTTGAAGAATTCTATTGGAAAAAACACGCTTTCCCTTCGGGAAAGCAAGATGGTCATTTACTTGCCCACCTATGGTTGTTTTTCACATCCCTCCTATGTCTTTAATGCACATGTCACCCATTAAATACACTCATCACTCACTGATTTTGTTTTGTCTTGCATATTAATCATACATTTAATAAAGAGGTCAAAAGCTGCAGCAGTGCTGAATGCCATCTCTGAATATGCAAATATTTGTGACTATGGCAGCAGTCAGACATTTCATTTCTTTGATCAAAATATGCCATTTCAATTAATTCTGTGGAATTCTTCAGTGATTTTGATGGTTCTGTTAAAATTCCATTGAGTATCTCCCCCCAGATTCATGGCAGCCTCTTTTGTTCCCTTTCCCCACAAGAAAAAGAAAATGACCTGATAAAAATTCAAGTTAATTTCCTTACAAAAAGAATCTCTTTCCAAACCACCCCCTTTGTCCCTGATCCAACAAAGACCAAAACCACTTGTAAGCAGTAGAATGACATGTATAATACAATATATGTCTGTTGACAGAATCACTAAGATACAGGCATTATTTATGGGAGTCCAACAGGAAGTTAAATTTCAAAATAAGTAAAGGGGTGTTGTGCTTCAATTAAAGTGAGTCTTTGCTTATTTAAAATATCTTACAGAACCAGTGGTGATGGCTATGGGGGAACATCTATCAGATAAACCTCAGGAAGATTTAAAGATGGAGGTAACTTCTGTTAATGAACAGGCAGACAATATCAAAGTTGATTCTGAGCCTCCTCCTGTGTCAGCAGCAGATTCTGACCCTTTCTCTAGTCTCATCATGGATATGAAGGCCTCCATCTCATCTCCGAGCAAACCTCGTTCAAATTCTGATCAGATGAGGAAAGGATCAAGAGAGAATGAACTTCTTAAAGCGGAGGAGAGAAAAGTTCGCTCAAGCTCTGGCAGCGAAGTGCCCAAGACTTCATCACTTCAAACAGACAAAACATCTTCAGTGGAACGTCTGGAGCTTAGAAACGGGACGGAAGACGAGCCATTGGAAAATGATTTGACCCAGCTACCCGACAGTCCGGCCATGCTTGAACCTTCAGGGTCGCAGACATTTTGACTGCTAATGCAGATGGGTAGCATTCCATGGAATTTGACTGTTTCTATGGAATCCTAAACAGTTTCTTTTATACATGTTTTTTATTGTCTTGTATATGGAACCACTAGACAAGCACCTGTTGCAAAGACTGATGCCATCGCCATGGTTAAATATATTGGAAATGTTGGCCAGAGGGTGACCACAACTATATACTGGCCATATTCTAGAAAGTTTCTTCAGTGCATATAATAATGTCCTAGCCTTTTTTTTTGTATGATGAAACCATTGTTAATAGAGACTGTGTGTGGAGGTAGAGAAAAACAAGTCTCACATTTATTGGTTGGTAGGTAGAGCTTCTTTCTTCTTGATTATTGGTTTTATTGGGTGGTGAAATTGGGAACCACTTAACAGATACTTTAGGAAGGAAGCATTAAGTAGCTGATACCATGAGATGGTTTGCTTCATTTTAGTGATGTAACTCAGGTGTGTAAATGTTGCTAATTGTTTAATGCAAAGTCTTCTTCATATCACTGTTAGCTTTGTGCTAAGTACGCTCAAGCACAGATACTATCCCCTCCCCCTCGCCACATATTTGTTGATATCTGAAAAAGGTCTGGTGCTGCCCCCCCCCCCCCACTTGCATCGATACTATGTCCTTCCTATAGCTAGTATCTCACAAAGGAAAAGTTCACTTGCGTATGGTTTGTGACTGAATTTCACCAAATATTTGTAAGACAGTAGCAAACCTTTCCCCTAAATTTGTAAGATTTGCAAAAGCATCACCAACAATTTTGAACATGTGCAATATCTACGGCAAGAAGTTGGAAAAATCCAGTTCCAAATGATAGCAGAGTTTTGGTAAACATTCTCACTAATATGTAGCACTAATGCAAAAGTAACGTCCGGTATTTATTTTTGTGACTGTTGCGTTTTCGAAAATGCCGTAGTTATAAAAATGAACAAGTTAATTTCTCTCTGAGATACTGGCTTTAGGAAAACATTGACAGTGATTATAGCTTTTGAATAGATTCTCTAGTAATACTGCTAGCAAAACAGTCCAGAACCTACTCTGTGAATTAGCAGTGTGGCATTTGCAAAGTGGTGGTATTACAATCACACACACACAAAAAAGCTCCTGTATATTCTTAGCCATTAGGGTGGTCACTGCTTCTGTAACTCTCATCACATTGACACCTCATATTTGGTGTTGGTAATTTGTGGAATCATAACCAAACGTAAGAAGAATTTTATCTAGTGTTGACCAAATTAGTGTGTGAATTGACAGTTCTGAGAAACACTAGGTAACACCACTACATCACAACTGCTAGTTAGGTGCAAAAACACCAACACCACTTTAATTGACATGTGATGTAAAGTGCACAACTGAGAAAATATATTTCAATTTTTGGCATGGATGAAATTATGTCAGTAACTGCATATTTTGATTAATTGTAATAGGCTAACAGGAGTAGACAAATGGTACTTAAGCAACATCAAATAGTATCTTTTTGGAAGGATAAGTTTTACATCATTTCTTCCAAAATATAATTGTGTCAATAAGACTTGATTCATGAGTATCCATGTGATGGTGATGATAACCTTAATATATTTCAAATGCTTACCTTTGGTTTCTGTGTTGTTGTGAATGTCATTATCGGTGAATCAACTTTGCCTACGGGTGTGAACTAAACATTCAAGCCATGGAATATAAACCAGGCTTGATACTAACAAATATTATGACTTGTTTTCACCATCTTGTGTATAAATGTTGGAAGTTTGGAAGCAAATTCTAAACCCAAGAGACATCAAGACAAGACGCCCATTTTATTTGAACAATTCAGGAATGTGGCAATGTGAATATAAATTGATTTGGTTAAAGTACTGTGAGAACCCTGATCTCTGTCACTCACTCTGACAATACTACACATGTTGCCAAACTAAATTCCAGCCCACTTTTACTTTTCCTACTTGGAAATATGTTGAGATTTGTAACCTGGGCACAGAAAGTGTTATCTTGAAAGAAAGAGTATTGCTTGGAAACAATCTAGTTAAAATGAAAATGTCCTATCTGGTAAATGTTCATAAAAAACCCAGAAAGATGAAAGGCTAAGTGATTCATTGCTTATTGTTATATTACAATATAAAGTGAGATCAGTTATGCTTCTTGAATCATCATGGTAACAAGGATTTGACCCCAAATGACCTTTCACCTTCTCTTAAAACAATCATAACCTTATCTTAAAACAGTCATAGATGCAAAAATTGGTAGAGATCATCTATTTAATATAGGCAATGCACATGCTAACTATGGAATCCCCCACAATTACCCTCCTTGAGTTATTTATATAAAGGTTTTACAAGATTTTGACTTGTGGTGATGTCACAATTGACATAAACTATCCATTATTCTCCTACAGGAATACTTTAACTTCCCAGCATGCCACCCCAATTGTTAAGAGAATGAGGTTTATTCAAAGTGGGATTGGGGGAACAAAGACACTGGCTTCTAAGGAAATTCCATTTACTTTACATGCAATGCACTAAACATGTGGAGGCTATACACATAAGCCCGTTGCTTAGGGCGGACTCTTGTTGTATTTACGTTGTCGTCATCATTTGAGTAACTGTGTGCTCCACTAGTTAGTTACGCTGGTCTATATGCTCCGTCTGCCTCTACCACCCACGTGGCAAGTTTGGGCTAATTTGAAGAGTCACTTGTTCGAGTAAAATAAAGGGTGTACCAAAGGAGGAGACTGAGAAGGCAGTGTACAAATTGCGGACTCATGAGAATGTAAAAGCCATTGTGAATGGTAAGATTTATTGTTTCTCATACTCTTTAAAATTAAGTTGTGTAGACATACGATACCCATATTGTGGAAACTGCATCTTCTAAAATATGTCTATTGTGTAGAATTCAAAAACACCCTGTGAATAATTCAGTATATTTACTGTTGGTAAATTTGCTTTCAGGCTTTTTAATTTGGAGTTAGGCCTACCTGAACTCGAGGGCGTTTACTGTGCTGGCAGTCCTGGTACAAGTCATCGGGGTAACCACCACGGGACAAGCATTCCATGATATTTCTTAAAACATGAGGGCAACTTGTGACTACTTACCTACCCTTTGTTGATATTCAACTGACTGTTATTACCTAGGAGTCGCCTGGTTGTATCGCTGACGTTCGGTTAACTTCAACGCTGTTACTCCATATTCCGTACATCGTTATATCTTTGGAAGTTACAAACACTTGAATCTAAACGTATCATAGGTCAAGAACCGTTATGAAGTATGGAGTTTGTTGATTTGTACCGTCGAGTTTTCCCGTTTGCGTTTAGCAAAAGTGCTATCGTTATTCTTTCTTATCATTCTTGTTATAGTGTTGTCTTTCCTTTATAATGATTATGATACCATAACAAAGATATTCTATATACAGGACTAAAATTCTAATATCTTTCTATTCATTAAAAAAAGGACCACTTAAGTGTGTTTCTATATATCTCTCCAGCATTGTCACCTTTTGGGAAACGAACTCAGTCCGGAAATTTCTGTGACGAATGGGGCCTCAGACGGGAATGGTGGAATTTTAATTATAAAATAATTGTGAATGCGTACGGGTGTGAAAAACATACTCAAGTTTTTGTAGAATTCTGCTAATTAACCTTTACTTGTTTCATTTCCAGGTGGTTCGCTCCAAAACTGTTATTCTGATCCGTATGTGCACGCCCAGTCAGTCACGATTGCCTGTTGGTCTGCGTAAGTTTACTTATCCTCGTCTTTTTGTTTGCTAGCATATTTTGTGCAATTCAAAATCATGTCTAAACCCGGTGACCTAGGGATTGAGCGGATGTATACGCTAGGTGAAAACCTTGGATTAACTGGTGCAAAAGGAAGAACGTGATAACCATAGCAGAGAAAGGGATGAGGAGCGTAAGGAAAGGGCTCAAAAGAGACAGAAAGAAACAGAGGTTAAACAAAAAGAAGTAGAAGCGAAAGCAAAAGAAAAGGAGAATCTAGAATTAAGGATGAAACCTGAACAGTTGAAACTTACCAGTGTCCCACAAGCGAATCAAAATCAAGCCAATATTCGAGGGGTTATACCACCCAAATTGCCATGCTTTAATGAACGCGATGATTTAGACGCTTATTAGAAAGATTTGAGAGGTATGCGACAGTACAAAATTGGCCACACGATGAGTGGGCTTTGAACTTATCGTCCCTGTTAACCGGTAAGGCGCTGAATGTTTATGCTACTCTACCTATTCACGAAGCCAAAATTACAATACGCTTAAGGCGGCTAGCGCTGTTGAAAACTTGACACCAAGTGCTTGTAGATGTAAATTTAAGACTCTAAGAGCTGACCGAAACAGCTTCCCAATATGTTGTTAGATTTTCTAATATATTAGATCGTTGGATTAATTTAGCAGAGGTTAAGCATACGTATGGTGCGTTAACGGAATACATAAAAATTGATCATTTTTTTCAGAATATCCCAAAAGAAGTAATGATCTTTATGAAGGAAAGGAAACTCAAGGACTTAAAGACAGTTTGTACGTTAGCAGATGAATTTATCGACGTACATAGGGGGTGGGGCCGTGCTCCAAACGTAATCCAACAAACTAGTCCGGAAAACCAAGCAAAATTACAGAGTAGGGATATTCTTGATGTTAGACCTAGTAAACAACCCAATAAGCAACCTACTTGTCACTTTTGTCATAAAACCGGGGCATTATTGGAGGTAATGCAAGCTAGCACCAAAATCATTTGTTCCCACTCTGGCAATGCTAGTTGACATAGTACGCCAAGATTGCGTTCCAGATTTGAATGAGGAATTTGGCCCCGAATATGCAGATGTACAGTCCAGGAGTGTCCGTGCGATGGGCACAGTGCAAAATGAAAATGAAAAATGCGACGACGTATTAGGGCAGGGGTGGGGAACCTTTTCCCCAGTAAGGGCCACTTTGATGATCACAGCATTGCTCGCCGGCCGTATGAGGAGACAATGTAAGCGGAGCGCCACCATGGGTTGGCGCGGAGCGTAACGAGAAAATTTTTGTTTCACAGACCCCCTCAGATCGCAGGAAATGGCCTCTACGACTCTATTTGGACCCATTCGAAACCCTCTCAAAATGCTATTTTTCCTCACTTTGGAATGGACAGGTGGCCATTACGTTATATTTCCGTTGTTTTAAAATTAAAATTTTTATTCTGTAGCTCGCCTCGCGGGACTCATGAATTTGGCTTGCGGGCCGGATCCGGCCCGCGGGCCGGAGGTCCCCCACCGCAGCATTAGGGCATCCCACTGTAGTATCGTTCGTTCAAACTCAAAGTGCGCGCCATGTAGATCAATCATGCCTTAGAAGGACATTCCAAATTAGAATGTGTCCTTAATGCAACGCGCAAGGTTGATCAATCGGACACGCCTACTGCAGGGGGCTTCGTGGGGATGAAACAAGCAACTGTATTGCGTGAAACTGGCCTGATGTTACCGGAAGACTTTACAGGAGAATTTGTAACATGCGCACTTGGTGACGAAACAGCGCGGCGAGTTCCAGAAGCATCTATATGTATAAATTCGCCATATTATATCGGTACAGTTAACGCAGCGTGCATATCCGGCGTGCGATGTGCTGATCGGAAATATTCGGGGTGCACGATTACCACCGCAACCGGATCCAAATTGGATTTCTCCTTATGACGTGGTAGAATAAAAAAATCTTAGCTAATTTAGAAACTAGAAGTCAAACGAAAGGATCGAGTAAAGGTTTTCAACTCCTTAGAGTAAAAGACACCGTATTCCAGAAATGGTGAATGCAGAACTTCTGCAGCGCACTCAACAAAATGACCCTTCATTGGGAGCAGTGGGACAAAAGTTAGGTGACTGTAAAACGTAAATATGGGGATTTCGTTGTGTTACATTGACAAAAAGAGTACACTTTACAGGCAGTATAAGCAGCTAGACAGCAGAACATCCTTTACCCAAATCGTGGTTCCTTTGCAATTTAGACTTTCAGTAATTCGTGTAGCACATGAATCTATCCTAGCTGGGCACTTGGGCGCAAAAAAGACAGCTGATAGAATACAAAGTACTTTTTTTTTTTTTTGGCCTGGTCTGCAAGCAGACGTGAAGCGATTTGTGCAGTAATGTGACTTACCCTAGATTGAAGGTAACCACAGTCTCGCTTGGACCTCCCCCAATAATGGAGGTAACCTTTTCGCGAGTCGCCGCAGATATAGTTGGTCCCATAACGCTGTTACATCTTAGTTATTGTAGACTATGCTACTCGTAACCCCGAAGCCGTTAGCAATGAGTTCAATCGAAACTGAAAAGGTCGCTGAAGAATTGCTGAACATGTTTTCTACAGTTGGATTCCCTCATGAAATCCTGACAGACCAAGGGACACAATTTATGTCTAATTTCATGAAGGAAGTAGCTAGACTGTTATCAATCCGGCAATTGACTACATATATAACCCAAAGTGCAACGGCTTGGTTGAACCTTTTAATGTGACGCCTAATTCCATGCTTAGGAAAAGGTGTCACGAGAGGCCGTAGATATTGGGATAGGTATCTTGGACCAATCCTCTTCGCGTATAGGAAAATCCCGCAGGCCATACGGGCTTTTTCTCTTTCGAACTTGTCTTCGGTAGAACTGTAGAACTGGGCCAATGCTAACGCTCGAAGTACTTTGGATGAATCAAATTGATCACCCGGAGACTCAAAATACATATCAATATAAACTGGACTTGAAGGATAGTCTACACGAAACTTGCAAACTAGTCGAACAAGAACTGTACAAATCCCAAACTCACTATAAAACCAACTATAACAGGAAAATTAGGCAGCGTAGACTAAATGTAGGAAACAAGTACTACTACTTCACCGACAGCTAATAAGAAACTCCAGATGCAATGGAAAGGACCTTATAAAGTCGAAAAGCAAAATAATATGGACTATATTATTGACCTTGGTTATGGTAAGCAAAAGACTTTCCATAAACATGTTAAAGAAATACCATAGAGCCTCGACGACAAAGGAAATCTTATCTTGAATTCTCTAGATCTAATTCAGGCGTCTCATGTAACTAAAATTGATGAAGTGAGCGAAATTGATGGTAACCCTGAAAGCTTGAGAAGTGCTTCTCTAATAGGTCTCCCCGTGTCAATTCCTAAGGAAACCAGTAAAGATGTACACATTAATACGGATTTAAGTGACAAACAAATAAATCACCTCAGGGGTGTAGTTGATAATTTCTCGGACGTGTTCGCTGATATAGGCCTACCGGGTAGAACTGTTTTGGGTGGACCATACACCGGTAAGGAAAAGACCATATCCATCCCCACATGCTTTGCGCAAGGAAGTAGAGCTGAAAATAGATAAAATGATCAAAATGAAAGTTGTTGAGAATAGCGACAGTCCTTATGCGAGCCCCCTCGTTGTTGTTAAGACACCTGATGGTACTAATCGATATTGCGCGGACTACAGAGCACTGAACGCCAAAACAGTTTTTGATGCAGAACCCGTACCAGATACGAATTTGATATTCGCAAATCTTTCGAATGCTCACTATTTCAGTAAACTGGATTTATGTAAGGGATATTGGCAGATTCCAATGGTCCCCATGCCGTGCTTAACCGCTGACTGCGTTCATTACGCATCACGGGCTATTTCAGTTTGCGACCATGCCTGTTGGGCTAGTCAATGCTGCCGCTACGTTTAGTAGCATAATGATAAAGGTCCTTAAGAACATGGAAAACTACATTAATGATATCTTGGTCCACACGGAAACTCTTGATGAACACTTCTGAAATTCTGAATTTGCTGTTCGTCTAAGAAATGCGCGCTTAACGGCTAAACCTGCTAAATGCTATATTGCGTATCATAATTGGAATATTTCGGCCACATCGTACAACAGGGTAACATAAGTCCCAAACCAAGCAAACTTGAAGCAATTCAGGAAGCACCTAGACCTACAACTAAATTGCAGTTGCGTTCATTTCTCGGACTCACAGTTTACTACCGGTCATTTGTACCTAATGACGCTGCAATTGCAGTCCCACTGTCTGACATGACCAAAAAAGGTCAACCTAACAAAATACACTGGGAGCTGGCGCAAGAAAAATCTTTTCGCACATTAAAGTTAAGTCGTCCTCCGGTATTACGGCTACCTGACATTACCAACCCTTCAGCAGTACTGTTGCAAGAATCTTCAGAAAGTGTCCTATCGCGTATGCGAGCAAAAAGTTCTCTCCAGCACTAAAAAAAAAATATTCTATCCAGGAAAAGGAATGTCTCACTATCGTTTGGGCGGTGCAAAAGTAGGAACCCTACCTTTGCGGGAAAGAATTCATAATTGAAACAGATCATAAACCACAAAAATGTATTGGGATTTCAAAAGTTTCAAATGGCAGGGTAATGAGATTGGCATTTATCTTACAACCGGATAGATACACTATCCAGGTAATTAAGAGTAACGAAAATCTTGGTGCAGACTTTCTTAGTTGGGCAATCTCCTAGACATTTCTAATATTGCTTTAAGGAAAAAGAATCTTTCAGAATTTTCTTTTTCGGAGGGGGTTGTTGTCACAAGTGACGTAAACTATCCATTATTCACCTATGGCAGTACAGGAATACTTTAACTTCCCTGCATGCCACCCCAATTGTCAAGAGAATTTTTTAGGACATGAGATTTCTTCAAAGTGGTATTCGAGGGGGACAAAGACTTTACATGCAATGCACTAAACATTTGGAGGCTATATATATATATATATAAGCCCGTTGCGTTAGGGCGGACTCTTTCGTTGTATTTACGTTGTTCTCACGTTTTGAGTAGCTGTGTGCTCCACTGCTCCGTCTGCCTCTACCACCCACGTGGCAAGTTTGGGCTAATTTGAAGAGTCACTTGTTCAAGTAAAATAAAGGGTGTACCAAAGGAGGAGACTGAG
This sequence comes from Stichopus chloronotus, assembly GCA_021234535.1. Taxonomy (NCBI): domain Eukaryota; kingdom Metazoa; phylum Echinodermata; class Holothuroidea; order Aspidochirotida; family Stichopodidae; genus Stichopus; species Stichopus chloronotus. The sequence continues at coordinate 28,095,468 of CM037841.1, forward strand.
AAGGCAGTGTACAAATTGCAGTGTTGGAGCCAGACTCATGAGAATGTAAAAGCCATTGTGAATGGTAAGATTTATTCTTCTCATATTCTTTTTAAAATTAAGTGGTGTAGACATATGGTGCCCATATTGTGGAAATTGCATCTTCTGAAATATGTCTGTTGTTTAGAATTCAAAAACACCCTGTGAATAATTCAGTATATTTACTGTCGGTAAATTTGTTTCCAGGCTTTTTGATTTAGTATTTACCTGAAGGGCGTTTACTGTGCTGGCAATTCTGGTACAAGTCATCGGGGTAAGCAATTGTTTATACTGGAAATTTGTTTGTACTGGAAATTAAATGTTACTCCATATTACCGTACATCGTTATATCCTTGGAAGTTACGAACACTTAAATCTAAACATCATAGATTCATCAAAACCAGTATGAAGTTTGTTAATTTGTACCGTCGAGTTTTCCCGCTATAAGTTAGAGTCCCAATTTGCGTCTAGCAAAAGTGCTATCATTGTACTTTCTTATCATTGTTGTTATAGTGTTGTCTTTCCTTTATAATGATTATGGTACCATAACAAAGAAGAACCAGTTGTGTGTGTTTTTTTATCGCTCCAGCATTGTCACCTTTTGAGAAAGGAACACATTCCGGAAATTTCGGTGACAGGTGACATAAAATGACCTTTGAACTTGACCAAAAACAATAGGTCACAATTACTGAATATGAGCAATAGACATGCGACATATGAGATCTCTCACCATTTATGACATCTGACTTTCACCTAAAAATATTAGGGATCATCAGTGGCGGCGCTACGGGGGGCATGAGGGGGTATTTGCCCCTCCAGATTATTTCCTCCAGTTGCTCTCACCCTTCCCAGTCAGATCTTGTACTCATCCAAAATTAATTCAATCACAAAACTGTGTTGGCATTGGATTGAATAAGAACAGCTTCCAGGGAATTTCTCTGGAATGGAATGTTACTGTCCAGCATAAGGGAAGGGCAGGTAGGTGGTTGTTTTCCTAAATGTAGGAATGTCGTTGGCTGCATCATAATGTGTTAATAGTAGTAAGTAAATCATATAGTGAAATAAACTGTAGGCCTATTTAATTACCTGTGCAATGACCACAGTTACTTTTCACTAAAGTTAAATCCCCTCCAAAAATAGAGGATTCCACATTCCTTAGTCCAACAGGCATTCATTAGTTTAGGATTAAAATGAAAGAGAGATGACTATTTCTGGGGAGAAATAATATACCTCTCTTGGGACTTAATTTTCCAACCAGAGATATGCTCCCTGGACCTTCCCCCGGGGCTTTGCCCCTGGATCACACCCGCACGGCCTCTGACACTCTGGCTCCGCCACTGGGGACATCCACTTATGAACTCAACATGCTCAAAGTCAGGGTTCCCTGCTTGAGAATTATTTTCTCAGTATTGTCAACCTTCACACCAAGTATGAGATCACTCAGGGTTACCCTTCTGGACATATCAGTCAAGGTTACCCTTCTTGAGATATTGTGTTTAGAAGCAGCGTCATACACATACGCACACACACACATTGCCATTGAATAGATTCCTTTTGTCTGCAGCACTGTATCAAAACCATAATAAGAAAACCAATGCAATTTCAGGACTGCCTGTTTTATTTTTCACTTCTTTTTGGGACACGATATTGCAACATTTAATAAGCAAAAGTGCAAAGAACCACATGTGTGTGAATCGCATACAAAAAAAGGCAGTTGCCAAGGAAACAATGAGTACAATGGAACCAGTGGTCCCTGCAATTATTGAACATGCATGAAAATTGTACAAAGCTTCATATACTGTACTGTCATACCAACGTTTCCACAGTAGTGAAACATGACGAGAAGATGGTTTACGAAAGTTCACCGCCCCAAACCCCAGGCTGTCCTTCCTGGTGAATGATAACAATCACAGGTTTTCTGTGGCCATGGGACTACATGCATATCATTTTTTCTACAAGCACCTAAGATAAAGCCCCACTAGCAATGATCAAGCAACAACGACATTAAAACGGCATACAGTGTTCCTCGGTGTTCCTTATTTACAGTAAAGAGAAGAGACGTGTGCAAATGAAATCAGAATTAAAAAAAATCAACTATATATACTCCCCATGCATCATTGTTTAAGTGATATTTTACAGGAACAAAAAACATGTGGCAATCCATTATCCTTACTTTGCTTGGAAGTAAATTCCAGCAGTTGACAAGGCTGGGAAAGAAGGGCGATGGCACTCTTCTCATAAATGGTCTCCTTGCAACTGACCCAGCATGGACAAGTCAATGCCCATATGGATGTAACAGTTGCAAGAAAATGAAAAAAAGAAAAACCTTATTACCAACTTCATGGTCTTAGAACAGTAATACATTATTACAATTTTGTAATCATTGAAACCCTTTATGGTTTTACTTTCTGATTAACCCTTTAGAATTTTCTCATCTATTAATATCCAAATTTGGTTACATAACACTAATATAACTACCATACAGGATATACATCAACTTTTTCTCAGTTTAAAATATTTACTTTTTGCATCATTATACAGCAATTGCAAATCTCTTCAATGTTTCCGCACAACTCTTTTCCCCACAGCTTATGGTTTTCCTACATATATCCAACTTCTTAAATGCTATGGTGCAACAATGTTTTCCAGACCCCTTTATCCACCTCAAACAAGCTTTATAAAATACATACACATCCAGACATCACAAAATGTTGTAGACATGTTGAGAAATTCTCCACTCTCTTGGATGAGTGCTAACCCTCGACTCGTAACAAAGATGCTTGTAGACCACATGACGACAACATGGAAAATAAGGTGAAGGGAGTATGTGAATTTTGAATATGATATGAATATTCAAAGCTGATGTAGATTGACTTACATGAATATTCACCATTTGCGCTCAAATTCAACTTGTCCACCACATTGCTGCCAATACTGTCTGCAATATTTCCCTGAAAACCTCTGGTAATTACATCTCAAGTATTGAATGTCAACAATACACAACCTATGACATGGAGAACAAGATAATACCATAAGATGAATTCATAAAAGATGTACACATGCTTTCCACATGGCTACTTCCTAGCAACAAGACTGCTGTGTCCATTTTACTTGCTTTATTTCATATTTCAGTACACATTTCTAACATTACAGTTCAAAGCCGAATAGGATGTACATCAACATATCTTTGTACAGATGAAGCATACCTTAGTTCTTGGTAGCTTCAGAAACCCTTTACATATGCATCCAGTGAGGGGGTAATATGATATGAATATTCACAGCAAATTCAAGAAGCAAAGACTTCATTTACATATCCAGGGCAGGCACCTGGTTGTTGAGGCCTCCCTACATCCTTGTGCAAAATTCTGCAAGTTTACCATATGGACACAATGTTTCCTACCCTAGTGTTGACCGGTCCAATTGAGGGAAATGCGTACAACTGAATAGCACACAAGCCCATTGGTAAGCAGGGGTTGTCCATAGGATATGCATGAACTTCCAACCTCAACAACAATCAACAGCATGTCTTGCTGGCCCTCCTCCCCCAATCACATTTCTCTTTCCACTTGCTGTTGCCAAGAAGTTTTGTGAATACATTTGAAGGTAATAAAGTGAACAGTCTCATTTAAGGTCATTGCTACACCTTCAGAGTAATATTGGATTACATTCAAACTGAATACAGGAAAAGCTGTTTACCAGCAACAAGAGGTACCACCGGTATAGTCCCTAGTACTTATAGTATCACTGTGTGAAAGTAAATACACAGTTTGAAGATATCTATACATAAGACATTGATGAAACGACATCGAAGAACTACTTGAACGTACCTAATAATTAAGAGAATACAGTCAATTATAATGAAATATCTAAACATGAATACATGCATCATCATCATCATCATCGGACACCACCTACACAGATGAAGGAATGAAGAATATATTGTTAAATTTTACATGTCCAGCCATAAACGTGAATCAAGAGAAAACACATGAGTAGACAAACGGTATCGAAGCTTGGCTTGTACCTATGAAGATAACCTCTCACTTTCAAAGGGGATACAACAAATAGAAAATAGAAAATGGTTACATGCACTCATTGCAAAAAGATATACCCTTTGTAAAAGTTAATGTTACAAATACGAGATGTCACAAAGATAGTTTTTGATTCCACTGAGTAAGGTTTTACCTTCTTAATCCATGCTTCCACTCATAAAACACATTCATTTACAGATCCAACAGCTTTTCAACAGAAGGTTATCATCAAATTATTTCTTTCCAACCTCTCAAAGTCATGTTTAAGTATTTTCATTAAATTTCCTAGCTTTATCTAATCACCTATTAATCTAATCAGCTATTAATACCATAAACTTGCACTTACTAAAAACTCCTAACTATAAAGAATGACAGGAATGAGTCAGCATTCGAAGCAAATCAGCAGAATTCCTTGAATTCGATAAAATCATTACCGAGACGTCGAAACTTAAGTGACGGACATTAGAAGGGTGCATCTTCTGTAACGCTAGCGAGAATTACTACAGGCAGCAGAAGTGCAAACATCCCATTGAAAAAGGAAAAATTTAAAGAAGGGGAAAAAAATGTATATAAAGAATGCACAGACTGATGTTTACTATCTTTGGCGAAGAAATTAAAGCATTACATGATTGTTATTATTATTGTATTTCTACAGATCATAAATGGCATACTAGAAACTTGGCTAAGACTCATGGCAAAGATTTAACTCCATTTTGCAAATTCCTGCAGCAGGGCAACAGAAGAAGCAAAAGTAAAAAAAAATACTACAAGAATTGATAACCTGATGGATTAATAGAAAAATTCTTCTGAGTGATATTGTCAAAGATCATGTGGTAAAATGCTTACTCCTTCATTGGACTTCCTTTGATGACAATCACCATGTTGTGACCATTTCCTGTCAAAACCAGATCTCGAAAGTGAGTCTTGGCTGCAGGGTTGGCTGATAGTACTGTGAAGAAATAACAGACAGCATCCCAAAGAAGAAAGATTTGCAGAGTGCCATTGACATAGCTGTTTCTGACATTTTGCTTTCACCAATACAGTCAAGATATCACTCAAAACCTTCACCAGTTTTAACTTCCACATGTTTTATCTTGTAAACATATGAAATGGCATTTTGTGCTGTTGTGACAATGGAGATTTTGAATGGTCGGCTCTTTATACATCATAGAACTGGCTCTGAAATGAAGGCCCCATCAATAACGAACATAAGACAACAAATGGCCTGAAGTGACATACAGACTACATCAAGGCTATTGGAACTCTGCAATCACACAAGGGAAAACCAAACCAAAATGTCAAAAACGATGGTGAGAGGGAAAAAAGTAGACCTCCAATAACAGAGGATGTACAATATGACCCTCCATACATATATATATATCTATGACAAACATACTAACTGAGAGAAGAGAGGAATGAAACGTAGGATAAATTTCACTAGAATAATCTACTATAGTACAAGTTACATACATGGCTGAATAAGATATGCTATCATAACTTGTCAACACAGAATTGAAAAGAAACAGGACTAGATGAGCCCAAAGGAAGAAATTTTCTCCAAATACTCAAAAATGAAAGAAAAACCTGTCAGCAATTTATTTCCAATTTAGCAGTTTAGAAAAACAAAAGCTGTATATTAAATGGAAGCCAACAAACAACAGTGAATCTTGAAGACTGGACACCTAGTCCACTAACCCGACGACTACAAGCGCTTCTCCTTGAGGCCTCCAATGCTGTGTCAACAAGGAAAGTCGTTCAGTCGAGGACTTAAACCCAGGCATACGTTGGACATACATGTAGCTTCTTACTATGTGTTTACAGACATAGCACTTGCAAAGATAGAAAATAATAATAATAGTAATAACTGTAATAGTATGGGAGATACCACAATCAGTACTTGGGCAGAATATGCTTGTCCCATTTGCTCCTCCTCACAGCATCAGACAACTCTAACAGTACTGCTTACTAACGTTAACACCAACTTTTCACACAAACAAACTCATAAAAAAGGAAAAATCGTGTCGGTTTCGAAAATTTAGCCAGAGGTAACGATAGAGGCAGCTCTAGCTCTCGGCCTTCTTGTCCTTCTTCTTCTTTGACAAGAATGATGGTGTTCGGAACTTCTTCTTCTTCTTTGTCGGTGATAGGGATGAATCTTTTGATGGTGACCCTTCTACGCTCTGGCTACCCTCTGGGGTTGGGGAGGGGGCCCTGTCATCTTCGTCTTCTTTCTCACCATTGACGATGCTGACTGTAGTTGTTTCTACAGTCCCTGGTTGATCTGAGATGAGATAGAATACCAACAGATGAGCCTCAACATGAATACTTACTTAGGTGAATGCCACTTTGACAAGTATCTGGTATAATTTCGTACTACTGCTTAAGTGAAGCAACAATTTGATGATACATGCTTTTGACAGTCAAACAAACCAACATACTTCTATAATTCAATAGGAAAAAAGACGACTGAGAAGATCAATCAGGCCAGCAATGTTTCTGAGTTAACTTGGGTAACAATTCTTTGCTCTTTGAATATAGTACATACCTGTGGTATAGGTTGTTAATACACAGGCACTGCATAGTTCTCACAACCACTTTGCATACCTATCACTATGAAGATGCCCCAGTCAAAGGGCTAATTAATACCACTTATAATACTGCCAGGACATGTTGGAAAAGCACAAACACTGTTAGCAGAAAACCTGCCTGAAAGGTACCATTCATACGCAAGCAAATTCCATGTGAGACAAGTGAATTCATCTCTAAAATTAGGTGCACACACTTGAAACAAGTGAACAAATTTGGAGACATCAGTGAAGACAATTTGAGACATTAGTGAACAGTCTTTGACATAACAGAACAATTTGAGACACAAGTGAATTCACTCTAAGCTAGTGAACACAATCTGAGACGTAGGTAAATCACAGGGTACGAGAAGCAGAGAGCTATCACCTTATTCATGATTTCTAACAATAACTAAGTTATTTTGTTTCCTTGGGGTGATTCCATCTGTGATGAATTCATCAAACTGTATTTGCTAATGGCTTGAAAGTAATAATTACCTCCATGTATGGTGACAGTCTTGGTTGTGATTTTTTGTGTTTTAACTTTTTCGCCATCTTCATCCTTCGTTTCTTTAACTTCAGTCTCCTCGGCTTGTACGATCAGTTCAATCTCCTTAACATCTGTGGGAAACAAAAACATGCAACAAGATTGATATGCATATGTGAATGTTTTGGTCGGTGGGGTAAGAGATAGCGGTTAGGTCTCAGGAAGTTGGTACAACATTTAAGCCTAATATCAGCCTGCATATTTACATAGATACTCACCTAGGTTTTGTTCAAAATGTTTCTCCACCAAGTTGATCTTAACAAAGAAATGCTGCCATAATCTAGAAAAATGAATTCACTTCAGGTTGCCCTTGCTGCAAAAAGGATTTGCTAGAGGACAACTCCAACTCTGTTAATATATTGTCTATTCATCTATCAGCTGTTCAACATGGGAATATATTGGTTACCAGAGTTCAGAGTTCTTATAGAGGTCAACTGATGGACATTCTACAGCAGATATATTGTTAGATATCAAGTTCCAAACTTGGTTATCTCTACAGAGTTTATTTAGGTTGCTTAATTTTGATCTCACTATTACCATTTTTAAACTAGACTCTTCTCTTTGTATCTCATGTAGAGGTTTCCCTCAGATTTGCCGATGGATGCACGAGGACGACCAGTGAATTAAAAACAACGATTGACACTGCATCGTCTAATCCTCCCGACGATGAAGCATGAGGATCCAGTGGCTAAGACTCTGAGAGTGTGAGCTAAGATTGCAGGTATAAGTCCTGTCACCATCATTTTAGTTGCATCCTTGAGCATTACTCATTATATCTCAATTACCTCTCTCTACTCCTGCTGTATAAATTGGTGTCTGTGAGGTCACTTTGCACTGACAACATTGCAATGGCTTTTGTCAGCAACTCAGGGGAGACACCTCCCTGTCCCTTCCAGGAGGGAATTCACAGTTCTTTGTCTGGTGGAACATTCAGTACACACACACATTTGTTTTATTTGATAATTTAACAATGAACTGGATGATGATCCTGGTGAAGAACATCACGACAGGTTCCAGTTTAATTCACTATTTTGGTATTGATAACCACCACCAATGGATCTGATTATTGATCACATAAACATCAACAATCACTTTTTGTCCATAATATCTACATATGTTAAGGTGTTTTGTGATCACATGTGTTTGTGTAATATGTTAAATAAATAAAAACTTGCTGTTACTGCACATTGGTTTAACGTACAACAGGAAAGAATGGTCTGCATGGAAAACATCTTTCATTATGCAGAACATATTGTATCTTTACAAAATTAAACAGGACATTTCACAAACCTTGACCAGTCTTGTCAGCAATTTCCTTCTTGTAGTCCAGAATTTCTCTCTCTGACATTGATGTAAATGGGTTGGGTGCGTAGGCAGTGTAGAGGACAGCCTCATCCTGATATTCCCTCTGAATGATGCCTTTAGACTTGGCGTAGACTTGAGCGTTCGGGTCGATTGGCTGCAGTAATCAAAATGATGCCACGAGATTCTCATCAAAATGTAAATTTTGGTTTACAAACTGGCCAAAGTTACACCTATCCACATACCATGTTCATTATAATTTGTAGACCTCAATGCAAGTATATGAGTTTCATACTAACATGAAAGCCACATAGAACTGAAATGGTATACATATTACCATGAACGGGGAAAAATGTACAAGGACAAGACCTAGGCAAAGGTTAGCAGGCAGTTTCAAGCCTAGGAAGATTTTTATCACCTCCTAACTTTGAAACAGCAAGAAAGTACAATTATCCCAACACCACACTATATTGCAACAGGAGCATTCACTGTGATGCAATAACTGTCATCTTAGATGATGACGTTCCCGTGGTGAAATAGGTTCTGAGAAATGAACGCTGGAACATTAAAATGAGAATTGGAGCAACTGACCCTTTGCCACCGGATAACGTGCTGTTTGAAATGATGTTGAAGGAAGGTCCGGATTATTCACAGTGTTATTTTGAATTGAGTATTCCACTGTGGAATTATTGTTCTCAGAGGTGAATTGAGCAGAGAGAGAGCATGATACCAGGTTACTGGTAGGCAAATGCAACAGTCCATCCATCCACTGACACCAGGTCCTTCCTGGCACCAAGCCCTCCCTGATACAATTGGTTCACCATCAACATTACCAGTATGAGAAACAGTCTTCAGTGTTATGAAAGCTTTTGACTCTTCCTACGTCTTCTGTTTTAAACATTTACTTTAATAAGTAACAATACTCTCTTTGTAGTACCTTTAATCTTAAACTCATGAAAACAAACACATTCTAATTCCAAGCAAGTCTTATTTGCATAGTGTCAAGTCTACAATATGTATTTTTGCTACTTGTACTGCCAAGACACTTTTGTCTGTTTTGATGCTTGCAGCATTCAGCATATTTTTGAGGAACCTTCTTCTACTGTGCCTCCCTTAACCCTTTATTAAAAAAAAAAAGGGGAAAATGTACAGCTTCCATACAAAAACAGCCTCAAGGATAACTCCTAATTAAAGCAAACTACTCCTTTCAACCATGATGAAATAGTTTAAACTGTCCAAGAATCTATTTTCTCAGAACGGGAAAATTTGCTCTCTGTCAGGTAAGGCTTGCAGGTAATTTTAAAATTGTTAATGAAGGTTGGATGCTGTGCAGACATTACTGTATGTGTACATTGTGAGTGAGAGTGGGGATGTATTTGCCTGGCAGAAATGAGATAAATAAATGTCTCCATATATGGAGAGGTAAGCAAATGCATAAGAAGTTCAAAATGAGAAAAAAAAAATAGTATGAACAAAATGTGTTACGGCTAGAGAAAGGAGACAATATTAGTTGCATCCTCTGTAACCCAAAATTTTGTTTTGAGTCATTTCAAAAGTTTCTCAAGGGAGAACATGAATAGGGTCCCTATCGTCACGACTGCTTCCAAGAGGCTATCGATGCAGATGGTCACAGCAAGATAGGTTTCTGTTATTCTGTGACTTCTCACTAACTGCATTTATCACACCATTAAGAGACAGGTGTTTGACGTCTATCCGTCTGCAATTACTAGAAAGGCAATGTTCTCTCTGCTTTGACTTAAGGACATTGATCTGCCAAAAGAAGACGTATCCTCCAAACAAGATGATGCACTGTCATTCAAATCTATCTGTTCCAAACCTCTAGGGTATGAACTATCCATTCATAGCAGGCAAAGCAAGCAGAATTTATGAAATCACATTTCTGTTCAATAACAGCATTGTACTTTATGTAAATGTTCCTCTCACCACAAGAGGAGCAACTTATTGTGCTCAATGAATATGCATACATGGAAAAAGTTGCATTCTCATCCATACAGAGATGAGGGGCAGAATGGTAGTTATGTGGCACTATGTGAAAGCTCAGCAAAACACCATAGTTTGCCAATCTAAGATAAATGCAACCATTTGTAGATACTGATATTAATGTCATAACAAAGTATGAACCATGAAGACAAAAAGGAAAAAAAAAAGAAAAAGAGAAGAAAAAGGTAGGAAAATGGTGCCAAAGCAAGCAAAAGAAAAAGAGCAAAATTTACATTTAACAACCAGAATGCAGAAATGCATTGTGGTTTCGATGATCTATTAAAGAATTTTTTTTTCTGAATCTGATATAATAGCATTAGTATGTGTCACATTTGTCACATTTTCACAATTTGACCCCTGTTGACCCCAAATGACCTTTGACCTTCACAAAAAACGATAGGGTTCCTTTACTCAACATGGTACAACTACATACAAAACATGAGATCACTACAAGCTTCCTTTCTTGAGATATCATGTTTTCAAGGTTTTCACAATTTGACCTCTGTTGACCCCAAATGACCTTTGACCTTCACCAAAAATGATAGGATTCTTCTTCTCAATATGGTACACCTACACACTAAATATGAGATCTGTCCAAGCTTCCTTTCTTGAGGTATCATGTTTACAAGGTTTTCACATTTTCACCCCTGTTGAGCCCAAATGACCTTTGACCTCCACCAAAAACAATAGGGTTCTTCTTCTCAATATGGTACATCTACATACCAAATATGAAATCTGTCCAAGCTTCCCTTCTTGAGATATCGTGTTTACAAGGTAGGGCGTCACGGACATACACACACACACGCACGCATACACACATACATACACATATGCATGATTACAATGGTTATGATTATCATCGAAACCAAAAACTGAGACCAAAAGCAAGGCAAAGTGGTGCAGATTTAAAAGAAAAAGCAAGGCAACAAAAATGAAAACATATTTACAGCTGATAAAAGGAGACCAGCTGATTTAAGACTTTAACCAGCTGATGAACTTAAGTTCAAATTGTATTACAAATGGTAAGAATTCTGGAAAGTAGTATGGAAATGTGCGATGTCCCTACTGTGAAATGAAAACAAGGTGCTTCCATATTGGTTGTTGTTCTTCTAGTGACAAATCCATTTGAGAAAAAAAACTAATGGCTCTTTTCCTCTTTCCCTTCTTCTTTGGCCTACCTTAGATATTATTGGTGACTAACCTTTTTCTCCTAATAACATATTCTTTACAAACTGAATCCTAACCTTGCCTAATACCTAGTACAACGTATTTGAGAGTATTTGTTCTAGCATTTATTTACTTTACTATAAATACACTGTTAAGCTTTTTCATTATAGATTTGCTTTTGAAAGAAGTTTAAATTAATTGGCACTTTTTTTTTTTTATCAATGCTGACTACTTTATTATGGTTGCCGGGTGGAGTGGAGGGAGGAGTTGAATAAATGCATAGAATACCATAGAATATAACTCTCTGATCAGCTGCCTCTTTGTATTTATCTTCACATCATGAGGTTGTGTTAATCAAGGTTCCATCTCAGTAATGGAGGTAATGCCAAACTGGCGACCAACTTCCCCTAAGCTATTCTTACATCTTCCTTTTCTTTTTCGCAACCTATCAAGAATATTTATCTGAGAGGGCGACATATTAGGGTGCTTCACAGAAAGTTGATCAAGGTCCAATGATGGTCCAAGCACGAGGCAATTAATCACAATACCAATTGCTTCACTTCTAATGCCGCCATATCAGATTCAGCAAGAAACCCCTATGCATCTGATTAATCCATACCGCTACATACTTGACCAAAGACGACAAACTTCGGACTATTCTTTGCAGTTACAGTCTAACAAAACATCTCAGCAAACCACATCACAAACACGAGAAGTTTAAGAATCATTTTTTCCTTTTTTTTACTTAGCCTCAGTTCTGTTTCTATTCTAGTATGTAATGGCAACCTTTCTAAGTTTTACATACACTAAATAACATCATGAACGTGGTATAAGGAAATTGGAGAAGTCAAGCGGACCATCTGGCTGAATTAGTGACTTGTCATGACAGGATTGAATAGCTCCTGATGTCTTTCCAAGAAATGTTTTGAATCCACCAAGAAAGGTAAAATAGTGGCTATCTTTCAGTTTTTGATGAGTAGTAATTAGACTTAAGTTTATGCAAGCATAGCAGATTACCTTTTGTCGCAAGCATGCAGCTATTTCACTACATTTGCCTTTTGCACTTAATGCCATTACACCAACTTATGTTCCAGGGGAATGGATGAGTGAGTCATCAAAAATGCAGCATCCATAAATGATTCTAACATTTCATTCAGTTTGTTGACCTTTGCTTGTTCAATTGGGCAAAGTTTTTTTAATTAGAGGAGGGAATGAGGGTGGGGAATAGTCCTCTCATAATTTATTTACCTGCTCTTCCCCCAATTACATGAGTTCCCCCCCCCCCCCTTACACAGGTCACATTGTGTTGATCATGAGCAATATATTGGCTGCCTTATGTTAGTAAAAGAAGAGTTGACTGGAGGGTTTTACTCTTTCCAGAAAAGCAACGCTGAGTTCAAACAAGGATGGGGATGTTATTATATGCTCAGCACAAATTAGTGTTCCTCTACACAAGCAACAACCTTGTTGTACCATTTTTTATCTAAAATTTGTAACACTATGTTAAGAAAACTAAAATATGGGATAGTAAAAGGCCATTCCAAGCTAATAACAATCATGATAAGCCTCACCATTCCACCCCCCCCCCAAAAAAAAGTATAAGCTTAGTAAAGTGGGATTAATGAGACCATTGTGGCTATATTGCTGCATTGACAATGTACTTCCCATGGTGCATTTTTCATGTTTTTTTTTATACTGGTTATACCTGATGACGTGGTTCCACATTGTCACGTGAGTCCGACAGCGGTGCATCCTGGACAAAGGAGTGGGGGAAGGAAAACCAAAACTTGCAAAAGAACAAAACTGCAAACAGATTTGTGACCCAGGCTGCAAGATCACACATTGGTTCAGTATCTGTGATGAACAGCAGCAGAAGATCAACATATACAATCTCTGTCTTAATGTTGCAGAGATTAATAGTCTGTGCATTTCAGCACCAGTGGCTCAACATGTAGCCATCTAGCCATTAAGTAGATGCTTTTTCTTGACAATCAAGGCATATTTCACTTGACATAAGAATCACCTGGAAACCCCTTGTCTGTATACAGCCCAATATACAAAACGTATCTTTCACATTATGTAAGCTATGTCATCATAATCCGTTGCTTATCCCTACGGCAAGCTGGAAGATTTTCTTGCAGCGTTTCTTTGGTATTTGTCCATACAAAGAAGGCAACATACCAGCACATATTTTCAGAGCAGCCATATGCATACATACCTTACATGCTGTACAATATTCAAAAGGGTGTATTTAGTCTTTTTCACTACTGTTTGGGCTTTGCTCAACTTTGCTTGCCTGTAAGAACTGATAATGCAAGCATTCCTGTCTGCTGTTCAACAAAGATGTATACATAAATGTATAAAACCATAAACATGTTCTCATGCAAAATAAGGGTGTAGTAAGCTTAGGAGAAAATATAATACAACAAAACTTCAAAAGTAATCAGCAAATATTTGTGCACCACATACTTTATGAACTCATGAGTTTAGTAAAACCACTCATAGGACAACTGTGATTTAAGAAAGAAGGGAAGAGGAGGGGAAGAAGCATTGATTCAAACAAAATCAAACAAACATAAATGTGACACAGTTTCCAGCATTAAAACAATGAAAGCCACACAAAAAATAAAACGAGCAAGGACTACTTCTTCTACACCAACAAACCACTCTCAAATTTGAATAACTATTGAGTGAATTAGACCCCCACCTCCCTATTGAGAACAGAGCTCATGAGAAAGACATGCAATAAGGATTACTAACAAAAATGAATAATGTTCAGTCAAATGTTTACTACTGCACAATTCTAAATTCTTAAGTCTCTTTCTGGTGCACTCCTACCATACACACATCTGTGACAGATACATACACCTGTGACAGATACAAACATCTGTGACAGATACAGTCATCAACAACTGATAAATACATCTGTGACAGATACAGACATCTGTGACTGATCTACCAGTCAAATGCAACTTCATGTCACCTGCAAATTGTAAATCTTCCCACAAATTCAATTTCAGTCAAATGCCAAACCAACCATTCTGAACCACACACAACCTTACCTACAGAGAGGTAATTATGTAAGGTAAATACATGCCACACCCATCATTTTGTTTTGTTTGGGGAAAGGCATGAGAAGTTTGTTTGGGGGAAATCTGAAACTCAGATCTTCTCTACTTTTTGTCTTTTTACCCATTCCTCAGTTTCACATCTTCCTTATGAGCTACCATTGCATTGTGAGGGTATCAAGTCATCAGCTACCCTCACATGAGAGTGAATACTCAACTACCGGTACAGTGGGATGCACACAACAACCGGCATTTACGAGCGGGCCACACCTCATCAATCACCTAATACCAGTAAAAATATCTGACTATGGCAGCAGACATGCAATAAATAAGCTATGATAGGTTGTCCTACTCTTTTTCACACATTTATTTTTGATACTACATCACAGAATTCAAACTGAAAATGAACCATATCTGCAGCATCAAAGGAGAATCCAATCTCTAGATTCTCATTCACTGGCCTCCTCTTTAAACAGGATTTGAGAAATTTTACCTTAAACAACTTGAAATAAAGAATAACTCAATCCTATCAAATCAGCCAAAAATATCAATCCGACCAAAAACCTTCATTTTCCAACTTACATGCCACAAAACAAAAGTACAAAATCCCAGTGACTTGGAAGTATCATCAGAATTCTCCACTTCACTCACTTGGCATACCAGCATTGATAAAAGAAATCATGTCACTTCTACCAATGAGGAGGAATTAAGTGTACACTTATGTGACATATATTCTTGTTTAGTCTTACACAATGTCACACATAAGAAACTTGGTGGAAAATATCACTGCAGTGCCAAATATATTCTGGAGATACTTGGCAATCGATCCTGTGTTACATTTATCCATTAACGCACAGCAGACGCACCTGTGTCCTGCGTGCATCTCCATAAGTTACACCAGCCAGCACTTCGGAGATGGGTCCAGGGTGTGTCTTATCCCCAAATCGCTCTTGCCTCACCTGTGAAAACGAACACAGTATTAAGCAGATTGAGTTTGATAAAATCTGGAGGTGTTAGGACAATGAGAGCAAGATAAAGCACACAACACACATGGAGTGTTATGTGATCAGTGTTCAAGGGGTTTACCGAACTGATGATTTCCCACTCTAAGTGCAGGTATTGTAACATTTCTTGTATAGCATAAGCTGGAAAGAGCTTTAGGCATAAATCATCTATTATATCAAACAGATACACATCGTAGACTTACACTAGTTACTGCCTTAGGCATTGTGCACACTTCATTGATTTTGTTGCTGGCTTTTTCAAATGACACAGATGACATCACATATATAATTATTGAAAAGAATCTAAAAGAAGAACAGACACCCGGGAAAATTGATGAATGTCAGCAGTAGCGCCTATTTACTTGCAATGTAATGTAAAACACAATGTTGGGGAGATTATGAATAATTTAACAGGCTGCTAGCAGTCCACTGGAATAAATCAGTATAGTGAGATCCTAAAACACAGCAGAGTGATCTAGCCTAATGTTGGTCAATAAAAAGTTGCCTATCATGTTAGGCTGCAGGCTAGGAAATAAGGTGATGTCTCCTGCTTGCAACTTACACAAAACTACAAAATTCAAGGTATAACTATCAAAAACAGTGCACAGAACAACACATGTGTACCATGATTGAACATATATGACCCACAATGCCTGGTATATATACTTATTGTGTGGTATGACTTAAATATTTACTTTATGCATTGAGGAAGCTGTGGCAAGAACTCCAGTAAGTCACAGCATTAAAAATGCTTGCATTGTTACAAGGTCAGCAAGCAATCCAGAAAGTTGTGCCATGTGTGGCTCCTATACAAGGTTGCAGCTGTGAAATCATTAAGAATTCATGACATGAAACACACCTTAACCGGATGATATTCTCGCCAAGGTGCTGACTGAGGGATATTAATCAAAATAACACATCAGAAATATCATAGCAGAGACAGAGCAAAAACTAAATTTATGACAAGTATAGGTGATTACAGAATGGAAAGGGGAAACTTACAACCTTATATACCAGTTGCTTAAGAAATACTTCAACACAAATTGTATTGATTCTTGTCATACACAGACATACCGTTTTAGCCTTCTTCTTGTACTCCTTGGGATCTTGTCCTTGTTTCGCAAACTGTTGTGGATCTGTTATAGGAACCGGATCACCACTCTTTGGTTCCTTGTCATCTACCCACTGTGGTGGAAAATCAACAGAAACTGTAAAATACTGAATGGCCTAAGGACTGGCTATGACAGGGGTGGTCAGAAAGACATTTCATATGCTGCTCCTACATTATATCCCTGCCCCCCTCATGACAAATTGAAACTACCTGGGGAACAAAAACTTAAATCTGAGCTGTTGAACAACCGAACAGATGCTCTCAGATCAATTGCTTCACATCAATGGCACTCCAACATGTCTGGCCTTGAAAATGTCCCATCCAGATCTGATCCAATGGCAGACTAAACTCCAAACCCACTGGTTGTTCAACTGACTTCAAAAAAAAAAAAGAAAAAAAAAAGGCTTCTCCACTAATATATTACTTATTAAAACTCACATGAATCTTTGTCTTGTTCAATTCTTCCAATTCCTCATTGTCACCCCAGTCAGCATTTTCCACAGCCACTTCCACCTTGGAGTAGGTGTTTGGCGTGTTCAGCCATTTTGTCTTTTCGCCAGCATGTTTCCTGTTTAGCATCTTGATGGGCGATTCATACTTGCTCTTCTCAAATTCACTGTCGTAGACGTAGGTGAAGTTGGTGGAGGTGGCCGGGTATGCCACCTCACTCTTGGGCTTCAGTTCGTGCCTCACAAAAGGTTGGCGGTAGACATAGCCCGTTCTGTAACCCTGAGATAATATACACCCAAGAAAGATTCTGTTATACCACATCATTTTTAATGTGTGTTCATCAGTGCATGTATGGACTTTCATTGCTCATGATTTCATTCAACAAGTCAGAAGCATAGCTACAATTCACACATAAATGGTTTCCCCGAAAATGACAAGTCTTTTCACTTTATACAATATAAAGAAGACTCCTGATTGCATGGTTTCACAGTGATCCTTTCAAGGTTGCCCAATTTTCATACCTCAAAACAGTAGATAATAAATACCACTGTCAACCATTTAATCTACTACAATATGCTGCTTAAGAAGAACAATGCTCTCCTGCGACTACTTCTCACCAAACCAAAGAAATTGCTGTAATAATTTATTGCTATATCATCAAGGTATTCTAGACTAAAGATTACATTTGAATGAATACAAGACCAAAGAAAACTATAAATCAAATTCACACCACATATCTTTTTGCTTAGTATTTTCTAAGTATTTAACCAGAAAGAAGCTTCACTCTTACCATGTTGTCCATATGTCTCATCATGGCTTCAAACTCTAATTCACCGACTTTCATGTTATGTCCCGTTTCACTGACTCCTCCGGCGCCCTTGGAGGCCACTTCACGGACCTTCTCTCTCACATCATCTGTCAGATGGATGATGTTGTCCAGGCCGACGGCCAAAGCTTTGATCTGTCATGAATGATAATAACATTTGTTTATAGTTATTATCTTCATCAGTAATTATTGAAAGTTACAATGGCGGCCAATCCCAGCCATTTCCTCCTTCCCCTTAAACCACAACATATCAACAAGTGCAATTAGAGACCAGGTTAGGCAATACTTCTCTACTCACATTATCACATAGTAGCATCAGAAACAAATCCAGTAATGGCATAGTTATATTCTGAACTCTTTTTAATTAGGACATTTTATGGCTGTAATGATTTACGGAGACTATCCACAGAGACAAACTCATGGCAACTTTTTGTAAAAGAAGAGTTAGTGGGACTTCCTACACCACCTTAATGGTGCACATGATGATATTCAAACTAAGCATTATCAACTACATTATAAATCAGGACTCTATTTTCACTTCAAGATTTGAACAATGATGCACAATCCCTTTCGAGGTAAAAATGTATAATAAGAACTATGTAAACATAATCTTGGAATGTAGTTACTCTTATAGAGCACGGTAAGTCAAATGGTATCATTTCAAGCTGCCAAAAGAGAACTTAAGGAGGTTTGAACCTCACCTTTAAACAAACCCTTTACAAAGTTGTTATTATTAGAGAGCTAAGAGGCAAAAGGACACCATTCAATGCACCCTCAAGAGCAGAGTAACAGTAATTTAAAGTGTAATTCACAGAACAGATAGGGGGGGGGGGGTATATATAGTTAACTCCCACCTTTTGAAAACAAATATTTGAAATACTATCTCTATTTGCATAATACTTTGCTGATATCATCAAACCACTCCCCTCCTAAAAAAAAAAAACAATGCAAAAATGCTGGATTGTGATATTGATGATGCAACCAAAGTTTACATTAAATACAATGTGCAGCACCACTTAGCTAGTTACAGAAAATTAGTGAGCGAAGCTTAAGTATTGTAATATGACATTACAATAATTACAGGGAAAGATTGAGAGTTCAAAATTTTTATAGCAGTTTTTGGGTTTCTTTGGTACTTCATCACAAAATCAGAGAAATCCCTAATGCTCTGTGTGCAACTAGAATGCACAAATACAGTGTGGTTTCAATTATTTCATGAAGATTTTTGTTGTCAGGTGTGTCAAATGACCTTTGACCTCTACCAAAAACAAACAGCCTTCATGCACTCAATATGGTACACCTACATACCAAATATGAGATTTGTCCAAGCTTTCCTTCTTGAGATATGATCTTAACAAGATTTTCACAAAGACACTTGTTGACCTGAAATGACCTTTGATCTCCAACAAAAACAAATACATGAACTAAATATGGCACTCCTATATGCAATATATGAGATTTGTCTAAGCTTCCCTTATTGAGATATCATGATTATAAAGTTTACACTATTTGACCGCTGTTGAAACCACACGACCTTTTAAAACCAGAATGCAGAAAAGCATTGTGGTTTCGATGATCTATTTAAGAGAAATTTTTTTCTGAATCTGATATAATAGCATTAGCATGTGTCACATTTGTCACATTTTCACATTTTGACCCCTGTTGACCCCAAATGACCTTTGACCTTCACAAAAAACGATAGGGACCCTCTACTCAACATGGTACAACTACATACAAAACATGAGATCTCTACAAGCTTCCTTTCTTGAGATATCGTGTTTTCAAGGTTTTCACAACTTGACCCCTGATGACCCCAAATGACCTTTGACCCCTACCATAAACAATAGGATTCTTCTTCTCAATATGGTACACCTACATACTAAATATGAGATCACTACAAGCGTCCTTTCTTGAGATATCGTAGTTTACAAGGTTTTCACATTTTGACCCCTGTTGACCCCAAATGACCTTTGACCTCCACCAAAAACAACAGGCTTTTTCTTCCTAATGTGGTACACCTACATACTACATATGAGATTTGTCCAAGCTCCCCTTCTTGAGATATCGTGTTTACAAGGTTTTCACCATTTGATCCCTGTTGACACCAAATGACCTTTGACCTCCACCAAAAACAATATGCTTCCTATATACTTAACATTGTACAACTACATACAAAACATGTGATCTCTACAAGCTTCCCTTCTTGAGATATCGTGTTTTCAAGGTTTTCACAATTTGACCTCTGTTGACCCTAAATGACCTTTGACCTCCACCAAAAACAATAGGGTTCTCCTTCTCAATATGGTACACCTACATACCAAATATGAGATCTGTCCAAGCTTCCCTTCTTGAGATATCGTGTTTACAAGGTTTTCACATTTTGACCCCTGTTGACCCCAAATGACCTTTGACCTCCACCAAAAACTATAGGGTTCTCTTTCTCAATATGGTACACCTACACACTAAATATGAGATTTGTCCAAGCTTCCTTTCTTGAGATATCATGTTTACAAGGTTTTCACATTTTCACCCCTGTTGATACCAAATGACCTTTAACCTCCACCAAAAACAATAGGGTTCTTCCACTCAATATGGTACACCTACATACCAAATATGAAATCTGTCCAAGCTTCCCTTCTTGAGATATCGTGTTTACAAGGTAGGGCGTCATGGACATACATACAGACACACACATACACACATACATACACGCACACACATATGCATGATTACAAAGGTTACGATTATCATCGAAACCAAAACAAACAATAGGGTACGTGTACTCAACATGGTACACCTACACACACACCAAATATGACATATGTCAAAGCTTCCCTTATGTACAAAATCCACACGACTAGGATTACACACGATTAGGATTCATGTGCACCTATATATCAAATATGGCATTTGTTCATGCTTCCTTTCTTGAAACATCAGCTTTACAAGGTTTTCACTGTCTGATCCATGTTGACCCCAAACGACCTTTGAACTCCACCAAAAAACAATAGATTTCATGTACTCAATACACTACATTTACATACTACATATGAGATTTGTGCAAGCTTGGTTTCTTAAGATGTTAGTGTCCAAGCTTTTCACAATTTGCCCCTATTGCCCCTGATGTCCTTTGACCTCCACCAACAACAAGAGGGTTCATGAACTCAATATGGTACACATACATACCAAATAGGGGATTTGTCCAAGCTCTCTGGAGATATGTCGTTTACAACGTAGGCATCTCACACACACATGCTCACACACATATATCCCAGCATGATTGTAAAAGTCAAGATCATCATCGAAACCAAAAACTGCTAAACAACATTCAATTTGCGTAGCAAAATGAGATGCAGTACTGGGGTAAATTATTCACTGAATTATTTGATCTGTCAATGTTTTCTTCTTGAGGTGTTACTCAAGGATTTTCCAATGCTCCCAAAGCCAAGAAAGTCTCTTGCAGTTCCTGGAATGCACTTGCATATGAGAAGTGTACTTAGTGCAAGTTCCCCTTCTTAAGATATTGTGCTTTTAGGGTATTTGTGATTTGACCTTGCTAACCTTAAATGGCCTAGTAGTTCCATCAACACTTTCAGATTTGTTACACCTCATTGTGATACACCAACACACCACCTATGAGAACAGTCAGACATTCCATCCTCAAGATTGCCCACAATTCACTGGTGTAGGTATTCACAAGTGACCATACTCTAAATTACTCATACCCATACTCACAATTAATTTCAAGCACCGCTCCCTCTAACGCCTGGTCTGCCCTCCAGTCAAGATATTTTGTTTACAATGATTTGTAACTTGAGCCATGTTGACAGTGAAGTATGAAATCCACCAAAATCAATAGGCACCTTGCAATCAGTGCAGTCCTACATATCAACTATAAGATCAGGTAAATATTCCTCCATATAATTGCATTTACAAGGCTTTTGTTTTTTCACTGTTGATGTCCCAAATGACCAATTGCTAATGACCAAAACAACAGGCTGCTTGTTATCATTGTGTTACACCTACAAATTATATGTGAGATCAGTTTGTTTCCTTCCCAGAGCTAAGGCATTCACATTTTCTTGTAATTTGATTCTTGTTGACCTCAAATGACATTTAGTCTCCACCAAAATGACAACATTCTTGCGCTTCCTGTGATGCACCAACATACTACATGTGGGTTCAATCAAAGCTTCCGATCTTAAGATATCATGTTTGTTCCCAAGAATTTATATTTTTGACACCTGTTCATCTCACATGACCTAAAGATATCATTGAGAAAATGAACATGTACAGGAAAAGGGCATTACTTACATTAGACAGGATGTCATTTTTTTATTAAACACTACAGACTTTGTACTTACAAATCATGATAAAATGTCCCTGAGGTATCACTTTGCACCAGGGTCATATTTGGTGGGCAGCGGCACAGAGTGTGCCTTCATTGAAGGTGGACAGACACTAGTGATGTAAATACTGAACATTACAAAAGTTACCAAAGGTCACATTTCTTTTCATTTATTAACTTAAAGGTTTGAACCACTTCATCCTCATGGATATTTTTCTTTCAATCTCCTCAGACTCTGATGGACTGCACATTCTATTGATTTAAGGTTTTTAGGATCTGTTGCATCTCAATTGCTTTTGTGTAGCTTACATTTTACTATTTTCCTTGTCCTCAGCATGACTGTCCCCACACCTCAAGACAAGTGTCACTGAATTTGAATTAGAAGAACAAATCTGACATCTCACTTATCAACAGGGTTGTTTTTGGTTTGCTGCACTGTGAGTCAAACACAATAACAAAAAGACAGAAGAAAACAAACCAGAAGACTACATGCTGGCTAAGACAAGACTGTAATGAAAATGACAAACACATCATTAGATGTGAATCCCAATCTTGGTTGGAAACAGTGCAACAGCCACGGCTGCGTAACTAACTGATCATGTTGATTAAATCTGGCAGTATGGTGCAATCGAGGACTTTCCTGCAGAGATAGAGGGATCAATTTATGTCTCTGGGTTTTCTTTCTTTCTTCTTTGGATTTGACTGATTTTGTTGTTGTTGCGTTAAAGGAATTCTTGTGAGACAACTTCAGGGATCTCAAATGTACACAACGTTTTTCTTTCACTGTAAGCACTTTAAGCCCCGATTATCTTGTTCATAACTAAGTACTGACATTTCAGAAACTGGTGTATGGTCAAAAAGACTTCCACTTTCCTCTAGGTTTACAAAATGTTATGCAACACTAGCAAAATTCCTGTAAAAGTCTTTGTTGTTCTTTCAATTTCAAATGTTCATTTAACCTTAAAATTCAACACCAGTGAATAATTAGATTAAGATTTCTGTGGGATGCTCTTAAAATGTTGAGAAATAAAGGTCACAGCTCCAACAGTATAATAAAGTGTCATTTAAAGGCAGTCAAGATTTGAAACTTATTGTCCAACTATTGCCATTATTTAAATTAAAATCTTGGAGAAAAACAATAACCACTAATATTATGAAGATAATTGCAAAGTATTTATGTTAACAGCAACTGCACCCACAGTTGTTAGAAAGTCATATCAGCTCAATGAATCTTGAGCATGCTTTGTTAGTGCAATTCAGTATTTCCCCAACCCTACCACTACCTAGGTTCACCCCCCCCCCCTCCCTTTCTATGCAAGAAGAAAAGGAATTAAAACTGTTTCTCAATATTCCAAGACATTAGGGAGACAAGATGCACACTTTCAACTGACTGGACAAGAAAGATCTCTCACATTGGCTAAATAAGACCCTGGATTCCAAGGCATGGGACTAACAGCTGTCTCCCCCAGGAGAGTAACCTTGCCCTTGGGTCAAATATCAACAAAAAAAAAGTACTTGCAGAATTTTATCCATAAATGTCAATATTATTAGAGAACATTCATGTAAAGAGAGAAACACCCTAGACATCTAAATCCAGATCCTGAAATCCGATTTTAGAGGTGGCAAGTCACATATCAAATTGGGTACTAAACCAGACCTATGTACTTTTCACGCTCCTGGAAGCATATTTTCTTTTTGTTGACTTTGAACTAGCTTTGCTTTTGCAGGGGCTGTGAACCATTAATTTCAAACCTTTTTAAAGATGGAAATACAAACACAATTTCTATGAAGTCCATTTCCCTTCGAGGTATACCAAGTTCATGTCAGAAGAAAAGGGATACTTGCTGTGCTATACACTAGCATACAGCAAAACATACTGGCAACATAGACATTTGAAATATGGGCACATATGCTTTATCTTTTATCATGTCCTATCACTGATCTCTTTGATCATGGCTCTTAAATCAAGAGCAATCAGAGGACCTGAGTAACACACCTCTGATCAGATTCCAAAACAGCTCTCCTACTGTTAAAATGTCACTGTAAATGTTTACAAATACTCATACCTAGTTAACAGTAATAAAATACTGATAGACTATTGTGATACTTAAAACCTTAGAAGCAGGCTCTTCAGCACTTGTGAACACACAAAAGGGAAAAGTTTGAGGATTAAACCATAAGTGTGATTCAACACTCAGATCCATGGCTTGAACTAAGCAGAGTTACCGACATGCTAACAGAGACAACCCTTTTTAATGAAAATTCATAGTATGGATATTTACGACTTACAAAACTGCTAAAACACAACTGTTGCAACTAAACTAGGAGAGAACTGAATTCTTGAATCAAAATTAGTTGTAAGCACCTTTTCATCCCATGTATTCACTCTTAACCTGAGGGCAAAAGTTCCAAATGTTGCGGATATAAAGGATGGAAATTCTCATGTAAAATATGACAGGCTACCATAGTGGGTGCATGAACAGGGTTAGTAATCTCCCCCCCCCCATCCTGATGGGTGGGGTTGTCCACATTCCTCACCTGTATTTCACATGCTGATATACAATTGAGAGCTAGGAAGTAAGACTCCTCTATGGATGCCCCGCAGCAGACGATGCCATGGTTGCGCAGAAACAGGATCTTGTTTTTGGGGCCTAGGGCCCTGATGATTTGATCCTTCTGTTCCTCGTCGACCACGATTCCCGCATAGTCATAGTAAGAGACTTGGCCACAAATCAAGGCTTCCTGGCTGATGGGCAGAAGGCCACACTTCATTGTTGAGACCTGTCAGAAGCATGAAACCAAGTTAAACTTCACAAATACTTCGTAAATTCTACCATACTTGCATTGGTAACATATCAACACTGTAACTGAACCAGCACCATTTCAAGCCACATAAAGGTCATGATGATGTTGAATAGTGTCAGACAAATGACTTCCTTGTTGAAAACAAAATTCAGGAAGAAGATACTTTGAAAAACAAGAAACTGTCTCAGACACTTCACTAAACTTTAAAAGAAAAATTCTGTCTTTACTCACAGCAGCAGCTGCTGAAGTGTGCACATGTAAAATGCATTTTACATCAGGTCTGGAATTGTGGATTGCAGAGTGGATAGTGAACCCAGCCAAATTTGGGCCGTATGTGGTGGTTCCACCTTCGATGACATTCCCAAGCGTGTCTATCTTGATGAGTGAGGACGCTGTGACTTCACTGTACAGTAACCCAAAAGGATTTATAAGAAAGTGATCTTGTTCAGCGGTTACCCTGGCCTAAAATGGAACAGACAATAGGAGGAAAAAGCAATGAATTAAATGTTGGTGTATCTAGGATAAGTTACACTTAGGATCAAATGAAAACACACGATGAATGATGAATTAAGAAACAGAGGAGATACGTTTAACCCTTTGTTACAAGAGTGAAAGAAATACAAGAGCTCAGAGGCTACTTTAGATTGGATACAGTCTGGAATAGTGTAATGATGTGCATATGTAGCAGTCTCTAAGCTATGGTCATTAATTCAGTTTACACACCTGATTCTTTGGATTTATTCATGAATGTGACATAACAATTAACAGATACAGCTCCAGAAACCTCTTACAGTGAGTGAATTAAAATGTATGTGGGGGGAGGGGAGGATTGAAAAAGGAAGGTATGGGAGTGATTATATTCCTAATTCTCACATACTGCATCCAAACTGACCCGTGCAACCATCTAAGAAGTCAATAAACAGGGATGCCTTTAAATTTGGTAATTTGTGATCTTCTGTGGAAGGGCAGCTTAAAATATTGCTACATGGAAACTTCTTGTTTAACAAAGTGCCTTGACATCAACTATGACAGACGAAGATTATTTCTCTCAACTTTGTACCACATGCACTTATAAGATACAGAATTCCACTCCACGAGACAAAAGTACACATATGAGTATTCCAATAAATGCAATGTTTCGATCATGACAACAACAAAAAAATTTCCAAGGAGCAGCAAACCATAATAGTAACCACAATACACAATATAAAACAGTACCCTGAAATTCCTGTTTTCAATCTCACATAGCCAGTTATATAACACTAATACCTTTCCTGCCTCCACACAAAGATTGCCACCCTATAAATAAGTTTCACATACTGTACACCATACATTTTTAATGTATCTGACAACAGTGGAAGGCTTGGAAGCTAAACATCAATCAATCTGGGCAAGATAACTCACATCTTATTACTGGTTCATTGCTAGTGTACATCAAATACCATACTTTGTGTATGGGATCTGTTTATTACAAAGTACATCTTATGGTTGTTAAAACCTGTTGGCACAAAGTGATCAGGTATAAGCCTTCAGTAGCTACTGGCTTAGTAGTAAGGGTTTGGGTATGATGGCAAAGATTCAATTGTGTGTACTAATATGAAAAATTGTCCTAGTGTTGTTCCACAGGAGAAAGTAATGTATCAATGCAAACAATAGTGATAAATGTTTATTATTAATAATAATGATAATATAAATTGGTTTCATACAGCATCATTCCAGAACACGAGTGAAGCTGCCCATATAGCTTGCACATTGGACGTATTACTCATGCATCAGCTCTGACTGCATTCATAATACCAAAATCTGTGAACTATGTTGGATTCTGACTCAATCTGGGTACAGGTTTACAAGCTACTAACATTCATGTATGTCAACATCATCAATTCAACTCAGTAGCACTCAATACTGCTTTTCCTTGGGCTATAAATATTCAAGCTCTTTAAGGCCAATCATCAGACATAAAAAGATAGACTCCTAAATATAGAGGCATTGGATCTTTGATGAGACAAATCTCTAATTGTTCATGGGTGTTTCGTTATGTGTGTTAAAAAATGGTACATGCCAACACCTGCTGGGAAGGTTACTGCTCATAGTGCTTCACAAATGAGAGTCAATAGCAGTCATAGCGGAAACAAAAGAACAGTCTTAAAGTAAATGTTTACAAAAAGACCAGTCCGAACAAGTTTGAATATAAAGAAACAGTTACCTCCAGAAACATACAGAGTGAGTTCAACTTTGGAATCATGCTTTCAGGAGAGACCTCTAGAACACGAAGATAAGATTATCAGAAGAGCAACATTTGCAGATTGAGGTACACCACAAACAAGTTTTACTTGAGGAAGAGCAGAAGCTGTATACATATTAGAATGCATTACCCCAAATTACATCATCAATGACTACTTACATCATGGAAGAAAACCTCTAAGACTAGAAAATGGTGTTTCTTTTCATCAAGCTGTCAATTAATATGCCATGCCTCCACTGCACTATGTCATATAATGTGCCATGCCTCCACTGCACTATGTCATATAACGTGCCATGCCTCCACTGCACTATGTCATATAACGTGTCATACCTCCACTGCACTATGTCATATAACATGTCATACCTCCACTGCACTACTGTCATATACACCTACACTTTAGCTTCAATACACATCTTTGGAGAATTCAGCTTGCATAAAGAAATGTAAAGTTACACAGAATTCAATGCATCAGAAATGTTTAAGGAATATGGTGTGTGGCTTAAAAGTAAGATTTGGGAACTGAAATGAGTAGAAACTAGTTGAGAATCCCATAGGCATACACACTTCCACTTGCATCAGCTTTGGTGTAGAGTTAAAATGCGTGGTAAGATTTCTGTGAGAAACCCGATACTCCTCTAACAGTTGGTTATGGATGTATTATGTATTCTTGCTGTGGTATTCGACATAATTTCTCCATAAAAATACTTGACGGTTTGCATAGCATCTTCCACATGAATCAAGTCTGTGTATTTTGTATAAAACAGCTAGAATGACAAACCAGACAGTTTCCATAACGATGGTTCACTACATACACAATGATTCAATGGCCAACTGATGAAGATTATATTACTGACTGTGAGTAAATTAAAAAAGATCAATCAATGGATGATATTATGCAGTAATTCTACACAAATGATGGCCTAAAATTAACATTAGCTACAAATTTACACACGCTTGTCAGGGAATGAAGGAACGTGCAGTATTGACAATGTATGTGTTTGTTAGTGTTTGTGTCACAGGTGTGTCTGTGGAACACAGTGTGTTGTAGGGCTGATAGTGTGTGTGTGTGTGTGTGTGTGTGTGTGTCTGAGGTGGGCGTGTCAGTGGTACATAATGTGAAGTAGTGCTGTTAATCGACCTTATGTTCTGTCATAAATTACTAGCAAAGCCCTTTTCAAGATGCCTCTGAGGAATCAACTGACAATCAATTGTCAAATAATCCTTGAAGGAGGAATTTGCAGGCAAATCTTTCACAGGAATGGTGACATTGAAACAGAGGATACACATGCCTAGCTGCAGTGGGATACAGCTGCACATTAGGGAGCAACATACCTGTTGCCACATAAGATGATAATACCAATAATATAGATGAACAATCATAACTAGGTGAGAAAATCATGATTTGTGACATTTGATGAAGAAACTGAATAACTTTGAAGTTAAATTTTTGTGGTCATGGAATTGCAGTATGGATTTTGATTATGACTACTCCCAAAGTATTCTTGCAAGTCACCAGTGAATACGAGATTACAAGTATCAGTAATGACTTGAAAGCTGATAAAGTAGCCTCCATGCTAAAGTTTCCTTCTCAGAATGTTGGCCTAAAAGACTTTGCAGAGGACAGGGTTAGGGATAATGGTGAACTGTGTGATAAAGAGCAGAAAATAACAGTAACAGATTGGTGGAAAATTACAAAAACCAGAATGTAAGAATATTGTGGTTTCCACCATGTTACCTGCAGCAGCTTAGCTACTAACAGTAATGGATACATTAGCAATGTCAGGAATTGAGTTGTGCATCCAGGATGTGTATGAAAGATTTATGGTTGTCAACAGAAGTTTCTGATAAACTTCCAGCACATAGTTAATATAAGGTATGTTCAAGCTTCCACTCTTGAGATAATGTGTTTACAACGTTGCAGGGACATCAAGTGACTTAAAACAAAACACAATAGCATTGATCTGAACCAAACCTATAGGGTTCTTAAACACAATATGGTCCATCTCAAAAGCCTCATGTGGGATCAGATTAAACTTGCATTTGAGATACTGTTTGTTAGGAGGTGCGATCATGTTTTATTATCAATTAATTCCATATTATTCCTTAACTTTACCTATGCTAAATCAACCACAAATACTGAGTGGTCATTAGTGAGGTGCTTCTGTAGAGATGCAGCTCAGTAGGTATTAAGAGTATGCCTAATATTATTTAAAATTCAGATGTGAACAGATGTGCCGTGTTGTATGGATATATAGTCACACCATTATCTGCACATCCTTGCTGGGGTCTTCTGCAAGAAAGTGAAGTCAAAGAAGCCAGTACTAAGTGTATCTAGTCAAGTGACACCCGACTTGGTAAGTCATGGCCGATCTGCAAGAGGGGCTTGTACACATCTTTAGGGTGAGAGTGCCAACACGTTTCCATACTGACATGTAGTTTTTGCTATACACTAAAGAGTATTGGTTTATATAAACATCAGTGAGCTAGGGTATATTATACTCTAAATTTGCTATGAGGTTTCGTTATTCTGTATATCAAAATTCTGTAAAGACTGTTTGTCAGAGAATCAAGTCAACTGATGAGACTTGTAAGCAGTGATTGTGTAAGGATCAAAATATGGGTGAGTAGGGGTGTGTTTAGGGATTCTCCTAGTTATACTTTGTAGGGGATTTGGAAATGTTTAACAGATCCCTAATGAAAATGGGGGGGGAGTATGAATTAATTTAACAGGAGTGACATAAAGCAAAATACACTAAAACAATGCTTCACTCTTTGGTTCTACCTTGACTTCATACTGCAGTGACTGAATGAGTCATCTCTTTACAAACCCAATTCTCGAATCTTTATACTTAAACTACTACCACTGATAAACAAAAACAATAAAACATTTTAATATTTCTCATAATAAACTGAAGTCTGCTAGTTACAAGCCTTCACTTTGACATGAAATACTCACATCTCTTACACTATTATGTTTCTATTAAAGACAGTCAAGACTGTAAAGAAATACAAAGGGCATCTCAGTAGTTGTGCCTCTGTGACATCATAGATTTTCCCATCATGCAATGTACACCTATGTGAAGTACATATTTTTGTTAAAAATCTGTAACTAACAGTAGCACAAAGAGCATGTTATTGAGATATGCTATTCACCAATAGATAGAGAACAATTTCACCAATTTTATGAAATAATCTTTTTTAGAGGCCAATCCCATGGACTATAGATCTATAAGGAAGCAAGATCACATGGCATATCATCAAATGAACTGTGCTCTCTGTCAACATCAGTTATTATTCACAGAGTGAACTAGCACCAACACACACTGAAAGCATGACCTGCAAGTGAAGATTTTCAATTAGTTAATCTGCACCAGTAACCAGGACATACAAGAAGACAAAGCAGAAAATTGAAAACAAGAAGAAAAAAATCCTTCAGAGGTGTCAAACATAACCCATACGAGTGTAAAGTGAAGCCTTGATTACACACCTCTCACTATGAAGATGAAACCAATTGTCAAGTCTGTCTTCATCCTGAGACCTAAATAATTACACCCAGAGTGTATCATAAGATTTCAACAGCAATGCAAAGGCAATGGATTCAACAACAAGTTCCCTTCTTTTTTCTTATCCAGTCACAATTTGACGACCTTCTTGAATGCTAATCATCAGATTGTGCAGGTTGGGATTAGTGTTAAGAAGCTGTTTAATATCATCACCACGATGCAGAGAAACCAAACAACAATGCAATTTGATATCAGCAAATTGGCCATGACCCTTTTTAAATCTTCCTCTTCTAACAACTGCCCACATGTAAAGGGAAAAGCTTGCAGTTTGCATAAAACTGGAACTTTTGAGGTAGTAATAATAAAATATTGAAACAAGGGAAATTTGTCCCTACATTTGTATGAAAACTGAAAAACCAGCATTGTCATATTGCTGGTTTCACATTCTATTCAAATGTTTTAATACAGGCGTGTGCACACAGACCTTCATAGGCATGCATGTTGTTGAGTACTGTACATTTATTACATAGGTAATATCATACATGTGCGGCCTAGCTTCAACCCAATTACTAATTGCTTCCATTTTACCAGCCAGCTGCAACGTGCAAACAAGTCTTCATACCCCTGAGCTACAGCAGAAAACAGAGCAATCCAACAAGTGTGGCGGCATACTACAAAAGGTGTACAAATTTATACCAGAGATGGCACGATTCACAATTAGTGATCGACTGATGATAATAAAATTAATCTCTTTCTCCGCTAGAGTTTGTACAAACATGACAACTCCTGTGATTCACTGGTCATAGCTCTGGTAGCGAATCATACATGCGCAGAAATGACGGCTAGTGCTCAACAGTTCACGCCACTAACAGACGGACAGACAGTACAAACACAGAGAGAGATAATAATTCTCAGTGAGACTTTGCACTGTGCTTCTATGCAGAGGAGCATCTTCTCTGTTTGACTTCATTAATATTCTATGATAGTGCAGAGTCGCTGTCGGTAGGCGAGGCTGTGGAAGCTTGCCATATAACGAGCGAGGATCACAGAGATGCTGTCTGCATTGCAATGGAAGAGCCATGCCAAGCATGCTGTAATTATTCACAGTTTTCAGGCGTGGTTTGATTGACCTTGTGCATATCTCGTAGCAGAGATGCGGGTTTTCTATCGATTCAGAGAAGATTTAGGTGTTTTGGCTAAGCAAACTCGCCAAAGATGTTGCTCCCAAGTCAGTTCCAGAAACACATCCTCTGGCTTTTTTTCTGGCTAGACTATTGCAAGACTTGTCAGTTGCAACATGATACTAAGACAGCATTCTCAATAAACCTTTACAGTTTTGGTGAATGGCAATGGCTAGGACCGTGTGCCAAGAAATGGCCAATGGGGAGAATAAAGAAGACTATAAAGAAAATTGGGGAGAAGAAAATATTGTAATAGCTACTGTAAACATATTGTAAATACATTGCTCATACAAACCTTCAAATATTTTATCAAATCAAATGGCACTACTTATACAAACATTAACTATTTTAATAACAAACTGCAATAATAACTGTAGGAATAATAGCTATTTACCATACACTAGATTCCATCCATCCAATGTGGATTTGCCGTAAAGTAGGTTTTAAAGCCTCATTTGCAACTTTTCATGCAGGTTATGTTCAAACTTGAATAAACCTTCAGTCTAAACTAATACATTCTACTTACTTTAGCCAAACAAATGGAAACTGTTGCCAAGAAGAATACGTTCATTGTCAGACAG
This sequence comes from Stichopus chloronotus, assembly GCA_021234535.1. Classification (NCBI taxonomy): domain Eukaryota; kingdom Metazoa; phylum Echinodermata; class Holothuroidea; order Aspidochirotida; family Stichopodidae; genus Stichopus; species Stichopus chloronotus. Next base: position 28,128,220 of record CM037841.1, read on the forward strand.
AGCTACTAAATTTACATTTATAATAATCCCAATCTCCAAACGAACTGCAAGCTATGAATGTCCTGAATTACTTGGGGCCCATTTTACATTAACTTGTTTGTTATGTATCCCGATGGTTTTACAAGCTGGACTAGGAAATTCTAAAAAGAAACATGGAAAATGCTACATTGAAGAAGGGGGTTGGGGCAGTCATCAGAGGGTGACTATAAGAGAATTGCTTCTACTTGCAGTGAGTTTTCACTTTTCACAAGCAGTGAACCATTACATTATTTACTGACAGTGGGCCCCTTCAACTTGCTATGCTTGTTGCTTCCAGTACATTTAGTTTACCACATTTGAACTCCATAAAATGTTTAATGTATGAGCTTTGCTCACATTTTAAACACTAGAACACTAGCAATCATGGAGACCTAAGGATGGCAGACCAACCCAGGAAAACGTAACAACTTATTGTCATATGAATTCCAGACAATGAGAAGGGAGGGGGGTTAAAAGGAGCAGGTCAGAGAGGCAACAGGGATACTTGGCAAAGTGGAACAGACAAACCTGTCATTAAAATGATAATGTTGCAACATACATAAGTCTGTGTACATCATAAAAGTCTTAAATATGGCAGCACTTAAATAATCTGCAACCTTTGACATCTCAACTGAAATCAAAATAAGCAAAAGACATTCAAAACCTCACCCTAAAGAAAACAACCAATCACATTAACCTCTCTTGAGACTCCAAAAATGTATGCAACATAACAAATTGACATGTTACCATGGAAATTTGCAGGCATACCAAATACCTTCCAGGAAATTGACATGTCATGCAAGATTCAGTTTATAGGATAAGATTGAAGAGAGCTCAAAATTTAAAAAAAAAGAAAACACAAAATGCAACAACCTAGCAGCAAGATAATTACAAAAACTATTATATGATACTTGTTTAAACTATGACTGAATATGTTAATGTGAGAATGTTTGGACGGATTACATTAACATTGCACTCATATTTCCTTTCAACTTGGAGCAGTTCCATTTGGTTGAAGTTTAATTAAAATTTGTTACATTGTTACAAAGTCTTTACATCTATTTGCTCCAAAATTGTGATTGTTGTTGTTGGTGAAAAATGAGCATAAAACAATGCACATGTTGTGCTGCAGTCAATTGGCTTTGGAATGAAACAGACTGCGAGGAAGACCAGCAGATACAGAGATAAACTCAAAGTTCAAACAGAACTTACTTTCCCAACAATTGAAAACATGACTATCAGTTGTTTACTCATGAATGTTCTGATTGAATAGCAAACAAATGATATTTGCGATATCATGTTAAATTTGATCTCTTGGAGGGAGAATGAACATTAAAGATAAGTTGAACAATGTACAAAAAGTGTACATGAATAACACACTTGCATGATCCATAACAACAGCATATTGATTAGGCCAACAAGGAAATTATGATTACATTATTCTAGCTTGGAACAAGCACAAACAACATACAATGAATAGGCCCCTACACTATTACACACTAAAGATCAACAGACATCATAAGCATAATCCCATAGCGTGAATTCATGTAAAAGCACATAACCTGTTCAAATGTTGAACTTCAAATTGTCCCACTGAACAAACTGATACATGGTTATTTGCAATTACTTATATATATTATATCTAGTTAAGAGCATGAATGGTATCTTCCAAAAGCAATTAATGCACTATTATGAACAAAGTACTTGCTTTGCAAAAAGTGTGCATAAAAAAACATCTGCAGACAAATGTGGCACTTCTAAAAAAAAAAAAAAACCAAACTCAACAGAGAACAGATATGGCCACTAAGTGAAACAGATGACACTAATGTGAAATACTTCCTGCAATCCTGTAACACCTTTTATAGAAGCACTGCATAATTCTTTGACAGCTATTGAATGTGAAACTACTACTACTACATTTCACAATTTGGCCAGGGTTGGCCCCAAATGACATTTGACCGTGACCGAAAACCATAGGGTTCTTGTTCTCAATGTGGTACACATACATACTTCATGTCAGATTTGTATAAGCATCCCTTCTTGAGGCATTCTGTGTGAAAGGTAGGCATCACAAACATACCCACACGTGCAGGGCCATGTAATTACAAAGGTTATACTTATCATCAAAACCAATACTGATGACAACTTATAAAGCACAAAATCCACACATATTGTGTTAATGAACCCTTTCGCTGCCACTTGTGTAACATTACGTATCCTGTAAAGTTTCTGTTCACAGCCAAGTATGTACTATTATGAAAAAATTCCAATGTTTGTTTTTATGCAGAACGTTGGCTGACAAGGCTGGTATCCAAGTAATGGACACTGATGTGATCAACAATATCACATCATTCTGACACATTTTCCTAAGTCTCTGCAGGACTATGAAATTATGGCTGTCAGTTAGGCACTCACTGATGAGATGAACAGCCACATGACAACATTGTCCCAGCTCCACTCAAGTGCTGAGGACCATGCAAGAGCGCAAGAGGTTCCATTTTTATAGACTTCGGTAGGACTTAGCCATGAGACGAACCTATGAACTCCTGATTGAAAAGCAAGTGATCTACCAACTGAGCTAACTGTCCAATAAAAACACTTAGGGTGCCAAAAAATGGTCAATCTTTAATTGCTGCTCATCATTTCTACAACAGCTCTGTTACATTATCGAGTGAAAACATCATGATAGTACCTTCTGCACTAAACGAAACATATTGTGTATTATTTACCTCATGCAGTATCGGGATGTGTCTCGCTAAAACCCTCTGATATTGTACATGACACGAGTTACGTAAGAAGTGATCAAGACTATCAACGGAAAAAATCTTTTTGTGTATTCAAGTGGCCAACATCAAAATGTTGAAGGTATCTTCATATCTTGAGACATGCATGAACTGAGCTGCTCTATCCTGGATATACAATTCTGGCATTCCCCAACTATGAAATGCAAAGCTCTACTTGCAGCCCCATCAGTCTGCTGTGAGTTGGAATGACGACCTACCCTGCAGTGGACAATGACGTCAAAAAGGGTATTGCTCTGGGAGTGTATGAGCTGTTTCCATATCTTGGAATGCATTCTACTGTCAAGCAATTCATCCTCTGTCGTAGCTTTCCGTCTCTCTGTTTCTCATCTCCTTGGTATAATAATATTTCTCTTTATAATGAAGCAGCCTGAGAGGTTACACACGAACACGATCCACATCAATACCATCGACGGACTGTCAGCGTAATTACACTAGCGAATAGTACATTGCTCTGTAGCCCTAAGATGTGTAACAAATCGACTCACTTTGTGCGGTGACATTATTAATATGTTTGAGATGTTGAGTTGTGGACTGAGTAACTCAGGCTGATCACGAGCACTTTACCGGGTTTAGTTAATTTTAAAGGGCACTTTAAAATTAGTCTCAATATTTTAGATTCAATGTGTATATTACTGCTAAGTTGGGTAGGTAGTCTCATATAATGTGTTGCTATAACTAGACAATATGCTTCTACAACTGTGTGATATTATTTTGAATCTGTGTGCAGTTGTGTTCCAAACGTGTGTGAATCATATTCAAAATAATGATACCATGTGGTGTTCCTTGACAACTGAAGCAAAATTACCTCACTGACTTCTTAAAGGAGATAATTTGATAACAATATCGATCAGGATACCTTCCCACAGTGAATATAATTACACATGGTTCTGTTAGAGCTGCTTTAAAAAGCGTTAGATGTACTTCTGACATTGAACTGAAAAGGCAGCTTCAACACTTTATTTGTGCTGTGTGTGGGTAAAACCCAATTCGTCAGTACTATGTCAAATGTTTACTTACTAAACAGTCTACTCCCTCTCTATCCTAGTCTACATGGAGTACAAATAGGGATAGACTTTGTAATTGTATTATGTTTACATGACCTTTGAGTGACAAAAGCATGGGAACACAACAGAGTAAATAATTAATTTTAATTAAACAAATAAAGCCAGATGTCATCAGACATCTGCAGTAATTACAAGGAGAGAGAATTGGCTGTTCTCCTGTTAAGTAGGAACTAGGGAAGAAATAAACCAGTAAAAATACTAAACTGGAGATGCATGTAAGCACAGTGCAAAGTATCCTACATTAATAATCCTTACAACTGACTGGTGTGGGTATTCATGAGTCACTACACTTACCTCTTGCATACTCATGCATTAAGTTTGACCTAGCTCAATGTGCAATAGAAATCTATTCTAACACTGCACCCTCCACGCCTAGGCTTGCTCTTGTTTGGCTTTCCCTCTGGCTAAACAACGTATCATAGTTAAACTGGACAAAATTCGCCTCATTAATAATCAGCAGTTTCATTTTAAATTGAAACAGAATCTGCAACGGAAGTCTCCCCCCCCCACTTTGTGAAAATTGTTAAGTGCACCAGATTCCCCAATGTTCAAGCTTTGGTAACATAATGACATGAAAGTGATTTCCTCAAAATTAATACCTCGCAATACCTCCTAAAACATCATCCCAAAGGTATTTTACAGATTGATGCATCACATTTACTTAACCTGTGGATTTATGAAACTATCTTGATACTTTCATAGGACATTTACTTCTGATCGGTGTTCAACAGTGCTGTTACTACAAAAGAAGGCTACTGAACTACTGCAGTGTCGAAACATTCAACAAGTCTTAAATAACACTCAACTGTTGTGATAAGCATACCATTGCAGGTGGCACAAACAAGATACTTTTTGGTACATGTTTGACCAAGTTTTGAAGTTCTATGCAGTTCGTGTGATAGAACTGTAACATGTAGACTCATCCTTTACACTAAGAAATGCATGCATGTATTATCAAACAGTCTTCTATACCCAGATCTCTTTTGAAATTGTCAGAATTATACTGAAATTGTCAAAATAATATAAAGAACCTGTATAAACACTTAAGGAATGATGCAATGATAAGTGACAACATTATTATCATCCTACATCTTGGTCACATTATTCCAATCAACTAATGCAGTCCTGTTAAATAAAATCACATACTGGGAAAAAAAAAAAAAACACCATATACAATACACTAAAGTCAATTACTTTCAACCCTTCCATCATTTTCTCCTGGACTGCCAGTTTTCTTAATTTACCAACACATACCATTTCATCACTTTGGTAACAAAGTCATCAGTTTGTACACAGACAATGCTGTCTTGAAACAAACCATCAATCAATAGGCTGCATGCTATACTGATCTTATGGTAAACAAACATTGTAGGAACTAGACACATCACTACACTGACAAATTTGGTCCTCCAGCTTTGTTTATAACCACACTCACAATGTTATATTCATTGACTGATTGGAGCAACAACAACATGAAACCTTCTATCAAGGTATAAATAGTGCTTCGCACACAAAACTACACACCTGCACACCTGCTCCAATCTTTCACAGTAACATTTATTCAGACATGCCAGAAATTGCTGAAGTACCAATTAAGCTGGAGGTTTAAATAGTGATTCAAGTTTCCAGGATCAGTTGCACCAAAATCAGGATGTTGTTACAAAAGTGGATGTGGGGAGTGCAGGTTTTCACCACGGAGCTTCATGTTTACAATAAAAGAACTCACGGGCTAAGGTACATGAATGTATAGAGAAATACCTCCTCTCTCCAAAGAAACAAGATTATGAAATGTTCCAATGGTGAAACACAGAACCCCTCCCAGCACTGGCATGGCCACAGGAAAAGAAGGAGGGGGCTTATGAATTTTTTTTATCAGTTTATCTAAAAGAGACCCAAACCACTCTGGTAAATTAAAGCAGTCTAAATCTGACAGATGTAACATCAGATATGGTCATATTAATCAGTTCAAAAAATCCCTGCATACACAGAATAATAATGAAAATGTAAAGGACCGTCCAAATAAATCAGGAAGAAAATATTGTACATTTTTGTTCAAATATACATATTCCACAAAATCCAAGAGCTTCTAGGGGCTTCATGACCTGGATCGCCACCGTAGGTTTTGCCCCTTGAGAGAGGAGCATCAACGGCAAAGCAAAAAGGGCCAAATGGCAATGATAGCCATTGGTAAACCTGGTAAGGTGTATTTTTCAGAGCACCTCTGAATACTGTGGGTACAACAGCATTGTGTCATCATTTTATGTCTCCAGGCACAGCTGGAAAAGAACAAAGGATCAGATAATGCTCTCTACACAACAATTGGATACATACATAAAATCCATTTCAGAAACACACCTTCTTTTCAACCCTTTGAGAATAGACTCATCACAATACTACCTCCCACAATCTACAGTTGCACTATCTGTGTTTAACTTGTTGATACAGTAGTTGATCCTGGTTCCTGACTTGGTCACAAAGCTCACTACCTACCCACTCACTCTCCGAGCTACAGTTCACTGTTTCAAGTCAGGCTGTAGTGACAGGCTGTGATACTACTACACCTCTAATCTTACTGTCTACAAAAGTTCAAGGATGATAAGTAATTTCTACATTCCCCCCTCAGTACCTCACCCAAGGTCACCCTTTGGAGGCCATCTTGTGGACCTACAGTAACCTAGCCACTTTCAAGGAGAGGTTGTATGGTAACAGCTTTAGTACTTAGATGGTGCATATGATAGAACTAGGAAGACAAAACTTGTCCTTTGCCCCAACTGTTTGAAGGATGATACCATCTGATAAGAAGGCAAGTGCCATTGAAGTAGGAGTATTTGTTATCTTTGTAATTCAGTGATTATTGAACACACCATGAAGATCCTTCATTAGTAACCACTGACAAGAAGAACAAACTTATTTGGTGGGTAGAAAACAAAAGTCTTTTAATTATCACTTACTATGTACAATAAAGTTAAATTACCTGCAATGAAAACCTGTTTTAAGACTGTTCCATTGTAATAACACTGTAGGGATGGGCAGCAAGAAAAGTACAAATTGTCCTTCTTGCAGTGTATACTTTAGTTCTCAACTATTTCAAATGAGCATGCAAGGGGTTCATTTGGAGAGGCACTAAAAATGGTAAACAAACAAGCCAGACTGAACTGTGGAAGGAAAATTAAATGTATGCTACCGGCAATATGGTTTGGCTCTCATAAGTAGGGTAAATGAGGGGTTGAGAGATAAAGGGAGGGGGTCATCTTATTTGTGCTATTTGAGTTATTGTGATCTAAAATTTCTAACAGTATCGCTCATTTCTAGATGTCAAATCAAACTGAAGTAAATATCACAGGATCTGGCGTGGAATGACATGTAATTGACATCACTACATACCACTCATGGCAAGCCAGTTATTTGATCCACTCACTACAAAAACCCTTACGGAGTCGCCAAATAGAAACTTGTAGATGAAAATCCACAACGAAACTCCACAATCTCAGCACAAAAGAGGGCAGAATGGGAGGGGATGCTATCCAGTTTAAGGTCAAACATCGTTAACAGTGGCACCAGGTTACCTACAAAAGTGCAGTTGCTGTGATGAAACAGGTAAGTGATCAGTGAAGTGATGTAAGTGTGGTCACACTATCTGACAAATTGCTCATCTGTGTATTCATACATTACTTACTGTAATAGATCTTTAATGATAGTTCTCTGATCATTTTACTTTACTTTCGTTATTACGCATTACAAAATACTGAGAACACCATTCTGATTCAGCAGGGATGTGCAATGGCCACATTGATCCTTGATTGTCGACAATGGTATGCACGCATTAATGTCTGAATAATTCACATACACTTTCTCCCACTGAGCAGCACCAAGCACACTGTGCAAAGCTCAATCAAACTTCACATTCTCTATCTTGCCTGCTGAAACCGATCATATCTGCATGATTCATGACGATTAGAAATGTACCGTAGCGACGATTGTTCCAGTGCTCTATACCAGAGCTATTGATTTCCTTCCCTGTTAATGAATCATGATATTACACAGAACCTCACACAAGGTGATGTACTGCAGCACTGCATGCAGTTAATAACCACCATAATATATCTGTACAGTCACACAGAGCTGAATCAGACCTGGTCATGACTCATGTGTTAGTCCATCTCCTTAAATCATAGATGGTATGCATCATACAGCATCCAGTCTCTCGAATCCCAACACTCATGAGTAAACTGCTGCCTAGTTGAAATAATCTACAGCTCAGCAAATACCAAGGTCCCCTGTTCTATATGGTTCACTTTATTACAGTACACTAAGATGAGAAAATATTGGCATAATGAACTTCATGGTTCATTACTGTTGGAGCCATTCCGCATTATAATGAAGAACCAGCTCTTAATGAATCCTGGAGATAAAATATTCTGGGGAAGAAAAGGTTGGCGAGGGTTGGCTGATATTCGAGACTATTCATCATAAGAATTGAAAAATTGAAGAATAGTTACCGATGAGGATCAAAATATACTTGCTGCAAACAATTTAATACAAAGTGTACTAAAGCATATTGAAGTATGACTAAAACGGACATGTGCCTTCAGTCAGAATCAAGCAAACAGTGTAAATGAATTTGAAACAGGAACCATTTGATGATTTAAGTTATTTCCAACAGGAATTCTAAGATGATGTAATTCAATAGTGTCGGCACTTGAAAGTTGACAATAATTGTGGAGAAATCTTCAGAAAATCAAACAAAAGTTCCCAAAGATACGGAAGTCAATAAAAACACACTCAAATCATTGTAAGACTTTCTAAAACATGGACATTTTCTTCTCAAAATAACGAAAATCACAATGACAAATATCACCATCGGAATATCTTGATTTAAACTGAAAAAAAAAGGAAAGACATGAACAGTCTCTATCAGTATTTTTGGAAGGCCATCTGGTCCATTCCACTGTTGTAATTGTTTATTCTGCTTCTGTTATAAACACAAGTTTTCATTGTATTCACTCATGAATTTTTGACATCAAATCAAATTTGAATAGGAGGACAGTAAGCACATAACATGAAAGGTGTGAATAAAGGTCATCAGTTTCACTATCATTGATCTCGTCAGTATATTTACACCATTGGACTTTCTCTGGTTCATGCAAAAATCGGTTAAAAGAAAATGTTTTTACAACACTTATGTTTCTTCCAGCACCATACGCTTGTGAATGTACACACACTTTTTAATATTATTTACATAAGCCTTTCATTAGCTAACTATTTTATGCACAAATTATTATCCCTACCTTAACACGGACGAATTCCTGCAGGCACAATTCTTCTTCTTCTTCTCTTGTTGTATGGTTTTAAGTGTTTGTAACTTGTTTAGGACCCCACCCCGAAGTCACTTACAACCTCTCGAATCACATACTTTCAAGACAAGTGGGGGGGGGGCTTTGTCTCCATTACTCTCAAGTATAGAAAGATAAAATCTATGCTTGGGTGCATTCCACGAGTAAAGAGTTTAAGATAATTCATTAGCACAAAATGACAGACTGAACCCAGTCTAACCTTACCCATTGGCTGAAGGCTAGAACTACCAAAGAGAAACTCAGACTACGGCTCATAAGATATGTGATGTCATGCTTGTGTTCAGTATTCTTCTCTTTTTTTCTTTTTTTTTTTGTTAAAGCTCAGAGTCACGAAATAACAAGCTACTGGAATGAATAACATTGACACCTCTCTTAGAATTAATCATTGTGAGACTTCTGTATACTTGTCTGCATATGCCTGCTCTAAACATTAAATTCATATCTTAACTGAGTTAACATTCTGATAATTGATTAAGGGACTCTGAGGTCAAATATTGGAATTATTAAGTCAGTAGCTGTTAATGACCAATTCATTATGAATGTTTACAATTCATGTAGAGGGATAAAGTACCTTCACCACTACCAGGACCTATCCCCCCCCCCTTTAAACATGATAATTATACTGGTACAAAAAGGATCTATAACAATATAAGAGGCTTACAAGACCAGTAACAACAAACAAAACAATTACACAAGTACTATTAGTTCTGACCTTCATAGTGTATGCTGTGTAGTCATGGAGACATTACCAACTGTGATCAGAACCATTAGCACAAACATGAATCTATGTTCTTGATCTTCTATCCTTCTTGAAGAGGAAGCCATCTTTTAATGACTGACTGACTCCTATTAAATGTTTTCATCCCTGTGTTTTAATTACACATCTCTCCTCCCGGATCTGGGTCATCCATTATTTCTGTTTTCTTTGTGTGCTACATTTAGTGTTGTACATACATCATTTCTGCTCCATTAATCTGACAGAAGTACAGTCCTTGGTGGTCTTCTTTCATGCCATTTGTGCCATCTTCCTGCTGAGGTCCACTTTCCTAGGTGACTTTCAGTATCTGCATCTTGCAGCACACATAATACTACAGTGCAACTTCAGTTTAGTTGACAGTTGTGATTGAAACCTCAGACATTAAACTTACCATTTTCTCACCCTTAAGATGCACTTTCTCAAATTCTGGCATGGATGCAATTTGTTTGAAGAACTTACAAAGGAACTGTCAATGACTACCAAAGAGCAGACGTTCATGAGATAACAAAGCATTCACAACTTATCCTTCTTCAAGTGAAACAGCATCTCACCATGTCCACAGTTAATGTTACTCTCTTGCTCACTCATAATGTTCAAGTGGTCACACAAGACTTTTATTTTCAGAGAAAAGAGTGAGGATGAAAATAAAATTGCAAGTAAGCTTTTGCAGTATTTCAAGAAACTGCAACCTGTATGATCCTGCACCATTATAACCGTACTTCAGCATTTTCCGATTTTCCTCCACACTCTGTATAAGTTGCACATCTATGGGCTTAGCAGTCATCTGCTAAGGCTCCATAGCTGATGCGGCTGATTTGTTGTTGCTAGAAAAATCTCAGCAGAAGTTGCAGGGCTTTTCAGTCACATTATTTCAATTTGCTTTAACCATTTTCTTCCACAGTATGATTAATACTGTTTATTACTTTTTGGGGAAAGTGTTTGCAAGTATTGTATTTCCTTTTCCATCCTTTCCACACATTTGATCGTTAAGCCACATGTTTATGTACATGCACCAAAAAAATATCCTGTTCACTACATTTGTGCACTATGTAGGCCAACCTGTACGGATCACTTCTATACTAAAAATAAATGTGTCAAACAAAATCAAAATTACTTTCAAAATTTTGCGATTATATTCTTATACTTTACGATTACCTATGAATATTTATTTTCTTCAATGCAATTATCAAATCCAATTGAAAATGTGTCACTAATACACCTGGTCTATCATGATAACTTATTTAAAGCTTCAACATTGCAATTAGCAAGTTTCCTTTAAAACAGCACACATGACAAAATTCCTTGCATTTCAAAGTCATTTCTTCATATCACTGAGAAAGCATACAACATGGGGAATTCAAAGACTGTCCAAATCTCACTGTTTCCCCAAATTTCCATAGGGACAGGTAAACTTTCCCCCTTAACTGAGCAAAATGTTGGACATAACCCTGACTCTGTAGCAGGTTCTCATAACCTTTAACCCTAATATAATCTTTGCATTCTACCACCTGTTACAACCATCCCTCTCTTCACCACAGAAACTGAAGAGACTCTGATACTAAAGGTCTGATCTGCTGCTTAGTACAGTCAAGAAAGTATTTTGATGTCGAGTAGTCATAGCAACTGTAATTTTCACTTGCAGTATAAATAAGCTGGTATGAATCCGCCTGGCTGGGCAGTCTCCACTGGATATATTCAGGTTGGTTTCGATTCATGTACTCTACATATCAGGATATCACCTTCCAACCATCAATGAGGATACCAGACAATTGTTTATGAAACAGACAGGGATTGTAACACATATTAAAGTAAGAAACCATCAGGACAAAAGAACCAAATACCAGAAAACATTGAGTCTTGATAAACAACAGTGCAATAGAGACAGTTGTTACTGCTAAGAGAACATCTGATTAATGAACATGTGAAAATGATAAATGGTGCTTGCATAGTACTAACAAGAACATTATGGGTTATGTTTCTTCTTCCTAAGGTTTTTCTTGTTTTCATGCCTAGACCAGCTTCATCCCTTGGACACAATGGCCTATATAACAAGGGAACAAACAACAGATACTTACAAACATAACCCACTCCAATCTGACCAAACAATATGACCACAAGGCCATTTCACATAACACTCATGAAGTGATGAATCAAGCAATCATTTAAACATATGTACTTGAAGTAAGTTCTTGTACTCAACATGGTATATACACATGCTAAACATGATATTAGTCCAAACGTGTGTTTTTTGGCTTTTGACCTCTGCTGACCTCCAATTGTCTTCGACCTCCACCAGATGCAGCAAGGAATAATATGGTGCATATGCACATCAAGTATGAAATTTGTCCAAGCTCTCTGTTCTTGAGGATATCATATTTGTGAGCAAGATGTAACAAATACACACACAGCTAGAAGAGCACACTCATGTTAAAGGGCACAAACACTTGATCATAGGTTACAAATGGATTATTTTCATCAAAATCAAACATCTTAAATCAAACCACGGCTAATTCAACAGGAATACCACTAAGACTGTATCAAATGTACAACAACAAACTGAAGAGCTTTACAAACTGCACGTAGCTTTACATAGCACATACTGCCTACTTGTTCCTCACAATTGCCTAATAATCTGTATGTGCCAAACAGCTGCTCTTGCTCTGCTTACAGTATTTATATAGGTACATAGAGCTTTATGAGAAATCTGACAGATGCTCCAAACACTCTCCATGCATTTTTTTGGTCAAGACTATGCTTGTTGGGTCTACTTTTTGAACAGTCTCAAGCTTAGCTCAAAGAAATGCTCAAAATGATCCATGCATAAGTTTACACAAAAGATATGCTCTTGTCCAAGATCAGAGAGGAGACTAAACCAAAGACTAAGGAAAGAGGCAGGGATCAGCAGGAAACACGCAAAACCAGACTTACCGAAATATGGTTGTAGATACTATGTGTCCATCCATGCAATTCCACTAAGCGGTACAGCGAGGCTAGTTTGCAACGAAGGACCTTTTCTCCCTTTGCGTAACTTTCAGAGTCAGCATTACGAATGTCAGCAACAGGCATTATGGAACCTGCAAAGACAAATGAGATGGATAGTTGACAATGATAATAGCACAATGGTTAACTGAAATGTAAAAGCTGCCTAGTATGAAAGCCGACGGGTACAGAAGGTACAAAAGACAGCAACTCGATACAAGCACAGGAATTATTTTAAGTCTCTTCAAAACATAGATCTAGTCTTTGCAAAGTGTCCTTACACTGTATCATGCACATATAATACATGAAAAGATTTGACTTTCATTTAAAGCCATAAAGAAGGGGTTCTGCAAATTGCAGTAAGGCTTATCACATCTATGCCCCTTTAAAGTCCACCCAACAGCATATCCTGGATGGGACTGCTAGAGTCTTGTTTCCACTGGTAAGAACACCAGCTGACCTATTTTCTTCCATCGTCTTGCCCACCTTACTAATTAAAAGCCATTTACACAAATGCACACATCAGCAAAAGGACATAACTTGATCCAGCCAAAACTTGTCTGGTCTGACCACCTACAGTACTTCCGACAGCACTGCTGCCTCTTCATTTGATCATGAAACTACTACCTCAAACAGTACTTCCATGATTTGCTGGAGGGGGACTGATGAAACATAAAGCATCCATATCATAAAAATGGAACACAGGAATTTCAGTAACCAAAAGTCAACTGCCCATAGCATGCACAAAAATTCTAACCTTTGTGTACAATCTTGCACAAACCAAAGCCAAAAATGCTAAAGACATTGAAAATAAAAATGCCTTGGTCATGTACCTTATATCTAACAACACCTTCTTACCACATTTGAAGTAAATTGGACAAGGCACTGCAAAGATACTGCTATATGGGGAATTTTACAGTAAGTCCCGCCCATTCATTAATATGCAAGATATAGGCAACAAAAACAAAAGGGCACGTCTACTTACTATGACACATGCACACACCAAGTTTGAGAAAAATTGAGCACTCGATTATTGAGTTATCACACCTCATACCTCACATTCCAATTGTGACATTACTGCTGCTGACTCATTAATATGCAAGATATGAGCACCAAAAACAATAGAGCACAGCTACTCAATATGATACACATACACACCAAGTTTGAGAAAAATTGAGCACTAAATTATTCAGTTATCACACCACATACCTCGCATTCCAATGGCGTCACATACACACACACACGCCGGCTTGACTGCATAGGTTCCGTTGACATGGGGACCCCAAAAAGCAAAATTTACCTATTTGGGGATTTAAACCGCCAATATGGCAACCATGTTTCAAGCACTTAAACCTTTTAATCAGTTCCTTCTAGTTATGCACAAACCAGGGGGACATGATGTTTGTGTAATAAGCTTTATGCTAATATATGTACCACTGTGAGGTGGACTTTCCTGTCTGGAGTCTGTGAAGTACTGAAAACATCCTGTGTACAAGTTGGCTTTGTTCTTGTGAGCTTGGAGGTAACGAGGGTTGTCAAGCCAGAAGGGAGGGTTCACTTTGCCTACCAAATACAAGATAGAATGCTTGACCATCTTATGGTTATTAGGTTGGTGTACAGGCCAGTCTGTTCTTATTGGTTGGTTAATTTTATGTTCAGCTTTACAAGATAACAGAATCGCAGACAAGAGAATCATTTCTAATGCGGTGTAGTACAACACAATTTTATTCTGAAGATTTGGGTGTTTCTGAGCATAATCTGTCAAGTAGCATCTCTGCCATATTTTCTGGCCACCTTTAACAGTATTTTGGGGGATTTAGTCTATTTTTTGGCTTATGTAGTAGAGGAATGCATCAGCTGCACCTACTGACATTCAGCAGCAGAGTTTCAGCTCCACCATGTTATTTTTCACTGTTTCCATAGTCAGCTACGATAGTATTTAGTCTTGCTAGTGTTCTTGACACTGTCAATGATTATTTTCTTGTATTTCTCAGTTCTTTATAAGTTTTGCATTGCTACAATCTTGATGTCTTCAATTACATTTTCTAAACATAACATGCTTTGTTGGTGTTATGTCATTTGCTCTCATCCATCCCAAAGCTTTCCTCAATCTATTCCTTCACCAACATGGTATTTCACCACGCGGACTGAGCCTGCAAGTGTTACATGTTTTGCCAACTAAAGACTGTCACATAGTGCTTCTTTGTTTTTATTTGGGAGACTTTTCTTCAAAATTAACTATTTTTCTGGAACAAGTTCCAGGGAGTATGATATCTGAGCACTAGCTCAATCCTTGAATTAACAGTTCCTTTGCTGATGTATATATTGGAAATTCTTATGCCTGCTCTGTAATTAGACTTTAATATGACCTAAATTAAACCGGATATCTGCACAAGAACATTTAATGCACCTGTACAAGATGATCGCAAAGCACAGAACAAAAACAGTACTTAAATGAATTTCTACAAGTTTTTCTGCTAAAACCCCCTAAAATTCTCTATAGGTTTCACTGCTTGTATCTACCATATAACTGCCAGTTTGATTTCTTGATTATGACTATGTGTAGTCCACTTCTAACAAAAAGAGAACCTTGATAAATATTCTATACATTAGAAAAAAAGACAACCACCCTGCCTCCCTGCATTTTGAGAGGTTCTGGCAAAGGATGGAAGCAAACTTGTTAGATGAAGGTTTGAGTTGTGGACTGACCTCTTGAGTTGCCAATAATTTCATAAATCATATTCTGAATCCTTCAAGTTTCACATTCCAAAGTCCTGAACAAGAATTCTTCACTAATGGAGAATGCTCAATACAGCCCTTGTTGGATCTGGCATCAATACCTATACATCACAAAACATTGCCTCACACTCACACATAAAAGTGCAGCAAAACATAGAATGTTACCATGGTAACCATGTTTTTCTTTTATGAAATTTAAGTACATCTAGCTAGGTCAGTGATTGTTGGATGACACAAAAACATATTAGCAAAGTCAAAGCTATAGACAGGCTGGTTGGGCTTCCGTTTAAGGATGGGCAAGAAAAATTTATCCCAACATCTTTTTAAAGGAATCAAGTTATTTTTGCAACAAGTTAATCAAGTGATATGGTACACAGGCATGCAATTTTTCTGAGTGTGTGTTTTCAAAGCAAATAGTTACTGGTTGTAAAAAGAGCTTCCAGTATGTCTGCATATTAAAATGATATATGTAACACTTATTGTAATATGACAGGCATATTAGCACCAGTATGCTGTATAAACTTTGATGTAATTATCCTAAGGATGGCAATGTAACTAAATGTGCTCTCATCATTAAGGGTAATGTACAGTGAGAGGGTCACATGTATCTAAAAGGATTGGATGCAACAAGTGACAATAATTGTAAGTTACATGCCAACCACAATTAACACTCCTTCTTTGACATCTTTACAGAAACCCAACTCTAAGTTCCTCGTCCAAGGTGTTCTTTAGACGTAGGTCTAGCAGTTTAAAATATACTAACCATTACTTAATGAAGGTATACTGATAGAAACAAAGAACAACGATTTTTTGTCAGATGACCAACAATGTCACAAAATTGCCTCATTCCCCTTCCTCTCCTTGATAAAATGAATGATACTCAACCCTGAATATCACTACACCAAAATTGCTCCCCCTACTTCAGAGGATTGCTCTCATTTAGGCCTACACATGACTCGCATTTCTCAAGTTTATTCGCAACCAAACTGTAGTACCATGTTGTGGAACAAGACCTTACCTTCCTTTGCAAATAAACCTCTGAAAGACACCTATGAGGTGCAATTTCTCCTCCATCAGTCAGTATTAGTTCAGTAGTGCTAACAGGTGAGAGATGTTTTACTAATGCCAGGCTCTAGGGGAAACGTCTGGAACTTAGAACTCTGGTATTTTATTTAGATAATAATCACTTTCATCTTGACATCTTTCCACCACTTCCCACCAACCCTTTGAGCACCAGTCACATGACCCTATCCAACTACTCTCTGTATATACTCCTGCTACGATTCATTTATAGTTTTGCACACTGTAATGCCAATTACAACTGATATAGCTTTTTCTGAGACCCCTACTCATCATCTTGGTAATAAAGCAGCAGGTAAGTAGAACAGCATTCACAAAAACAGTTCCATAATTCTATCCAGTATTTAGAATGGATGTACTCTTATACATATATATGCCTGAGGGGGGTCACTTTTGACACTTCCTTGGCTACACACAGACTGCAAGCTACTGCACACTAACCATGGACTAACATGTCAACTCGAGCTCAAAAAAAAAAAAAATTGGGCACTGGGAATTAACTTCGTGTAGGAGTGACATGAGAGAACCTGGTGTCACCTAAATGACAGGGCTAGGGGCTAAATCCATTCAATTCTAATACTGGGTCTTTAGATAATAACAGTACGCATATAACGAGACTAATAATGCTCCAAATCCATCAATGTGTTCATGACGCTTTACAAAAATGTAAAAAAGGAAGAGAACCAGAAAGCAGGAAAGCATTGTGGTTTCAATGATTCAATTATGAGCATTTTGAATGTGGCATACTGCATAAGGTGAGGATGCATTGACCTCAAATGATCATAGATCTAAACCAATAACACTACGGTTCTTGTACTAAAAAATGTATACCTCCAAACCAAATATGAAATCGGTCCAAGCTTTCCTTCTTGAGACATCATGTTAACAAGATTTTTACAATTTGACCACTGTTGACCTCAAATGACCTTTGATTACCATCAAAAACAAGCTTATTATACTTATAAAGTATACCTCCATACTAAATATAACATCTGTCCAAGCTTCCCTACATAAGATGTTATGTTTACAAGGTTTTCACAATTTGACCCATGTTGACTTTAAATGTCCTTTGACATCCACCAAAAACAGAAAGCTTCTTGTACTCAATAAGGTACACTTATATACCAAATATGGGATCTGTCCAGTCTTCACTTCTAGAGATATCATATTTACAAGGTAGGTACGACAAACATACATACACACACATGTGAGCATGAATGCAAAGGTTATGATTATCATCCAAACCAAAGAACAAAAGTAGGAAACAAGAGCATCAATGACACAGTAGCCTAACTGTAAAGTGTGTGGTATGTACTGTAAAGATAGGATGTAGGGACAACGAGACCTAACATATTTTCTGTATGTTAAGTAGATAGAATTCCATGCTGTACATATATCATGGTTTCACCATGTGACCTCTTGGACCACACCGAACATTGGATGTCAGTGAAAAGTACAACTTTCATGACCTGTCACCTACTGAGTATTCTTGCCAAATTTGAAAAGATTTGGATATAACCACAAGGAGATGATAGCTTTTTTGGTGATTTCTATGTTTGACCCCTCATGACCCCAGATGACCATTGACTTTCTTCTTGTTACCATCTTTACAAAGCTTTTGATGAGTATTATTATCTCACGAAGTATACGTACACGATGTGAATGCCATGTTTTGATTTGTGTTCCTCTGGATCTGTGTCACTGCCCTGCTGTACTATTATACATGTAATAAGGATGTTAATACAATCATCGGAAGTGCATGGTGTGTGATTTGTCTTACAAATAACTTTGTACCAAATTCAACTTGTGGAGTCAAATCACACTTTACTACCTTGAAGTAATCTCCCATCATAATGAAAAGCAAACACACGCGAGACAGTCCATGCCATTTTTGAGTAATGCATCAACTAAGAAACCCTGAACCAATCAACGGGCGACCATTAATATTTATTCTGTATTGTCTGTTGACATAACGGCTTTGAACTGTTTGTAACTCCAAGGTCCTGTAACTGATGCCTTTCTGGTAAATGGTATGCAGTGTAGGACCAACGATGACGCCTTCTCTCCCTCTCTTGAACCACTGGAGATGTTTGTGTTAACATATTCATGATTACATAGTCTATTTGAGATCTTTATTGCTAGGGTGGCCTGACTTGCTACAGCAAACACTCCAACAATGCCATGTCACAGGCAAGGACCACATAAAACCAATTCTGGCAAGCACTGTACACCATATGGTACTATGATCAGCAGTAATACTACTGTTTAACATAACAGTAAGATCCAAAACTGAAGCGCTATGGAAGAATGCAAACATTGTTTGATGTATGGAGAGGTTGGGAGGTTGAGAAATTAATTAGATTGCAGAGAGTTCATACTTTACATATTTTGTAAGGAGTCTTAGGTTTTTTATAAGGCAAAGCATTCTTGGATATTTAAAAACATTAACTTATTTTATATACCTCCTGCTCTGTTATTGGTGGAGAAACTACTAGTTTGATTGAAGCGGTAATGGGGGAGCACCAGCTCCGATATCTGCTGAAGAGCCATAAGGCTGGCTGGGTGATGCCCACTCTGAAAAAAAAAATAAGACAATAACAAAATGACTGAGTTATCATAATTCAAGTCCAGAATATTTAACAGAAAAGGAACTCATCACAAAAACAGGAATATGCAGTAAAATGCAAAGACTTGCATTAAAGATATATTTTTTTTTTTGGTGGTGGTGGATTATTATTTATTTCTTTTTTATAGGTGTTAATATGATATCCAACAGTTTAATACAATGTTAGTCCCTGCTGATGCAGACAATGTGAAAGTAAGACACAACATACAATCTCAAACTCTATGTATGTATGTATGTATGTACATGTAATTAACATAAAAGCAAAGTATAAAGCATGCTAAACTTCAACTTGAAGAATACTTAACAAGTTCATGATCGATATCCTGGCTGGAAAACATAGCTGAAAGGACTGTCAAGCATGAAGCTACAGTGTGTAATCTGTTTATTAATCAATGCCATTCAATATGACTCCATGTGTAGGAAAATGACATTTCCCTGCTGTGATGGTTTCTCATCTTCTTCAAACACATTTATAGGTAATTCTTCATTAAGGTGTTAGCCCTCCTTTGCAGCCTTACATTTCTTTGTTGCAGCTCTGGCATATAAATAACTCAATTTTAAGTGATGTGTGTACACAGCAGTTGGAAAGTCTCTTGCAATAATATAAGCTACACAACAAAATGCAAAGCTATAGGCAATTAACAAGGTAAATATTTAACAAGCTAGGGCTGAGTACAAAGAACAGACACATTTATAGTGATTCATGAATTATAAACAAAACAATGTAAACACACCACATGAACAGAGAGCAGCAATGTCTACTTAATGTATCTACAAAAAGCGACAGCTACAACAATAAATAGAGCTTTCCTAGCACACACATAGACAGTACAATCTGCTTAACTTGGATGTCTTAAAACAAGAAAGATAACAGTATTTCAAATATATTTACTATGAACAGCGGTGACTTTTGTTTCATTAGAATGAAATGGTAGCAAAACGACAAAATGATGAAGTACTAGTAAAATATGATTTCCATGTCCATATATATAATTTCCATGTCCATCACACCAAATTTTATACTTAAATATCAAGTGAGATCATAATGTGAATGTATCAGCAGTATGAGAGTTTTGCAACGCTCACATAACCAGTACTTAAAGTGATTGTGTGCGTAGGCAAAAAGTAAAAACATTGAAATTTCATCTCCAAAAGTTTGGTAAGGCTTTTAACTGCACCACCATTTAGACAATTTGGGAAAATAAATAGGTTTCATTTGCTTAATTTTGCCGTATGATTTCAAATTCTTCTACCATAACAAAAAAAAGTGTAGAATACGATAATGTAGAGGTTGACAGTTTTCATTCAAATCAACTGTGTGCTTCTTTGAGCAAGCCAATGGGAAGTATACTAATATTGAATATTCAGTTAACAACTCAGGATCACTGACGCCACGGGAAAGGTTGTGATCAGTTCGTAGGTTATTTGTAAATACAGTGTACGCGCTGTGAATTACTACAATTCCCGATACCTACCAAGGAGCGACGACTTGAGTAGTATGTTTCTGATACACTAGTGAGACCTGTACTGTTGCATTTTCATTATGTAGGCGGTTATAGAAAGAACCGTTAATTTTCAAATATGATTTCTGTGTTTACTCTTTTTATGCCAATCCCAATGCTTTTCGAAGTAGATGCTGAAAGACATAGTCCGTTCATGTACAACCTCGCATGTACATTTAAAAATAAAAAGATGTTAAGATCAAACAATCTTATCTTTTTGGTTTTTCAGTACACACGCAATCACTTTAAGCTGACCACCTATTGATTTCAAGGTCAAAATAACAAATTCAATAGTGAAGAAAACAAGAGACTGTTCAGCAATGTGAGCAGATGATGTCATCCTGCTTGCTCCAAGTTCACAGTTGGTAGCAAAGAGGGAAATTTCAAATGAAAATGTCTCGAGAACCACGCATGGGAATTGACTGGAAGTTTCACCAGAATGGGTAGGTTAACATACTCTTACACATATCAAAGCTAAGTTTATGGCTACATGATCCTTTTAAATGGGAGGCATTGCAAGCAGTTATTGCTATGAATTTCTTTGTTTTAATATGAGAAAAGCAATATTTAAGTTTTGTAACAATTTACAGTAGCAATGTTACGCAGGATAATATTTTTTTTCTCCTTGCCTTCTTTTGGTCTTTCAGCAGAAACTTTGTTTAAAATAAACAGCATTGGTTTTTGAATAAGTTTACTTCAAATACACAAGACTGGTTTCAGCTGAAAAAACAGTTGCAGCCAGCAATGAGTGATCACATATCATTGTCGTTACAAGCTGCATTATTGTGGATGAGATGCACTAACTCTGCAAAAAATGCTCAGGTGTACCACCTGTCTCAAACAAACAAAATATACCATGTATATTTTTGGAAATTTCGAAATCTTTTTCAAGATCTGGGGATGGGGAAAAGCCCTTGTCTAAAAACTATTCAACTGACCAAAGAATCAGACAAAGGCAAGCAAAAGTGAATTTCATGGATGTCTATTGTCATAGCATCAACCCAATGAATAATCCCAAAAAACAATCCAGTTATTTCATCTGCATGATTGTATTCAATATTAGATATTCAGCCAAATATTCAACATATTTCCATACAAATAATGCACAAAAAAAGGTACTAACTACACCAATAGCAGAACAGCTTAAAGCTGGAGTAGGAGTTAAAAATTTGTCAGTGAAAGTCAAATTCCATGGAATATGTTACAGTCACTACAAAAACATTGTTCACCCATTGTTGCACTGTCCCATTGGTCTGTTTGATTTCAACTAATGATGACTGACTGCTATGCTGCTTTCTTGGAGAATCTGAATTATGTTGGGCCAACAAAAAATGTCAAGACAATTTTCATATATCTGGAAGATAAATGCATAGTTCTCATTCAGATTTTGTGAAAGGTCATCTTTTCCCCAAGTTTTTCTTCCCTAAAAAGCACTAACAAAGCACAAAGGTAGAAGACCAGGCAACAACTCATATTCCAACTTGAAGTAGAAGCTGCTATTAAATGCAACAGAGATAATGGCATCAGTGTACAACTTGCAAAATTGACCAGGAATATGGGCTTTAAAGGGGCTCATTGAGTTTGCTCACAAATTACTGGTATTTTGTCACACCTGGTGAGTAATTACTCATATTTTGACAATAAATGGTAAAACAAAGTAAGAGATTCTGAAGACCTGACACACAGCTAAAGCAGCAATGAAGGGTAATTACTGATCAAGATCACACATTGAACATCTGTGAGAAGACACTTTTCACCATAAGGTAGTACTAGGCACAGGCAACCCCTCTTCACAAATAATTTACTATTTCACATATATTTTTAGAAAACATAGGATTAATGTCTGAATAATGAGGCTCATTAGAAGTATTGACGTGTAAGGATTGCGTTTAAACTCGTCACAAAATATCAGCAATATTGCCAGTCTCTTTAAGAATGTAGAATGGAAGGTGCACAGAGGCACGAGTAAACCCCTACAGCTGATGACCAATTTATCTGTTGACCTCAAACTGCAAAGGAAAGATTTAATTTAAGGAGGCACATGTACTTATATTTATACAAGGTTTGAATAATATTATGGATGTCAAATATAGTTCTACCAAACAAAGCTTACTCAACTTCTATGATTTATAATGGAGACATAAAAAAATATGACAATGCAAACTAAGAATCACAAGGTACCATCTGTGTGTGAAGAAAATCCTATGAAAACAGTTTCAGAGCATAACGAGACAGGACTGGCACTGTAGGCAACTAGGAGCACTCATACAACAAGCTTCCATGCTAATGCTTTCCTTCTCTACTTTTTTTTTTTGGGGGGGGGGGATGGGGATAGAAGGATTGTGGAATCATACATATGGACAGTTCAACATATGGGTGACTGCTGTTGTTCCAAAAAGCAAGTGATATTCTGACTTACATGAGTTTGTAATGGAAAATTGTTGACAAATGATCTTGTTGATACAAGCAGGAGCAACTCCTTGTTCCATGCAGGAGCAATTCCTTATCACATGTGAAATCCTAACAGACCGTTTTAATCAACAGAGAAAGCTAAGAACACTTTGATGTACCTTTCTGTCTTTGGTTACCTGTTTTTGGTATTAGCTATATGTAAACCTATCCCAATCACTGTTTAATTCTACAATTGCCACACAACATAACCTATAGTATGATGCAGAATCAGGCCTGGGTAATCAGATACTAATAACAAATTGTTAGTACAATTATTGAGTAGAAGTGAAATGTTATTGTGCACTTGATACCATGGCACCATGCTGGTGATACACAGAAGCTTGATCGCCTGTTTCAGGGCTCACGATTTATACAGTAGTGGTAAAGGTAAAGCATGTACTGTAATTAGAGCAGTACCTTATGCACCTTCAGAGTTAAAAAAGACCTGTCCAATTTTCCATGAACATAATTGAGAACCTGTCAATTTCATGCTGGCATTTGTACATGACAAACATAGAGCACAGGAGTAACTGAGCATGAGGTTTGGGGGCCATCTTAGGAGCCCAGTGGGTCAAAGAGATAAAATCCCTCTGGAAGGTCAAGGAAGTGAAACCAGTGAAGTTCTAAGTTTCCTTCTGTCTAGGATAACAAAAAGAAAACTCTCTCTCTCTCTCTGTATTTGATCTTTATCTGCATTATGCAAAACTGTTGGTAAACATCTACATACAATTTCAGAAATGGATTTAATGCCAGCCAGGTTTGGACGAATCATTGTAAACTCAGTGCACCTTCAACAACGATTCTAGGAAACTAATGAAGAGTTGCCAAGGTTTCATCAAGGATCTTTGAAGAAGACTGAACCGTCAGTGAACCTTGCAAGTGTACTATGCTGTCTGATAAGTTCCTATCTATTAAGATTATTTGCACCATATCAACACTGAACAGGAATCAATCAAACGGCCACCATGTCACCTTACTTTCGAATGATACTGACAAGATGCAAAAAAACTAACAAACTGGTAGTATTTGAAGATATATGCCAACTGGAAAGGCTATGTTCTACACCACAGTACATATGGCATAGCATTCATGAAATGCAACTTCCCTGAATGGAAAGCGTACACTAAGCTTAAAATCCCAACATAATAGTACACAAAATAGAAACAAGAAATCAACTCAGAAGGATCTAACCTTAAAAACTATATACAGTGAAAGTATCTCCTGGGTCATAATGCAATATACTACCGCAGTTACATGAGAAAGGTATTTACTGCAGCTGTTTGCTTATGCAACCTAATAAACTGTGTGTGCAAAGTAAAATGCAAGGCTCAAGTTTGGTTGCAATATTGTACCTAGAATCTTTACATACAATACCACTATGCACACAGGCAATGCAGTTCAAAACTATTATTACTTTAAAACGGTAAATAATACATAAGAAACCTTCAAATTTCCATCTTGTGCTATCTCAGACTCTTTCTTGAGGAGAAGCTCCTGGACCACCTCTGTTAATGTGGCCATTGCCAGTTATTTTTTTTTTGGTTGAGTGGAATCACACAACTTGCTCACTGACTTAGTCAGTCCACGCCCACAGAACATTTAATGCGATATCCTGCGACTACCAGATAAAGTGCTGCAAGTGTACGGTACTACCAAAACATGTACCGTGTTAGGTAGCTCTATAATTCAGGGAGGCTGTTACACATTAGGATGCAATGCAACGTGTATTCAAGTCTGTTTGCAAGTAAAGAAATGTGCTGGTAGACTGGAGAGTGTAAGTATTATCAATACACATCAACTGGGAGTAAGACTTAACACAGAATGAACTGGATCAAGGCGGTAATAGTGCACACCCATGGATATAACTAGGCCAGCAGCATGACTGTGTTGATTTTAACCAGATAGGAGGATGGGTGGAAAGGGAGAGAGTGGGCTTTGGTAGGATATCAACAACACAGATCAACCTAACCTCAGACTTTCAATGATAGCAAATTTCCATCCATGTAACATCATTTTAACAAGTTCTTGATTATTGGCACACTGGCACCCAGCCATTCCCACTATTGTTGCGACAGCAGTCTTTCCATGAAAGCTAGTTCAACATAATTGATGGAGAGTACCAAGTGATTTATCAGCTATAAGTGATGGATGCCAAAGCATTTAGAATACCATTTTTGCTCAATCCAGGAAAGCATTTTTGCTGTCCTGGATTAAGCACATATCACAACAATATGACATGCACCCTTGCAGACTTTTGTTTTGGGAGGGGGTAGAAGTTAAGAGAGGACAAATGTCTGGTGAAATCATGCAACATGTACTAGACCTAATAGTGGCATTTTTGATGTCTTTTGTGATCTATTTCTATATATATGCACTCTCCTATACCACTGTTGTCAAAAGGATATAAACCTGTCACATTTCTTTTCTTTTTTTGGTAGTCAATGATTTATTCAGCATAAATATGTGTCCATATGGCAACAGGGTGTGGGATCATGTTTGATGAATATCATAAATTTGAAATAAAGAATCCATCAAGCCTCATTGGTCTTAAACCATGGCAGAGGTTATGAAAGGTCTCATGTTACTTGATGCACACATACCAAAACAAAAATGGTTTTTTTACTTAAAAAACCATAGATGACAGTAATACCAGCAGCAGCCGCCGCCGCCTTAACTACATGAGGACTCTTCTCTTTAATCTGATGCCTCTCCTCCTTGAAATTTCATTTATTCTTCATTCATTATGTGCTCAACAGTATTGGCCTATACATTTCAGCATGTGTAAAACATACTGTACAACCGTTTTCATTTTTTAAGGTGGAGGCCTAACTGTTAAACTTGCTGGTCCTTGTACTGATGTGCAAGTGTCCATTCACTTTGATATTGAAGGGAGTGGAACCTACTACACAGCAAAAGACCAGCTTGTTACTATGTGAACTCTCTAATGCATGCAATGATGTACAGAGTGCCTGAGTTTAAAACGTGAGAGACAGTAAACCCTTGAATTTACTGAATATTTAGCCTACCACTGTTGAGTCAACTTGAATATCATTTTGTTAGGCTTGGTAGACTAACTTATACATTTATGTGGTGAAATGTGTTAAAAGTTCTGTGTTCCTAACTCAAAGAAATGAACTCACTACTTTGATATCATGACCTATCTTACAGTTTCGCCCTCAACCTGTATGTGGTTTCTGTCTGCTTAAACTTTCAAACTCTCACTGGACTTACTACATGACATTACTGTTCATATCACCAGCACCAATACACCATTCTAATCTACTCATATTCATATTACTCATATTCTCATTCAGGTCACTATCTACCTCCTCTTCCTAATGAATCTACCATTCTGACATTAAACACCTTCTCTCTCACGTCCACTTGTGCCGAAGTGTAAATGAGACAGGTATAAAAAAGAAAAAAATAAGAATCATGAAGGGTGGCCTAACCACTGGCTTCAAAAAAAGTCCTAAATCTTTCACACCTTAAAACACAAAATGCAGTAAATTGTCTTAAACATGCCATAGCTCACCCAACGGTGGGCAACCAGTGCTTACAATTTGTAATTTTTGGAACAGCACCTACAGACACCAAAATTGTCTAATTAGTGATAGTTTGGAGTATGACACAATTTATTCCCATCTTCTAACAAATTTGTGTCACCACCTCTTTGCCTTTTATTTATTTTTTTTTGTTTCTTTACTAAATGTTCACTTCAAAGAGGATTTTAGCATGATATGCAGTCCACTTGTGACAAGTATTACCAAACACTCACATAACACTAAGGTAAAAATTTGAAATTGAAAACCTTCCAGAGGTGCTTTGAAGCATGATTTATTATGATCGACACTAAAAATATGTCACGTTTATTTTTTAACACAGACATGACTTATGCAAGAGTTGATTTGAGTACCTAATTTAGACCATGACAGTTGATACTCTAGCAAGTCTCTATTATTTCACAGCATTTATCTTCATCTAATGTTTGAAGTAGAACAGACCAACATTAAAAAACACTCATTGTTATCCCTCTTATTCACTTTCAAGTGAAAACATTACTTTAAAACCCAGCAAGGACAAGTGACATACTAATCCTAAGAATCAACTCCAACATTTCCAGGCATTTGTATTTCTTCTCACATAAAGAAGGAAGAAAGTAGAATCTCCATCTCACTCTATTGTCCAGAGTTATCATCAAGTAGACTGCAACAGTAATCAGAGCTCAACATCATCATTATGGCAAAATCGAAATTAAGACAGGAATATGGCTCACAATAACACTGTGGACTGATTTTCACTTTCGCAGGCAATCAATACCGAGTATGTGTGGGTCAATTAAGCAGGAGGATGATCCAACAACTATCGGGTAAAAGGATGAAGTAGCACTGAGGAAGGAAGAAGCATTATAGAGAAACAGGTCAATGCTTGGCTTGGAGACACCTCAATATTGTAAGTTTGTTTTTGTTGGCTTGCATTTCTCTTTTCTTCCCAGTTCGACGAAACAGTAGACGGCTAAATTGGGAGAATCAAAGGACAGTACAGAAACAAGGCGACCCAATCGGATCGCACATGCATTAATCACGTATCTATGAGTTGAGTCACTGCATACCATTCTCTTTGCTATTGTGATCTTACACAACTCCTCTTAAACTTTGGATTTTTCCTTTGGATTTTTCTATTGTTACATCTGAGTTGAGTTCACAGCAACCATCCACGCAACAGACAAGTGGCAACTGAGATATGATGTAACTATACAAGCTATGATAATGGACATTCTTACATTTGGTTTGAGTTTCTTTACGTATGGAGAACCTTTTCATTTGCTCTTTTGTATGTTTCTACAACTGCAAAAATCTTCCAAAACTACAAAATCAACAGATTTAGATTTGGAGCTATTCATTTCAATGAGTTTTATTCCATGAAATGAACAAGACGATTTACGCTACATGCCATCCCATTTTGCTTACATGCGGAGGTTTGACCACTATTAAACATTCTCTGGGAACAAAGAGCAAACCTTTCAGTCTGATTCCAAGTTAACATCTTTCCATAAAAAAAAAGATGTATTGCCATAGCTATTGTCACTTACTGATTATGTATTCAAGGAAGACGATATGTACTTTATTACATTAAAAATCTCTGCATGAACATGCAATGATCTCTGATGATAGATTAATATTACATCTACTCAAAGAACAACAAAGCACACATACACACACATATAGAAGACCATGCAAAGAGAAAATGTTACCACAACAACAAACCTCAAACATTTTCTGGATGAGCGAGTGGAAAGGCAACAAAAAAAAGTAAAACAAAATGGTAAATGGGACATTTTAAGACAATACGCATCCAAAATTAAAATAGTTGGTTTGAATGTTGGGAATCAAACCCAAATCAAAAATGAAAACAGAAGCAATACATGTTGCACTGGGGAAAATCATCTCATATTTAAAAAGCTGATATCAACTAAAGGCAGCAGTAAACCAGGATGCCACTGAAGCCAAAGCTGAAATCCCAGAATACAAAAGGATGAAAAAGACTATTGATTTCTAAACATAGCTGATTGTTAAAACAATTGGATAAGTCTTCAGGGTGATTAGTATTCATGTTCTGATGAACTGTAAGTACTGAATTGACTCAACGGACTATGTAGAGCTGTCAGTTTATTCAAACAGAGATATCAACTTAAAATTGTAACAAAATGTGGTTGTCCTAAGAAAATAAAGTTGTTACACTGAAAAGTGATGCAATGAACAAACTAACATTAACTTTTGTCGCTATACAGTACCATGGTGACACTTGCAGGGTGGTTTTAATAACACATTCATTAACTCTGAAAATTTGTTACTACCGTCCTCAGGTCACGAGGGCTGGTAATTACAAGGAGGACAGTGACAGGATAGACACACACACACAACTACCAGTTGCTAGATAATGTTCAATATGGTAATGCGTAGTTTAAATCAGGTGAAGAGGTACACTCTGTGAATTCGGTTGTCTAAAAAGGTCAACCATACCACAGAATTTAGTTGTGATTAGAAAGTCTAGGAATGGCTGCATGTCATTTGTAAGGAATATCAGAACACTTTTATCTCAACTTTGTTGGGTATTAGTGTTAGACAATTTGCCTTTAAGCAGTTTCCACACAACTCACTGGTGTGGGTATTCACAAGTGACTTACCCTTTATTTCACTGATATTTTACATAAATGACCTTGCTCAAAGTGCCCATGAAATCAATTCTGATGCGGTGCCCTCTACGTCTAGGCTTGCCATCATTTGTCTTTTTCTCTGACAGGACCAGAGCATTAGTGGAGCAAGGGGTAAGTATATGTCTACAATTTAGATTCCCAATTTTTAATCCAAGTACATGTTGGATGACAAACTGTTGTATTAAAAAAAGGAAACTCAAGAATTCCTTGCAATTTACACCTAAGAACTCATTATGGTAATCTAGATAATAATGATAATAAGAAAACACAAGAATACTAAAGGTTTAACTGGAAGGTTTTAGACTCGCCCCTCGGTGAAATTCCGGGAAAGTCTTGAAAATCACGTGTTCACTGGAGAAGTGAAAGTCTAGCGATAGAGGAAGAGCTGGGGCATAGAGGGCACGGTGTGAGAAATAATTTTTCAGAAGGGTGCTTAAGTAGGTTTGATAATGCAGTAGCAAGAGCAAGGGGTTTAAGTATATGTCTACGGTGTGAATGAGGAACATTTTTTTTTAAATTGAACATTCAAACAAGAGCAGAAGGGCACTGTGGGTCCTTATACTTGGAACATGCATAACTGTAAAATGATATGCTGTACTCTCATACATATCAAAGAAGCCATTTTCAATTAATTTAATGAATTGAAGATGTTGAGTCCTAAGCAATAGTGGTTCCAACTAAAAAAAAAAAAAAAAAACAGTGGGCTATGAAATGTGCTAGTTTAACAGTAGTACAGTATTTGTTTGTTCAAACTTGAACATCATTCATCCCATTCATTTTACAAAGTGCCGTCAGCTGTGAATCTTCCATTTAAAGCGGTAAAGGAGGGGGTTCTGCAAATTGCAATAAGGCTAATCACATCTATGCCCCTTCAAAGTCCACCACACACCACTGACAGCATAACCCATAGGGTGTGCTAGAGTCTAGTTTCCACTGGTAGGAAAACCAACTGACTTCTTTTATTGTTTGCTGCCCACATTACTAATTAAAAGCCATTTACATCAATGCACACATCACCATTGAATCAAGAGGATGTAAACTGACACAGTCAGACTTGTCTGGTACGACCACCTACAATATGGTACTGCTGCCTCTTCATTTTATCTCGAAACTACTACCTCAAGCAGTACTTGCATGACTTGCTGTAGGGAGACTAACGGACCATATAAGCATCCATAGCATGAAACTTAAAGGAATTTCAGTGAATGGTCTACTGCCCACAGCATGCACAAAAATTCAAGTTTTCTGTACACTCTTACACACACTGAACCAAAAACCCCACCCATATGCCAAAAATGCTAATGATATTGAAAATAAAATGCCATGGTCATGTACCTACTATCTAACAACACCTTCTTACCACATCTGAAGCAAATCAGAAAAGGTACTACAAAGATATTTTCATATCAGGAACTTTACATCAAGTCCCATCCACTCATTCATATGCATGATAGAGGCACCAAAAACAATAGGGTCCATCTACTCAATATTATACATGTACACACCAAGTTTGAGAAAAAATGAGTTCTCAGTTAATTGAGTTATCAAGTCACATACACATTCCAATTGTGATATTAAACCCTGCTCACTCATTAATATGCAAAATACTGAGCACCAAAAGTGAAGGGGCACATCTACTCAATATGATACACATACACACCAAGTTAAAAGAAAAATTGAGCACTCGATTGAGTTATCGTGCCACATACCTAACATTCCAATGGCATCACATACACACACATGTCAACTTGACTGCATACTGTGCACTCCTTTGCTGACAAGGAACCAAACAATATGTTGTCCAAACCTACTGAAATTTTTATTTTTCTCCCTAACAATTGACAACATTTGATAAGTGAAAAAGTTCTAGAAGGGTTACAAAACTTACATTCAAGGCCGACTGTGTTCCTTGCTTGTGGCTCTTTCAATCAGTTTGATGATTAATGTATTTTGACATTTTGACTTAGAGGCAGCTGTATGAGAACAACTTCTTCATTCATTGCAACATTTGCTCTGAGTACCAGGGCCTTAATTAAGCCTACTCTTACTAATACACTACAGAAAATTAAAATGAAAAAAGACAAGACCATATTGATATCTGATCTTAATGATGGAGTGATGGTGTTGTGTGAACTTATGATATCTAAATGAAAAAATAAATTTACATTGACATATATATAAACTCACACTGATATCTAACTTTGCTTTGTATGAAGTTGGAACTATTTAAGGAATGGATTGTTCAACTAAAATACTGCAGATTTCATGTGACATTTGACAAATGATAATCAGGAGCATACTTGTTCAGCTTTACCATATCAATCTCTGCAATTAAACACCTGATGCCAAAATTGAAGTTAGGCTACTAGTGTTGATGATGTTGATAGGTTACTGTATGTATCCACATGAACTTGCCCTTGATCCATAACTACAAGTATGGTCAGAATATTACCGAATTCTACTTTCGGGGACAAATAGTTTTACTTCAACTGCATATTCAAAACACCAGCAGATTAGCACATAATGTCAACCTCCACCTTTGCCAAGTTCTACATGTAATAGAGAACCAGGATTGTTGATTTTGTTTTTGTATTTTTTAAAGGAAATCATGATTTAAATCAAATAAATCAATTTAAATAATGATTTTTTAAAAAAAAAAATAAACACCATGATTTTATTCAGCTTCATTTAAATCAAACAACCCTGCACAGAACATGTTAGTTCTTTACCATAGCAACAAGCACACACAATTATCCTGTTCTCACAGAAACTGCTTAGCACACTGTACACATTTCACATCAAAATACGAAGAAAGCTCATGACACTACACATACAATGCACTACAGTACCTACACAGCAAATGTGAAGTTTGGGCAGATTTCCCTTCTTGAGTTGTGTTTACAACTGCAGGCATCACATACACACACATATACCCACACATGCCATCTTGACCACATACATTCCTTGCCTGCCTTTGGAAAGGAACAAAAAAAAAACTGCTCTTTGTTTATGTGGTACACCCTAAGATCTGCCCAAGCCATGAATTTTTCATATGAGATCAGTCCACCTTCCCCTCTAGCAATATTGTGTTTACAAGGTTTTTGTAATCTGACACATGTTCAACTCAAATGACCTTTGACCTCCACCAAAACAACTGGCTTCTTATGCCTGATGTGGTACACCTACATACAAAACATTGGTAACATCCAAGCTTCCCTTCCTAACATCTCATTTGCTCACAAGGTTTTTGTATTTTGAACCCTGCTGAACACAAATGACCTTCACGACAAACATTAAGACTTCATCGTAATCAATTTACTTCAGCCACATACCACATAAGTTAAGGCCAAACTTCCCTTCTTGAGATATTGTGTTCACAAGCAGGCATTTCAAAAGGACACACATGCCAACATGACTGAATAGGAGACATCATCAAAACCAAAAATGGATGTCAACACTTCTTCACTGTCATACCTATGACTACCCATTGCCCAGGCCTCTACTGACAAAACCTTAAACAGATCTTTATTTTGTATGGTTGATCTATTTCCTAGAAACTCAAAACTGATGCAATTTTTAACCCTGCATTTTTCATAGTGTGAATCCATGCATACACACAAAAACAAAACTCTACAGGTCATTTCACTGCACTCTATCTAATTCACTTATGATTTCCATTTTGATGGTCAAGGTAAGTTCAAGGAGGTTATTCTAGACAACAGAAAAGTAGCAAATGGCTCATTAGAGCCTGACGGACTGTGAAGGTAAAACTAAACACAGCAGTGCATGCATTCCACGCACAGATATTATCATTCCCTTTATACAGTGTTTATTACGTTTGGTAATGTTCACTAGTTGTGACGGACAATTTGTGATGCAATGGTAAAGGTAACAGTCCATAGGCGCCGATGAGTGATTCCTCTCAACTCACCGGTTGGGTATTCGCAAGTGACTATACTTACTCTTGCTTAAAATGCACCTTCATGGCATGCACAGAAAATAGATTTGATTATTATTTAATCCATTCAGGCTCACCAATAACATCTGCAAAAGCATCATCTCCTCAAAACATTGGGCATACGATGAGAAACACAAGATGCATCATTTGAAGTTTTAAAAGTTTGGGTGAACAAATTACTCTTGAGTAACAAAAACTGAATTTCTATCAGTAAGAAAGTTGATTCTTGAAAAAGAAAGGCTAATGCATTTCCCTATTTTGAATGATCTATCATTTTGTGTCTACAAATACGACTTTTGTCCGAAAACAAACACCCTATTTCCCTTTAATACAATAATGTATGGTTCAACCCACCTCAACACGCCCCCAAATTATTTCTAGCACTATACCCTCTACCTCTGATGCTGAGCAATGACAGCAGAAAATGTTCTAATGTTCACCATTGTAACTGAAATGTTACTAATTCTTATGTGCAGGGTACTTGTACTGGAGGTTAAAATACAAAGTTTTTTTCACAGATTGCATTTTGAATTCAATTTTAGGAAGAACTGCTTTCATAAAAAAAACTAGATTCAACCACAAAGGACCTAATGCTGGTTCTACTTTTAGATGGCATGGAAAGATGAGGTTAATGTTGCAGTGTGAGGCAAAGATGATACCAGGGGACAAAACAAGAGACTTAATAACTGTATCTGTCCTCTGGAAGACTTGACAATAGTAACTTTTTTTTTTTTTTTTGGCTGTTGATAGAAATCTTATAGATCTCTTGCCATTAGCTGCTGTCCTTTCATAAGGGCATCACACTAAAGACCAGCTGGGATTCTTTTAGTGTACTAGAGTACTCAAGTTCATCTATTCAAAATACAATAAGCTGTCTTTTAAATACTTCATAGATGTTTGTGCTAACATCACGACGTGGGTTTATCTTTAGATTGGACGGCAAAGGTACGCACACATACTACAGGATACATTCACTGTATTTCACTGGCTCATTTTCTCAAGTTTACACAAGTGAGACTACTTATATCCGAGCATATAGAAATAACAATGTCAAAAACACATTCATCAGTATGTTCTACCAGGGAGTTGCTATTTCACAAAATAGCAACTCCCTGGTTCTACAGTGTGTCAATGTGGGTAGAAACTTTCCAAAGACCTCCCACATGGTACATTAACACCAGATAATGAATGCCTCCATGCTTGTTTGAAGTTGTTTCCATGACAACTATGAGTCCATTTAATTGACACCTCACCAACTGTTGCTGTTTAAATCGAAAATTGTACTGATCTCATCTATTGTAGAGCAGGTCTGCAGTCTGCTGTCTCACTGTGGGAATCTTTGACACAGTTTTCTGGGTACAATTACTTGCCTTTTAAATCTTTTCTTCTCAACTTAGACATAAATTGAAGAAGCATACCTCCTACGTTTATATCACTGATGCAATGATATTTATGGTTTCTCTCATCCTTTGTGTACCTTCTTCGGCCAAAATTTGAATTGGTGAGCTGCAAACACTTGTAACATGCCCTTCAATGAAATTCCCTGTCATACAAAATGCAATCTAAACAAACATTCATTGGTTACAGGTCTTAATGGAATATACCAATATTCACAAACAGACTTTGGCAAAAGGTTGGATAGCTGGGGTTCACTCAGTTTTGGAAGGTACACAGTTTATTGGTGAGTGATATTGTATTAACTCCAGTAAATCCTGGTTATATGAACAGTACTAAATGGGATTCACTAAAGGCCAAAGTCTAACATAAGCTCTTCCCAGCTCAGTTCATCCAGCAGTTGTTACAAGGTTTGAGAACCGTACACACAATCACACTGGTTACATAATGAGTAATTTGTAAAGTGAAAAATTGCTTTCTAAGATAGTAATGTAGGTTCCATCAAAATTCTGCCACCAATAAGCCCAAAACAAGACTTGTATCTTATATCTAAATATTAATTTCATCTTTCAAAGAATTAGCTAATGTCCAAAATAGCTGATATGAGAGTGAAATAGAGAGAATGGTTATGAGGGAGATATATAATGAAGAGATGATGATATCAGGACCAATCAGTTTAAGTTAAATGTAGATTAAACATTGACCAAGGGGACTATCAGCTGGCACTAGAAAGTTCTCACACTCCTCATAGAATAGTTTGTAATAACTTTGAATTGCCCTTCATGTTATATGTCAAACGTCAAATATTTGGTAACCTGTCAAATTACTATTTGCTGCAGGGCAAAACTTATCATCTCCCAGCAGCAAAGAGAAACAAACCTGAATGTAGAGAGATTCAGTAAGCAGAATTTGATTACTTGAGAAAGTTAATAAGTCACGTTTCCCTCTTAGAGTAGAGCTCATGGTGAACTGGTGCAGCTGCTTAACACTACAATTGGAAATCTATGGGTTGCCATAGTAACAAACTACAAGAGATGCAAAATCTGAACAGCCAATCGATTGCAACCACATCTGCAAATTGGCTTAATCGTTTCTGATGAACTGATATACAGTGTCCTGGCCATATGGAGATGAAGTGACAAGATTGCATGACAGAGAACTAAAAGCAATGGATATCTCAGGGCAGCTGCTACTAACTCATGCTAAAAATACAAGTTGCAACTGTGAACTGTTGTAGACAGTGTTCCAAATGTTGATGTAACAAGAAGTTCTACACAACAATAATTCTGTACAGCAAGTTTCATTTTGGTGTAAGAATTTTGCTTGACACTGAAACTACTTAAAGGGAAGTGGGGCGTTTGTTTTAGAGAAGATATCCATACTTTTGAAACCAATCTTTGTGGATGAAGAATGATAGATTATTCAAAAAAAGGAAGGACAGTAGCCATCTCTTCAAGAAATAAGCTCCTTACAGAGAGAAATTCAGTGATTTGTTGCTTGACACTAATTTGTTCACCCAAACTTTTCAAAATTCAAATGATGCATCTTCCGTTACTCATCACATGCATAATGTTTTGAGGAAATGAAACTTTGGTAGATGTTTATCAATGAGACTGAAAGGTTTAACAATGATTACAGCCATTTTCTTTGGTATGTCAGGTTGTGTATTCTAAACGCCCTATTTCCCTTTAATTTTTAACAGTTTGGGTACAGTTCTTGAAGCTCCTGTTTTATGTGATTGATATGGAAATCCAGATGGTTTCCTAACTTAACTAATAGTTTCCATTTTCCTCTGAGATTAATTGCTGAAAAATTTGTCCCTTTCTGAGAAAATCACATGGTGCACATTTTGTAACTTCATTCAATGCATTTTTGGGGAGTAAACAGTGCAAAGGGCCAGCGATTTTCCAATTGTTTCCAAGCACTCTAATTTCCATAATGTCTGCAGCATGTTTTGAGGGTCACTAATACTAGGGGTTTTCCCAATTCATAGTCATGGTCTGCCTCAATAGAACAGAGATGGAGGACTACCATATCAGCATGGCAAACACTTGATCAAAAAGGAACTGTTCATATTGTTTCAAAAATATTACACATGCCACACTATATTACATACATTTAAGTTAAATGTAAGTCTCACAAGACATCTGGTAAAGATCAAGTAAAATGTTCCAAACATATAAATTCATACCCTAACCTATGGGATTGCTCTTTCCATCATCTAAGTGAACTATATATAAATTGTGGACTTCAGGTTATTCTCTAAGAAACAAGTAAAATACTTTACTTGCTTATCAATCCCAGTGGCTTACAGTGGCCCAATGTCCAACATCTGAATTTAAAAGTTGACTTGTTGAAGGTCAGTTGTCATGCAGTACTATATGTGTACACATCAGCCTCACTCTCTTCTCATTTTCATGGCCAGGACCATTACTGTAGTCAGTGGTCATGGGGAATACACAATTGCTATTAAAGGGCATTTCACAGGTATCTGGTTTGAGCACTATCAATATATGCTATCTATAATTTCGCAGAATTTTGGCAGTAACTTTGAGACTAAACCAATGAATTCTACACTTATACCAAGCTATCCAAAGCACCAAACTTACCTGGAAGGCCCGGACAAATATCGTTCCCATGGGTGGGAATAACTGCAAAATCCAGTCTTTACATATATCTCATGAATGCATGAATCACCACTTTTTTTCATACAGTTTGGGTAGAATTTAGGTATATTTATGGGGCACTGTGAGAAAAAGGTTATGAGCATTACACCAACAAGTTTATACCAGAGGCATGATCGCACCCTACCTGCTTCTTTGTTGAATATTAATCATCATTTCGTTCTGTATGTCTTGCTCACAGCTCCAGTAAAGACTTTTCTGAAGCAACTCCCCTGGGACACAAATATTCATAAATTATGCACTTCAAAACACCATGTACAGGTGACCTTTTTCAATACGTGGACATGAAACACCACCCCCTCTTTGGCCTCTGTTATGC
Source organism: Stichopus chloronotus (assembly GCA_021234535.1). Taxonomy (NCBI): domain Eukaryota; kingdom Metazoa; phylum Echinodermata; class Holothuroidea; order Aspidochirotida; family Stichopodidae; genus Stichopus; species Stichopus chloronotus. Next base: position 28,166,167 of record CM037841.1, read on the forward strand.
TCCTACCACATGCAGCTTAAATTACGCTTAACCAGAGAAACAAACTACAGTGCGAATGCTAATATTGTTAGCGTCTGTTACAACTATCAGTCATAATCTGGTGTGTCATCATTTGCAAATACAGCAGAAATGAAATCACAAAATACATCACTAGCAATGCTATCAAGTTGGCTAAAATTTCAAGCCTGGACAGGAGAAAAAACTTTGTCCTTCTCACATGCACTGTTTAAGCTATATCCACATGGCAGAATTTAAAAAAAAAAAAAGGCAGAACATCCAGGCTTTTATCAGTACTTGCGGCTATGAGACTACACTAATTGCAGATCTTCAAACATACGGCTCGATGAATATATATGCAATTTAAAGCAGGCGGGCGGGTGGGCTGGCTGTAGAAGCAACCAAGTTACAGGCATACATTGTCTGGCTGTTGCCATGACGACCCTGTGTTCAGCAATATGTGCAGGTTCATAATGGCCTGTCGCTTGTACAACTGTGAATCATCAAAGATAGATGAGCAGCAAGGAAGGGCTGGGAATTGATTAGAGGCTGTTGGAGACTTGTAGCAGGCTAAGCCATCATTCCTAGAGAGGAAAGAGCTTCTAAACAAGGCCTGGATGCATCTGACACAACAGGCTGTAGAATCAACCTTAAACAACAAGGTGGAGGAAGATGATCATGACAAATAATTATGACACACCTTAATATTAATAATCATGGATGTAATGAACTTTGATCAGCTATTCTCTTTAGAAATTTGGAAATCAAATAACAGACAGTAGGAATGGGGACAGCTGTGAAAATTTCACAGGAGTTTCAAGGCAAGTACAGCAGACCTGTACAACAAAGTAACTAGTATACTATACATGTAATTTCAAAGTATAGTGCACATGTCATTTCTCATATATGTGATACAAGTCATTTTCAGATGACAACTGAAAATTCAAAGTAGAGAAGGGTGAAAAATTGCACAAACAAGTAGCTTTTGGCAAATTTAAAAAATGTCAAGTTTTTTGTAAACTTTTACAACACCAGTTCCTTATCCCTTCTATTTTTCATAGTATGCTACCGATTTCTCATTGCACATTATTCATTGCCATACATAAACAATGAAGACACTGCAAATCGACTCTAACAGCTATGACAATTGTTACTGTCATTTGAAATACAAAGAAGGTCCCTTGGTTCCAATAATACACTGTGCAAAGAGGGTTACAGTTTTGTCTGCAGTGGGAAATGCAGCATAAAAACATGTACATGTCAAAAACGTATTCAAAATGACTGCTGATCAAAAATAGCAACAAACAGGCTTCTTGCACATTAAAATCAGCATTTAATGGGAAACTAACCACATGGTTGATTTTCCTATTCCATATGGTCAGCCACAGTGTACAATCTAAATATACAAACTGCTCCAGCTTACTTTCTAATTAGTTAAAATGGTCTTACATTCAATGTGGCACCACCCATACATGAAACATGAGATCTGTCGATGCTTCTGTAAGTTTGGGAAATACTTGCATACCACAATCTGAGTCCAAGAATGCCACCTTGAATTGAAATAATATGTTTACAATGTGCATCACAAACATATGCAGTGTACACACACACATCATGATGTATGCAGGTCTAGGTTGCATTGTCACAAAAAAAAAGAATAAAAGAAAATCTCTAAAGAGATAGCACCATGATGAGAAAAACAAGAAATGTTTCTAACAACAAGGTACTTGTTATTATTGAATTCAAGACTTCACATAGAATCCTATTTCTTGTAATTATTTATGGACCTCTTTTTCTGCCTCTCCTCTTCGTTAATGTCAGGAAAGTATGAACATAATAACAAAGACAGCATGAGTTCACCAAAGAGACTGAGCGCAGACTCCCTCTCGGGTATAATATAATGAGATGAGGCACCCACAACAAGTGCTCCAGAATAGTTCTCTGATATAAGATACTGACTTACATGGGAACTTTTCGACATTACTTTCAGAAACAACCTCAGTGTAACCTTCTGCTTTTGAGACTGTACATTTCAGTCATATTTACATACTTAACCAATGGTAGAAATCACTGGCTATCAGAATTATCAACTGCACATACCTTAGATAGAGGGCATTGGTTACTAATATGCATAAAACTATGGGGCATATTGTCCATTACTCTGCCTAAGTCTACCTAGTATATTGAAATTGCAACGATTTATAAGGAAACGTTTTGGGGAATACTTTTCCCCATGCAGTGTCCATTATTGATGAAGTCCTTTATTTATTTAAGGAAATAAAATTAGGACTCTGGGAAATTTTGAGACTACTTTTCAGGAATTCATTGATAGATTTGTGGAACTCACAGCTGTGCATGCCAGCTTCAGACTGGTACTGACACACACAGCCAGCACAAGCCACCTTGTAGTCCAATTGTCATAATGTACTAACAGTGCGTATGTATTCCACATAAACAACCAACAGCAGCGATATCTGCTTTTCTTTCCATTTCACTTCTTGAAGCAGAACATAAGGTGTGGCCTCTTAAGACATCAACTGTGTGTGCACTGCGTTAATTCATTTTCATGGCCACAATATTTCATTTGCCTTACAATCTGGGCAAGGCCTATATTGTGAACAGTCAAGAACAAGTTGCAGTGTTCATGTTACAGTAAGCAATTTTCTAGTGTCTCATACTAGCCTAGGTCGCAATGTTACTGAGCATATCAGTGCAAGCAGGGGGTGGAACATACATGCCCACAATCAAAAAAGGGGTTCGAAGTACTTACCTACAAGTTCTGTTCTTCTAGTTTCTGCTAAGGATTTCCTAATACAATCTGAAACAGTTGTGACAACTGTATCTTTGATAAGCCTCTCAACTCTCATTTCACGCTGTAATTCTGCAATGTTAATGGCTTTATGACTCCACAGGAAGCTGAGTATTTTGAAAGTATGACAAACAAGCAAGAATGCTTTCAAGATTAATTCTTTTTTATGGAGCTTACAAACCAAACTCTACATGTGGCACTGTTGAGAGGACTCTAAAAATCATAATTTTGTACTTTCTGTTAAATGTGTCATCTTTTGGAAAACTTGTTCCATCTTAAACCAGAAAGTCTAAAGACTGTGATTCCTTGCCAATCTTTTTGAAGAAGAAAGACAACACACACAGAGAGCAAATATTGAATCAAACACTGTAAAGCCTATGTTCACAACTTAATTTTTCACTACGGTCTCTGCTGACCTCTAGTGACCTTTGACCTCCAAAGAAAATGACACAATTTCTTGAAAAATGTAGATCCCTCTCTTAAAAAACTCATTCCAAAAACTATTCTCTACAGGAATATCATGTTTTCACTGTCTGAACTATTGTGACCTTTGACCTCCACCAAAAACAATACAGATCATGTACACATCAATTATGAGATTAATCAAGGTTATCCATAGTTTGACCTCTGTTGATCTCAAATGACCTTTGAACTTTACCAAAAAGCTATAGGGATCATCTGCTCAGTACATGACCATCACACACCAAGTATGAGATCAGGCAAGGTTACCCTTCTTGAGACATCATGTAAACAAGCAAAGCATCACACACACACAAACACACACACACACAATATCACCAACGCACAGATTCCTTTCCCGCTGTTGGCATGAAATCAATGAAAGAGGGGTACTAACATTATGTGTACTGTACTGCACCAATGTATACCACCAAGGGTGAGAGAGCTGGATTGCATCAGGACGCAAGTGGAAGGTTAGGCCCGAACCTTCCTTTCTACTTAAGTTTCATGGTCTCCTCAATGAAAACTGAATTACATGCCTCTTAGAATGCCACGGGTTGCTCTTTAACAGCTTGCCGGAATCATAAACAGTAACAATAAGACAAGTCTAATAAATAATATCAACAGGAGAGGTCATGGTTTGTCTTTTTTCCTTCTTTGAGATTCCTTCCTGGCAATATGATCCCTGGTAGCTCCCTAAATCCAGCCAGCTAGGGAAGTGTGGTAACATCACCTTAAAATACCATCTCATATTGTGTTTGAACACTAATAAAACGTGCAGCCAAGATTGATGGGCTATACGAACTGCACACTCCACATTTAAAGTTCCCACACTGTCCATCATTTCTATATCATGCACAGTATTGAACAAAGTGACAGCAACTAACCCTGCTTATTACCAGCCTTGATTGTATATTTATGGAAAATTGATTTTGTCCTACCTACACTACCATGATCATCACAGATGTGAGACTGTATGGTACTATGACCTATTGAAATGAAACAAGTAACAGAATGTGAGTTTCACTGCATACTGCATTTTATCAAGTCTGCAAAAATTCCAGTGACTTTCCAGGTTTGGCAAAAGTGTATTGCAACATTTTATTGCAAAACATTTCTAATTTCTTATATCAGGGAAAGACTCTCCAGTTGCATATTATGAGCTGCATCTTAAGTAACTTTTTTAGGTGCAGCTTGAAAATATCTGTTCACAAAAACCACTCCTAAAATTTTGCTTGATATAACTCTACGACCTTCAAGTTTTTTATTGTTTTCATCACTACCTGTCTATCTACACCAAACACCAATTCTACCTCCCTAGCTCCCGTAATCATACCTACTCCCACACAAATTCTAGCCCCTCCCACTCCAATCCTACCTGTTTCTCATCCCTTCTATATTTCTCTCTATTCAAAGATGTACCTTCAAAAGGACATCAAAGTTTAATGTCATTCAGGAAGTACAGTTTGAGCTTTAATTCTTCAACATACTACGAAGACTGTATAGATCAGTATATGATTTTTTTTTTTGCACCATTTTATTTGCATCCTCTTTGAATATAGAGAGGTGTCCTCTTTTATTGCTACCTGTTAGCATCCCCTGCTTTTGATGAACTGCTGGAATGTCAAATGTTTTACAAGACACAATAATTAGTTTCCTTTTAATTGCAAGAAATCTGAGGGAAAGAAACTGCCAACTTGAAGTGAAACTGTGTCATAGCTTCATAGTCACACCAGATAATAAAACTGAATTACTGTACCTGGTAGTATTTGTTGGGGGGGAGGGGTTGCAAGACTATGTATACTTCTGATGGTATGTTTTAAGTAATTAACAGAGAGATGACACTGCACCTCGATGTTAACATTTCCACACTGGATAGTAACCAGCTGCCCTACATGACTTAAATGTTAGCAGTCTGAAAAGATAATGAAAAAGATACCAACTGGAATGAAGTTACTTTAAGGCTGGTAAAAATCTTTTTCCATGAATGTGTGTTAGTGGTGAAATACAACTTTGTGCAGCCACTTGTTGAATAATGCTTGTGGGACATGAAAATGACATTTTGGAATATTGGCTATATTAAGCCTTAAAAAAATTTGAAAACAGCCACAAGTTTCATAAAAATCCATAGATTTCAGACAATTTTATGGGCAAATTCCTGTGTTATACCTGTATCATAGCTAACCAGAAAGCCAAAAGGCTTTGTGATTCCTTGCAACATGGTTATATAATAACAAACATGAGTTATCCACATGACAAGTACGAGATCAACTACAGTTATTGTTCTTGAAACACCACATTAATAACCCTTTAAGATAGTGTGTTTACAAGGTTTCTACAGGTTGACTTCTGGTGAACGGAAATGACCTTTGACCTAGATCACAAACAATAAGGATCATCTACTTAATATGACCAATATACACACCAAGTATGACATCAGTCACAGTTACCCTGGAGATACAGTATTGTGTTTAGAAGGCTTTTACAGTTTGACCTCTGGTGACCTCAAATGACCTTTGACCTTGACCAAAAACAACAGTGGTCTTCTGCTTATTATTACTAACCCACACACCAAGTAATACATCAGTCATGGTTACCCTTTTGGAGATATTTTGTTTACAAGGTTTTTACAGTTTGGCCTCTGGTGACCTCAAATGACCTTTGACCTCAACCAAAAACAATTAGGATCATCTGCCTAATATGACCAACCCACACATTAAGTATGACATCAGTCACAGTTTTCTTTCTGTAAATATGGTGTTTACAATGTTTTTACAGGTTAGCCTCTGGTGACGTCAAATGACCTTTGACCTCAACCACAAACAATAGGGATCATCTCCTCAGTATGTCTAACCGAAACACCAAGTATCACATCAGTCACAGTTACCCTTCAGGAGATAGTGTTTACAAGGTTTTTACAGTTTGATCTCTGGTGACCTCAAATGACCTTTGACCTCGACCACAAACAATAGGGACCATCTACTCAATATGACCAACCCACACACCAAGTATCACATCAGTCACATTTACCTTTCTGGAGATATCGCGTTTACAATGTTTTTACAGCTTGACCTCTGGTGACCTCAAATGACCTTTGACCTTCACCAAAAACAATAGGGAACATCCACTTAATATGACCAACCCACACATTAAGTATGACATCAGTCACAGTTACTCTTCTGGAGATACCATGTTTACAAGGTTTTCACATTCTGACCTCTGGTGACCTCAAATGACCTTGGACCTTCACCAAAAACAATAGGGGCCTTCTATATCATATGGGCAATCCACATGCCAAGTAAAAAATCCCTCAGAGTTACCCTTCTTGAGATATCGTGTTTACAAGCAAAGCATGACATACACACGCACATACGCACAAGCACACGACACCACCACATAGATTCCTTGCCTGCCTTCGACAAGGAATCAAAAATGCAAATTGAAGCCTGGTTTCACATACCCCGCGCTCAGGGTAACACCATGTTACCTCATGCTTGAGTAACGTGAGAACGCAGGTTATCAAGGGGTCTGTGTTTAAGTTTCGATCCACCTCCAAACTGAAGGGTTCTGCGGTTTCAAACACTGTGTTTATGGTAATAAATCAAGATTAACGTGTTTTACGACACAGATGACCCGTACTTCCGGTTCAGGGGGTGCACATCACAACAAGAGGCTAGCGGTACCGCACTTCGCACCGAAATATTTGACCCCGTTACTATGGTAGCACAACCAATTCAATTTTACTCGGGGTACGTGAGAGTACGCGCTGGAAAACACAGTGTTAACCTGCGGTTTTGTCCTTTTGTAAACACCGGGTTTCAGTGCCTGTCGCGGGGTACGTGAGACCAAGCCTTTTGTGACATCAAATGAAGTCCTGAAATGCTAAATGTTATCCTATGTTTTCTTAACCTTTATTTCAAGGACAACTGAGAATTTTGTAATCCCCGTGGGCTTATGTTTAAGAGGCATGTATTTTTTCCTTTAAAAATATTGACATCACTTGATGTGACACCCAGTAAGTAAGTAAGTAATTAAGTATAGGCCTAGCAAAAGAAGTAATGACACTGTGCTACACTCCACATCATCAAATTTGCATTTTCATCAAACCTTGAAAAGCTATTTCAAAAACAGTAATAGATAGGAACATAATTCCAACAGATTTACATTTAGGATTTCACTCTGCAACTTGTGATTTGAAGGCCAGCTCTTTTCTACATGCATGCCACATGACCTTTGAAGGACTTATGGGTAGAACTTTCTCTCATCTGTTACTTCTCATAACCTATGCCATTTGGAGAGAGATTGCTGAGTAATATATGTCAGCTCTCTCCCAACAGTTAGAAAGCTCCCCATCTCAGGAGATGACCTCTCCATTTTCAAGATGCCATGCCTGAGAGCTAAAGAGATGGTATAACAAATAACAAAGACTTCACAAACTAACTTGACTGTGAGGCTAATTGGACCATCAAGTGAGGCTTTAGATACGCAAGTTTAAGGTTTTCATTTATTCTGCAAAGCCAATGCGTCATACCTCAATCCCCTAAAAATACTGAAAACTGAACATGTCAATTGAGAAGGAAGCTTTTGTAATGGCTAGAATGAAGTTTAGTATGCAACTAAGATACTTTGTCCTTAGTGTATGTGATAACAACCCTACACACCTTTTCTCCCTGTTATTCACCCCCTCCTCCTGTTCTTCCACACAGAAATTTGGGAGTTGCATACGAAGAATTATACGAAGAATTATGAATTAACTGTATCATGAGATCATAAAGTACATATTCTCCTTAATAATACTCAAATTATATGAAAGCACCAAAAAGCAAAGGAGAGGCAGGGAAGAAGTATCAAAACTTAAAAATATCACAACGGAGTGAGTTACAAACATTATGAATGGTAAGTATTAAACAGCATGGCTGGATGAAATTTAAAACACCACAAATAATCAGATTCAGCGATGAAAAGTTTAAATAATCAATATCAGTTGGTTTCATTCATCAATATTTGTTACTTTTAAATGCCAATGATTGTTTGTTTTCAACATTATTACCATTAATTAAAAACACCAAGTGCGCTACCAGTTAGTTTCAACCATCGATACCAGCTGAGTTTGATTTGTCACTACCGGTTAGTTTAAAAAAAACAACAGGGTTTAGTTCAAATCTAATGGTTAGTTTTATTTAAACAATAGCCTATTTACTGGTGAGTTTAAAGTATCAACTTGGTTACGACATGTATGACATCCCCACAACCCACTGGTATGGGTATTCACAAGTGACTACACTTTTAACCCTTGCTTCACCAGCCTGAGTGAAAGGCAGACAAGGACAAGCCTAGACTAAGATGTCCCGGTGTCAGGATTTCGAATGCACTTTGAACAAGGTCAGACTTAATCAATGCACTATTGAAGCAATGGGGTAAGTGTATGTCTACAATATGCATCTGTGATTATTTCATCCAGTGAGGAGGTATTGTACTGCATTCAGCTGTTTATTGCCAAAAATGACACTTTTTAGCCTACCTTAATATATCTGCTATGGTATGCAACTGAAACCAGGTGGGTCTGTGGAAAGCACTAGTGGGTACATTACGATACATACAAATGACATGAGTTGGAATTACTGTTAGGGATTAGGGGGTGAAAAGGGGTGTCTAAATGTAAACGTGTGTGTATGTATACATGTGTGTGTACAACAAAATAGTGCATCACAATCCCATTGTAGATTGCAAGTTTGATTTCAAAACTTGAAACACTGTAAGAAGGTGCTTAGGTAAGAGATGTTGTGTCAACCGGATTGATGATGTCATAGGTCAAAGGTAACAGGTCATGAACCAAACGCAAACAATACATTTTTGAGAATGGCCAAGAGATATGGAACTTTAAGTTACGTCCACAATACACACTACTTTGAAACAAAAATCACTTAATCTAAAGGTAAAATGTCATAGGGTCAAACTGAAAACCAGAAAGCCAAAAGGCTTTGTGATTCCTTGCTACATGGTTTTATTACAACAAACATGAATTATTCAAATGACAAGTATAAGATCAACTGCAGTTATTTTTCTTGATACACCACAAGCCTTTAACCCAAAATGACCTTTATTTTGGTGACCTAAAATGACTGTGACATTTGATGTCCACCAAAAGCAATAGGGATCACCTACCCAGGCCATACAACCCACACATCAAGTACAGTATGAGTACGGTATGAAATCAGTCAACATTATCTCTGAGCTCCAGGAAACACACAAGTCATCAATGCTGCTTCTAGTCTTGCCTGCTGTTAGTTGAATCAAATAACTCAACCTTACCTCATCTGAACTCAGCTTGTCTGCCATATTTACCTCAAAATTCTTCGTAAACCACCAGGATAATTTCTTCCTTGTTACAAGTAGCTTTTAACACACTCAAAGTCCTGTTAAGTTGACCCTAAGTTATGATTCCTCCTCAATATTTTTGCTTCCTCCATCTTTTCTGACATTGTGAAATATGATTGAAAGCACTCCAATTTGATTGTTAAGAAACCTTGTTCTGCTACCAGCTGTTCCTCTGGATATTGATATTATCCAAATAAATGACAGAACAGATGGTTTTTTATTTTCTTCATTTTTTCATAAACCCATTAACATTCCATTACATCCTTTTCTATCTGATCCCATGACCTCCCATACCAAGACTCTCTCTCTGGACAACTTATTAGCCCCCCCCACACTAGAAGTTACTCACTAAGTTACAAATGCAGTACTGTAGGGAGCAATCCCATTGAGTTAACTGTGTGTGAGAGAATAAACACCTGCTATTGCACAATGTAGATCAATATATATTTGTGCGGTAGTTTATAATAACCACAATAATGGTGTTTAGGCTATTATTATTGTTTTATAGTGAAAAATTATCCCTTCCTCTCTATTGATAAGCATTAAATTTCACAGGGTCGTGAACCTGTTAATAACAGACAACCTTATCAAGTTTAAAACAAATCTGACCCATGGATAAGGAACTATGGCAGTTTTAACATTTTTTATGTTTTATCCCATAACCTCATTAATATGCAAGATTTGGACACCAAAAACAATAGGGATCATCTACTCAAAATGGGCAACCTACATGCCAAAAATGAAAATACTCAGAGTTACCCTTCTTGAGACAGAGTGTTTACGAGCAACCGTCACACACACACACACACATACACGCACCCTCACACATACACACACACATACATACCCACACACGACATCATGACTGCATAGATTCCCCTGCCTACGGCAAGGAATCAAAAATATAAAGGACTGTGGCGCAATCTAGTTTAAATCCATTGAAAAGGGGGTAGGATGAAGATACGCCACAAATGATAAAAGAACTTTGTGCTTTACTAAGTATTCAAGTTTATTCTACCAATTTCTGACTTGTTAGAATGTCTTCATTTTCTTTTGAACAAGCAACATTGTCCAACTCCAAAAATAGAAATTAATACACGATCCTTTTAATTTGAAGGATTGTCTCAGAATAATCTGGACAAGATGTGAATGAATTAGTCCATGTGTAAAGGCTGTTTAAGCAGTAACAGGAACTGTTTTGAATAAATTAAGAATTACATCAACTCCACACAATACACCACACTCTGTTAAGACACAACAACTTAATCACATTGTAGCAACGAGATAACACTATAAGAACGGCTACATGTATAAAACATGTGAAACATGTTCACAGCTTAAGTTTCTGTTTGCATGACCGGATAAAAGCCTTTTATTTTAGTCACAGACCTTTGTGACTAAGTTATGGACTTTTTTGTGGCTGTCTGAAGTGTGATCTAGAGTCTCTATTGACTAGGATTAAATTGTCACTGCATTGCTGAATTCCAGGACAGTTTGAATAGTAAACAATGCTACGGTATGAATCAGAAGACCAGTTAAAGACACTATCACCCACTACAATTTAAACATACTAATCCATTGACTTAAGTCTGTCACAGCCTAGAGGTCAGGTACTTCATCCTCTTCTGAGAGTAATATGCCTTCAGAATTTCAAACATTTTATGCACCCCCACTTCTTCCAGTACCATTCAGTGAAGTTTTATCTTTCCCAGACACTGCTTCTCCAGTGTTTGAACATATCATCTTCATAGTCACAGATTTTCCTGTCATCTTCATCACACCTTGAATCTTTTACATTAAGACCTTTCTCCCAGCAAGGCTCAATCACTTTTCTTCCCTTCTGCTTTGATTTTATAAGCAGCCAGTGTTAACATCAAGTTCCTGGTTTTCGTATTTTGCAAGTCACATTGCTGTCCCTCTGTACTTCACATTTATATGGAGGTCAATCTTAATTGCCATTCTGTAATTGAATTTAGCTCTTCCTCTCTCTCTCTCTGATAAAGTTAAACACATCTGTCATGAATCTTCACCCCTCATACCCCAAGCCCAATCTCAAACCATCCTCACAACAAGATAACTTTACTTCCTACTGAGACAAACATGCTTCTAACTTCTCACAGGATCATCATCATATTATAAATGACTCATCACATGTTCTCTTTCAGTTGAGCCTGTAACTGACTGCTTTTGTCTGACTGGGGTTTCAACAGCTGCGAGAGCATGTTCAATGTGCACTTTATGTTCAAATGATAACCATAGAGCAGGCAATGACTAATCATCATGTAGACACAAGAAAAATATCAAAATATAACATGTTGATGGGAGAGGAGAACAGAGAACTTCAGAGAGAACAGTGCAATAGAAGGCAAGAGTGTGATATGACATTGCAGGTATTAGACAAATAATGTACAGGTCTTTGCACAGAACTATGAAGTGACAAGTTTGAAGAGGTTTGGATAAATTCTGAGAGGGACATGAACATAAGTTGGCCAGATTAGCTGTAAAGCAATAACCATTGTTTTATGAACGAGTGAAAAAAAAAAAAACCTCTAAGCCTGCAGTTAAAACAAATTATTAGCAGACACAAATGTTCGTGTACTGTGTGATGTAGCTGCTTGGTATTTATTCAACACAAATTTGTGACTAATTCCCCACCTGAATAGGAACCCCTGAAACCCTAGGTCATGTTATCTCATACTGGCCATTCACTGTAGACGTATTGATTTTCGTACTGTTCAATTCTGCTCATTGTCACACTACGTGACGCCAACCTCCAGATGGTGTCTAATAAGTGAACAGAGAGGGACAGTCTAACATTTGCATACCATGTACTGTAGTGTGCATGAACACAAATGCAATATTGGCAGTTACAGCAATACAAAACTCTACCAGGTTGTTTACAACAAAGTAATATATTATGGCAAATCAACAGTAAACTATAGTGTGACTAGAAAGTTTAATGCATAGGGATTGAATAACCCTAACCCTAACTGTGCAGCGGCACGATAGGATAACGGTCATAGGCATGATGCATGATACTTGCAATATTTAAACTCAAATTTCTCGGAGAAGTGAGACTAAAATTCAGATAATATAACAGGCTAGAAGAACGAAATAATTGGGAACGAAAAACGAGAATACTTAAGGTTTTCCCAGACAGCCGCCTTTGCGAGGCAAAAAACAGCGGAGAACATTGAAAACGTGTTGTCAGCACTCGAGCGAAAGGCAAACAAGGGCGAGCTAGGCCTTAGAGGGTGCGGTGTTAGAATTAGTTTCCAGGACGAATTGAGCATAAGGTCAAATGATGCATTAGTGAAGCAAGGGGTAAGTATATGTCTACGATGTGAATTTGGATATTGATCCCTGGATCAGCTTCAACTTAACTTTTTTATGTTACTCATTGAGTTATAACATAAACATTGTTTTTGTGTTGATTTTGTAAGTATGCATATTACGTACTGCCCTCTGTATGTAAAAAAAACCTAAATTTGGTCAAAAACACTAACATAGTTAGATGTACACTGCTTGAAAGTGTCCATGTTGAAACACTTGTTATTTTGTAGGTGAAATAGTTAGAATTATTAATATTTGCATTCTCTGCATTCTCTCTTGCATTCTTCATAGTAGATAGGGAGTTCTTTAACTATGAAATCTTTGATAACATTAAGATCAATTAACTTACAGAAATGCCACGAGTTTTGTGTGACAAAGCTACATTTCTAAAACTTTTCGCATGCAATACGTCAGTGACAAAAAAATATGTACATCCGTCACATGGGGAATTTTTGAAAATACTAGAGGAAGGTGACAAAGACTTCAATTGCTTGTTGCTGATAGACATAGTAAAGAGTGTTCTTAATATCTGTGGTAGTTTCAGTTAACTAGTAGCATGGAAGCCCTTAGTTTTGTGCAACAAAGTTGCAAAATGACCAGCTATTCCCCAGTTAAAGAAAGAACAAGATGGAAAAGCTCATGTACGCTGACACTTATTAACGGTTTTTCATACCTTGTTCAACTGAAAACTTTCTGCTGATTTAAAACGTTTTGAGAGGATGGTGGAGTTACATCCAATCACCCTGAAGTGTGTTCGTTCCCATATTTTCATGCACCTTAATGATATGCAACCTTTTACCACAAAGTACAAAGTGACCTTCGAACTGCACTGCTTGAACCTTTCTTCTACTTAGTAGAAACAATTAGGCTGCAGACGGAAGGACATTCAAGGACAAAAACAGAGATTTCATTCATTAGGCTAGGCCTATTCTGTCATGATACCAAAACTAAGGGAACAATGCTCATGTATTAGAAGCGAAGGCATCATTTCATGGTTTCAAGCGAAGCATATTCACCTTAAATAAGGTCATTTTGAAGGAAAATAGTGAGGGGTCAGCATAGTACTGACAGGCCTTCTGCAGGTATCCGTTGCCATGCACACAAAGAGCTTATGACGAACTTCACAAAAATACGGGATGCAAGAAAATAGGGGAACGTACTATACACCATTCAAATCACGGAAATGTTAAAAACAAAGTTTCTATCTGACAAAAAAAAAACATTTTAAGCCATCACAGAGAGGTTTTTAGATATTTTTTTGCCATTTCATTTGAGGGAAAAGGACAGACATACCAAGAAAGTAGTAGTACAAGTCAGATGTTCCACAAAATCCAAATAAAATTTTACATATCTCCTATTTATGGCCACTGAGATATGGTTGGAGAAACCGCCTGAAATGTACAGGAGTTTATGGAATTGACAAGTAAACACTGAATTATAACTCAGTTACTGCTATGCAAGCATTCTACGAGTATCAGAAAGTTTGATTGTGACATAAACAGCAAACCCTTTAATTTAATATCTTATTTTATGATGAAAAATATGACATTTGGATGGTGTTATCCCATGTTTCCACCCCACCCCCTTTTGCACAATGGCCAATGCATACCACCTGCTCTAGAAACACTAGAGCAGTTTTCCAGAATGCCAGTTAAGTGACACGAATATGTCTCAACGTTTCAGTGACACCCTGATAATCTAATCATCAATAAAAGTTGCTACTTGGACGTAAAACAGATTGAAGTTCTCTTTCTTGACGTGGTAGAAGTGCATTTTTGAGAATGTTTTCCCGCTACCCACTCTTTCCACAGAAACATGGTTGCTATTTAAGTATCAAGTCAATGATTTTTCACCCACATCCTTTCAATTGTGTGAAATCAATAAACGTATCGTAGCACAACAGAATGCAGACAACTGACAAACTATTTGATTCCAGACAAATCAATCCGTAAACCCCATGAATACCATGCTGAGACAAGATGGGGGGAGAATGACACATTTCAGAATGAATTCAAGATGAATTGAATGTTTGAAATGTACAGTAAGCATTCATACTCTTAAATGCATACCACTACTTGCCCACAGGTGAAGGATGAAGACACACTTGTGCATAAGACCTAAAGTATACTTTAAAACATAATTCACATCAACAATTACTGTACTGCAAATTGTTCCCAAGTTTGATGATATAGTATGAGCCAGCCATATCATCAGTTGAAGTGCATTGCTGGTGCTGACCTGATGGTACAAATGCATGGTCTACAGTAGCTCAATGTTACCATGATCTAAGACAATAGTAGAGTGCTGCACTTCAACAAGAGCAGACATGTCCATGTTAGCCTGGCCAGGTTGTGTATTAACAAATTTACCAAGTACCAAATAATTATTCAATATAAGTTATATATCACTGAGGCTTTAGGCTGAAACTGTCTTTTAAAGACCTAACAACTTTTAAAACATGTCACAATTGCCAGTGGTAGAGATATATCCTTACAGACCATGGCTGGTGCTAAGCAAGTTTACAAATGTCACACATGTTTGGTGCACTGTTGATAGAGAGCAAATTTCATGTTATGTGAACTTTGTCAATACTTTGATATCTCCTAAAAAAAATATCATTTTGGATATACTGTAAAAATACAGGAAACATCATATGGCTGAGTAACAAACGGATGAAGTTAAAGTATATTTTTTTAGCAACATGGTGTAAGTTTCAAATTAAAGATTTTTATGAAAATGTTAGATTCTGGGGTTGGACGGTATTCCAGTACTTACGTTGGTACCAGTATTACTGGAACCTGTTCTACTCAGTACCAAATTAAAATTTTCGATTATAACAGTACTGGTTAGGTGAACGATATAAAAAAAAAAATTGTAGTATCATCGCAGACTATGGTACTTCAACATCACATAGAAATATTTAAACAAGATACTACTGTAGCTATTCACACACTGATATAGTGAACACAATTGGTGGTGTCCTTGCACTGTATTAAAGGCAAAATAGTCCTGTACATGTGGTACCCAATGTGTCCTCCATTTGTTGCTCCCAGCCCCATATCATTCTGGAACTATAGCTCTAAGCTTCTGTAGTTTTGGTGAAGGAAAGATTCAGTAGGGCCCACCTTTACGACAGGCCTATGAGGAGGACTAGAACTTTATGAAATTAATTTATAACTACAAAAATGCAGTATATTTACTATTTATTTATTATAAAGCAAGAAGTTTCAAGCTATTTTTAGCCATTGGGATTACTCTGTATCAACCGTGTAAAGTTTTGCCGTATAAATACGACACTGTTCTGTAGTTGGTTCTCCTAACACAGTAACGGCATAGCATAGGTGCCTAATGTTATTGAGCAGATTAGAGTAACTTGTCATCCCATGAACATAACACACATATGTACAGTACAGTACATATCCCATATATGTGTACACTGCCCTATTAGTAATGTGCATGACAGCAACAGGGAAACTGAGCATGTACAATGAAACTTGAGTTCTGTGTAACTGCGAACTACAAAGCAACACAGATCTTAAGAATGTTGAAGCTGTCAGTATTTTGCAAAAAACATGAGTAGTAAAACTGTGCAAAAAGAAATGAAACAAAAAGGAGGATTGGAAAAGTTTGATGACAAAGATAACATGGATTGGCTTTAACTTACCTTTAAAGGTGGGAATAGACAATAGAATATATCAGTATTAATAAAACCATAACCCTTCTTGGAAGTCATTAACTGTACAAAATGCTGAGGCTGATTTTTTTTTTTTTTTACAGAAATTTCACATTTAATGCAAGTTGTCACACAAAAGTTTTTATCAGATAATACAAATTATTGCTTCTGCAGCTACTGTATTAACAGGGTGTACTGGAAACTTGTACATTCTGGCATGGCACGACTGTCCTTTTGAAGTTAATGAGTGTGTCAAGAAAAAAAATCAGCCCCAAGCATGTTACTCTAGGAAGATGTTGCATAATGTGCGTGCCCTTTGTAACATGAGTATCAACATTTATGAGAATGACTGAAGTTTGCAAGAACAGATGATTCATTAATCATTACCATGCTGTTTGAGCCATTCCGTAGACCAAGCTGAAAACCAAAGTTTCAAAAGACGGAAGAACTCAGAAACAAAACAGAAAAAAGATACAATTTTGCAGAAGACACTTTCAGTCAGCAGGGAAGACTCACAGCTCAATGTTGCACCTCAGGCTATTGAAGATACCTGATAGGATGCAAATGGATTGCATGTGGGAGACTAGATGGGAATTGCAAAATCGTTTTTTTATGGTTAATAAATGCAGAGTGAAGGATAATGTGCCAATGTATAATCCCAAGTGTCAAAAAATTTAATACCAGATTTATTCAGATGACAAAAAAATGTCAACAGCTCTGAGAACAGTCATAAAGCTATTGAAACAGTTGGGGTGGAAGAACATCATTGAGCAATATCTCATATATTTGCTATCCCAAAGCAACTGGCTAAATGCTTTTTCTCTTTGAACACTAACTGGCAAAGGCAACAATCCAAACATGTGAGTTAACAACTACAAATACAGCAACCACCAATTCTCTCTGAAAGTTTTCAATTTTCAACATTCAACAATGCTCTTTTGTGATCATCAATTTAATAAGGTCCTCAAGCTATTTGTGTCAAAGAAGATCATGCTCTTTTAACAAGAACATGGTCAAATTTTGTATAAACAGATACTATCTACACTGAAGTTGGGAGAAATGATGCCACAATGTTTTTTATGTATAGTCTTGGTCAGTATCAACAAAGGAGAAGAGTTAGCTGTTGTGAGAAGGAACTGGTGGTACTTGTTCTGTGCCCTCCCAGTGAGTCATGTACTGTATCCTGCAAAGATTATCAGAAGTGACTATTAAAAGATACGAGAACAAAAACACACTTTGAATTCAAGTTTTTCTGTGACTGTGTGTCCCACTCATAAGGAATTCCAATATTTATCCTAGTAATGATTGTGACGTTTAGTAAGAATTTCTGTGAGGGGGCTTGTTATCTTAACAGAATGCATTTTAATGGTAATTTCCATAAAACTTAAAGTCTTCAGAGAACAATATGGACTTCTCACAACTAGGTTTTGTATGATCCACTTTTCATGTAAATGTGTTTCAGAGAAGCCTCGAACAGAGGAGTATAAATTTGGTTGATGTCTACGTAGGTGACAAAACACCAAAGTTTGAAAAATTGTTTCTTGAATAATTTTTTGAGCTCAGTGCCATCACATTCACACAGCTTTGCATAAATCAGACAATAGTGTACACAATACTTTATGGTACATGTTGAGTTGAAAACTGCACAGCTCCACATGATGCACGGTCACTAGATTTTCCTTTTTTTTTAAATTTTATTCAGGTGCAGGGTTCTCTAGTTCCCCCTTAATATTATAATCAGTTTTCAAATCATATCACTACTCCCTTTGAATTAAATGTCCAATCTTTGTTCTTCTTTTTGACTGTACTGTACAATTATCTCAAGCTGCCGTCTGATGTGCTACAGTGTACTGTAGGTACAGTACCAACCTTTGTAAGAATCTAATACAATAAGTAAAATGCACCCACACAGAATTCCTAAAATCATCTTGCCAAATATATATCACAATAACTTTTGACAAATTATGTACGATGAATGAATACGTATAAAAAACTGACAAACTTACTTTGAGCTGACTGTCAATTATGGCCTCCAATTCTTCTCTGAAAGCCTGGCTATTGAGGATAAGAGAAACCCTCTTGTTTCTCTCCATCTCTCTCATGTCAAACTTGATGTTAGCTGGCCTCTGCATGTCCCGTATAGTTTCTGGGTCGTCAATGTTGTCGATGGCGCGCGGTTTTTCTGAAACTTCCCCCTTGGTCGGGGAGCCAGAATCTATCTCATTTTCGTTCGGTAGTACATCTGCCATGGTGCTGATCTGACCTGGCTCTCAGTTTTTCTCTGCAAGAAAAGTTTTTGACATTAAATGATTGGTCACAAATTAGTCAAATATCTACATTCTCTATTAACATTAATACTATCACTGAAAACAAATGTATTTGCTTACTGATAGAGTAACAACTTGCAATACATCAAATATTCAAAATCAAATCTGAAAGGCAAAATACATGGTACACAATTCCTTTTCAATGATGGACAGTAATTTTTCCTCAAGACTTCAAATAAAACACCAGCAGCAAAGCACTCACCATGAGGAAAAAAAGATGACTGACTTTGTGATATGCCCCAGTCATGAAATCCATTGGCTAATATATAGCCATTTCAAAAGTCAGTTTGAAATTTATGTGTGAATAATATTTAATGATATGATAATTTAAAGATGTCAACATAAAGAGGTTTGATGACATTAACAAAAATAAGTTCAGTTCAAACCTGGCACAGTTACTAACTAAGGTAGCTTGGCATTACAACTTCATATGTGAGTCCTTAATTGAAACTGAGGCCTAAGATAAATGAGCAGAAAGGTGATGCAAAGGTTCGGAGAGCCACCTAAACTTGAAACTACTTACAGCCTTGGAACATGTGACAAGATGTTCATGTTCTCTCCATATCCCTTTTGGGTCTGTGTACTGCATTCAGGGTGATAGGCAGAGTAAATTACTACAAGGGAACATACTGTAGTGCAGTACCTCTTACATTCCATGTGATAGGTTAATGGTTCTATTGCCATGCAAAATCTCCATCAAGACACCAGGTTGCAAACCAGTCTTAAAGAGAAATCACCCTACACACAAGTATGAGCACAAACCACATTGGCACCTAGATGCTACATCAATAGCTGCAGGAGATCACCTACATCACTCAGTACCCCAACACTGGGGGAACATACAGTACATCACTATAATCTAACTGTGCAACCTCTAGACATCCTACTGGCCAGTCAAACAATTATTCACAGCGTTGTCATCCATTCAACACAGTGAAATTCACAAGTAACTCATTGACAAACCTATCTGTAGAATCAAGGGAAGTACAACCAGCCAAGACACACAGCTAATGTGTGGTATACAAGACATCAACTTGCTACATCAATAGGGCAGCTGAGAATCACAATTGTGAATAGTCTATCTGTAAAATGACTGACCTCTCTAAAGCGTTCACAGCCATCTTGTTAATGGTAAGTGAACAAGCACAATCAGGTTAATCTGTGGATCACAATACCCACTTGCAGAGCAGATAATCCATTGCCAATGACAATTGACCACAGCCTCAGCCATGAATAAAATAATCTTTGGAGGAATTCCCAGGGTGGTGTACTAAATAAACAAGTCAACACTTGACAGTTTACAGTTGTAACTCTGCACTTCAGCACAAAGAAACAACCAAAATGTTACTACTTTCTTTGAGCACATGACCTGACATGGTCAGCTAACAAGTGAAGAAAGTGGCATTTTCTTTTACTGTAGGTTTCAAAAGTGAAATCATCAGAATGATGACTTACATTGCACTTTTTTTTTACTAAGACTGAAAATGGAGGCAATAAAACCAAAGTTGAAGCAAGCAGGTAGCAGAACTCAAAACAGGAATTTGCAAACACTGACTGATAACAGTGTGTGTCAAGCAATTCCTCTGTCACTTTCATTTAGGAGCTGAAGTGATCTATGGTCAAAAGACTTCATAATCTACACACATAGGACTTCTGGTACAGGTAGGATGAAGTTGACTACCAACTGAAATGGCAATATTGGTCTACATATTTCATGATCTTGGTCCACTTACTTCCATGCAAAAAGCACAACTGCTTACCACTTTATTTGAAGGATGCAATGCCAGTGAATAATATTCACTTGTAATGGTTCTATTAGTCATATGCAGTACAAACCTTTATCATAGTCTCATATCAGTGTAACAGTCCCACTGAAGTCTTATTCCACTGGTTAGAGTTACTCTTCTTTTGAGGTTACATCAAATTTAGTGCGATATGACAAGTGTCCACAGAACAAACCTCCCCCTTACGAAACATGCAAGGTGGGGCTTGCAGGACATGTTTTCTACTTTACTTTTGAGGGTACTGACAGTCCTAACCAGAATGCACAAATACACTGTCCTTTTAATGAAGCACTATGAGCACTTTCATCTGAATCTGACATCATAAGTTCACTTGAATTCATTGTGTCAGAAAGTAAGATGTAACAACCACTTCACTAACCATGATATCTGTTGACCTATGTTGATGACTGATCAATAATAATTTAGGCTAATAAACATGCACACCTACAGACTAAAACCAAAAAGCCTGAAGGCATTGTAGTTTCCATGATCCAGATATGAGTATTTTTCAATCTGACATATTGCATCAAGTGCAAATGTGCAACGTTCTTAGTCTTTTAAAATCTTACAGTAACTAATTCAACGATACACAAAAACACCTGTTGACTTAAGATGATGACTGACAGGTATCATAACTCAACATGCACACCTACATACTAAATGAGAGATATGTCGAAGCTTCTTGGTTCGAGATTCCATGTGTACATGGTGTTCAAAAAAGTGACCCAAATGGTCTTCACCAACTAACTATAGGCATTTGCACTACATGTTAGACTTGCCACTTACACCTTAATACCAAATTTGAAATCAGTACAAGCTTCCCTTCTTGATATATATTTAAAAGGGTTTTACAATTGGCCCCTTATTGACTCCTAGACTCCTAGTGAGTCTTGACCTTCACCAAAAATAAAAGGTTTCTTGAAACTATGTAAGGTACATGTACACCTATCCAAGCTTCCCTTCTTGAGACATGTTTAAAATGTTTTTACTATTTGACCCCTACTGACCCAAAATGACATTTCAGATATTGGGGTTACATGTAAGGGCATCAGTACAGCTAAAATAGTCACAGAAAGTCCACAAATGCCTCACAAAGTCACAAACTGTCCATCCTATCCTGACAACGCGACCGCAAGGAATTCTCTGCTGTTTGACCAATTAAATAATGTACAGTAATAAAAGTACAGTAGTGCATACTGATGACAACATCTACACAAATTCATCCCTAAGATGTAAGTTTACACAACCATCCTAGAATTCATTGGTTTGTCAATCCAATATTTCACTGTGCTGCAGTTGGCTGAATATGAGTTTTCTCCTTCAGTACAAGTTCTTAAGAACAGAAATTAGTTCCCTTTTGCTGTTCTCAGTGAGTGGGCTAAAAGGAACGACCTTGCCACAACTTTATACAAAAGGGAAAGAAAATACAGGAGTTGAGTAACCATAGCAACAAGTAAACCAAAAACAGTATGCAAACCCTGGAAAACACCTGGCAGTCTCCATTACACAATGCAACTTGCTGGTGTATGAATGAAAGCTGCACAGTGACTGTGACAGTACAATGAAAGAATCCTATGTCATATTAGTGGTAAGTTGAAAAGGAGTAAAGGTTGGGAGGTTTGAAAATGCGATACTTCTTCCAAATGCCAACTTTTAAGGTTGGCCATGAGAATTACCAGTAATGACTGTAAACTAACAAAATATGGAGAGTAACTTATAGAGGCCTATCAATAATTCCAGAGCCCAATTCTGAATATAAAGTAAAACATTAATTAAATGTGTATGAGCTACACACTGGGGACTTTCATCACAGCATCTCTACATTTCTACCATCAAGTTTATCATATCATTAAATTTATGCTCGATGACAGACAGGGATAGATAGAAGGATTTGTAAAGCAGTAGTTACTTTGGTTTGCATCTTACTAAATCTGTGTCAAAGTCTAAACCATAGTTTAAGGATTATGTTAGCAAAGTATGGTGAAGAATGCAACGTCATACAGTAGTTTACAACAATTATAGTATTTCAAGTAAGCTGTAATTATGTTAAAGAGGGGAAAAACCCAGTTTTCTCACAGCATAATGAGTACTGGTCCCAAGACTACAGAAAAAAATATTTGTAAGACACTCTCCTACAGTAAACATCCTTTAAAAATGTTCTCTTAAATTAAGATCACAAACTGTCAACAGTACTCTCTACTAGTGCCTTGAATAAACTGAACTGCATTTCAGTACATGCTAAGACAATAGGTAATTACTTTTTAATTTAATGCTGGAAAGTGATACCTGCATGAACATACCCCACTAAGAACTAGGGTTGGGCGGTACAAGAAAGAACCAGAAACGGTACTTTTCCCCACCTCAATACCGGCATCGGTTCCAGTATCGTCCTTCATGCACATGTGCATTTCTGAAATGTTACCTTGGAAAATAATTTTCATCCACTCAAAAATGTATCCAACATCCCCAATCACATTCAATCCTTAGCACAAGTTCAAGTAAAATTTTGTTGTTTAACTTGGTCTTATTTATTATGCACACTTGAAATTTTCTAAGTATTAAGAATAACCAGAAAGGCAAAAGGCTTAGTGATCCATTGCAGTATGGTTATAGCCATATGAAGCAATATGAATTGGAGATCTCAACAATGAGGTAGAGCAACCACTTTCTACTACCTCTGTGATAGATTCAACATGCTTAAAATTTAACTATGATTCTGAACTTGAAGGGCTATTCAGATGAACCACAACCGCACATGCAAAGAACACACAGTAGGGCAAAAGAAGTAACTATACACTTTGGGTTTCACTTACACACCACTGAATCCAAGTACAATAAGGACTGGTCAATGTCTCCAGCTCACCAATACCAGTAAAGGAATACTCAGTAAAGGAGTTGTTGATAGATGACAAAATTACTTGGCAAATCAAAGTACAACTGGTGTCGGAATTAAGGAAAACATGGAACTAGTGTTAAGTGAAGATTAATCTTCTTTAACATTTGAAATAACACTGGGAAGACACAGCATACCATCTGCAATCTCTCCTTGTTACCATGGTAGCAAGTTTGTTTAGAACATTAAATTGAGCATCTAGCAGCCTGGACTGTAGCTTTTATTAGATTCATTCCTGTTCCACAATTACCAATTACTTAATCTGATGAAAGAAAATGAAAAAGAGGGCACTTTTTAATACTACTGTATATCCCAAGCCTTAATTTTCTGAAAGAACTTTTTTTCCACTTTCTATACTTCTTGCTAAGTATAGACACAGCCAAAGCTTAGGCAACATGTGTGACTTAAACCAGAAGGTTCGAATGACTTTGTGATCCCTTGCGAATTATCTCATTTTTTCATACGCACACAATCAAGGATGGCAATGTAATAAATTATTAGTCTGTTGCTATGGTCAAATTGTGGTCTAATGTAATGTAACAGTAACAGAGTCTTGGACACAAAAGTAACATTTTCACACTTTGTTTATAAACCAAATCAAAGGTCAAATCCACAGTTCTTAAATTACAACTTTCATAATTGGTATCATATGTTGGCTAGTACACCGATTCAAACATTCCATGCGGAGAAAAGGTTAGCACGTATCAAATTTCAAATATCTAAACTTCACTACTGTAAAAGGGTAACAGAGTGACAATTCAAATGGTAATGAAGGGACATGTAGCATTTCTGCCATACTTGTAGTGCATCTAAAGTAAGAAATATCACTCAAATTAGCATTAACAGCTGAAACATTTAACAATGCCTAATATCTTTCAGTGAGACATTAAATGGAAAGAATTGGAAAATAATCACTGAACAAATCTCAACAATAAAAATAACACTGAAAAAGTTTTATTATTACAAAGTTGTGCATGTGAAAAACAAGTTAATTTGTCCTCTTTGAACAATTTCAAGTAGAAAACTATCACTTCTTACACGGTACGATCTGTCATAGTATTAACGTCTGTATTATGTCCCAAATTGCAGTACAAGTTGAATTCATGATGTCTATTACATCTATTATGTCTATTACACAGAAAGCCTGTCAAACTCCACTTTTGCTACCTTTCCGATGGCATGATGTCATGTAACTGTAGTGTAGACCTACAGTATCTTATGCTATAAAGCAGTTTGCTGTAGTTGAGCTACTCTTTGATACTGAATTTAACAGTGCCTCACTGCCTGTACTGTAATGGATAACTTACTTGATGGTCCGTACAGCATGTGATAAAACAGCAGCAAGTGACATTGTAATGCACAAGTTGCACAGCAATGGCACAAAAAACAATCCAGGTAAAAATATGAAACTTTAAAGGGAAATAGGGTGTTTGTTTTAGAGAAGACATCTATACTTTTTAAACCAAAGTTTGTGGATGCAGAATGATAGATTATTCTGAACAAGGACGGACAGTAGCCTTCTCTTCAAGAAGTAAGCTCCTCACAGATAGAAGTTCAGTTATTTGTTGCTCAATAGTAATTTGTTCACCCAAACTTTTCAAAATTCAAATGATGCATCTTTCATTTCTAACCACATGCATAATGTTTTGAGGAGATGAAGCTTTGGTAGATGTTTATTGATGAGACTGAATGGTTTAACGATGATTACTGCTGTTTTCCTTTGTATGTCATGTCGGTGTATTCTAAACACCCTATTTCCCTTTAATGAAGTCCAGTATTTACTGTGGAAAGTTACCATGCTGTTAGTGTATAGCTGTTTTCAAATATACTTTCAGGAACTTTCAGGAACAGACATCATCTACTCATCAAGCTCTGCTCACCATGAATGTTTGCTACACAGTTAAAGAACGGCCCGAGTCACTTGTCAATTCAGATTTGTTCTTCATATGCATAGCATATGCTTGTTCTTCGCCTTACATGCTCTTTGCCACCATGTTTAGGCCACAGACCAGCGGTTTACAAGCTAGCCATGCAGACTGCTGACATCAGTCTCGACAAAAAAATGATTCCTGCCCAGAAATCTTGCAAATGGCAAATAGTACTTAATTCCGTCTAAGAGTGATTTTACAAATACAGTTGGTGCGTATAGAGTGCTATTAAACTGAAAGATGTGATTAAGAGGGTGCAATAAGGTTTGTTGTCCATGTGACTCACGAATGGATGTAAAAGTAGGCTAAGTTTTGGGTACCATTAAAAGAGTGTTATAGCCTAGGCTAGTAACAACATGGATGTATAAAACTTTGTGCATCTAACATAAAACCTTTGAATTTCTTACTGAATGAAATTTAAAATCCCAATAAATCTAATAATATTGCTTAGCAAGTCTCAAGTTAAATGTTACTAGTAACTTGAACAAATCTGGTAAAAACTGGGAGGAACTGCAGAATACAATACTCCACTTAAACTCACCCTAAACCCCCCCCCCCCCCCCCGATTGAGCATGTGTCTTGTGTCGATTGTTGGCTGAAAAGTCCACTGAGCCTCCAATCTGGGGCGGAGGCGGAGCTGGAGTCGCAGTGGCCGTACATGGAGATGCAATCTTTTTGTCTACTAAGTCTACTGCGCCTCCTATTTGGACTAGAGGCGCAGTCGTAGTCACTGCCCATGGAGGAGCAATCATTTTGAGAACAACTGAGCATGCATCATGTGTCTACTTTTTCTGAGGTCCACTGAGCCTCCAATCTGGAGTGGAGGTGCAGTCGTAGTCACAGTGGTCGTCCATTGAGTTACAGGTCTGGAAGCACGTGACGGCCACTGCGCCTACAAAGTCTCAGTGGAATGTTTAAGAGAGATGTTTTATTCTGCACTTCTACCAAGAATTGCACCTTGAAATTTGTTATTTAATCCAACATTTACTTGAGTTAACAATACGATGTCAATCTGCCAAACTTTGCACACCTCACTAACATTAGCATGACAATCATTGCATGAAGAGTGTCTGTTTAAACAAATCCTAATAGCCTAGTAAACCAACAGCAATTATCTGTGAACAAGCTTGCAACAAAAACAGTCATGAACAGTTCCACTGAGTGGTCAAAATGATGATTGGGAAATTGTAACAATAGGATGAAAAGAACACTTTAGGCTCAGCCTAGCTCTCCTGTGCAAAATGCAGCACCTTAAAGTTGACTTATCAGACTGTTCAGACAAGGGCAAATAACTAAACAGTGTGTCAGCTTTCTTTCATTTCAATGTATGGTAGTCAGAACTTTGTCAAGCTGCTTAAACCATTGCATTTTCAGGCTTATTTTATGGGATGCATTAAATTTGGTGTACGTACTATACAGTATCAACTATGATAATGATTAAACGCCTGTGCTTCATTAGGCCTAGGCCTAACGTTACCCATTAGACAATACTCAATAGGCATAGCCTAACCTAACAAGTAATAGCAACAACAGACTGCTGCTAGGGTCTTCTCATTAACTGAAAATTGCCAAAACTGAGTTCGGTACGTAAGACAGAATAGGCCTAGTTCATATCAATCATAAAAAAGTGAGCAAGGTAACTGCTTTTGGAGGTTACGATTGTGAATTTCTAATTCAGCACCTTCAGTTATCTTCCTCAGGATGGGTTTGTTGTCTCCACTGCCTCTTGCACGGACCATTGCTCGAAGACAAGCAGTTACTAATACTATATACTGTAGTACATGAAGCAACGTTGAAGTCAAGTTTCACTGAGTTGAAATTGAAAAGGGCGCTGGCTGGAAGCTTAGGCTTTTATCCTAGCATGCATCTCAGTAAGTATTCATACTTAGACTACTATTACTTACTAGCGTTAGTTTCTACTGGAAACGTTACCACAGGTGACGGGGATATTTCGATGAGAAATAAATAGAAAAAAATACACATCTGTTGGCCGTTGCCAGCCCGCAAAATAAAAAAAAACATAACGATGCATCAGTACTTACCAAAAAGAAAAGGTTTTATTCCAAATTATATTCCTGTTAAATCGTCCAACTTGCGACGCAGATTACGGGCGAGACTACTGCGGGACACAGCATGTGTAAGGCAATTGCGGCTGACTGTGTGTTAGATATGGATACGGCTGTTCTGTTAACAAGGCACCCTCCCCTCTACCTAGGCTACATAAGTTTTCTTTTGCAGTGAATAGTAATTAACTGCTTTCGTAAAAGTCTTATCTTTTTAGAAGATTGCTGGAAATCGGTAACAAGGTAAACTGAAATAGAAAAGATTATTTTCACTCAATTCATACAAGATATAACCTGTATAGTTGAACAAGGTGTGTGCAAATTCGTGTAGAACTTATGTTGCATGAGTCATAGACGTCCGTGGCAGTATGTGAAGGCGCTGTTTTATTTTACATCGAATTCAAAAGTATTAATCAGACGCTATTCTTGTGCTCGAAGTGCCCTTTGAAATGAATTTAAGAATCAGCGGTGAAGCCAGGTTTTTGCGAGGAGAAAACTTTGACCCTCCTCGGATTTCTCAACCGCCGTCCTGGAGGATGGTGCCCCCTCCCAGGATTTAAAATAGTAATTCAAGGTAGGTAGTACACAGATACCCAGGATGAGGAGAGGTCTAAGGAGATGAGAGGTCCAAGGGGACGACTAAAAAGATGATTTTTGTCTTCCTTATAGTTTCCCAATCATGGTGCAAAATTGACTTTTTTATGCACCCGTGAACCTAAAATAAAGGTTGAACGAAAAAAAAAAAAATGGAGGGGACACAGTGCCGACAGGATTATCTAAGCGGAGCACCACCATCAGTTAGCGAGGAGCGTTAAAGAAAATTCAATTTTCAAACCCTCCAGATTAACAGAAACGGCACTTTCCGGGTGTTCTAAGCATGCATGTACTCAGCCTTGAAATAGGGCTCTCATGCCAGCAATTTCTCAATTAATGAGATAAAAATCAATATATGAAAAATGGTAATACATATCAGATGGGATGAGATGATGGAATGATGCATGAATCATTAAGTATTATGCATCCTGTTTCATTTATTCTTGGAACAGCAAATACTGGAGGAGAGCTGAAAATACATTGAGCCCCTGTGTTCTTATTGGTTGGTTATAGGCCATTCTAAGCTTGAAAATAAAAATGAAAATTGGGGATATCTGTTCGAACGCTTTCTAACGCAACGAAACGACGCAGAACCAGATTGGAATATTTTTAAGGGGAAATGCCCGAAAATGTTACAGAAATAAAATGACCTGAGGATAACAATATCGTCAGACTGTTTTTCTAAGATTAAAGGGAGTAGGAGGTGGGGAGAAGAGGAGAGGCTGATTTTGCGGCTTGAGTTAAAGTTTGATTCATCTTGACGACGCTCAGCTTACATGTAAGCTGTAGCATGAAGCAAAACGGCAACAAGCCACGGAAGGCCACGTCTTGTGTGCTATAAAGAAGTCATCAAAACATAATAACAAAAGTTCTAGTCAGGATTTTTTTATTTTTTTTTAGTATTTTGTGGCACATTATGTGTGCATAAAATTGATGAAGATAATCCGTCCGAAATAAATAATTCCTATCAAAATTACGTCCCATCATAGTAAATTTAGTTTTGAGATTTTTTCTGCGGTTTTTTTTAATGATGGTTCTTAAGTTCTTTGGCCTTCTTGGACAAGTGAGTATTACTGTAAACTAACTAATGGTAGCAACAGCCTCGTTTCCATTTATATTTAGAAATATTAAATCAATTGCATTGATGAAACTACAATTATCGGTAATATAAGTTTTGCTCATGACCTCCAGTCTCAGTGTACATTGTGTTGCTATGACCACATGTTCATTAGGTTTATTATTATATGCCACTTAATTGTTACTTATTCACAACAAATCATCGTAATAACTTGATAATGATAACGATTTCGTTAACGAAAAACCATATTTTTCATAAATTCTGGTACTGATGATAAGTGTTATGATTATTGATGTAGTTTTGTGTAAGAAATAAAATCTAACTTACTTGAAGTTATACAAATTTAGTACAAATTTAACAAATTATTAATTTATCTTTGGTCAACAGAATTACCCATAAATGATAAGTTTAATACATTACAAATGCTGTAAAACCCAGGTGCTTCCGGGGTTGGGCCCACTGGAACCTCTGCCCCTTAGGCGGGACCCCTGAATCTCAAGAGTGTAATGTCTCGCGATTCGCGCTCGGTTATTTAGGCATCGTCGTCAGTGCCCCCCCCCCCCCCATGAAAAGTCTGGTGACGCCACTGGTTTTCAATACCACAAAAAAAATCACCCTTGTGAAACTTTGTCTATACTTATCATCCCTCCCTTCACTCGTCGTTATTTATTTATTTATTTATTTTTTTTTGGTCCTCCTTTATTTTTCATCCATCGCCTCCTCGGCGACGTCACTGTTATCAATTATATGTAACTCGATAAACCTGGATCACCATGCATCGATTAATCTGGATTTCCGGTCCATAAGACGGTTAATCACAATAATTTTGATAATCCAGGGTTATCGACCAAATGACCGGTACATCCAGGAGACATTACCGATCTTAAGACCAAAATCGAGTCCAACACAAAGCTAAATAATCTAGAATACTATTCACTTCCAAACTGCCTACGTAAAACCGGTTTCCAAGAACCACCCCAGAATTAGACACGGCAGTTGAAATGTTAGCCGCGGAGAAGCTCTCATTGATTCCCAGGGAGGGGCGATTTGTAGTAACTCAAGAGATCGGTAATGAGACTTTTGAAAAAGGAAAAGATGCTACTTACTAACTTTAACCCGAAGTTATAAAAGAAACAAATTAGTATTCACTACAGTTACCTTGCAATTATTTTACAAGGTAATTGTATAGTGAATACTTATTCGCGTTCATTTCTCGAGTATCAGCCTGCAGGCGAGGTGCTATGATGCGGTACATATACTATTGAGATAGGTGGAACAATCATGCGCTGGGCCGGCATAATTGCCAGAACAATAAGACAATACATATAGGCCTACTTTGATTGCATTTAAAATCATAGTGGGCAGTTTCCCAATGCCATTCCGTGAAATGGGGTGTCGGGCTGAAAAAGGCTGGGAACTACTGCTCTAGAGCGATGTTGACCTGACCGAGCCACTGGGATGGCAAAACAAACCAAGTAGGGAGCCATGCGATTATCATCAGATTTGCATATTATAACACTCGCTTCATGCATTGTCATAAAATCTGGAAGAATATTGAAGTCGTCAGGGATAGTATATTACAGAAGATCCAAGTTACCTTGCTCTTCTGAAGCACGCAAACATCAATCGAAAAATCTGTACTGGGTCAATCGGTGGGGACAGAAGGGGACCAGAGGTGTGGGGCAGAGTATCAATCCCGGACCCCTTAATGATATGTTAATTTAATTTCTCCCGATTTAAGCTCAGCAGTGTATTAGATGTAGGTCATTACATACGTACCACAGTGTGACCTGCAGGATCTCATTTTTATGTAACATCAGGTGCCAACAACTACCAGGTACTAGTTTAGTGTAGTTTAGTTTAGTAGGAAAAAAGGATCAGGAGGTACAATTAAGTCCCCATCAAGGACCCTGAACAAAAAAAAAAAAAAACAAAAAGTGAGGGGGACAAAAATCAAACCGGGTCACAAAGCTTAAAGTACTTGTCCTGTGCGTTCTTAAACCCATTAACACTTGCCATAAGAATCTATGCGGACACCTTAGTCCCTTTCAACAGAAACCTTTTACAGTGTCTGTCCATTCAAAGTGTACGAATACCTAGGATTGTTATTGCCAATATGCATTACCTTGCATTTATCAGAACTGAGCAGCATTTGCCACTCCTGAGACCAAGCGAAAACCCTGTCTAAATCCTTCTAAAAACTTTTTTTAATCACCCTCAGAGGAGACCTCAGAATACAATTTGGTGTCATCAACAAACTTCGCTCTACACACAGTATCAGCATCAATGTCATTAATGAAAGGAATAAACAGGAGAGGACCCAACACAGACCCCTTGGGGACCCCACTAGTAACCTCCTGCCAAGAAGAAGCACAACCATTTAAAACCACCCTCTGCTTCCTATTACATAGCCAATTCTGAATCCAGGTCAGTAAATTACCACAGATGCCCATACTCTTTAATTTAAGCAAAGACGCTGGTGGGGAACGTTATCAAAAGCTTTCTGAAAATTCAGAAAAATAACACCAACATACTTCTGCCTGTCCAATGAACAAGAAAAATCTTCCGTGAACTCCAAAATATTTGTGGCAGGACATTTTCTGACAAAAGCCATGTTGAGACATCCTGATTAATGAATAACTACTGAAGAAACTAACCATAGCCTTTTTAACAATAGATTCCATGACCTTACAAACAACACCAGTGAGAGAGAGACAGGTCTGTTATTACAAAGCTGTGACTCATTTTGAGGTGATGTTAGCACACCTCCAGTCCTCAGGAACTTAACCTTCAGCCATAAATTTATTAAAGACCAGTGACAGTACGCGGAACACAGACATGATAAGCAAATGACCTCAACAAAAGATTGCATCCGGGCCAGGGGTTTTACGAATATTAAGAGAAAGCAGCTCTTTTAGAACTACATCACTAGAAAATAAGACAGAGTCTAAATTTGGGAAAACACTTTTTCCAATGGCATTAGGGAGATTTGACAAATCTTCTTGTGTAAAAACTTACACAAAATAATCGTTAAGAAGTTTCGCAAGATCATGACTGTCAGTAACTACATTATCTGCATTAGGAGCCCTAAGAGAAACAATATTCTCCTTTATTTCTGCTTAGACTTAACGTAAGAAAAGAATGCCTTCGGGTTGTCCTTAATATTATCAGCGATAGGCCTACTCTGCTCGAAATTCAGTTTAGCTATAGAGATTAACCCTTTCACTTTAAGTTGGTGAATGTTAAACTTAGAAAGGTCAGAAACAGAATTACTCATCTTATAACGCCTCCACATTTTCCGCTTTTGTCTAATGGCACACCAGACTTCTTTATTCCCACTATTTTTACCACAGCTAAACTTCCATGGAACATGATCATTCACAACATACTTCAATATATCATCTGTAAAGTCACAAGACTCTGAAGCACTTTTGCCACTCATTTCATTTATTCAGTCTGTACTTTTCAATAAATTATCAATTGCTACAGTATCTGCTTCAGAAAAATTCGGGATCCTTTCCTTGCTAATAGAATTGAACACCTTACAGACAACATCAAAGCCCATAACTTCATAGTCACTTTTACCTAATTTGAACTAGACTCTCAAAATTGTCAGCACCATTAGGATCAGATGTGAAAAAAAGATCAAGAATATTTTCACCCCTAGTTGGAAGAGAAACAGGCTGGTGCAAGAAACAGTCCTGAAGAACCTCTAGAAAATCAATACCATTACTACCACTTAACTAGAACATGTGGTTACGAATATATCGCTACGATTATCCGTTTTCCCCGTTGTTCTTCCTTGCTTCACCATCAATACACCAACAAAATGAAATTCCCCAAAAAGGGAGGAGTGAGGTCAAAATTTTGTTTATTTTCGTATAATTGAATATACACTTACTTTGTGTTTGTTACATATCATTTAAAGAATGAAAGTTTTGCTCTCCCTGGCTTCTTCACTGTCAATTGCAAACCGTTTCTGACAGTTCCGTCCCAAAAGAATTCGTATTATAGAACAGCAAACAATATAACTTCGCTGCGTTTTGCTTAGGTGATCATTGGCGTAGCAAGAGTGGGATGGGGGGGGGGGGGTCAGAAGGTTCATCGTCCCCTAATCCAGTTCTGAAGAAATACACCTATAGGTATTGCCTGTACACATCGTTTTCAGAGCAGTTTATTTTTTTTGTAACAGAAAAAAGCAATGACTTTAAATGATGATAAATGTTGCACTAGATTGCATTTGAAAGTAATGAGAGTACCGTATGTTCACAAATTTATTTAAAAAGTTTAGAGATTATATTCCTCAAAAGTCTGCCTTCGACAGTGCAGGTGATAAGGAAAAAACACCGAATAGAGAACAAAGGCGAAAACTGAGTTTCTCTCCTGCTTTGCCCTGCTCGAGAAAAACAGTTATCTATAAGATATGTCGTCATGCATGTTCCATTTGCATCTACCCCTCCTCAAGGTCCTTCATGAAAAATACCCCTCCTTTTTACTAGAGATAAAAACGGACTTCTTTAACGGCTGACTGCCGTGTAATTGATATCTTTTGCAACGCAAAACTTAACCAAAACGTGCTGCATGGTGCCATTTTGGGGCGCAAGTGTCTGGCACCAATCAGAATTGAACTTCTTCATTGTTATTTTTTCTTGAACAGGATGCGTGGAACCATAGTTTTAGTTTCCAGTCACGTGAGAGGTCCAACTCAAAACTATACCTCGTCATTCATATAATACTAAAGGTATAAGGCAAATTTTCTTGGGGACGTAATAGACAGTAAATATTGACAGGATCATATGATGGGAAGTTAGCAACAAAGTATTCAAGGTAATCGAAGTGATCAATTAAGAAATATCCTGTGTACCCAACAAAACACTGAAGATTCTTTAGAATACTTTAATACTGTTGCACTTCAATTACAGTTTAGGCCTACTCTTACAGGGTTCTACAGCGAGTTCACATCTCGATCATTTATTCGTATTTCAGAAACATGCCATTGGTCTCATTTCCAAACTACATGCCAAGACCTTACATGGTCCCTTTTCATTACCATAGATTGTAAAATCCGAAGGACCTTTATACCTATCAGATTGGTATTTTTATGTACAAACTTTTCAATAAAATATCAACTTATCGACCCCAACCATGAGCCATCTCTTTCAATCAATATTCTAATCTCACTTTTACTGTTATCCAGCTAAGAATAAAGGTAATTTATCACAACACTTTACCATGGCCTAATTTGTCCATTCACAATTAAGAAGCTACTGAGTTCCCCTGTGGAACACTTTGAAGAATAGGTGGGAAAATCTGGCAGTGTGAAGTGCTGTAAAAGGCAACTGAAATCTTTGCTTCTTTATCTATACGATTAATCCCTGTTTCCTGTTTTTTTTTCTGTTTTTTTTTTCTTTAACCAAGCTTATTTCTAAGTGTTGTGAAATAGATTGTACTTCTAGGGACCAGCCCTGAAACGTTTCTCAACTTCCTTCTGGTTCCTCCCCCTCTCACACTTCAGCCTCTTGTCTTACTTACATCGATTTTGACATTGATTTGCTTACTTAACCGCTTTGGTAACGCATTATATCGTTAAAGTTTTTGCTTTTCAGGTAAACTGTATATTACACCTGTTTAAATATTTTTAGATCTTTATAGTTTGTAATGAGAAGGAAATAGACTGAAACTTAAAATTTTGGAGTCTTGTTAAACTTGGATTAGCGTTTATGGACTGACGACCAAGGTTTATTTATTGCACATTACAGCTTGCCATAGAGGCCTGCTCAAAGATCAAAATCCTGGCCTTTGAGTGGTAAACCTGTATGCAAAATTCTACGCGCCATCTACAATGCCATGTATGTGTTCACGTACATGCACTATACTGCATCACTGCATGAAATAAGTGTCTGTGGTACGGTAACATTAAGGTGATGGAGTTGTTCCCTTCGGTTTGTGCTTCGCGTCATAATTCATATCAAGAAAAGTATGAAACCTCCAGACCGTTTGATTCATGGTTGAATGAATCAGAACAGTATGGCAGACGATAAGAATGAAGTCATTCTCATTTCTGATTCAGAAAGTTATGATGAGGAAGCATGCGTAAATATTATTACTTTTGCCAATACCAATTGGCTTTCGTTAAATAATTGGCCAGTGCCATTGAAAGTCACGTTAGGTTAGGTAGCCTAGGCTTAGCTATTTCCCAGGCACAGGGCGTCCTACTAGTCCTAGCGTTAACTTAAGTAAGTATAGTATATACTTTTTACATAGCCCTAGTTCTGGAGTGACTGCAGTCAGTAGAATACCCAGCCACAGCGAAAGACACCTTCTTTCCGGCGCAACTGTAGAATCCGTACATTAACATTGTACTTTTGAGCAGGTTTAGGCTATGGCGCGGCCTTGGTAACGTTAGATCTAAGAACTTCAAGTCCAACGTTATTTCACTAGTACTACTAGTACAGTTGGCCTATTACTAGTAATACTGTATTAGCCATTGTTTTGTGTAAGATACAGCAGAATGAAAACACATTTTCGATTTACAGTTTTTTGTATCCATCTGCATGTTGTGGTCATGGATTCTAAATTTGTACCGGATTGCCTAGCATTAGGGGATCGGGTTAGGGGATCAGGTTAGATCTCATGATTGAGGGTTAGGGGATAGATACTTCTTTACAGTATAAAAATATATAAATACTGTTACATGACTGGGTTGGATTAGGCCTCTGTGTATTTGTATGCATTTTCGAACATCCAATCACCATATCTGCTCTCATAGCATAGTGGGTTATGCCTAAGACTTATGATGCGACTGTTATCTTGACATCCTAGGTTTGAATCCTTCTCTAACCTACTTCTCTTTATGGAATAAACTTGCATCACTTCTTCCACAGGTTCAACTGCATGTTGTTCATTTCACAGAAAATCCATAACTTAGAAAGTCTAAGGAGAGAAAAAAAAAGTGTAAAAAGATAAAGACATAGATGCTAATCCAACTCTTTTAATTGTCTGATACCTTGTCGGATTGGTGCAGAATCTTAAATTTGTAGCGTTTTTTTGAATCCTGGGTATGTATTTCAGTATAACTGTAGAATACCTCACCCCATCTACTAATACCACTAAGCCTCTTGATGCTGAGTCACAGGCATCTAGTAAGCATAATAAATCCCAGCACTGCGACTACGACTCAGCATCCTAGGTCCAGATGAATCTCAAGTGAATTCGTAATTAGCATTATGTAACAGGCTAGGCCTGTGAACAAATCCCATCACTGCGACCCAGCTTCCAGCTCCCAATGGATGCTAAGTGAATTTGCAAAGCGTTATGTACAGTTACAGGTTATTTATGAACCCCAACTGCGACTCAGCATCCAGTTTCAGATGGACTGCAAAGTCGATGTGAAGAGCCACATAGTGACCCATGGACTTAGAAGTTGTATCTATAAGCAACCCCAGCACTGAGACTATGACTCAGCATGCAGCTCCAGATGGATGCTAAGTCGATGTGGAGAGCCATGTTGTCAGTTGGTCAGTCATAACATTTTTCTGATAATAACCATTAGTAGTTCAGTATGTGTGTAGTGTCGTTCTCAAGATAATGACTGTCTGCAAGAGTGTCCCCAGTGATTTCTAGCTGTTTGGAAGCATATTTCCTATTAACAGTTAGGCCATGCATACATTGATGCAGTCAACACTTGCATTTAAGTTAGAACTAGTGGGCTATATAGGCTTAGAGATGATTAAAGTCACTGTGACTACATATCCATAATTTTCAAGGTACTTATTTTTCTGTGGTGGGGTAAAAGTTTTCCTGGACTCCTAATCTGTATAGATTTAAGGCCTAGGGCCTAGACCTAATTGCCTTTAAGAACTACACTGTGTGATGTTTAAAATGGTAGCCTATACTATACTTTCTATATCTTCTGAGTAAAAGTACTGGACAGCGGATATGACATATAGGCATAGATGCCTTCCAAGTTGCATTGAAAAAACTCTTAGTCCAATGAACTTCGCTACCTTACGTTTCGTCAGTTAGGAATAGGACTAGTCGTTCTCCCCCACACCCTTTTTGGTCCCTGGGATCTCTTTTTTCACTGGATTCCTAATATAGTCGTAGTTGAAGTTAGGTCTTTGGCAGCCACTGCGTTTACATCGTCTGAGTCACACGGGACACAAAGATTTATTCAAGGCAGATTTCTCTTGACTGGGATAATTTATTATTCAACTAATCTAAATATCTGACCTTCTGATTATCTGGTGACTGGAACAAATAAAAGAAAAAAGCAAATCAAATAAAAGAAGTGACTGTCAGATGGAAGACAAGCAAGCAATAAACATTAAAATCATAAAAAATCTAACACAAAATCTTAGATCTCTGAGACTACAACACATAACACTGACTGCCAAGTTGCAACTGACACGGAACCGACGGAAAAATTTTTTAAACAACCAAAACTCATGCGCACATATTCACACTCACACATTCACGCAAGCACACACGCACCCGAAGACCAATAAATAAAAGAAACTCTATGAGCACTTTACACTGCGGGAATCCATTTTCCTATGGATTTAGAGTTTTAGACTAGTCGAAGTGAGGTGGGATACCATTTTGTCACTGGATTCCTAGTAGTAGTTGAAGTGAGGGCTTGAGCAGTCGCAGGGAATCTATTTGAGGCTGGATTCCTACTAGCCTAGTCATAGTAAAAGTGGCGGCTCGACTGGAGAATCCGCAATCACTCACACCCTGCAGACAATGATAGGTATGAGTGAGCAGAGCACTCACTTGCAGGCTAAATAGCCTCTACTCATGGTATTGTTTGCATGGGAGCCTGCTACAGGGTTTGGGGTTGGGTTATATGTCATGATTCGGGATAGAGTCAGGGGATAGTAGATGTAGTTTATTTTGCAATATGCAAATTGTGCATGAATAATGATATTTAAGTGACATACTAGGTTGGATTGTATGTATTTTTCAAACACCAAACAAACAAAACGCACTCATGTGGCATAGTGGGTTACGCGTAAGACTTGGGATACGACTGTTATCTTGAATTCTCTGTTCAAATCCTCCTCTAACATCTTCCTTAGCTAGTCTTCGAAGTGAGGGCTTTTGCAGTCGCTGGGAAACTATTTCGCTGAATTCCTAGTCATAGTTTGAAGTGGCTGTCTGACTATTTATCCATTTTTCACTGGATTCCTAGTTGTGGTCAAAGTGGTTTGACTATCTTTAGGAATCTGGATGTGCAATGTAAACCAGATGTCACTGACCTGCAACTGGGAATCCAGATTAGCAGTTGAAATAAGACTTCAGTGACTACCACTAGGAATCTGAACGTACAGTGAAAATCGTTCAGACGAGGTATTCTGTAGTTATACGCTAATTCGGTAAGACCTGATTACATGTATCACTCACAGGATAACTCACCAGAACCTAGCAGAGGTTCCCTCAGGTTGTTCAGGATTATTGGTGCCATATGGGCCACATAAACCATTTTATGAAATCATGCAAACTGCTTCTTCCTCTACAGATAGGTATTCAGTTGGAATTGTGTCACATTACTACTATGGCAGTGGCTCTTTCATGTTGTCTTGGATACTTGGTCCTATACAGGGCCATGTGGACGATTTTATAAAATGGGTTTCTGCATATTTGGGTTTCTGCATATATGGTTTTCTGCATGGGTTTCTGTGTATTTTGCTTTACAGTGTGAAATGTTTGTCAAAGTAGCATTGTGGCAGTGGAACCCATTGTGTTGAAGATTTTTACATCCAAGTGGGCCATATGGACTGTTCTATGAAATCATGCAAAATGGCTCTTCTCCTACAGATTGTATGGTATAGAGTCGAAATTGTGTCACATTACCACTGTGGTAGTGGTTCTTTCAGGTTGTTCAGGATTATTTGTCCTATATGGGCCATATGGACCATTTCATGAAATCATGCAAAATGTTTCTTTTCTGCATATTTTTCTTTACATTGTGAATGGTTTGTCAAATCAGCGTTATGGTAGTGGAACCCTTTGCAGTGTTCAGCATTGTGAGTCCAACTTAAAAATGGGACATATGGTCCATAAATTATTACATTGCATAAAGCGATAGATTTTTTCAGCAAATTATATGTTACAATGTCGAGGGTTTTTGGTTTCGATGATAATCGTAACCTTTGTAATCATGCATATGTGTGTGTGTATGTATGTGTGTATGTATGTGTGTATGTAAGGGTGTATGTGTATGGGTGGGTGTGTGTGTGTGTATGTATGTTTGTCCATGACGCCCTACCTTGTAAACACGATATCTCAAGAAGGGAAGCTTGGACAGATCTCATATTTGGTATGTAGGTGTACCATATTGAGAAGGAGAACCCCATTGTTTTTGGTGGAGGTCAAAGGTCATTTAGGGTTAACAGGGGTCAAATTGTGAAAACCTTTAAAACACGATATCTCAAGAAAGGAAGCTTGTAGAGATCTCATGGTTTGTATGTAGTTGTACAATGTTAAGTATAGGGACCATTTCGTTTTTGGTGGAGGTCAAAGGTCATTTGGGGTCAACAGGGATCAAATGGTGAAAACCTTTTAAACACGATATCTCAAGAAGGGGAGCTTGGACAAATCTCATATTTAGTATGTAGGTGTACCACATTAGGAAGAAAAATCCTCTTGTTTTTGATGGAGGTCAAAGGTCATTTGAAGTCAACAGGGGTCAAAATGTGAAATCCTTGTAAACATGATATCTCAAGAAAGGAAGCTTGGACAGATCTCATATTTAGTGTGTAGGTGTACCATATTGAGAAGAAGAATCCTATCGTTTTTGGTGAAGGTCAAAGGTCATTTGGAGTCAACAGGGGTCAAATTGTGAAAACCTTTAAAACATGATATCTCAAGAAAGGAAGCTTGTAAGGATCTCATATTTAGTATGTAGGTGTACCATATTGAGAAGAAGAATCCTATTGTTTATGGTAGGGATCAAAGGTTATTTGGGGTCATCAGGGGTCAAGTTGTGAAAACTTTGAAATGACGATATCTCAAAAAAGGAAGCTTGTAGAGATCTCATGTTTTGTATGTAGTTGTACCATGTTGAGTAGAGGAACCGTATCGTTTTTTTGAAGGTCAAAGGTCATTTGGGGTCAACAGGGGTCAAATTGTGAAAATGTGACAAATGTGACACATACTAAGGCTATTATATCAGATTCAGAAAAAAAAATTTCTCTTAAATAGATCATTGAAACCACAATGCATTTCTGCATTCTGGTTTTTTACATTCTGTAGTCAGTGCCTTCGGCTGATCAGCATTCTTAGGGACAAATGAGGCTAAACTGCCATTTATTTGTTTTCACTATTTAAGTATTTATAGCATGCTGCTGAATGGGTTTATTCAGTTCTTAAAATAGGCAATTCATCTCACAATATAGTTTGTTTATTAATATTTGGATGTATTTGGAATAAGCAAGCCACCTGTGTTCACATCTACCACCATTCGCCTCTGGGGTCAGTTATGTTAGAGAGTGCTGGCAGCTTGCTATTTAGACATTAACTTCCTGTTTGAAAATAAAGGTCAACGGGGGGGGGGGGGAGACAGGTTTGATGGTTATTAACATTCCTCAGTGGTGTCAGTTGAGATTATATCTGCAATAGCCAGCATTCCTCTTTGCAGCAGTTTGATAAAGGACATTGTTCAGAAAGTACTATGTTAGTGGAGTACATTTGGCTGGTCATCATTCCTAAAGGAATTCTCTACCAACAAGAAAACATAATGTAATATGTGACACTTTATCATTCTATCAGTTAAACATAGTGAATTTACAAGAGGAAGCTTCCTTAGATGTGCATTAATGCTTTGAAAGTTGGCCTTCAGCACGAGCCTAAAAACATGTGACGTAGAACCGACAGATACTGTTTTCAATTTTTTTTTTTTTGCACTCTTTGTGTTCCTGGCAAGGCCTTGGTGTGACACCAAAACTCTTTAGTTCAGAGATTACGGAAACCTCATTAATGTCATCATTTAGGAAGATACTTTCTGTTGCAGGTGAAACCAGCAGAGCTGTTATTAAGATGGACAGAAAATTCAGTAACTGCTAATATTTTAAGACCCACCAAACCGAGCAAAGGTACGCTGTTTAATTGGCTCGAAGGTATTTTCACCCTTTAGTCATCGGTTCCAGTTCAGTATCATTTATGAGCAACGTTAACTTAGTCAACTAATCCTTAAACAATTAGCTGGCAACGAACAATGCTTTGGAAGGTAGGTTTGTGCTTCGCCCTGATGAAACTAAGGTCTTATCACCAAATAAGAGATCGGAACAGTTATGCAACCTTCAATGTGAGATAAAAATCAGCAGCAGATATTCAATCTAGATTTGTCTGTACTACGTCACAACTGATAATTTCTAGCACCAGGCTCGTACCAAGAATTCCTTCTCTGAATTGTTTGAGATATTTCCTGAAAATGAGAACAACGACTTGTCTACCGAAATGTTTTTATCTTTTTGAGAGACATGAGAACAGATGGTGGAGAATTCCTTTTTGGGATGGGATAAATTTTGGATTGTTCATGGTTAAGACTAAAGAAATACAGTTAAAATAATCATTCAAGGAACCACAGAGCCCATTTGTGTCATGCCAACATGTTCAGTGTTACTCCATTCCAGCATCTATTTGAGCAAGGTCTTCAAGTCTCCCTATCATAGGTGTGAATGTAAAATTTTGTCTGACAAACATACAATCTTGGACAAAATTGTTGGGACACTTTATGGTACGTTGCAAATATAATATTGAATTTTAGATTAGAGGATAACATGAAACCCTGCGCCCCTTTCCAATGTAGCGCTATAGGAGTGAATGTACACTTTGAACAGTAATCCTATAGCTAACATTGAAAGGGAAAGCAGGGTGTCCCAAGGTATTTTGTCCAAGATTGTCTGAGTTTTTAGGGAGCAATTCTGGAGCGAAACTGTTGAAAGAAAATGGCACATTTTTGGACAAGGTGCATTGCGAAAATTAGTTATCAAAGCGTATGGGTCGGAGGATTTTCAAATAAAGTATTCTGAATTTAGACTATGAATATAAGAAGTTTCATTTTTATTTGGAGATTTATTTGTATATGTTTTGTTGAAAATGAGTGATCATGACTGAATAGACTGTTTTATGGTTTTGTATGAGAAAGAAATGGTTGTGTTTAGAAGTAACATTGATGAGCAGATGTTGTGTTGCAAGAGGAGTGTCACTGCAATTGTAGAATGGTGGTGGGACACTCAGTTACTGAGTTACCATGAAATAGTGCCACGTTCTACCAAAATGCATAAAAGTCAACTATTGATTCACCTTCCTATTAAAATAATGTAGAACGTTAATAAAGGCTGGTTTTTTACATTTTTTGCAGCTGATTAAAGATATGTGGCTACAATTTTTACAGTGCATGAAGTAGGTAACATATAATGTTCATTTGTGTAATCTATGCAATTTTCCCACAGTTTGCTTAAATTTTCTGTCAAAACATTTGGTAAAACGTGGGTTTCATCAACCTATACTGTCGAATGCTGTTGTTAGGTTTAAGTCAGCTTTTTTCTTTTCCTTTTTTTTCTGTTTTTGTTCTTCGGTACCTGTTTCAATATCAGAGCTGAAAGTAAGTCATATGTAGCATTCAAACTATTTTAAAATTATTCCTGGTTGACAAGAGGCATTGGACTTATGATGTTACCTCCTTAGTGACTTTATTTTATTTAGCACATGTGGTGCAAAGCTCTACATGGATTTGACTGACTTATTCCTAACATTCACATATTACAGTAAACCAACTTCAGTGTAGGCCCCAAACATGCACTGCTGATGTTTCTTGTTGCAAGGAATATTACCCCCATTTAGGCGTTTCACTTATTTCAAGTTGACACTTTTTCCTGGTCCCTGCGCATGCTTGTGGCCTGACAAAATTCTCAGACAATCTTGGACAAAATTGTTGGGACACTTTGTCATACGTTGTAAATATAATACTGATTTTTAGGTGAGAGGATAACATGAAACCCGCACCCCTTCCCAATGTTGTGCTATAGGAGTGAATGTACACTTTGAACAGTAATCCTATAGCCAACATTGAAAGGGGGAGCACGATTTCCCAAGGTATTTTGTCCAAGATTTTTGCTGCCCATACTATAAAAATTTGTTGAACACCATATAACAGTTGATGTAAGGCAAAATGATTTCCCAATGTTATGAGTTTTCATATTGTGAGTTTTCATTATTTTCTATGTCCATACTGAAGGTCATTATGTGAAAAGAGTTTCAATTATGATGTTAATGATGTAAAATTTCACCAACAAAAGCACTCATCAAATTTATAGAAGTTGCTTTATACACTGATGTCTGGTCTTAATGCATCAAATGAAATCACTAATTACACTAAGGTTTCCATAACAACAA
The DNA here is from genome assembly GCA_021234535.1 of Stichopus chloronotus. NCBI lineage: Eukaryota > Metazoa > Echinodermata > Holothuroidea > Aspidochirotida > Stichopodidae > Stichopus > Stichopus chloronotus. The sequence goes on from CM037841.1 coordinate 28,209,883, forward strand.
GTCAGAGTAGTTTTCACACCATCGTGAGTGCCATTTAATGTGCATTATGGTACTTGTTAATGTGTTTGAGCTTGCACTTTCCTGTACCAGGAAATAGGGTATGCTGCCCTCTAAATCATGGCTTTCACATATTGGAGATATTTGACCGTAAACTGTGCTTCCATGTTGGTGGCACTGTACCTACTGTTCACTGATCCGAAGTTAATTCACTGACCCTGATTAAAGCAAACAAAATTATTGTTTCCAGAAACTATTATCTGTTTGCTTTTGGTTTTTAGAAATATCTGAGATTATGTATTTTGGTGTTTACATGTACTGTTTTTAACTTTATTGCTTTCATCAGGTAATCCTAAAATTAAGCAAACTTAAAGTGAATTTGATTGAGATTCTATTTTCTGAGTCATATGCATGCATGAAAGAGGTTAGAGAGCTGTATTTTCTGAGTGAACCTGGCAAATGTGATGATCTTGTGAACAGTAACAACCGTCATAATTGGTGGTCATATTGTGTTGATATGTAATTTGGCAGATTTCTTTGTTGGTAAATCATAATGATGAGATAATAGTGATACTTTGTCATATATTTAGTGTAACTTTGTCAAGTGAGCAAAAACTTGTGGATCTAAACTGTGATCAGGAATCTCGACAAAGTATATTGGTGTTAAATTGTGGTTGCAATATCCATTGATAAAGGCCAGAGTGAAACCCTTTCGAGCAATCAAACATCATATTTTGTATGTTCTCAAAGGATCCTTCCTAACTTTTATTTGCCTGCCAGTGGTTTCGTGATTAGGAAAACTTACAGTAGAATTGTTTCTGCTACTAAGTGCAGTTGGTGACTGGTGGGTACTGACATTTCACTTGGTCATTGTATTCATTCTACACAAAAACATAACAAAATGAGAAACATGTTAACCCATGTTGGTATCACTTTATTTGTTATTGAATATTGACAATAGTTAACAAATAACCTGTAACAATGCTAACAAAAAAAATTTTGCTGTTGGGTCTACTTGTCCTCTAGCTATGTCTGATTTTAATGCAGTCTTTGTTATGGTTCCTTTCTTTTATTTGGTTTTTTATCCAGGACCTTCATTTGTTACCTCCAGCATTGCAGGCAGAATAAAAAAGACCACAAACATGAAAAACAACAGCATCCCCCCTGCAGCCTTTTTGTCTAGAAGGTTAATAACACGGCAGAAATCTGTTTGCTACTTATAGTATTATACACTATAAGAAAGATCTCAGTGGTGTGTGACTTGGCCAGTCTTGATTGGTCCACGAGCAGCAGCAGTTATAGCTTGATTTCAAAGTGCAGTGTCTGATTTATCTCTTTCTATTTATCTTCCAATTGAGACTGTTCTTCAATTGAGGATAGAACTAGTAGTAGCAGTTGTAGTAAACACTAGTTATTATGTACGCTATGTTCACACATTATGCAAATAGTTTGTTGAAACGGATGTTTTTTTTTTTTCTTTCTTTGGAAGTTCTTTGCTGTAGTTCACATGCAGGAATATTCAGCATGCTCCAATGAACCAGAGATGTTTTTGCATTTCAGCTATAGAGTCTTGTGATATTTGATAGAGCTGTTACGTGGCCTTCCAGTAGGATTGCAACGTGTGCGGCTGTATCGTGTTCCTGATCAGTTGATAGTGTAAAGTCACTGGCGTGAACACATAGTTTTATTTTAGTGTTCTTTATGTACTATGAGGTCTTTCCTGATACAGGAGGGATGCAGTGAAACTGAATCAGTCAGTGCTACAAACAGTAAACTTATTAACTGAGATTGGAATTTAATCATGGAACTTTGGATTAAATTTTATCCATAAAAAGTAAGTATGGTATGAAGTGTAATCTTGAGACTCTTTTACTCGGCCTCTTTCACAGTGTCAGTTTCAAATGAAACTTATCATTTTGAAATATTTTACGGTGCAATGCGTCTTGTTGTAATCTAGGTATATGTTCAGGGAAGTTATTGCTTTAAATAATATATTGACACACTGGACAACATATTGTGTCATTGATCTTAATTACCCTATGGACTACCATATTCTGTGCCATGTGGGAATACTCTCACAACAGAAGCGTACTGCTCTCTCTAAGAAAAAAATTATTTAGTGCTAATACCTTAAGATCCACCAAATCAAATGAAGATAAGCTAGTGGTGTGAGGTTTAAACAGTTTGGATGTGTTGTGAGCTGATCTATCTGGACAGTGATTCTTACAAAGCAGCAGTCCACATTTTAACTGGTGCTGTGCTGCAGCCAGTCATGATGTGAGAAAAGATTTAAACAATTTTAATGTGATGCAATCTGGTATTAGGTACTGCATGGAAATTTTGTTGTGATTTCTAACCTCAATGTGTTTCTTGATAATACTGGGATTGTAGAAGTTTGGTGGAATGTTGTTGCATACTTATCATAACAAAGAAATAAAAATGAGTTACTCTCCTTCATGTCAATCTAGGGGAAGGTTTAGGGCCATTGCAGGTGAACATGCAGGGCTTTTCCACATTGCTTCTGAGTTTAATGTGCAATTGTGAGTAGTGCTCGCCAACTTTGCATGGAATGTCTGGCATCAAATTCTTGCCTCTCTTGAAACACATTACTGGCTTCCTGGTAAAGACAACCCACAGTCATACTGTAAAGAATATGATGTCATACATGTTAACATGCTAGGCAAGCTGAAAGTAAAGCAACTAGCAGTTTCTTTCAAAAACATGTAGTGGCTATACATACCTTGTAGTGACCATACATTTACATGTGCATTTAAAGGATTACCCTAGTCCACTGCAAATTTAAGTATTTTGTGGATTCATTAAGTATGCCAGCCACAAACCTGCAGTACTGAAGTAAATGCTTACAAGTATGCTATACTTTATGGCTGAGGTGGCAAAGTACTGTTGGTTATTGCTAACAGCTGACACACCCATCATTTGTTCTCAGTGACAATAGGTTGTAGGGTTGAAAACAGACATGAATATACTGTAGGTCCTATAGTGGATACATGCCATGACTCAGTGAAGTGACATTTTGGTTACGTGTGAAGTTGTCAGAATGGGATTGTGATCAGTGAAAAAAGTTTATTAGAAGTCATGGCAACCATGATAACTTAAAAGGACAACCAGAGTCTTAGGGACAACTGAATCATAAAATGGAGTTTTACTTTGGGATATCCCATACGATAATGAAATGTGGCATTTAGGCAATACAAGTGTACTTTAGTAATGACAGTATTTTGGCAGGACAGCATCTTCAAGCATAGTTTTAGCTATACATGGAAGTAATGGTACACTGAAAATGCAGGAAAATACACATTGCATGTGAATTCATATCATAGCAGCAACTGAACATTTTTAAATGTTACATACAGTGTGTCTCATTTATCTGTTTATTGTTGTGTCTCTGAATTTTTTACTCCTCCGTTTGTTTGTCAACATTTCAAGTATTAAAATTACGCAGCAAATTTTACATTGTCACGGATGAAACTTGGTAACAGAGTAAGTAGATCAATAGGGAGAGGGTGGGATAGTGGGGGTAGAGAGAGGTGGACACATTAAGCTTAAACATCATCTATATCCAGTTGAAATTGCTTTAATTTCAACAATGTTATACTATGTTCAAATTTTAACAAGCAGAGGCTGAATGCAGGTGTTACTGTGTATGTGATTTTTGGAATGATTTTGTACTGCTTACAATTCTACATGTGCTCCAGGTTGTGCTGAAGCCGCCTTCTTGCCATACTCTCTCTTTTTTCATTTTTTTTTTCTCTTGTTTTATTTTATTCGTTTTGTGGCTAAGCTTCAATTTAGCCATACATTTTGGTGGGACATTTTTAATGTAAAGAGTTATTGA